>JANCRC010000021.1:3605000-4205000 GCA_024362995.1 Heteromeles arbutifolia
AAAAAAAAAATCATCCCCAGAACTAATTGATCTCGGGTTCATCTTGGCCAGTCCAAATCCTTACAATACATTTTTCAGGATGTCTAGAATACAAAATGGTACACTACATATTCATCTCTCTCTCTCTCTCTCTCTCTCTCTCTCTCTCTCTCTCTCTCTCTCTCTCTCTTATTCCAACCCTACATAATAATGTACAAGTAGAAAGACAATTGAAAATAACTTTCTTTTACTTATATAATCACACAATGTGTAACGCTCCGTATTTTAGGCACGCTAAAAATTTTCTTCATCGATACAAATGTTTCGATTTTGTAATAACAAGTTCAATAACTCATTGCCACCAAATATTCTATATAAAATAAAATAGTAATTAGAAGCCAAAAGATTACATAAAAACTGAACCTCTTGGAAAGGTATTTTTTACAAACCCAACAATTTAATTTTTTTTATTGTACTTGAAATACAAAAACATATGACTTACTATTTTACTTGAACTAAAGCAGTATACATCAACCACGTCATTTGCCTTATTAAAGTACCTAAAAAAATATATATATATACACACACACACACACGACGTGATTTGTGTTTTAAGTACGTCTGAAAATTTATCCTTTGAGACCAAAACACAAGCTTCAACTGAGCAGCTAGCAAGCAAGCAAGCAACATGAAAACGGATCGATGTTTCCTTGAGAATAATAGTCCTAGGACTCTAGTACAACTGCTACTACGAGAGGATATGGATTTGTTGGTGAATCTCCAACTGCACCAATATTGATATTGATATTAATATATTGAACAAGTCGCTACGCTAGCTAGTGAGTTTGTTAGGATACGTGCATGCATGCAGGCATACCTGATAAGGAAGTCAGTCGGTGGATTGATCTCACTAGTTTTTGGCATTGCTCTCAAATCTGGTCAAGCAAACGTATGGATTATAAGATTAATCCTGCATGTCATCTCACGGATTAGAAAGATCAAGTAGGTATAGGGTAGGTAACGCCTTCATCCTTTATGAGCATTAAGCAACGAGGTGATGATTTTAAACAATTTTTATGACTATATAATAGTGACTCATACTTTTGGCAAAGATGATCCTTATATATTGATTTATATATACATAGTTTTGATAATAAGTACGAAATTTTGTAAATCGACTATAAAGAGTTTTGAGTATCTGTATCCTAGTATTGTTCATATATTTCCCATATGGTCCACTCTAGCATTGCACACATCATCAGTTACCAGATTTTATAATGGCAGTGGTACATAGCTACAAAACACAAAATTTGGGTGGTAAGTTGTAAAATATTGCAATTCAGGTGGTATTTGGCACTATTTGCACATTTTTCTAAAAATTCAGGTAGTATTTGTGCAAAATTTTCATATATATGTACATTCCCACCCATTACATGCAATTTCTTCATTATTTATTCAATTATTTAAAAAAAAATTGGCCTGGATCGCATCGGATGCATGCATATGTATCAGTTTAAAGGGCTTTACATTTAAATATCACTGCATGTGTATCAGTTTATTTTATTATTACATGGGGATTCCAAAACTCTCCTTTTGCTTAACTTCTTTAATTTGTATTTTTGTTTTGTGAGTTTCTTTGCTTTTTATGTTTTTATTTTTTGTTCTGCATATTGCTTCTTCTATTTTTTTATGTCTCTACTGCATATGGCCATATGGGAATCCCAACTGAATTCTCATGAAATATAAATTTATAGGTAGGGCAACTATGATGGAAGTAACAGTATCCAATGTGCGTTTGCATTTGCAATATTATTAAATATTTGGGAGTTCAACTTCTATGTCGTTCTCAAGGAAGGAAACCTAAATAAAATATGACTCATGCATCTTTTTGTTGTTTTCATGCAATGGAGCTCCAAATGGAGTGTTGGGAGAATATTTCTGTGTGTATTTTTATTTTCCTTACCATCTGTTAATATTTTTGCATATTTGCGGATGTGTGTGGTTCTGTCGTCTACCATCATCCAACCATCACCAAGGCTTGCTGCACCACTTCCACGCCGCCGTTCCATCGTCGACAGACCGCAGCGCCATCGCACCGCTTTGCTGAATGTTTCGTCTTACATGGATAAACAATATTTTCAATACAACAGTTTAATCATTCCAATGATCCATATATTTCAGTGGGAAGTTTTCTGCAACTCCCCGAGGCTAGATTCAGTTTCACCCTTGCAAATAAGTTGGTCTCGTATTATATAATATGACATTTTGTATTACAATTGGAAGTGCAGTGGTGTATGTACTCAATGGCAAAGAGAACGCATATTCGATATGGCGGTGCAGCAAGACGGAAGTGGAGCAGCGAGACGGCCGAAGTGGAGCTGCAAGCCTTGGTGATGGGAACGATGGTGCGACTTGCGACCGCAAAGTTTGGGAACGATGGTGCTGGACTTTTGATCAATTAGGTTTTAAGTGTTATTATTTTCTTCCTAAAATTAATAAACCCTCAATTACTTTTTATCGAAAAAATTTAATTAAATCCAAGTTGGAATTGAGTAGTTAAATTTTAATGCCATGGAAAAGGATACATAATTTGGTACTCAAATTTGGTGCACAAGTTTGATACCCGAAGCAATATTATACAATCTAAAATTGTAAATAGAAAAGCCGCACTGAGTCAATTATACAAATGAACGGATGGACCGACGTTAGCCTCTCTTTTTTAATAATAAAAAAACTTTTCTGGTAGCAGCTGGAGGCTGGAGAGTTCAGTCACCATTCAACGAAAACAAATCACAAGAGAAAAATGGGAGTCAATAGCTTTTAAAGCTTGTACACCTTCATGATTAAAATCTCACCATAACTATAGTTATATAAATGTATATATGTGCATGCAAACCAAATTTTCAAGCTTAAGTTTGTTGAAAATGTTCTGTGCTTGGACTAAGAACATGAGATTTGATTTCCACGCCTAACTTAATTAATAAATAATTGTCTTGTAATATAATTAGAGATGACTGAATGATTAATCATAATGTAATCGTTCACATTTAGTCAATCGAAGAATTTATAAACAAGGCAAATCTAAGAGTGAAATTAAATAGGAATTCTCTTTAGTTTTTATAACAATAGTAGCTAGTTGGAGTTGTTGTCATAATGGGTCATGGCATGCAACTAACCATCCAAATATATTATGAGAATATATAATTTCATACTTACAACTTACAATCACGATCTACTTTTTTCGTCGAAGGAGAACATCAATTACTTATTCTTTTTAATGGTCACACAATTTAACTATATTTATAAAAACAGATTGACTTTTTTATATTAGTCATCTCGGTTCTTGTAAACCATACATAATGTGTCAATGAGGGTTTGTTAAGATAGTGAGGATATCGTTCTCTTTGTTAGATTAATGCCTAGGTTCAAGTCTCGTTTCTGATAATCCTTTTTAGTGGATGATTTGTAAAAATTAAAAAAAAAATAAAAAAAAACTAAAATTCTCTCTGTAAGTCCTCAAAAAGACTTGTGATATGTCGTGACCCTAGAATGAGATGACTTCCCCTCACCCTAATAATAAATGATGTTAAAAGTCTATTTGACATAACGTTTAGCTTTTTATTTTTTGTTTCATTTTTTGTGTTAGTGATATAGGGGTAATACGTACATAGACAAAACGTATAAGTCATACAATAAGAAATGAGCCAGCTACGATTATATATTGAACTCACATCCATTGAAATCAAATTTGAGATTTTCATTTATAAGTGGCAAGATTATCTTTAAAGTTGAAGTATTATGTTTAAGGAAAGCTGTATGTATAATTTTATATACATGAAATAATAAGGTACCCCAAATTCAGTTCTTAACAATTCAAATAAGAAAAACAACCACTATTGGCGTTACCTCTACCAACATGACTATATAAGTAGTATTTTATTTTTTTTTTTTATAAAAAAATAATCAGCTAGCGACTTCGTAACAGTTCTTTTTAGAAGTCTAATAAACTATATTTATGCTGTTCCATGAGCAATCATTTCATACCAATTTCCCTACCCAAACAAATTAATTCCTCCAAATTAATTAATAAAAACACCTTTAATTTTTCCAAAAAAAAAAAAAAACACCTTTAATTTGGACCACAAATCGATCAATTCTCTCGTTTTAGTATGAACTTAAATGTACTCTCCAACATGACCAGTACCAACAAGTCCACTAAAAATACAACACGTCGTACACATACAGAACAACAAAATCTGGTACAAGATTGCGTGCCTAATTTTCTTCCAATCAAACATTAATTTCATAGAGGTCCCACCAAACCATGCTATATAATCATAAAGATAAAACACCATGCATGTATGCATATGTGTCCAGTTCTACATGCATTCGTAATTACCGAGATTCATAATTCAGTGATAGAACACCTTACTCTAGCACCAACACAAGAATCTGACTCTCGTTCTTCACATGTCTGAACCGCTAGACGATGGGGAATACTTACGCGACCACCATCGAATAAATTAAATAAAAGAAGCATATCTATTTCTGAACGGCAAATAAGTTATATCCCAGAAGACAATAACAATTTTTTTTGTGTTTCTACCCGAGTTGCGTCTCCCCCATAATATAACCCCTACAAATGTGAAAGTGACATGGGCGGTCGATGGGTTGTTACCTGGTCCCAGGAGGCCAAAGTTTCCAAATCAAGCACCAACCTCACATTAATATTTTGGGTAAATGACAAAAAATTACCTCAATTATTAGTGTCACGACATTTTCATACCTTATTTTTTAAAATTGACAATGTCATACCTCATCTTACGAATTTGGTCCAATGTTATACCTTCCGTTAGCTTGCCGTGAATTTCTCAATTAAATGTTGACATGGCTTGATCCGGAGCCCACTTTTTATTAAAAAATTAATAAAATAATATTAAAAACTAAAATAAATTCATTTAATATTTTTTAAATATTAAAATAATAAAGAAAAGTTCAATAAGAAAAAAAAACACACACACACACACAAACCCTCAGTTCGTGCCCTTCTCCCCCCCCTCCTTTCTCTCTCTTCTCCCCCATCTTCTTCTTCCCCCCCCCTCCTGCAACCCAGAAAACAGAAGGAAAAAAAAAAAAAAAAAAAAAAAGGTTCACGATTTTCCCTGACCCCCCTTCCTTTCTTCCCCCATCCCGTCTTCCCTAAACCCTCCACACCCACCCTCGCACCCACTACCTGCAACCCGAAAAAAAAAAAAAAAAAACCTAAAAAAAAACCCAGATCCCGTTGAGGTGGAATCGGGAAACCTTCGCCAGGCTGATTCCGAGGGTGGAGAACCTGGGCAAGAAGAAAATGAGGGGAATGGGTGTGGAGGGAAGAGAGTGGGTGCGAGGTTGGGTGCGAAGGGTGGGTGTAGGGAGAAGAGGGGGTTGGGGGGTGTAGGGGAGTGGGGAAGACAAACTGAGGGTGGGAGAAGACAAATTGGTTTTTTTTTTTCCTTCCTTCTTTGTTTTGGGTTGCGGGAGGGGAGAAGAAGAAGATGGGGGAGAAGAGAGAGAAGGGCACGGTTAAAGATTTTTTTTTTTTTTTAACTTTTTTTTATTATTTTAATATTTAAACAATATTAAATGATTTTTTTAATTTTTTAATAATATTTTTTTAATTTTTTGATAAAAAGTGGGCTCTGGATCAAGCCACGTTAGCATTTAACTGGAAAATTTACGGCAAGCTAACGGAAGGTATAACATTGGACCAAATTCGTAAGATGAGGTATGGCATTGTCAATTTTAAAAAATGAGGTATGAAAGTGTCGTGACACCAATAGTTGAGGTAATTTTTTATAATTTACCCAAAAAAAAAAATGAATGAATTAAAGAAACTTAACATAATTTTTTGTTTTCGTTTGTATGCCTTTCCTTGTATGTTTATTCTACAACTGTATATACTACCATCCTTCCTTTCCCCTTTTCTTATCTTCATTCTCCGAATCCCAAACACAAAAACTAAAAACTAAAATGAAAACATCATTAAACGAAATCTTAATCATTATTAAAGTAAAAACACAAATAATTTGTCAAACTCACTCCATCATGATCATCACTATCGTCAAAAGAGAAAAAAGAAAACTTGTAGCTCAAACTTTATAGTTGACTCCCACCTAAAAAAGGAAGAAAATGTTCCCACTTGGGCTGTCTATGTAAGACTAAATATAGGCGTGACAAACCCTAATTTTGTTGCGGTGGTTCATGCATGCTTTGGCAAATGGCATTAATAATTACTAATTGACAACATAGAGAAACTTAATCACGTAACCACACTGATGGAGACTAATCCGGCTTTTCAGACCAATGAATGGTTTATTCACAAAAGCCATGACTGCTTCTTTATTTCACTATATTTTAGGGTCTCAAAGGTGAGAAGAACTTTAATGTGGAAGTGTCACTGTAACAGTATTTAAAACAATTTACACATTGCTATGTCTAAGAATTAAAATGCATAATAATACATGATTAACTTGAGATGTCGTCACACGACAGTAGTATTAAGTAACTCTTCCGAAAAGCAAGTCAAGGGCTTTGGTCTTTTAGTTTCTTCTTGCATTGGGTTTTCATAATTTTCATTAACTTCTGGCTCTACTCAAGCCTCAAATCCAAAATTACATCACATCACAATGACAAACTGATTTGAAAAAAAATATACATATTTCATTCATAATTCATATTTGCTTCCTGCTTCATTTACCATTTAGCAACAGCCATAATCTGTGTAGTAAAATGGGGTAAAAATCGAACTATATATCAATGGGATTCATCAAATTTAGTAGAAATCGTTGGGTTTGCCAATTTTGATGTTCTGCTCGCCTAGGAAAGCCGTTATAGCATTCTTTTGCCAGCTTTTGAAACTCCTGCAATGAACAATCAAAAAGTCGTATAAGATAACTTGGCAATAATACTTCTACAAGAGGATCCAATCCCTGCAATCAACGGCCGTTGGCTTGCATAAGGGTTCTAGCCTTCTACCGTCTTGTGTTTCGCACGACAATTTTCAGCATATAAAATGTTTGACGTGCAAGTCACATCTTAAAACAAACCTAACTTACTTCTGATCAAGATGAGCTATAACTTCCCCACCAGGGAAAGCAGACTGGGTAGCCTCAAATGCTGCTTTGATCGCTTGTTTCCAAGTTCCACCAATGTCTTTCGTATCCTTTGCATTTGTTTCTGCTTTGGACTGGTTCGGATCTTCCATCGGCAAGGAATAACCCGAAAGTAGATGGCCTACCCACACACCATCTTTCCTGTACTTGCAAAGAATGGGACTATTTTCACGGAGTAAACCAAATCTCCTCGCTATATCTACCATCAATATTTCTATATAACATATCAAATCCTGACAGCATACAGACTAGTATACGATATTCACAGAATGTCACTTTCACATGTTAAAAAAAGGTAAATGCAAATGCAACACACTCATTTGATAGAGATGGAAGAGGAAGCAAGAAGGGGCTGGGAGGGTAATGCAGGACTTAGCGGTGTTGTGGAAGCTGCAGAGACAGAGAAAGGGAAGGAGGAAGCAGATCAAGCCCGAAGTTCCGAACGGGATGAAGAAAGTGTCATCTATAGTCTGGTAATCCCATTCGTTTTTAGCAGACTTATTTACCATATTTACTTTGACACGATCAATCAAAATGAAGAGGTTCAGTTCACAGTTAATAAGTTATGCATCAAACCGCACACAGATCGAAACAAAGAATAAAGCTGGATGCCATGCCACATTGCCACTAAGAAACCAATGCTATATATTTGAAAGAAAATGGACGAACTGTAAAGTGACTATAACTTACAGAACTATATCCATATGCCGAGGAGCATAATGTCCACCGCCTAATCCAAGAAGAACTTTATTCTTATCCTTCTCCCTAGAGCGCCAATAATATAGAAAATGAAGTTAGAGAAGCATCAAACTTTGGTTAAAATTGCAAACAAAGACATGAGCTTTTCATGAAAATCAATATACCCGTTCCAGTTTCCAACAGCAGCTCCCCCTCCAAGCCCAAGTCCTTCCCAAACTAACTGCAAGCACAGAAATTGCCACCAATTTATTCTCATGAGTTCTTTGTTCTGTTAAACTTTATAAGCTCAGGGAAAACCAGAAACATTACGAAGAGAGGAAAAGTATTTGTTAAAAAAACAAACAGTAGGACGTATCAATGACTTGCTGAAATCATTGAAATTGGTAGTTGTCTACTTAACTAGAGCCACAACTTGTGCTGCATCCTGCCTCTTCCAGTACTCATCCGTGCTGCCTATATCAACCAAGTAACATCAAAAAACAAGAAACCCTCAAATGCATAGTAAAAAATACGAAAAACCATGTCACATATAGAAGCTTCCGACTGAGCAGTTACAACACTACATTTAGCAGAAGCCGTAAACTTTACCCTTTGAACAAAATAAATCAATCCTACAAACTGATCACCAAAAGGTATAAAAAGATGTTCATAAGTTCACTAAAAACGCATCGGAGCAAACATTCACACTACGCAACCGAAAATATGTATAATTCTCCCTTCCAACCGAAAAAATAACACCATGCAATATAATTCCACAACTGAAAAGCATAAGAGCAATATTTTCATAAAAAACTCACCAATCTCCAAGAACATAGTAGGTGTATTCGTGACCGGTCCATGATGTGTACCCTCCAAAGTAATCTACATTCAAACACGCAAAGCACTATAAATTACAACACACATTTCCACAAACGGAAGATGAAGATATAAAATGGAGGGCAAGAGAGTGATAAACCTCGAACTCAGGAACCAAGTTGTGGGCTTGGGCAAGCTTTTTCAGGTGCCGGAGCCAGGGACCAATGCGGGGGCTAGGCGGCGCAGCCCAACCGGGCTTTCCGCCTTGCGGTCCAGCCTCGCCTTCACGCAGATGAGGGATTCCGATCGGGTGCACGGTCAGTGCCGGCCGGTTGGAGACGGCGGTGTGTTTGCTCAGAAATATCACCTCGTCGACTCGCTCGCCGGTGGCCTCCTCCCACCGCTTGTCCAAGTCTTCTTCTTCCACAATTCCCCTACCGTGCAGCAAAACCCTGACTCCTCCTCCTCCATTGCCAAACCCCTTCATGTCCTGTTAATTAATTCGTTAATCATGATTAGCGATAGATAGTGTTAATTAAGGGTTTGTTGGTGATCAGGCGAAGGTTATTGGCAAACCTGTAAACAGGAAGGGGAGGGGTCCCAGCCGGGCATGGCTAGGAGGGCATTGGCCGGGTTGACGGAGGCCGGGTCGGTGGTCGTCGCCACGATCAGCGTCACCATCTTCTTTGTCGTTTTTGTGGCTGCGTTGCGAAGGGGAAAGAAGCTTTTGTTTACTATTTTCCCGCGACTGGCAATGAAGTGAGAGATCGCCTTAAAAGGTGGTGTCGTCCGCTGGTTTTAAAAACGACATCAAGAAAGCACAGTGATTAAGCGCTAGTTTGGTAAGTGTATTTAAACGATTGAAAATGCGTTTAAGCAAATATTTTTAAGTTCTAAAAGCATTTAAAATACTTTTTATTAAAAACATTAATTTTATGCTTATTGTTGAAAGCACTTCAAGTGCTTTTCCATAATGCATATATGCTTTTAGATTCCAAAAGCACTTCAAGTGCTTTTTACTAAAATCATTAAATTTGTATTTCTTGTTGGAAGAACTTCAATTTTTTTTCCAGAATTATGGGGTGTATTCAATTGGAATTTTGAAGAATTTTAATTTTTTTAATGAATCTAGAAGTATTCAATCAGGATTTTAAGTGATTCTCTGAAATTCAATGTGTATTCAATCTTAGAAATATAGGTGTATTCAATTAAGATTTTAAATAAGTTGATAACATTTCAGGTGTATTTAATTAGAATTTGATTTTAAAAAATTTGAAAAAGTTTTGGAATTAGACGAAATTGGAGAGATTTTCTAGTGTATTTTGATTATCCATAAATCTCATATCTCCCCATGAGATTTCGAAAGAATTGAATCAAAATTTTACATAAAATTCTTACAAATCAATTAAACTACTTAAAAATCCATAAATTTATAAATCAATTGAAATATCTCAAATTCCCATAATACACCTCCCTTAGTATGCTTTTTCACCAAAATTTAGTTTTTAAAATATTTTTACCTAAAATCCGCTTTCAGTCGTTTAAAACATTTGCCGAACGGACTGACGTTGAAGTTGCAGCGCTTATCTCTGGCGACGGCTCTCAAACCCCACCGCCTCCACTCCAGTCAGTCTCTCTCTCTCTCTCTCTCTCTCCTCTTTCTCCTGCATTTTTATTTCCAATTAGGCTCTTCGTTAATTTACATTGAGAGAGTAATTGGCTCGCTCACAGTAACACACACGACGTCGCAGAGCGTACCGAAAATGGCGAGGACGATGAGCACTGAATCCTTGTCCATGAAAGACGCCTTCTCCAAATACGCCGATTACCTCAACAATCTCGTAAATCCCTAATTTAAATTCCCCCGATTTGCAGCACTGCGAGCAATTTCAAGGGTTTTACAATGTGGGTTTTTGCCTGTTTTGTTTGTAGAACGACAAGCGGGAAAAGGTCGTAAAAGCAAGTCGCGATATCACCATTAACAGCAAAAAGGTCATCTTTCAGGTCCACAGGTAAGAAAGCTGCGACCTTTTGCTTCAAATTTTGTTACTGTTTTCTGGGTGTTGGATTTTGGGTTTTTTTTTAAATTATTTTTTTTATCATCATTGAAATGTTGTTGCTGTGGAATTTGAACTTGAACAGAATCAGTAAACACAACAAAGAGGAAGTTCTGCAGAAAGCCGAAAAGGATTTAGTAGCTGTGACGGATCGGTACATTTCCCGACTGGTTGGGGAGCTGCAGGGGACTGATTTTTGGAAGTTGAGACGAGCATACTCACCTGGGGTGAGAGCGGAACTCTCCTGCTTCTGCTTTCAGTCTTTAGAAATTTCGGATTTCGGTTATACCTGGTTAATTCACTTATCAATTTATGCTTGGACTTGTGCAGGTACAAGAATATGTTGAAGCTGCAACCTTTTGTAAATTTTGCAGGACTGGGACTCTTTTAAGTCTTGATGAGATAAATGCCACCTTGCTGCCACTCAGTGATCCGTCTCTTGAGCCGTTGCAGATCAATGTACTCGACTATCTTCTCGGGGTATTTTCTTCAACTTCGCTGTTACATTCTTTTTGTGAAAAGGAAACTATAGGCCAGTTGATTAGTTGAATAAGGTTTTGGGATTAAGCGGACTGAATTCATTGTGTTAGTTTAACACAGGGACACACACATGTTGACATGCATATATACATATATTGGGAAGTGATGTTTTTACGCACCTATTAGATTTAACAAGAGCTTTCGTATAAACACATGCTACATCCATTTCTCAACGACATATATGTTATGTTTCAGAAGAGTAACTAAGTGTTGTTGTACTATAGCTTGCAGACTTGACCGGAGAGCTGATGCGGTTGGCAATTGGTCGAATTTCAGATGGAGAACGTGAATTTGCTGATAAGATATGCAAGTTTGTGCGTGAAATTTACAGGGAACTGACCCTTGTTGTCCCACTTATGGATGATAGCAGTGACATGAAGCTGAAAATGGATACCATGCTTCAAAGTGTAATGAAGATAGAAAATGGTATGTTTCGATGACCGAATCTGATAATTATATTTGAGTTCATGCTTTAACATACTGCTATATAATAAAGATTTGAAAATTTGGAATATCTAAGAAAATGATAAAACAGGGAATTTTCTACTTCCAGTTTGTGAATTGGAACAAATTTGTAGTCCTTGAATTCGAGAATAAGAAAACTTAAAAAAACATTTCAGAAGTAGTAATCAATCGTAACTAAATTCCGAATTCATATTATGGTCTTAAATCGTGATTCTATCTTTTTTTGCATGTATACTAGCATAGCCCTAACAGCTTCTTAATTCTTCTTTGTAAAAGTTTTATCACTCTTTATTTTTTCTCCCAAAAGAGAAAAGGTTTTTAATAACTTGAGATCTTTCTGTAGCTTGCTTTGGTGATCATGTGAGAAGATCAGAGTATATGCCACTACCTGGCTCTGACGATCAAACTTCATTCTTATTGGCAGTGCCCGATGTTGAAATATGATGTTTGTGATCGTTACATTCTCATTCTTACTGCTTAAGTACTTATATTACGTGTGTTCTAATTAACTAAGGAGAAAAGTTCTTGATTTCGACAGGGAAAGGGTAGGATTTCAAGGAGCCTATATGGGCACCTGCATTTTTGTTTGGATGTATTGCGGTTCATCATCATTATCTTGTGGTCGCTGCTTGATGAACAATTCCTGCGTATGTTTTCTTAGTAAATCTGTAAGCTTTAAAATTTCATCTCTTTGTAAATTTATGAGGATTAGATTTGTAGAGCTTGGAGCGAAACCCTTTCACACGAGGTTCACTTGCGATTTATGTGCATGGTTAGTTCGGCGAACCATGATGGAACGCTGATGCAGCTGTTGTACGTACTAAGGCTATAAATATATAACCATATAACATACAACTACGAACATAAGACATGGATACATGTAGCTATGTCAAATGAATGGTGTACCTGACGGACTTTGACCTGTTGCGCCATTTTCGCTACCTACCTACCTACAAGAAGCCACGATGAGCTGCAGTTTTGTATTGAACTCACTAGAAATATATATCGTCGTCACATTCATGTAATCATGTGCATTTACATTGCTACTTGAGGAGATGGACTTGTGCTTCTGATGTTGCATGTAATTTTCATCCTTGGCCACTAGGCAAGAATTTACGATTACAATCAATTTCAATTGGACTACTCTTAATGTCACAAGTTGTTGGGTATTGGGTATGAAAGTACACAAACAAGAACGCCAAATTGACGGTGTTCCAAATCACTCTTTCTTCGTCATATTACTCTTTGTTTTTCTTCTTCTTCTTGGGTGTTTTCTAACTACAACATTCCACCACAAGAATTAGTGTATTATTTAGTTTTTATTCCTTATATTTTGATCTTGAGAAGCCAATTGAGATCCATTCCGGATCTCTGTGTCCAGAGTCCAATGACTCCATAACACGGACCACTCAATTTCAATCATACGGCTTCTATTAGTCTATTTTACTAACTCATCTCACAAAATTTCAAAAATTTAAACCGTCCGGATCTCTTTCTCTCTCTCTTGAACAGTTGGATTTTGGAGTCCTTGGACTTCAAACATTGAGATCCGGAGAAGATCTCAGTCCTTGAGGAGCAGCCCAAATATGTCGGCTACTTAATCAACATCACCAAAATAAGTACGAGTACGTACGAGCTCATTATTGCATTGGTTTATAATTTAATTGAGTAGTGGGCGAGTCTGGAGCTGGACCGTCTGCCATTGTCTCCGTCTCCATTTCAGTGAGAGTGGCCAATCTTAACTTGTGTTTTCTTCTCTTAACAAATCGCCCTCTTCTCCTCCATCAGAAGTTCACATACTCTCCACAATCATCGATCAACGTGACTAATACTAAATTACCAAGACAAGGTGAAAAAGGATACTTTTTCTGGGGATCCGGGGGATTCCGTGATTATATTCGTTCATCGTACATCGTACGGTCAGTTTTCGTTAGGTACTATTTATATTTAATTTTAAATTTTAAATTTCAAATGATTTCTGACTTCACGATGTACGATGAACGGACATGATCACAATATCCTCCGGATCCCCAGGAAAAGGATCCGGCAAATGGGATATCATATTAAATCGCATCCATGATTTAAGTGACTGTAAGCATTTTCATTTTGGATTAGGAAATAGATACGATCAATGCTAGCCAATGTCCACTATCACTAGCTGAGGAAGATTTTTGTTGATTGACATGATCACAAAGCAATGTATCTGGACGGCCGTGTTGGGACGTATCTGGACATATTCAAGCCATATAAATACAAGCTTCGAATAAGAGAAAAGGATCCTCGGTCAAACGCACAACTTATCCTTCTATTTTCTCTTCAATTCCTTTCCTAGCATAATGTAGCCTTAGTTTAGATTAATTTATTTTCATCCAATTTACTTCCCGGATTTGTATTTGAATTTCTTTACATTATGCAATTTATATTACGTATTGTATGTCAATTTCTTATCTTTTATGCAATTTAAAATACATACTTCTTTATTTTAAGCATTTCATTTCCTTCTTGTCATTTATATTCTATTCAATTAAAAGCACCTTTATTTCCTGAGCACTCTCTATTAGTTTAATTTACTTTGTAGCAAGTAGATTAATTTTTAATTCTTTTCACTTTCTCGCTTGACCTTCACTATGATCATTACATATCATTTGGTTGTTCGTTTGAAGCCTTGTCTTCGAGGTAGAGAAAGAACCTAAGCCGAGAAAAGGTTCTTTGCTTGACCCTTCAATCGTTTGATTAGAAGTCAAATCCAAAGCGCAAACACAATTCCCATTGACGTCTTTTCTATGTCGACCAACGTGTAGCACGCTCATGCATCTAAATAAAGAAGGACAAAAAATCCTCATAGGCCGCCGGTCCGTCCGAAAAGAGGGAAACACCCTAATAATACTTAATACTTAATAATGCATTTGCTTGATTTAAAAAACATGCCTTGATGGTCATACTTACAATCTTATTATTGTTTATTTATTTATTTTTGTCTCATCTTATTTTTTGTCTTCTTCCATTAAATCGATCGATCATTGACATTTCTACTTAAAGTAGTTGGACTTGTGCTTCTCAATACTAATATACTTCTCGCAATACTTGCCCACCATGCCAGAATTTATAATTAATTACAACTAATTTTAATTTTACAACTCTGTAAAGTTGGGCAGCAAATGTTGTAGCATTAGCTGTAATATTACTATTAATTAAGTAGTTTATGTTTGCTGCCAAATCTTTTGGTTGTCAAATTAACTCCCAACCAATAAGAATAAATCCTCTTCCATTTGATAAATTTCTCCTCAACTAGTACGTTCCACCAAAAGATTAGATGATGCTTTAAATTGCAATTACGATATTTATAGGCCATCAAAGTATAAAAAAAAATCCATATATACTTTGGTTTCTATATTTACGTACCATATTCATGTTCCTCATATTGTCCACTTCGGGGAGAACATTTTCAGTGTATCGGAAATATAGCCCAGTAAACCAAGTGTTATAAAATAATCGGTTGAAAAGTTTTTTTTTAGTTATCTAACTAATTATTTTGTGACATTTGATGTACCGAGTCGTATTTCTGATACACTAATAAATCTCTCTTGAGGCCGGTGCGATTATGGTGATGGTTTTATATACCGATGGAAGAAATTTAAATGTATATTTCCTAGAAAACTAAAGGCATTATTAATTGGAGTAAAAATTCATCAAAGATCCATGCAAACGTGTTATCCATGTTAGAAATTTCTAGTTGTTAAAGATAGTACATATGATTAAGCAGGTCCACTAAACTAATAGTTTGTGATTTAATACGTAATCAAAAAAAATTGGAACGCATGATGAGTTATCATGCTATCGTCGACACCATATTTGTTGTTGGTTGCACACTACATTTGTTAGCAAATTAAATTATGAACTTAATTAACCATCGTGAGGTGGTTTAGTGGTTGGTTGGAGACGAATATCAGACTCCTATTTCACACAGTACATTATGAGTTCAATTCTTGACGCTAGTGAATCACACGATGGTGGTCAGGGAAATGCTGAAATGCCTCTGTTATTCTTCTTGGCTCCTAAAAAGACAGACTACTCTGACAAAGTCATATGTTGGTCCCCATAACAATAATCGTTCAACTAACAAATCTTACTAGACAACTTATGAGGATCTTACACACACAAAATATGGCTTCTTTACAAAGCAAACATTTAAGAGCAATGAATGTTAGTTTAAACATAATTAGTCAGTGAGTTAGGTGGTACCAAATAGTCATATCTACTCACAGATGTAATGCAATGCAAGGGGACTACGTTTGTTTCTTAGCTGGCTAGGGCATATCGGTTATTGTCTTCTTTTGCCACGATATGCATGCATGTGGCATGACGTGCTCTCAAATCTAACTCCTACTGTCTTTCACTACCGGCTATTACTTAATTAAAGTCACTCATCGTTTAGCTAAGTGTGGATTTATTGTTGAGTTCGGACAGTTAAGGATTGAAGAGCTTCTTGATTTTATAATCGACATTGTTCAATTTTTCTTATTCAGTATCTACCTGTCATATATTCATTCAATATTCTGTTCGGCACCTCTTTTGTGTAAAACGAGTATTCTTAAAGTCAACCGCTCACAATTTTGCATGCATCAATTATTAAAATTAGCTCGCTCTTAACACTTATTTATTGCTAGAGTCAATCGTCCATAATTTATAATTACAAATCCAAACACGTGAAGATCACATTAGATACATTAATTCTTTAAAGTCGATTATGGACGGGAGAAAACATAACCTCTTTGCATAGTATTTTCCGAAATGACAAGCAATAGTACAATAGTACTACAGTTCGGTGGTAGAGGAATCCGGATGCAGCCACATCTAGCAACAGAGAGACTGCAGGAGGAGGGAGGTTCTATCAATCAGCATTGGGCTTTGGCCTCTGGGAACGTGGTTCCCTGTCGTTCTGTTGCCCTCTGGCTGTAGGGTACCCTCTCCTCTGTTGAGATTACAGGGTGGAAGTGGACCATACACGTTCATGTTGGGACCAAAGAGGGCATACCCAACTCTTCGTAGATTATGTAAGAGGTGTTCCACGTTCGAAACGTGTACAGTCTAGACAGGTAGCCTCGGCTTTTAGGACCTCCGGTTTTCCACTTTGGAACTAGCAATAGTATTGTCAATCACAACTCAACAAACACCGAATGATCTTATAGACATGAGCGGCAACTGCCCATTCCATCTGATTCCCAAGTACAAAATTTGATTCCTTAGGCAGTAAAATATATATAGGAGAAGATTCGTAACACTATTTTTTTTACACAATTTTTTACACACGTTTTTATGGAAGCTATTACATAGTGTATTTGAAAGATTTGAATCGACTATCTTTTAGACATTATTCATAGATCATCTTTGCAAAAATTCACACAATTTGAAAAACATTTAGACATTCATTTATAGTGAAGAAAATGAATGAATAAGGTTATATAAAGAAACCCTAAACTCGTAATCTAATGGTCATATAGTTTCATATTTGGGCATTTTTGGTAGACTTGATCTTTGAGAGAAGATCTAAAAGATAGACGGTTCGAATTCTAGAAATACATTACTAAGTGACCTCATCGTTGTTAATAAATTTTGTACGCATATTATTACCAAAGTCATTCATTTTTTTTAATCACAATTTAGAAATTCTATTTGAAAAACATCAGTTTAATTGGAGATTGTTTAATAACTTATTGAACAAATTAAGTTTGGTAACAATTAATATCAGTCCAAGTTGCATTCTCTACTCCTTTGAAACTTCCGAAAATATAAAAATGACAAAATATCCGCGGATGTCTTCCCTAACTTCATTTTCACATAGATAAGTTACCACATAATGTAATATAAAATGACTAAAAAATTAAAATTTGTTTATCTTTATTGAACCATGATCCTCGCCGGATCCATTCCCTAGGGATTTCACAATCGTGTCCGTTCATCATATATCGTGCGGTCAGAAATCATTTAAAATTTAAAATTCAAATATAAATTGTACCTAACGAACACTGACCGCACGATATACAATGAATGGACATAATTGTGAGATCCCTAAGGAATGGATTTGGCGAGGATCCTGGTTCATCTTTATTGAGCTAAGAAATGTTTCACTTCATTGACTTGACTTTGAATTATGTGCAACAAAATCTTATAATAAGCACTGGTTGTTTTAGCAAGAAAAAGAATTAAATTAAAGAGAAGTTTCGGGAACACCCAATACCCCTCAAATCAAACAGAACTATAGCGTTTTTAGCTTGGGGAATAAGCTCATCCCAAATATACATACGACTAATGTTATGCCCTAAATAAAAGTACGGTTTACGTGAAGTTAAGTTGGAAAACTATCATAATTCATTTTATTTTATGTTGTTGGTGATCAAAGCCCGTTTTTGATTTGTATACTTCTTATATATCAGTTATGGGGAAAATGGTTTCTAAATAATAAGATTGATCTACACTAAAAACGTTATCATGCGTTCCTAAATGTGTTTGACTCTTTCTTTAGGTTTTTATGAACAATAAGGAGTGTCTATCTTTTCAGAAAAGAAAATTGTATCGAGTTCTTTTAACGAGATATATGATTCCACTCAAACTCGTACACTCTTTACTTAATACGGGAGGGATCAAGTAAATCTCCAGAATGAGAAATGTTAAGATGACAATTTCAAAAGTGGAACTCTCAATGAACTTGCTATCACCTCATAGGTTAACATCAATTTTGATTCAAACATTATAAACTATTGTGTTAAAATCATAAAGTTACAGAGAGTCTATGGATTGGAGCGTCCCTTAGCATTTCTCCTCGAGAATATTTCATTTTCAAAGTATCAATGACCCTATTTTACCAAAACTCCAAACCAGCTCAGTAGCCCACAAAGCCACATTTTACCTAAACCCGGTTTACCCGAACCAGAAAGAAGCTAACAAGGTAAAACAGACCGGGTTAGCAGATGTTTAGGAATCAGATTCGGACCCGTTCCTTTTTTCATGGCTTTTCTGACGTGGACTTGAACTGGCACGTACTAGAGGACACTTAAAGATATTTACTAATTTCTTAAATGAAAAAAAAATTAATTAAAAGGGGCAAAAAACTGGAGGACAATGACATGCACGTGTTACGTGCGTGACTGCCATGCCAGCTCCATATGTAAACCTGCATACTGGTCTGCCTCTTGTCACGTGCTTTGTACGGCCCCCCAAAAAGGGCTTTTTATTTAAAGAAAAAAATATGCATTTTTTCTTTTACAAAAGTGGTCGGTGCTTGTTTATGCAGAGACATAAATCATTTTAAATTTTAAATTAAATATATATAGTACTTAAGAAATATTAATCGCACGATATATGATGAACGGTGATGATTACAAGATTTTTAAGAAAATAATCCGACGAAAATCTTTTCTGTTTATGACTTATGCATAACATAGCAATAGGTTGTTTGACTGTTGACCAAGCCTACTAGTAGGAAACCACCTATATCACCGTGGTCAGCCAATACTTTTTAGTGTGTCGGAATTACAATTTGGTAAACAACATGTAATTAATACGATTGTTTGAAGATTAAAAAAAAAATCTAACGAGTTATATTGTAAGGCTTAGTGTACCAAACTATGTTGCAGACATCTTAAAAGTATTTTCCGTAATTATGATTTCGATGTATTGAATATTTTCATGGGATTGGAGACAGTAAGAATGGTAGTTAGTCGTTAACTGTGGGTGGAGTGGTGTACTGATGAATCATGATGACACGGATTTGGAGATAGTAATATAAAAATGAATAAAATACGGATTTGATTCAAAAGAATTAGATCCTCTCCAGATTCTTTCATCGGGAATTTTGGAAATCAATTAATAACAACCGTTCATCAAAACATTGTACGGCCACAATTTTTTCTTTTTTATATTTTTCATGCAAAACGAGGCTGCTTTACTTTTAAAAAATATAAAAAACATTCAATTGTGACCGCACGATCTTTAATGAATGATTGATATTAATTGATCCCTAATGAGGAGATCTGAAGATGATCTAATTCCGGATTCAAAGACAAGCAATTGTTTTATAAAATTGTTGTTTGAGTACATCGACCCGATGTCTAGTGATTATCATAAATTTTGGTTGGTGCACGTCTAAAAAGCAAATATCATTAGAGCAAGTCCACCTCTAATGACACACCCCGAATCGTAAAGAATCTGACTCAAAACTCATTGACCATAAGTCATCCTTCGATCTTACGTGACGGCCAGCATGCCCTCCTCCAGGACGGGGTGTGTCACCTAAGGACTTTGTGCCAACACCTAGCCCATTTATCCACTTCAGTGAACAGTAATAGACTCCAATGAACAGTAATAGGCCAATGCATCTCCACCCCTAAAAAAATGCTTTGGCACCTAGCCCATTTAAAATATTTTTAAATTTTTTCTAAAAGAATAAAAAAATAAAATAGTTTTAATTTCGGATAGGATTTTTAACCAATCCCGTCATGCTACGTGTCATTATCCGAACGTACTATTTTGTGAATAAATTTCCGCTAAGATTTTTAACCAATCTTGATGCGCCACGTGTCACTTCCTGTTTACAATAATTTAGCCAAGATTTCGATAAGATTTTCAACCAATCCTGATGCGCCACATGTCACTTCCGGTTTACAATAATTTAGTCAAGATTTCGATAAGATTTTCAACCAATCACGTCATGCCACATGTCATTCACACAACGTAACATCTTCAATGAGCTTCCACGAAGACATTTTTCTCTCTTAAAGTGTAGAAAATATTGAAATGTAGATAGTATAGAAAGTGTAGAAAATATTGAAATGTGGTGTAAGGTGGAAGATGAGGGTTAGGTATTTATAGAAAAAAAATTAACTTTTTAAAAAAATTTATGTGTTTTTTTTTATAATTTTTAATAAATTTTAATGTAGTTAATTAATCTGAACCATTGGATTTGAAAAATATTCAAATCTAAGAGCCAAGGAGTTGCCAAATGGCCAACGATCATAATTATGACCGTTGGGCCTTTTTTTTTTGATTTTTGGAGAAAAAACGTGGACCGTTGATCTATGATCGGACGGTCCAATTTAAAAGTAAAATTTAAATTTTTTTTACCGTTGGAAATCCAACCGTCTAGAAAAACTAGCCGTTGGAAATCCAACGGCACTGAGAGGGCCACGTCGCCTACTTCCGGGTGAAGAACAAGTGGGCTGACAGCAGGCCCTGCCGCCTGCACCCATGTCCCCTACTCGCGCCCACTCGTGAGTGAACTGCATGCGCTAGCCAAATAGGCCTGTCTTTGGGTCTGTAAAAAATGGGCTGGTCTGTTGCCTGGCTTAGGCTGGGTGCCAGGCAAACACACGGGCTGGAGTGGATTGGCTGAGTCCCAGCCTGTTTTTTCCACTGGGTGCTGGCCTCTTTTTGCTCCGGTGGACTTGCTCTTAAGAGGAATAAATATTATCGCGTACTCTTTTTTTTTTGGGCACAAAATTGTCGTTTATTATCTTAAAATTTAAGTTGATATGATAAAGATTTGATTCAGAATTTTCCTTTTATGGACAAAAGGATAGTAAGCCGTTTGATATTCCTTCCGTTCATGTTATATATATGGATCGAGTTATTGTATAGTTTTCATCTCAATCAGCTCTTATTTTTCACAATTATACTTGTTCGGTCTTGAGTTTATCTGAAATTTGGGACGGTTTGGCGTATAAATGAATTAGCATATGTTGACTTAGATTCTTGATTTAACAGATATCTCATTAGAAAAAAAAAGCTGATCAATTATTCTCCGAATAGCTCCAAATTAAAACTTAGTTTAACAAAGACCTCTACTCGATTATTTAGGGCAATTGAAAAAAAAGTTGCTTTTCTTCCATGATACGTACCCTTTTTGGCCTAGAAACTACATATGCCATACATTTCTTAGAAGAAAACAAAGGGTGGCTGATTAGGACGCCATTTGAATTTTGAGTAGGGTTTCGAATTTCGATTCATGGACGTGGTTTTTTTACCCATTCAAATGGGGAACAACACATAGTGCCATAGTGGGGTCAGTGTATGGCAGAAATACAAAGTCCGAGACTTAACGGTTGGTCCCAATTAGGTTTTCTCTGTGTCCCTAAGCTCAACAGCTACTCAGAAATTACCTCACATGAAGATGTCAAGATGACGGTGTGCGTTGTTAAATGTTTTAATTTATCTACATTAGCGTCATATGATTAGTTTAAAACATCACCACTTCAACGTTTCTGTTACAAGTAAGTCATTTTTCTGTAAGTATCGTCTACACAGAAAAATTTGGTGAACATTTTAAAGGACAAATGGCTAATGCCC
This sequence comes from Heteromeles arbutifolia, assembly GCA_024362995.1. Classification (NCBI taxonomy): domain Eukaryota; kingdom Viridiplantae; phylum Streptophyta; class Magnoliopsida; order Rosales; family Rosaceae; genus Heteromeles; species Heteromeles arbutifolia. The sequence goes on from JANCRC010000021.1 coordinate 3,627,031, forward strand.
TTCTTAGTAAGTTTTCTGTTGTGATGTGCCCTAGGCCAGTTGGCCTCTAGAAATCATGAATGCATGCAGGCCAATTGCCAATAAGTGGCCGTGGCATAGATGTAGCACCACTTCCACCACCTCAGCCTCTCAGTCTCAGGCCAACCAATCTTTCCATTACCCTGCAATGGAAGACACCAAACTCACACCAAATTTCCATTGTAAACATCGGAATAATTATATCGAACCAAATTTCCAACGTCAACGTTGGAATAGTTATATCGAATTAAGTTAACGCCACATTCCTGAAAAATGGAAACCCTGTAATTATAAATTTCATCCAACACATACAAATAAAACGAGGCATGTTTTTACTGCTAGAAGGTAATTTTGGTCGGATGAATTCGTGGGACGGGATAATGGAGGATGATGAGATGAGATGAGATGAGATGAGATGGGATGGGACTGGACTATGTTTTGTGGGACTGGACTATTATAGTGAGGGTTACCCTGTATGCCCTAACCCTAAAGAAGGAGCAGAGCTGGGGCCACGTGCGAGGGGCGGGCAGGAGGCCGGCATGAACCACAAGACACGCTTATGTGCGCGCGCACCAAATATTTTTGGGGGTTTTAACCAAAAATTTCGGGTGCTATTCATTTTTAACGAAAAACTACATTTTTACCTTTTTTTGGTGCTATTCACTACACTTTTATTTGTCATTTTTCATTAAAACTAAAGTTTTTTTTGGACGTTTCGTTAGTTTTCCTAATATTTTTTTAATCAAATATATTAATCAGCAATATTATTATTTAAGCAAAAGAGAGATTTGTCCCAGAATGTGTAGTGTAACATCAAGTATCATTATATAATCAGAGAAACATTTAAAAAAAAATTCTTCCAATTGTATAGTGACATATGTTGTTCCGCACCGTATTTTGGCACATTAAACAATCTCTCCAAACAAAGAGCCAAAGGAGAATGGCATTTATACTTGACCACTATTCTATTCTAGTATATGATGTACTTAATTGATATCTAACATTTTATTTTTTTTGGTTATAATATGGTTTGCTTGCAATTTGCCTAATCATGTGGGATTGGGGTGTGGACGTGGGACGCTCATATCCACCGAAAACATTGACCTATGATTTAGAGAAATATGAATATATGGAATTTCGACGGCTTAATTAGACTGAGTTCTTCTGTTACATATATAATGTATAATTAACTTAACTGATTTGATTAACGAGTACATGCATGAGACACCACTCATTAATCGCGGATTGCAATGAATCGTGACACAGTTAATTGATTATGAATCTCTAATTATGTTCGTATACGATTAGTATAAGAATTACTCAACACTTATAAACTTAATTGACCATTTATGTATTGAGGTGGGCATTATATAATGAAGATCATGGCAACGTTGTGGAGTTAGTTCAGTGGCTTGTGCCGTGAAACCAACCCAAACAACATCAGAAATTGCGATTTGACAGTGATACTGTTTCAGTTGAATATTATTGCATATACAAAATGCCAACTATTTGTAGACATGCAACATGTAACAAAGATAAATAAATGACAAACCGGTTAATTGTTCATTGTTCAATGTTAAAAAAAAATGGAACAAGAGAACGATCATACAACCGTGCACTATATCTAATGAGAAATGTTGAGGAAACTCTCTTTTGATATACAATGACGTATGTGTGCAATATATTTTCATATTAGTTAATGCCACTAAATATTAATTAAGATTCACAAACATTGATGAAAGTTGAGTGAAACTTGGAGATTTTGCCTCATGGCCTACCCCAAGAGCGAATCTATTTTTGCTCACCCCCTAGCTCGATCCTTCCCATCCAGAATCACGTTGGCAAGTGCGAGGTCTTAGATTTGATTCTTGCCAAAGATGAATTTAAACCACATTATTGCTAGCCTATTGTGAGGCTAAGCCTATCCCTTCCGATAGTTTAGATAATATCGATTGTTCAAAAAAAGAGAATCATGTTACGTGTCTAAGAATTGAGATCCTCTCCGAATCTCTGTGTCTGGAGTCGATGGACCTGGGAATCCAGACTGTTCAAGAGAGAAAGAGATCTAGGCTGTTTAAAAAGCTTGGTTTGTGTGAGGTGTGCTAGTGAAATGAGCTAATGGGGCTGTATGATTTAAATTGAGTGATCCGGATTTCAGGATCTATCAGCTCTGGACAAAGAGATTCGGGGAGGATCTCAATTCCGTATCTAAACACCAACCATAGTAAGCCCTTCTATTTAATTTAAAACTTATGAGAAACAATAATAATTGAATTAATTAAGCAAAAGAGCTTACCATTTTCACATTCTTTATTAATTATTATTAATTCATAACTGATTGCAATCATTATTTTCCCTTTCTCCTCTTCAAATCAGTATTTCCCCTTCCCTTCTTCAATCTTCCCATCATTTGTCGTCCCCCTTTCTTTGAAGGAGCGTTAAGACTTTTGGGTTTGAGATAAGGGTTTAGAGTGTTAAGAGGCTTGTCTGTGGCTGTGGCTGTGGCTGTCGTCGACCCGTCGGTTGGGTTGGGGACGGTAAGTTTTAACAAACGAATACGGGTGGGTTGGTAATTGTCGTTGCAATCAATTACGAATTGAATTAATTTTTTGAATCGATGGGGTATAGATGAAGAAATAAATGTTAAGTTTTATGTTAACTCACTCAAAGTTAGTGATTGATGCGGTCAAGGGCTCTTGTAATATTCTATGGCGATTAAAAACCATCACTGAAGACATCAAATGGTTAGCGGCTTTTTTGGGATACAATTTCTTGTGCTCACGTTTTCAGAGAGGCAAATTTTTTTTTGCAGATGCGATTACTAATAATGGGTTCTATTTCAGTAATTTTCATGCAATGGATGGATCACTACCTTCCACGGCCAAAAAGACCTATTTATTTGAGGGTAATGTTAGAAAGAGTAAATTTCAAACTAAATGATATGTTATTAATAATAAATAAATACGTTAATCAACACTTAAGTAATAATCTAATCATCAACTTTCATGTCATTTAATTTACCCTTTATTTGATTATCAAGTAACAATTTGTAATTATGATCACTCTATTTAACATGTTATATTTTTCCCAAAAAACTTACGACAAAAATTTAGAGAAATGAGTTAATGGTTACTTTGGGTTAGAACGAGAAAAAGGGACTCCCCAATAACCAAAAAAAAAAAGAAAAAAAAGGGGATTCTAACGCGTGCCACTCTTAAATAACTAAATATCATTCATAACTCAAAAAATAAAAGATGCAGATTCAGATTCCACATCATTAACCGTTTTCACTAAGCAAGAATTAAAAAGTCAAATAAATAACCGTTAATTCGTGGGCATTAACTAAAAAGAAAGTTATAAAAACTTGGCAAAAGAGATTGACCAAAACGGTGCGTTGGCAAAATTTACCCGCGTTCTGAGGCGATAGGGACCAACCGTTAGTAAAAGTCGAAAGACCAGACAGTGGTCCAACGTTGACTGCGACCCAATTGGTTCCGTTGGTCCGCTCCACAAACCTCGGAGTTGGAGTCCATGATTATTTTTTGACCTTTTTACCGCTTGCCCTTCTCAAATCAACCCCCCTGCGCATTTTAGCAGGATGACACGTCATCATCCGCGCAAAGTGGAGGTCGTTGCTAAAGTGCGCGGATGTAGTTGGTTCATCGGATTCAAATAGTCAGAGCCCCCGCGATCAAGCCACCCCCCAACTCTGTAATTTTCGGAAACCTCCTTTTTAAGTCCCCCTTTTTAGAGAGAGAGAGTGAATTTCGTAAGCCACAGAGATTAGAGAGAGAGAGAGACAGAGAGGTATATTACAGAGAGGTTGGAGAGAGAGAGAGAGAGAAAGAGGGAAAGCTTGTGAGCGTGTTGTGTGGTACTTTTTGGAGTTGCAGGTTTTTGGAGTATTGTGTCGGGGGGTGTCTGGTTCCGGGGTGTGTTTTAATGGGTTGGTTTTTAAATATCTGAATTATTATAGTTTATTTGTTTCCTTAGTGAGAGAGGCCAAGAACAGGAAGTCCTAAGATTCTAAGATCTTCTTTCTGTATATATAATTATACATACACATATAACCTCCACTTCTCCTCCCTCTCTCCTCCCCCCTCTCTCTAGCCTTTGTTCTTCCTCTGTCTTGAGACAACCGAGAAGAAAGGAACAAGCTTTTTGGTGTTGGAGATCAGGAGATCACCAATCCTCAGCAAATCGACATGGGTATGTGCTGTTTTTAACGTTTTGGTTCTCGCGTGTTCCGTTCTTTGATTTCTGTTGTCTGCCTGCTTCCGGGTTGCTTCGTGATTTTTATTTTCCAGTGTTGGGGCGATGGCTTTCTGAGAAAGTTAGGATTTGAAATGATGGTTTTTTTAATTTTTTAAATTTCTCTTATATTTCCTGGAATTTACAAGTATCTTTTCCCGATTGGTTACAATGGTTCTGTTCATCTCTCCGATTGGTTTTTTTTATAATTATTCTGTCTAACCTTTTTGTCTAATTTTATTTTTGATTTTTTTTGGGTGGCTTTCTGCAGAAGTTAACATGAGCTTTTCACATGACATGGATGATGAGTACGAGAAACTCATCCGGAGAATGAACCCACCAAGGTATATGCCAAATATACCTTAAATTCCTCTAAAGTTACTGCAATTATTTATCCTATCCCGTCTTGAGATTTACGCCTCTTCGTCCGATGTTGTTTTGTCTCAGGGTTGTAATCGATAACGAAGCCTGCAAGAATGCAACGGTGATAAGGGTATGTCCTTGTTGTTATGTGTGTTTTTTGGTGTTCTTATTGGTACGGAAGTTTTGGTGCTTAATCTGTTACTGTGGTTGCAGGTGGATAGTGCAAACAAACATGGAATACTTCTGGAAGTTGTACAAGTACTTACTGATCTGGACCTTATCGTGACGAAAGCGTACATATCTTCGGATGGTGGCTGGTTCATGGATGGTAAAAGTCCTTTTATTACAGACTTTGTTGTTGTTGTGAAAATCGTGTCCCATTTTGCTCGATGTAGAAACTGATTCTGTGATTTGGCTTTGAAATCAGTTTTTCATGTCACTGATCAAGATGGAAACAAGGTTACAGATGAAGAGGTTTTGGATTATATTCATAAGGTAATTTGTGATGACATTTTGTTTCCGCGGTTTCTGCAGCGACTGGTGTGAAAAGATACTAATTTCTCACTTGATTTTCAGTCTCTTGGTCCTGAGGCACGCTTTGCATCTTCGATGAGATCTGTTGGTGTGAAACAGTCAATGGACAGTACTGTAATTGAGCTCACCGGAAGTGACAGACCAGGATTACTCTCCGAAGTGAGCGCTGTCCTAACCAATCTCAAGTGCAATGTAGTGAGCGCGGAAGTGTGGACGCACAACACAAGGGCTGCATCCGTGATGCGCGTCACCGATGAGGAGACGGGATTGGCAATTACCGACTCTCAGAGGTTAGCTAGGATTAAGGAATTACTATGCAATGTGCTAAAGGGCAGCAACAAAACCAGAGGAGCAAGGACTGTTGTCTCTCATGCTGTTACGCACACTGATAGGAGGCTTCACCAAATGATGTTTGCAGATAGGGATTACGAACGAGTTGATGATGATGTCTTGGATGACAAGCAAAGACCGGATGTGAGTGTTGTTAATTTGCTTGACAAAGACTACTCGGTGGTCACTATTCGGAGCAAAGACAGGCCAAAGCTTCTCTTCGACACAGTTTGCACTTTGACAGATATGCAATACGTGGTTTTTCATGCTAGTATTGATGCTGAGGGTCCGGAAGCTTATCAGGTTTGCGATTTTTGCTTTTTCAACTTGAATATGATCGTGTTTTTTGGGACGTGCGGTGAGACTATCCTTGAGTAACTTGCCTAATTACTTTTTTTTTTATTCGTGTGTAGGAATACTATATCAGACACGTAGATGGATCCCCTGTGAAATCAGATGCAGAGAGACAAAGAGTGATACAATGCCTTGAAGCGGCTATTGAGAGAAGAGTATCTGAGGTTAGTTGGACTACGTTATTGCAAATTTTTTGCTTGTCTCAGTCTCTTTGGCTGCAAAGTACACATTTGAGATTATTAATATCTCCAATTCATGAGGAGGAGTGAGAAATTTTGATTTTCCTATGTTGTAACGTAGTCATTGTAATCGTATAATTTCGAGTCAAATTGTAGTTTTAAATCCATGGATGTCGACCCTTTTGTCTCGTTATGTTCCATTGCACTCCTCTGTTTGATTCTGTTTCGTTTTTTAATTCGTTTTTCTTGAGAGACTCCATTGAATTATGGACAACTAATCTTTGTTTCTTCCGTGTTCAGGACTTGAAGCTAGAACTCTGCACTACTGACAGAGTAGGGCTGCTATCTGATGTCACTCGGATCTTTCGAGAGAACAGCCTCACCGTAACAAGAGCAGAAGTTGCAACGAAAGCAGGCAAAGCTGCGAATACATTTTATGTTCGCGATGCATCAGGCTATCCGGTTGACTCCAAGACCATAGAGTCCATCCGGCAAGCAATCGGGCAGACTATACTCAAAGTTAAAGGCAACACTGAAGACACAAAACCTGGTTCTGAGGAATCTCCGACAAGGTTCCTCTTCGGCGGTCTCTTCAAGTCCAGATCTTTCGTCAACTTCAAGCTGATCAGATCGTATTCTTGAGACGTCGGTCAAATCTTGTACATAACAACCCGTCTTAGTCGAAAACTTCACCAAATTAGACCATTTTAGTGGTTTAATTATTCACTTGAGTTTAGGACAACAAAAGCAGCCATTATTGAAGGAAAAGCCATAGAAGTGTGAATTGCTTGTATATGGGCTCGTTTGGATGTGCTTTTAAAATGGCTGAAAGTGCTTTTAGAGAATGTTTTTGGATTCCAAAAGCACTTTAAGTGCTTTCTGCAAGAAGCACCAGTTATGTGCTTCTTCCAGGAAGCGCCTTAAGTTCTTTTTCAATATTTACTTACATTTTTACTGAGGATTGGTTCCAAAAACATTTTCACCAAAAACACTTTCAGTCATTTTAAAAGCACATCCAAACATGCTCTATATCTCCCCTTTTCAGCTTCTGCTTTTAGCCTTCATTTGTTACTGTGATCCAACCTCGGGTTGGATCATGAAAGCAAGGAAGGATCGTCTGGTTTGTGTAATAATCAGAGAAGGTCAGTTTTAGGGGTTTAAGCTTTGTACATAATATTTCTCTATTCAAAGTTTATGGTAACTTTTATATTTACCATCAACTTTCATTTTATTGAGTTTTTCATACTACCGCTAATCTAATTACTCTAATTATGAAGAGAGAATTTTGAGTTTTAGTGCAAGCGGACGGATACACTGCTATAAAAAAAAATGTCTTAATTCACGTCAACTAAATTTTCTCTGGTTGGTGGCAAAGTTTTCATTCAAAGTTTGGTTTTGAGGGTGCCAAACATTGACCTATAAATTCCCAATTGGGGCACGGGAGAATTTTGAATCTTATGGTAGCTTTTATATTTAGTAATTTACCATCAACTTCCATTTTATTGGGTTTTGTTTTTATACTATCGCCAATCTAAATTACTCTAATATATGAATAGAGAACTTTAAATTTTGACGCAAAAGGACTGATACATTACCGCAAAAAACTGTTATTGACGTCAGCTACATTTTCTCTGGTTGGTGACAAAAGTTTTCATTCAAAGTTTGATTTTGAGGATGCCAAACATTGACCTCTGAATACCCAATTGGACAGGAGTTTTCCAACTTAGTTTATGCATTCAATCATTATCAGATGAAGACAGAAACTCATTCAAATTTGCGGCATTTGATTCTTTGGTGGTAAAACTTTCCAGTTAATTCCAATAAATTGGGGTAGAATTGAAAGAATCAGATTGGGACTTTCTTCACGTTTGCATTAGGCATTGGTTTGAACCCATTTCTTGGTTGGAACTTGGAATTTTCGCAGTCCAATTTTTTTAACATTCCCTTTTGACCAAATGCTGAGCTGAGGAAGAAGAAGGAAGGTTGTGATGAAAGCACAAAGCAGACCACCACCCCCACCCCCCCCCCCCGCGCACACACACACACACAAAAAAGCCAAAATATATGGAAAAAGAAAAAAAAGGAGGAAATGCGCCATCTTTTGAAGTTTTTTAGGCTACTTTCTAACCTAATTTAAAAAATATTGTATAATTTTGGTCGTTGTCTTAGGGAAAAGCATCCTCGTTGGATCTTTTTCTTAGGGATTATAGAAATCCCGCGATCATAACTGTTCATCGTAAATTGTACAGTCAGTTTTCGTTAGGTACTATTTATATTTAATTTTAAATTTTAAAATTTAAAATAATTTCTGACTGCATGATGTACGATGAACAGTCACGATTACAAGATTCTTAGGATCCTCGCCGGATCCTTTTCCGTTGTCTTTGTGATAGGAGCCAACATTATTGGCTGGTGCGCGGTAATCATGCAGGGTGCAGCCACTTGGCTAATCAAGGAGAAATCCAGGTCTAATAAGTAATCTTGTTGACCAAAAAAGATGGATAAGTAAAATGCAAAAGTTGTAGGATATTGGTATTGGAGAGAGACGGAGAGAGTTTTCGTGAATTCTTTGTCATTTTATTATTTTTAGAAAAATTCTCATAAATATTATAAAATATTGTACTAAAAACATAAAGTGATAGAGAGTTCACGAAGAGTCTTATTATAAGAGAATCTTTTTAATATTTTTCATAGTATTTTATTAAGAATTGATGTATATAGTTGTGTTTGATTGTGGCCCATTTGTTTTTGTTGACTGGCTTTGGTTGTCATTGTCAATCTAATTCATGGTATGCAAGGTACTGCGTATTTACTTGATTGATTTTGGAAAATACATAATTTGAAAATGAGACAATATTGGAAATTATGATTTTATTTTGGAACACATTTGACTCGCATTGGAGAAATAGTATATCCGGTTTAAGTATGCTAGTTTTTAGTGAAAAAAAATTATATCCACAAGCTCTTAACAGTTAGTACAAAGAGTAGTTTGACCATGCAACTCGGCCCAAACTACATGAAGGAAGCGGCTTGTATACTGGATTAAGAGAGTTGATATTATGTGCGACTGAACATATTAGCGAGTCACTAAATGATCACCACTGGACTAGTATCAATAGAGTGAGCTAACGAGGAGATGAGCCCTTTTTTGAGAGCAATATCTACCTACGAGCTCTTAATAAAATCATGTTTTGAGCTATGATTTGGATGATTTTGGGATCATGGGAAAGTAAATACACTTGCTTTCCAAAATATGCACACAATATGGAAATCAGAACAAAGCATACAAGTACTAAGTGCCATGCCGCATTCTGCAGCACAGCACAGCACTGCAATTATTCGAATTTCCTCTCCATGCTATATTCTCCCCCTATTTAATTGACCAATGTGCTTCTCTGTTTCTTCAAGTCTAACACTCCCCTCCATTTCCTTTTTCTTTATATGTTTTTAACTGTGATATATTTCACATATATACATGCATCCTGCAAGACAAAGAAACACCAAGTTTCAAAGAAACAGATGCCCTACTGCTTCTTCTGTCTTGTGCTTGGACCGGTCAACAGGCAACTCCCCTAACATGTCGACTTTGTTTGCAAGTTGTTATCTCCCTTTAAAAAATATCAGTATCCACGTTGATTAAACCGGTATGATTTTTTTATGCACCGAGTTTGAATTACTCTTTGATTAGTTTATATATATTACAGTAAAATAATTGTCGTGTAAAAAAAATGGGACTTTTATGACAGAAAAAGTCCATAAACCCCAGGTTAATTTGATCAGCTAGGTTAGCATGACAATCATTGTAAAATTATGACCATAAAAAACTAGATAAAATACGAATTTAACAGTGATTGCTTGAACCACAAATCGATGGTGAAATTCATCTGCAAACCTTGAGATATTATTTTAAATATTTTGTTAAAATAAAAATTAATAAAAATCCAGATCACACTACCCAATATGTTTTAAAATTCATTACAGTATCATGTGCCTCTGAAATTTCTGTCACTGAAAACCATGGGCTTTTGAAGGTGTGCAGTTATTCCTCCTCACATGACAGAAAGTGGGCATTGCATGGTCTGGGCAAATTTCAAGTTTTCTTAGAACCAAAGCAACCAAGCAAAACCTGCCCTCACATGAATGCCCCAGTCTCAGCTGACCGTTTCATATTTTATTACGTGCAGCATTCAACAGTGCAGCAGCTTTGGTACTAATTCTGCACAACTGCACATGATGTCCCATTCTCCAGCAATGTTTAGCGGATTTGGATCCCATCCGGATCCAAATTAAGGGGATCCTAGGAATCCTCACATCTTAGTCATTCATTGTACATCGTGCGATTAAAAATCATTTAAATTTTATTATTTAAAATTAAACACAAATAGTGACTAACGAAAACTGATCGCACGATATACGATATAGCGAATTTGGATCCCATCCGGATCCAAATTGAGGGGATCCTAGGGATCCTCACATCTTAGTCATTCATTGTACATCGTGCGGTTAAAAATCATTTGAATTTTATTATTTAAAATTAAACACAAATAGTAACTAACGAAAACTGATCGCACGATATACAATAAAGGGTTAGAATGTGAAGAGGATCCGGAAAGGATCCTCATCCATATTTAGCTATTAGTTGTGGGCCCTCACTGGAAATTAGATGGACAAATCCTCGTCTGCCAAATGGCACAAACCCTAGTTTTTATGTTTAAGGGTTCAAAAAGAGATGGAAGAGTGGCTCACTACTAATCAACACTATTGATACTATCTATTTCTACATTGGTTAGTGATGAATTTCGTTCAAGTCCAAACCCTGATATGAATACAACTAATAGATAGAGACCCATTTGTGCTCAATCAACGCACCCGAGTAGCACGTTAAAGATTTCAAAGAAACGGATCAACAATCCACTACTAATCAACGATTTCATCGTCCCTAACCTGTATTAAACACTTAATAGCACACGTGTAGAGTTTAGCCACAAAATTCTTCTTTATATTTAGCAGTGACTATTCGTTATGTAAAAATAGTACTCCCGTACTTTTTTCGAGTCAAGTTTCCATGCGGGATTCTTACATTCTTTAATATCTTTTCTATTTTCTAAAGTTCAATGCCCTTGTCCATAATTATTGAGTCTACCAACACTTAGTCTCCATTATCTTATAACAGATTAGCTCATTATTCATGAATGACAATTGTTGAACATAAAAAAAGTCCACCATAGCTGGTTAACGATAACCTTATAAGATGTGGCATGATTCATACCTAAATTAAATAATGCTTACGATCTCTTTCGAAGTTTTATATAGGGAGATCCAAATGACTTAGAAATAGAGGCAAGTAAGACACAATGGGGGATACTGCTGGTCCAGAGTTTCCTGGCTTCCAAACTTGTGCTCACAAAGATGACAACAATGTGTTCAGAAGGCATTTGAGCCGGCTGCAACGACAAGCTCCATGTCCTCTACAGCTGAACCCTAATAAAAATGCCTCTTCTGGTTGCAGTGGTATGCAAAACTCTGCGGTGAGCAGTTCAAATTCTTCTTCTTCTTCTTCGTTGAGTTCGTTCTATCAGAGCAAAGATCCCATTCCCCTACTTTCTCCTCTGGTGTTGTTGCCTTGATTGGTGCCAGAAAAAGTTGCTGAATTTTAGAAGGTTTATGTACTTTCGCAAAATGATATCTCCTATATCATATATAACCTTTCACAAGAGGGATCCCCATTTTTCTAAAAAAATAGGGACACGCTCCCCACTGTTAGATTTAACTTTAATGAAATTGTGTGGCCTGTGTTTTAATCTCAACCACACAATTTCATTAAAGTCAATCTAACGGTGGAGAGTGTGTCCCTATTTTTTTGAAAAAATGGGGATCCCTCCCCTTAAGGTCCCTATATATATATATGTATGTATGTGGCTTTGTAAATTTGAGTACATTTTCTATCTACGGTAATGTGGCAACGATTTCACCATCCACATATGAGAAGGCAATGTGTTGGGAAAAGCGAAGCATAACAAATCAGACTTCTAGGAGTTTTGTTGTTAACTTGTTGATGCGTGTTAAATTAACTAAATTGTCATCGAAGAAAAATATTTGTAACTTATGTAATTAAGAGTAGTTTTTTGTTTGCTATTAGAGTGTTGGTTTCAAGCCACGCCTTCTCTAAATATCAATTGTACAAAGAGAAAATTTAAGTTGTGATTGAGAAATCAAAATATGGATCATGTGGAAATTCGAGAAGCACTACTGTTCTATGAATTTGCAATTTGAAAACATAAAAATATAATATATGCAAATAGGCCCAACTCTAGAGAGTTGTAAGTTGTAACTTATAAGCCCAATAGTGTAGCAATAGGTGCTTTGAGAACTCAAATTTATCGGCTCCTGTCGACATCATAACAAAATTCATAAGGCACACACTGTGTCATATTTTAACCGTCAAATATGTATCAGTATTGAGTGAATACTTAACTTCTTTTTTTTTTTTTTTTTGTGCACGCGCAAATCAACGACAGAGTTTTATTCAAAGAGCACAAGGCCGAAGAGAGAAACACGTAAAGAGACCAGTTACACAAAAGAGAGACCCTCCTCAAGCAAAAGATCAACTTAGAGATTATAAACCAATAACGAAAATCATTACAAATAACTGATGTGCGCACAAAACAGTACTGCTTCATTGGCTACCATAATAGTACCCTCCCACAACTCTAACTTTTAAATCTTCACACTTTACAACTTCTAATATAATCTAAATTGGGTTAAAACTTCTGATATGGTCTAAATTGTGTTACCAACTTCTGATATGGTCTAAATTGTGTTACCAATCTAAGGGTTGGGTCTTTTTTTCTTTTTTTCTTTTGTCAAAGTTTTACTTTATTTATAACACAACATATTACATAAGAGAAGACCCAAATATAATAAACACACAAACAAAAAGATGGACCTCCATAGTGACCCAACAACCCAAAACATAGTTTTGAGCCCTAAACAGGAAAAACACCAAAGCAAACCCTCGCAGCTTCCTACCACCGCCGTCAACCCGCTGGCCGAACGAACATCCCCTGCACCCATCTGAAATCAAAATAACTAGAGACCCAAAACTGGATGAAAACAGAGCTACAACAAGACCCAAAAACAGAGCCCCAAACTCGTCCACAGCCGCCACAAATCGAAGGAAGCTACCAGGAAAAAACCCACTAGCAACAGTGCCAACAAAGGCAAACCAAAGGAAGGAGGTGGTGTGAACACCCGAGCCAAAGCTCTACTCACTTTCCGGAAGAAGTGCGATAACTCGCGTTGAAAAAAAGTGGGAGCCAAGCGGGATTGTGAAATCGAAGAAGGATGAAGCCGATCTGGATTGGGGAACGTGGGGGGAAAAAGAGTAAATTGTAGCTATGGTCCCTTAACTTTAACTCAATTGGAGCAATGGTCCCTCAACTAAAAATCCATTACCATTGGTCCCTCAACTTTAATTCAACTGGAGAAATGGTCCCTTAACTTTAACCCAATTGTAGCAATGATCCTTTCAATATAACTCGTTTTGACAAAAAATTTGACATAGCTGACGAAAAGAACCATAATTATACACTTTGATGAGTTGAGGGATTCTAATTGTATAAATGGTTATTCAAACATGACTTATTTTGACAAAATTTTGACAAAATTGATGAGAAGGACTATAGCTACACATTTTGATAAGTTGAGGAACCAATGGTAATGGATTTTTAGTTGAGGGACCATTGCTCCAATTTGATTAAAATTGAGGGACCATTCGTACAATTTACTTGGGGAAAAAGGGGGAAAAGGTGGAAAGAAATAAGGGGAAAAGGTGAAAAGAAGGAGAAAAGGTGGAAGGAACACTGAAGGAAACAAAGGGGAAAAGTGGAAGAAAGGAAGAAAGGGAGAAGTTGAAAAAAGGACTGAGGTCAAAGAAAACAGATGCACATATGGATGGGCAAATACCCATCGGTTATGGGTAACTGCGGTTATCCGCTTATTTAAATTTCACGGTTACGGTTATGGGTATAATCGTTTACCGGTGAAATTTAAATGGGTGGTTATGAGTATTAACCGCGATTATAAATAGGTAAATGGGGTAACCATTTACCCGTTTATTTTATATATGTAAAATTAACACAAACCATGTTCCCTATCAGACAAAACTTAGATCAATGCTATTGACTATAGTGCATGGTTTATGTAGCTAATATAATATAGTTTTCCTTAACCACTTTAAATTTCATGGTCCATTATATATATTTTGTTTGTACTTTACATTCTGAGTTAAATAATTCAAGAATACTGTTTTTTAACAGTTTTCGTAACCCAAGAATACTTAGCACATTTTATATTACCTTCATTGATAACCGTTAAAAATATCGTTAGCAAACTATTATTTCAATTATTGAAATGGTATAGGGACTTAAAAAATTAAAATGAGGAAATGTATGATGAATATACATATAACGGTGTTTAATTGTCAGAAAAAAGAAAATTATGACAAATTTTTCTTTTTTAATTTTCAAGTTGTTAAAAAAACATGTAGACATGTGAAAAATGAGTAAATGGTAAAAAAAGAAAGAATAAACAGGTTAAAAAAAGATAGATGAGTATTAAACGGTTACGGTTAAATGAGTATGGTTAACCGTTTATAAACGGTTATGGATATGAGTATAACCATTTAGGTAATTACCTAATGAATAAACGGTTATGCGGGTATAGAAATAAACAGTTATGAATAAATAACCGCGGTTACCCGCATGCTATAACTGTTGCCCATATCTAAATGCACATGCGGTTAAATGGCAAACAAGCCACTGGATGGGGGTAAAGCAAAGGAAAAGAGAAGGAAAGCAAAGGAAAAAAGGAGAAAGGATGATGAATGAGAAAGAGAAGGAAAACAAAGGAAAAAAGGAGAAAGGAGAAGAGAAGGACCGCCACCGACTCTGGCCATAGTCAGGGTCGGCAGCTACGGAAGAACGAAGCTCACACAACGGTGTGAAAACCTCTCAGAAGGAGAGAAAAGCCTCGATCACACAAGGATATACCACAAGACCACGCTTCCGCACCGCAGTCAAAAGTCAAAACTACAAACCCCCGGATGCTAAAATTTACCGTTACGGTTGTAGAAAATCACAGACCAATCATCTTATTGCTTACGGCTCGTCAACTACAAATTGTGATGTGGGTTCGTCCGTGACGCTCAATACCTCACGGCTGACGTAACTTAACAACAGTCGGCACATCTTTCATTATTTCAACGTTTTAATTTAATTTATTATCTACTTTTTTTTATTTAATTTTTTTTCCATCGCGTCTACTTTTTGGTGAATTACGTTTGGTGCCAAAACGTTTTTGGGTTTCAATTTTCAAAACCCTCTCCAAATATTGACCTCGCCAATCCTCGTTAACTTCCTCTGGAAGCTCTCTCTCTCTCTCTCTCTCTCTCTCTCTCTCTCTCTCAACATCGCCGCCTGCTGGCTTCGTCGTCGTCTTCGTCTACGAAGAGCTAGGGTTTCCCCCTTTTCTTTTCCTTGAAAGGTAAGGTTTGATCTTCTGTATATTTTGTGAAGTTTTCATTTTTCGAGTATGATTCTTTCAATTCATCTGTTTTGGTTGTGTTTACTGGTGGATTGATCGGTTTCTGCTGATGGGTTTTATTCAATTATGCTTATCCGAGTGTTTTTAATTCAAGTTAGGGTTCAATCGGTATCCAATTCTCTTCGGCTGTCTTTGAAATTTGATTTCTTTAGATAGGGTTTCTGGTAATTGTTGCTGGAATTTAATTTGGGTGGTGTGGCTTTGATTGGGTGTACGAGAATCCATTGATGTTCGTCACCTGTAATATATTGGGTTTGGCTGAATATCAACTTTAACAGGTTTTTTGGTGGGGAATTTATGTATCTCAAAACTACGGGTTTAGCATGTGTATGGGTTAAAGACTCATGTTTGTTATTGTGACCCAATTTCGTTATAATTACAGACACAAACACGAACACATGCTAGAAGTAATATGTAGGGTATGCCAATAATGATATCTATATACTCTATATCACTACTGACACGCGAACTTAAACTATAAGATTTTTACCGTTGTGCATTAGGATTTTTCCATTCCGTGTTATGCTTTTGCAGTTCAGGTTCATTTACAGACGTGTATGAGTTGATGTGTGTATATATATATTTTTTGGATTTGGTGTTCAATGTTTTACTTTATTGTCTCTAGAGGCTGAAATATCTGTGGTGAGAACTCAACTTTCTGTTGTGTTTATTGATATATGCATTAATTTGATGCTGAACTAGATGAGAAGGAGAGGGCCATCAAGAGAATTTTCTGAACTCAGAAGTTGTTCTGGGAAGAAAACTGTAGAAAGTTGCAAGGCTAAAAGGGATGCTGATAAATTTGTGTTCATTGATCTTGAGTGTGAAGATGTCATCGACATCGATTATCTTGAGTCTTTGCAGGCAAAGTCACGAGGTTCCAGTACATTGAGAAAAGACAGAGAATTTAAGTCTAGTAGTTTCATATATATAGATGATGATGAAGATAATTTTGCAAGTCCTGTAATCACTGTTGAGGATGTTGGGGACCTTGATAGTGATGCCACCTCAAGCAAAAGTTCTTTTCTTGGATCTAGGAAGGGTTCTGTAACCTCAGATGGTGATGAATGTTGGGGTGCCCAGGAAAAGGTTTCTCCAGTAAAGGGGTCAAAGTGCAAGCAAACCCACTCTGGTGGAGCTCCTAGCAGGAATTGTTATGGTTTCGGTTTTGAGTCTGAGAGTTGTTCGTCTGATAGTGATTATTCTGATTGCGAGCTAATAGAAGGTTCTTATGGGAAGCTTCATCAACATTGGGAAAAAGTTTCCCAAAAGAGAAAACATGTTGTTCATAATGGCCAGTCTGGTTCAGATGGTCAATTTAGTGGATCTGGATCTCATAGTGAAACCCATGCTAATGCTGAAGTAGAGAATAGGGCAGCACCTGGAGATGTCCCTGTTTGTTCAAGTTCAAAAAATGGAAATTATGAAAAGGAAAACCTTCCAGACTTTATGGGTACTCATGATGGCAACACTGAGGGTAGTTCTTTGGATCCCCAAATGGATGATCCTTTTGTTGAATCCAATCGGAACGCCGCTAAAGAAGATCCTCTTATTTATGAGTGGCAGAGTTTCCAAACTGATGGCATGGCCGGTTTATGGAATGAAGGAGAACAAAGTCCTGAAGAGCATCCCTTGTCGTCAGAACTAGGCGGTAAACGGTCTAAACATCCAGGGACTTGTTTTATGGATAACGGGCAAAAACTTAGTGGTGAAACCAATGATGATCAAAGAAAAGCTACTGTTTCGAATAAGGAAGAATCTTTCGGCAAGAACCAACTTTCTGATGAAATGCCTAGTGACCACGATAGAGTTGAACTAAGGGGCAAGGATGATGAATTTCATGATGCTCCTTCTAGTTCTGAGGAAAAAGACAATGCAGTTTCTGGTCAACAATTTGATGAAACGCAGATGGATAGTGGGCGT
Source organism: Heteromeles arbutifolia (assembly GCA_024362995.1). Taxonomy (NCBI): domain Eukaryota; kingdom Viridiplantae; phylum Streptophyta; class Magnoliopsida; order Rosales; family Rosaceae; genus Heteromeles; species Heteromeles arbutifolia. The sequence goes on from JANCRC010000021.1 coordinate 3,644,586, forward strand.
GCTCCTTCCGAAGACAAACTTGGCGCTGTTCATAAAAAAACTTATTCCCAGGATAAAGCTAGTGTTAACTTTGAGGAAGTATCTTTGGGCAACACCTCATGTCAGGGAACTAGTAATCAGGGGGGATTTGATTCAGCAAGAGGGAAAGAATCATGTGATTTGAGGGATCGGTTACCTGCTGAGGATGGCTATGTGAGTCCTGTTCGAAGAGATACAGCCATTGTTGGAAGTGATATCATCACTGATCGAGAAAAGCACAAGGAGACTGCTGAATACAAGCGAGCAATAGAAGAAGAAATGGAATCCAGGAAGCGAGTCTTACAAATTCAGGTTTTCAACATGTGTACATTACCTTTTTCGTATTGCATTTTTAGCAAAGTAAATGTTATATTTATTTACTGTGGTCTACAGTAGGCACATTGGGACTATAGGCTACCCAACAAGAGTCATCATGATCCCTTCTTCACCACTTGGCTTTTGTGCTATTTATTTTTTATTTATGGAGTTCATAGTATGATTTGTTACAGGATTTTTGACAAGTTCTGATCAATAATTTAAAAAATGTCATATGCAGTATATTTATACATGCTCATTAATCTCAGTTTGGTGCCCTATCTTTTATTTGTTTATACCCTCTCTGTAAAAAATTCTGTATCTTTTTTTTAATAGTCCATGCATACACTTCTGTAACTTCTAGTCTTTGTTCATTTCAATAGCTTGGTTTGGTAGAAGTTGAACTGGAAAGGTGTTCTGTAGCTTGTAGGTGACCACTTGACCTGACATCAAGTGTTCTTTAATTTTTTCAGGCAGAAGAGGCACAAAGATTACGGAAAAGGAGAAAGGCAGAAAGCATGCGTTTATTGGATATGCAGAGAAGGCAAAAGCAACGTGTGGAAGAAGTAAGAGAGACGCAAAAGAAGGTCTGGATTTCAAATATTCAATATTTATCGCATCTTATTTTTTACTCTGAATGTTGCTTCTTGTCCTGTCTTGACTCCCCCTTCCTCTCCCCTCTCCGTACAACAGTTCTCTACTTATTTACTTTCAAGTTTAAAGGATACTCTGTCTGGTTTGAGATCAAGTTCAATTGATTGTATATCACTGATTTGTTAAGTGCTTCATATTTAGGATGAAGAAAATTTAAATTTGAAAGACCAACTTCGTGCTGAAGTAAGGAAGGAGCTTAAAAGATTGGAATTGACATGCATAGATATGGCTTCTTTGCTTCGTGGCTTAGGAATACAAGTGGGGGCTGATTTCCGTCCTTTGCCCAATGAGGTAAGTTAAAATAAGTTACTGAAGATGATTTAGGTTCCTTTGTAGTTTATGGTTTGATGGGTTCAAATTTGATGAACACTATCTTAATGGAAATGGAAATGGAAATTTCAGGTGCACGCAGCATATAAACGGGCATTGCTGAAATTTCACCCAGACCGGGCATCAAGAAGTGACATACGCCAGCAAGTTGAAGCCGAGGAGAAGTTTAAGCTTATATCACGCATGAAGGAAAAACTTCTACCGACTTCATGTTACTGAATACATAGTTGTAAATTTTCTTCAAAATTGATCAATTTTCCAATGGCAACAGATTAGGGGTTTTTTTGGCTAATGCCGCAAAGTTTCTGATTCCTCGTTTTGTATCTGTTGTCATTTTTTTTTCAACCTGATTTTAGCTGGTAACGAAGATCTATATTGTAAATCAGTTGTAGTTTCTTGTAGGTGGCCAGGGAAACTATTGTTTCAAATGTGGAAATACAAGTTCCTCTGCTTTTGTAATGCCATTTGGCCCCCAGGTTTTTCTGGGCAAGAAATTTTAGTTCCTCTGCTTTCTTTGGCCAACCTACGTGAATACTGAGAAGACAGTAGATTTTCACACTTTTTAATCTCTCAAACACCCTCCTTTGGGCTTGTTTGGATGTGCTTTTAAACTGACTAAAAACGCTATTAGAGAAAATGGTTTTAGGTTCCAAAAGCACTTAAAGTACTTCTTGGAAGAAGCACATAACTGTGTTTTTTTTCAGGAAGTACTGAAGTGCTTTTTCAGGATTCATTTGCATTTTTACTAAAGATTGGTTCTAAAAACATTTTTACCAAAAACGCTTTCAGTCATTTTAAAAACACATCTAACCGAACTCTTTGTTTATGAATTCTGAGGACTGCGGGGGCGTATGCTTTTCCAATCATTCTTCTATGTACGATAGTCTCCCAACGCCTTTTTTTTCTTCTTCCTCTTTATAGCAATTTTTCATCGATCATCACATGTGTAGAAGTTAGTTGTTCCAATTGATGAGCTTGAAAGTTGAAAGCCGACCGTTACTTGATAGAAACGAATGATGGTCGGAAAAACGTTATCTGAAAACAAAATAAAATAGTTATTAGTAGGAAGAACTGTAATCATCACAACAAGAACAACTGAAAAAGAAAGAACTATATGTTGGGTCCTATCCACAACTAGAGGAAGAATTCTAGCACATTACAGTAAGTGCTAGATTTATTTGCAGTTCTGGTCTTCAGAGCTCATTCACACCGGGTGTAGGATCACTTGAACTCCATGTTGCGGGCGGACTGTCAGAAACTTAATGGGAGAGTGCACATAACCCGGGGAAAGAGTGAAACTGTAGCGTTGCAGAATCGTCGACAAAGCAATCTTTGCTTCAATGATTGCGAAGTTCATGCCCACACAAGTTCGAGGTCCCATTCCAAAGGGCATGAATGCGACTGCGTTGTTGTTAGTAGCTTTCGCAACCCCTTCTGAGAATCTCTCCGGTTTGAAAAGTTGCACGTCTCTTCCCCAATATTTAGGTTCATGGTGAAGTGCCAGATTTGTGACTTGCAACTCAACATTAGCGGGAACAACGACCTGTCCCAGTCTAACTTCCTTTAGAGATTCCCTAGTAAGGGACACAACAGGAGGATATAACCTTAGAGACTCATTGATGATCATACCCATCTGCATGCATCAATATACAAATCAAAGTTAGATAACGCATCGATCGAGAAGCACTTAAATTTTTAATGTGCTTAGTAAGCCCTTAGGATTGATCTTCTTACCGTTTTTAGTTTGTTGAGGCCATCTGAGTTTGGAGTTTCATCTTTACCAAACAATTCTAGCACCTCCTTTCTAGCTTCCTCTTGCCAATCTGTATGAAGAGCCAGAAGAAAGACGGTCCAAGCAAGCAAAGAGTTAGTGGTTTCTTGTCCAGCAAAGTAAAACGTCTTGCACTCGTTGACTAAATCGTCCACTGAAATCCGCTGCTTCTCGTTGGCATCATGATGAGCCTTTAAAAGCATTCCAAGATAATCACTTCCAAAACCGTCTGCTTCTCCAGTCATTGCCGTCTTTTCTCTTTTCCGAACAATCTCTGTTGTGATGTCGCGTATTCCCTTCTCGAGCTTCTCTGATTTTATCTCATCACTGGTTTTATAGAACATACTGCAAGTTTGAATCACAGACTAATTAGACATATGAAGTGACAATGACACACATAATTGACACACCTAGTTACATAGAGTTAATTTATTAATGTAAAACGTACATCATAAGAGCTCTTTAATATTCAGGTGGCGTTGTTCTTTACTCTTATTTTACATAATGATCAGTTAAAAGAATTCTACAGATAAAAGGAACATCGCATTGGTAAGAAAGTACCTGATGCCAGGGAGCCTGAGTTTGAAAGTATTTCTGAATATTAAGGAGGTTAACTCCCTCAACATTTCAAAAATGTCCCTTCCTTCTAAGAAGCTGCTGCCAAATGCTGTCCTAGATATCACTTCTGAGGTGAAAAACCTAAATTCTTCATTCACCTCAATCTCCTTGCCTTCATAAGACAAGGAACAGACACAGAGCTTGAAAGGATGCTCACTAGGCCTTCCAAAGTACTCATTTTCGTATCGTTTTTTCTCTCTGCCGGCAGTGTTACTGAACCTGTAGGAAATGAGAGCTTTCAGAAGTCCACTGTCATGTTAAGGCTGCTGCTCATGTTGAAGGGTCGCATATTCTACTCCATGAATTTAAAATTATTAATGAATTTGGATGCATATGGATTTTTAATTTTCAAGTCACCATCTAATTTGTAGATATCAATTGTAAATTGTAATTTTTTATTATGTTCCCAAGATCCTATAGACTTTTGTCATGTATGGATTATTCCTCTTGTTCGGCGGGTAACGGCAAATATGAGATCAATAATCTAGCAACCCGATCGGGTCACTCTCACACAGATGATCCAAGAAAGCTAATACAAAAGTACCAAGGGTGAGACACCCACATAAGATTTTTCTCCTCACATTGCTCTCATATCTCTCTCCCTTCTTCTCAGATGGCGCTCTCGGTGCATTAAGAAAAATAGCTATCCAATTCAAGTGTACTCAATGCACTTCAAAAAGACATGGCTTAAAAGAGCCCAAAGATTTATGTAACAAGGCCTAGTAAAAGCCACAAAACGTGAACATTTCAATTAGAGCCCAAATTCAACATCGTACTCGTTGCCAGTACTAAATTTATAATCATGCGAAGAAAGGGGACATAAAAAGATTTCCTACAATACACTGTTGTATGGAATGCACTAGGCGTTCAATCAATGTACTTACACCAGTATGTTGTAGTATTTTCGCAGAAAAAAGTCATGAACTACACTAGTTTCAGGAAAAACGAATGGAAAGTGCTGATTGTCTGGTATAAAAGAGTAGCTGTAGCTTCTGTGCTGCATAGCTCACAGTGCGTGTAGAATAACTTGAATTCCATGTTGTGGACGAATTGAAAGATAATCACAGGGTGAGTGGACGTAACCCGGGGAAAGGGTAAAGCGGTAGCGTTGTAGAATCATCGACAGAACAATCTTTGCTTCATTGGCCGCAAAGTTTAAACCAACACAACTTCGAGGTCCCATTCCAAAGGGTAAAAATGCGGCTATATTATCAGTGGTAGCGTTAGCAACACCTGCCGAGAATCGATTTGGTTTAAAAAGTTGCGCATCTTGCCCCCAGAATTCAGTCTCATGGTGAAGTGCTAGACATGGGATGATCAATTCAACATTAGCAGGAACCATATACTTTCCCAGTTTAACTTCCCTTTTAACTCTCCTATCAATGTTAAGAACAGGAGGATATAACCTCAGAGCCTCATTGATGATCATACTCGTCTGCATGAAAATAAAGAATTTTTTTAATCCATTTTTAACACTTGGACAAGCAGTATATAGGGTGAGTTGTTGAGTTTCTTACTGTTTTTAGCTTGGCAATGTCATCGTGAGCCGGATTTTGTTTTCCGAATAATTGTAGGACCTCCTTTCTTGCTTTCTCTTGCCAATCTGTATGAAGTGCCAGAAGAAAGACAATCCAAGCAAGCACACCATTAGTGGTTTCTTGTGCGGCAAAGTAAAACGTTTTGCACTCATTAACCAAATCATCCACCGAAATCTTCTGGCTATCATTGGTATCTAGATGAGCCTTTAGAAGTAATCCAAGATAATCACTCCCAAAGTTTTCTTCGCCCGCCATTGCCTTCTTTTCTCTTTTCTTAATAATCTCTGTTATGGAGTCATGCATTGCCTTGTCAAGCTTCTCTGACTCAATCTCATCTCCCGTTTTAAAAATTTTACTGCAAGACGTTTAGTGTGACTATGCATACCTAAGAAGTGACAACAGAATACGCAATATTGAGTGAGACCACAAACATAGATAAGATGAAAACCTGATGCCTGGAAACCTGACTGTTAAAGAATTTTTGACTAATAAAGATGATAACTTCATCAAATTGTCAAAAAAGTTCTTTCCTTCTATGTAACTGCTGCCAAACGCCGTCCTGGAAATCACTTCTGAAGTGAACAACCTAAATTGTTCATAAACTTCAATCTCTTTTCCTTCATGATTTTTCCACTCTTCTAACATCATCTCGGCACTAGCTATCATTGCTGGGATCATACTCTAGTAAAAAGATACCATCTTTCTATTACAAAATTTATCTTCAATTTATGACACCACATTTACTATATAACTCTTTGAGATACGACGAACTTACTTTTAAGCTTTCTCCATGAAAGGCATGGTTGGCCAGCTTTTTTAGTTTCCCCCATTTCCCCCCCTCAGTTGTACTTGTCCCCATGCTATCTCCTACTAGCTTCTTGACAAAGCCTTGGAGCTTCCTTTTAGGATAAGCTCCATCTTTGTTATTTAGTATCTCTTTGCACAGCTCGGGTTCCATAACGACCAACTGAGCTTGAGAACCATGCCATTGAAGATAAATCTTCCCTGCAATCGATTATAGAGATGACCAAATTTAGTTTGCAACTAAACGATTTAGAAAATGTGTTAAGAAAAAGATTCAGAAAACATAGTCTATGAAGAGCTTGTGAATACCATATATCTTGGTCCATCTGTGAATATGAGGTTGAACTGCAGAAAATACGTTCACAGATAAGTCTCCGGGCCTGCCCATAGTTTCCATTTTCATGCTCATGATTTCTTTGGTGTTTCCATGGAAAAATCTGTAAGAAGGACCTTTGATTCCCTGAAAAGCCATACGTTTCTGTATCCGAGTTGGAGTCCACCATAGTTTGTGAAAGGCCTTGATGAGAGCTAAGAGAATGGACAGACACAGAATGCTAGAAAAAATGACTACTGGACCCAAACAACTCATTTTTCGTTAAGTTTTTCTCTCCGGTTGTAGCTTTGAACTCATACTCATTTATTCTCGAATCAATTGTGGATAACAAAGTTAAAAAATCATATCTTATGTTTTTCTTGGATGTTTCTTTTTGGCAACAAAGTTAAAATCATATATCCTTTTTCCTGGCTTCGCTGCCATTGAGATGCCATATTCAGATACTGCCAAATGTTCTCATTGCAGGCCGCCCGGAGATGCCACATAGAACTTGGTTGTGTTTCTCTTGCTTTGTTTAGCTTAACTTTTGTCTTTGGTATTTTTCACTTGACTTTCTTGATTTAGTTGTGCCGTTAGGTTTCTGATTTTTATTTTTTATATAATAGATGTGTGTGCTGTCTATGTGCATTGTTATATGTGTGTTTATTGTGCTTTTCATCCTCTATTTTATATATATATATATAGGGAACTGTTATTAACATTCCAAAAATCTCATTCTACACTCCTCACAAGTATATTTTTCTTTCTAATTATAGAAAGTTTGGAGTGTCAAACACACATATAACAATGCACGTAGACAGCACACACATCTATTATGTAAAAAATAAAAATCAGAAAAAAGGCAAAGAGACAATAGTGCAAGGAAGATATATGAGGCAGTTAAAACCCTACCCAAAATTTGGGTTCGGGAGTTAAAAAAAAAAAAAAAAAAAAAACCCTGAGGCGCGCCTTCCGCAGCCTAGGCGGCTCCGACGAAGCCTTACGCCCACTCCTTTAAAACAGAGGCGGCAACCCTTAAGCCCAGCCTCAGAGGGCGCTTAAGCGCGTCCTGAGACGAGCCTTTTAAAACATTGCATATTTCACACAAGGACAGCACAAGTTTAAAGAAGTCTCCGCATCTGTCGCTACAGTTGGCTACAAAAATTTCCAAACAAAACCATGGTTGCGCTGCATCTCTTGGACAACTTTGCAATGAGCATAAGCACAATCCTTCATGCCGTGGGAATGATATACAAAAACCGAAAACAATATCAAAAGGGGAGAGAAAATTGTGCAAAGATAAATTTATAACAATTCACACAGTACATAAAACGAATACAGCATGTAGTAAAAATAAATGAATACATGAATGGAATCAACTTAAATAGGTTCTCATACTGTAACAACCCGTTCCGGGATTTACGGAACAAAAAAGGTATTTTTGTATTTTCACTAAGTTTGGGGATATTTTCCTTTTAAAAATGGTTTTTGGGTCTTAAATGGTGTGCCCAAGGGGCTCATCCCTGATTTGTTTGTCCCCGGTTCCTTTTCCCTTTTCTTTCTTTTTCTGATTTTTATAACTATCTTTCTCTCCTTTAGCTCCCTCCCCTCTTCTCTCCATCTTGAGCTCATCTTTCTCTCTCAGACTTTCCCGATCGACACCCACACACACACACCTAGTCACCCTCACACCCTAGGATCCTCCTTGGCGAGAACTCGAACCCAGGACCGGTCTGTGGTGCACCACAGTGGCGGAGACCACTGTTTTTTCCCTCTCTCATTGAACTCCGACGCAGACCGCCCCTTTCGAGGCAAGTTCCGGCCAAACCATGGCAAGTTAGCCGGCGTGCAAGTTTCCGGCGACCTCCGTGGCTTTCGAGGCGTTTTCCAGCCAAACCATGGCGAGTTAGACGTCGTGCGAGGGGCAATTAATTGTGGCGTATACGTCTTCGCTAGTTGCGTGGCTCTTCGGCAGCTAAGTACTGTGAGTGGACCCCTTCTAAAAATACATGTTTTGATAGTAGAAATGCATACATGAAAAACATGATTTCACAATTATGTTCTATGAAACACTTTGAGATAACCTGCTTACTGAGGCTAGTTTGAATTACTACTATTTTTCCTATAACCCGTGTTTTTATAGAATATCCAATGGATGACGATATGATATTTAGAACATGTTTAGAACACCTCTTTATAGTATAGATGATGGATGACTTTGTACTATGAAGTTGCTTTTCAATATATGTTCAATGGTTTTGTACTTACCTAATGGTCCTTATTCCGCTACGGGACGTAGGGATAGATTCCGGTCCGTCCCGTGCGACGATTTGGTGTTGGCATAGGGCCTGGAGGGTGTTTCCTCTAGCATTTAAGACCAGGGACGGGGAGCCGGCATGGGGCCTGGGGGTTATATTGGACATTCGCTAGTGATTATTATATATAAAAGTTATGATTTGAGACATTGCACAACATGCTAGGTTTCGGAAAACCTAGGTTTCGGAAAACCTATGTTTATCATGATATATATGTGTTTTCATAAAACCTGGGGGTTAGTACGTTGATAACTGTTTTACTATATATATATATATATATCAAATTGGTCCACTCATGTTTGTTTTGCGCCCCCTTCAGGACTTAGAATCGAGGCATACAATCCCGGCGTCAATACACTTCTGCATCGGCATCTTCGAGTCCTCTCGGTGTAGGACCCATTCTTTTATTCATTCAATTTTATATTAATTTTTTTAGTATTCTAGATTAGATGTGTGCTCTGAACACGTTCCTTAAATGCATACTCTTTATTTTATATTTATAAGTCTTATTTATTCCTTATTCTCAACATTTACATTCAATAAATGGCTTTCGTCATCCTTTGGGTGTCGGCCAGCACGTGTCTATCCTGGTATTCCGGGAATATCGGGATCAGGGCGTGTCACATACAGTTTGCAGCCAGGATTGAATTTCGCATGATATTCTTTTGTCTTCGCTAAGACTTGTCATTCTCTATTCTATTATGGACCTAATGCAACTTTATTGGAAGCTCTGGTTTTCACAGTTCACAGTGGGCGTAGTATCACTGTAACTCCATGTTGTGGGCGAACTGTCAGAAACGGAATGGGTGAGTGTACATAACCCGGGGAAAGGGTGAAATGGTAAGGCTGCAGAATCATTGACAGAGCAATCTTTGCTTCAATAAGTGCGAAGTTCATGCCCACACAAGTTCGAGGTCACATTCCAAAGGGTATGAATGTTGTTAGTAGCTTTAGCAACCCCTTCGGAGAATCTCTCTGGTTTGAAAAGGTCCACGTCTTGTCCCCAATATTTAGGGTCATGGTGAAGTGCTAGATTTGGAATGTGCAATTCAACATTAGCGGGAACAATGAGCTTTCCCAGTTTAACTTCTTTTTGTTAAACTGTCCCACATCGGTGGGGTGAAGAAAACCAAAGAGGTTTAAATATGATTACCCCACTCTAACTAGTACTGAGGCCTTTTGTGGTAAAACCCCACACTTGACGGATTGGGCAGGTGGTTAAGTTGGGGATAGTATCGGTATCGTTAGAGTGGGGCGGGCCCGGCGATTCAAAATTCCCACACTTTTGCAGATTCCCTTGTAAGGGAGACAACAGGAGGATATAATCTTAGAGATTCATTGATGATCATGGTCATCTGCATGCATGCATCAGATTCAAAATGAAAATTAATTAGGTTACAAAATGAATCAGCAAATCAACCTTAATCGAGAACAATATTTTTGTTACTTAGACGCTATCAATTAACTGGTTGACTTTCTTACAGTTTTCAGTTTGACAATGCCATCAGGTTTTGGATTCTCTTTGCCAAACAATTGTAGGACTTCCTTTCTTGCTTCCTCTTGCCAGTCCGTATGAAGCGCAAGAAGAAAGACGGTCCAAGCAAGCAAAGACTTAGTGGTTTCTTGTCCAGCAAAGTAAAATGTCTTGCACTCGTCGACCAAATCATCCACTGAAATCCTTTGCTTCTCATTGGTATCATGATGAGCTTTCAAAAGTACTCCAAGGTAATCACTCCCAAAACCATCTTCTCCTCCAGTCATTGCCTTCTCTTCTCTTTTCTTAACAATCCTTGTTATGGTGTCATGTATTCCTTTCCAGAGCTTCTCCGACTTTATCTCATCACTGGTTTTATAAAGCTTACTGCAAGTTGATAGACTAAGCATAAGAGTGATAAATTCCATAATCCTCCAAGACTATTGCTAATGATCAGTAAAAAAAAACTTCACAGCTGAAAGGAATATCATGAATTCTTCTGGATAAGAACTAACCTCAGGAAACCTGGGACTGAGAGCATTTTTGAATATGCGGACGGTTAACTCCCTTAGCATTTCAAAAATGTCCTTCCCATCCAAGTAGCTGCTGCCAAATGCTGTCCGAGAAATTACTTCTGAGGTGAACAATCTAAACTCATCAAACACTTCAATCCCCTTGCCTTCATGTTTCTTCCACCTTTGTAGCATTGTCTCAGAACTAGTTATCATTTCAGGAATCATACTCTATAGTAACACAATACCAGCATGCAATTAGCAAATTTACGTTGAATCTATTCTTTTCTTATAAACAATTGACAAAGCTACTACTATATTAGTATCTGTTTCAAGAATTATATATAATTAACTGTAAGAACTTAATTACTTTTAAGCTCTCTCCATGGAAGGCATGGTTGGCCAGCTTTCTTAGTTTTATCCATTTTTCACCATCTGCCATCAAAATGCTCTCTCCTAAAAGCTTCTTTGTATACCCTTGGGACTTCTGTTTTCTGTAGTTTCTATCTTTGTTGTTTAGTTATCTCTTTGCACAACTCGGGTTGTGCAATGATCAACTGAGGTTGAGGACCATACCACTGAAGAAAATTCTTCCCTGTTGCAGCAAAACAACCGAACTTAAATTTGTTTTAACCAAAATTCATATCAAAACTGTACGTAGTTAATGTGGAGCTTGTTACCAAAGATCTTGGTCCATGAGTGAATATGCGGTTGAACTGTGGAAAGTATGTCATTCGATAAGTTCCTGGTACTGCACATAGTTTTCATCTTCATGCTCATGATTTCTTTCGTGTTTCCATGCACAAGTTTGTACGAAGGGCCTGTGATTCCCTGCAAAGCCATCAGATTCTGAATGCGAATCGGAGTCCACCACAGTTTTTGAAAGACCTTGATGACAGCTGAGAGAACGAACACACAGAATGCTAGAAACAATAATGACTACTGGGGCTCCCATGCTACTCTGCATGTGGCTCCAGCTCTAAGAATTTATACTCAAATGAATTGTACGTGGATAAATATTTTAGAAACCATACCATACGATCTTCCTAGATCCTTCTCTTTGGCAGCATAATATCTTCTATTTCTTTTTACTATAACATAATCTCCTCACGTAATGCTATATTATGTCCTCTAGGGTTTGGTACGTATATCTTAGACTCTTGGTTCATGGCTTTGCCACCAAAGAGATGCCCAAATTCAAAATTTAGTCAAAGACAACCGGCCTGGACTTGGTTTTCTTGCTGTGTTTAGCTTTACCTTTGTCTTTTGTATTTGTTAGTTTACTTTCTTGGTTTGGATTTTACTGTTGTTTTCATTTGGTAGCCATTTTAATTTATTATTAATTTAGAATTAAAAAAATTTTGGTTGATAAGCATAGCAGTGGTGGTAATAGAGTTTAAGGAATGAGAAATGGAAGAATATATAGTTTGAGAAAAAAACAATGTTGGTTGCAAGAAATCTTACCATTAGGTTCTGGTCTTTGGACAACATAATGAAGCTTAAGGAAGTCTCTGTATGTGTAGCTGCAGTTGGCTCCGGCAGTTTCCAAACAAAAACCACACTCGGCATTGGCTCTCTTGCGCAGCGTTGCAATGAACCGGCACAATAACATTCCCTCGCGCCAAAAAGATAAACAAAGAAAGAAAGAATATCAGAAGGGGGAACAAAATTGTGCAAAGCAAGGAAAATTCACAAGAATCCTTTACGGCAGTTAAAATATATACAGCATGTGGTAACAATAAAATGACTTCCTAAAGGAAAATTGTGTATCAAGCTTATAAAATCCATGATTAGAGAAAGGTTTGTGCAAAGACAAATAGAATCAGTTAAGTACAATCATTCAATGAGGAAGTTTAAAAAAATTCAGATTAAAGTTGAGCAGAAGTAAATAACATTAATGTCTGAAGTAGTAAAGTTGGAATCAATTTCTCACTTGCATAACTTGATATATTTTGTAGCTGAGCTCTACCAGGAGTTGATGTTAATGCCTGACTTGTGATGTCGTCCAAAATGCGTTTTGAGTTCTGCTTTAGCTCTCTTGACAGACTGTTAAGAAGAGGCCCGAATAAACAAGTAGAGCTTGCGCAGGTCTCATGGTCCTGGAACCTTGCCTTGTGAGAATTGGGAAATACGTACTGACCCCTGGTAGGAATGGCAGCTCCGGTCCTCTCTGATATCGGTCCCAAAGTGTCCATCTGCATAACCTTCCGTCATGAATTCTGAGGAAAATCATTTATTTCTAATTCTGCTTCGTAGTGTCAATGCATGACATGAGCTTGAATTTGTAAAGTGCTAGGTTAATGTTACGCTGCCAGTTCATGGCAGCTGCATGCTCAGCTTCACATGGAGGACTCACGATCGGTTTGATCTGTTCCCCCATGATGGGACAGGGAAAGGTTATGCATTCCTAATTAAGCAGATCCCTAAACAAAGCATCACATAAATTGTTAAACATGTTTTTATTCTTTCTGTACCTTCAGCTTTCCAGCTGCCTCGCTTTGACCAATTGTGTAATGTTCTTATTCACAAGACTTCTTCGAACGACTTGTATCCCCACAGGCTTGTTGTTGTTGTTCAGGAATAGTATCTTACGCCCCAAGGCTTCAAACCCGGGAGGGAACATGGCAGAAAACAACACAGTTTGGCCATCAGGCCTAGTTTTTGAACAATTTGAGCGATTTGGGTTTCGAAACTCCTGTCAAACGTTTGATCAGCTTTGTCCGCCAATAAATATATCACCCTGCACAGGTTCTGTACTTCCCCTCCATTTATGCAAAGCGAGTCAGTCATCCTACCCTGTGTATCGACAACAATTTCAGCACCCTTCTTGGTTTTCCTTAGCCTTAAAAGCAGATATATATATATATATATATATATATATATATATATATATATGCAAGGGTTCTGCATGAACCAGTTTTTACCAATGGTAAGGCAGTCTCTACCGCTCATAATTATAGGCAGTATCTGAGCCCGAAATGGCATTGGCTTTTCATAGCTAAGTTTTTTTCTTATCATTTCGTCCAAGATTTTAGTTATCCAGCTTGGTGCCATGCAATTAATTGGGTTGGGCACATCCTTGCCATAAAATCTCCTTCACCTCGATGTAGAAATTTTTACGTAATGACAGTTTATAGTCTTCCCTTTCTGCGCTTACTATTACAAATGTGTAAAATTATTGAGTTTCCACTCTTTATAAGCTACCATACACAAACATTTTATTGGAAGTTCTGGTTTTGCGACTTCAGTCTTCACGCTTCACATTGAGTGCAATATTACTTGAATTCCATGTTGTGGGCGAACTATGAAAGGGTGAACGGTTGAAGATTACGCCTGACCGCAGTGGCGGAAAACAATAATGCCTATTCACTCTGGTGTTTGATTCCCAACGATCCCCCTTCATTTAACATTTAACAATTTAACCCGCTGACGATATCGATTGTCACAAAAGAAAAGGGCTAGTGGACGTAGGGCGGGAAAGGGATCCCCACCGATCCCCCTTCCCAATAACTAGTTGAGCTTGAGTACCATACCACTCCAGCAAGTTCCTCCCCGTCAGAAAAAAAATGGCCAAAAAATATTTGTTCCAAACTACGATTATTTATAAATCAAACTAGGCAAGAGCTTATTGATTCTTGGTCCAGGAGTGAATATGAGATTGAACCGTGGATGGTATGTCATGTGATAAATTCAAGGGCCTTCCCATTGCTTCTTTTTTCATGCTCATGATTTCTTGGTGCTTCCGTGGTGTTGAACAATAAAAATACATAAAATAAATAGAGTCCATACAAATTGGGCCAAACTACAAGGCAAAAACAAAACGTAATCCAGCCCAAAACATGAGGATGGGCTTTACATACAAATCAATATCCATAAAATAAAATAATAAAAAAAATGTATTTCTTCCTACAAAAGGGGGAAGAAAACGTGCAACATGGTCTGCTATTTCTCTGCAGGGCATGGAAAAAAAAGAAAAAAAGAAAACTGCACCAGTTAGTGGGAGAGGTTAAGAAAAAGTGGCAGGAGGTCATGGCCTCCAACTTCCCCCACGTAACAAATTCTAGAGCTTTCCTAGGATGCCTATAAATAGGCATCACCTGCAGCAAGAAGAAAAAGAAAAAAAAGGGAGGAGAAACTCTGCAGAAAATAAGAGCAAACTTTGACAGAAAATACCAAAAGCAACAAGGTGCTGCCAGAAAAGAGAGCAAGCTGTTCAACCATTTCGTGCTTTCAAGTCAAGATACAAAGAAGAACATTCATCACCAGGTATAAAACAAAGCCCTGTTAAAATTATTTTTCTCTTGATTGTTGTTATGTTGTGTGTGTATATATATATATATACACACACACACAAGAAACAGAGAAGGACACGAAGGAAGAAGCAACGCAAAAAAAATGGCAGCCGAAGACCACCAGGCAATGGTCCATGACATTCCCCTTTGCTTGGCAATGGTCCACAACGCAAAAAAAAAAAAAAAAAAAAAAAAAACAGAGAAGGACAAATCAAATTCTCTAATATTTCTTTTAGCCTTTTTGGCCTTTGTTTCTTTGTTTGGTATTTTTCCTGCACCAAACAGATGGAGGTGGAGACTCTGAACCACTAGCTGCAGCAGAAATAATCTCCAAGAATCCCATGAACTTCTTCGGGGTGGCCTAAACCACCCCGTGAAGTTTTAACCAAGTGGTCTATACCCCCTCACCGGACTGTCAAGTGCAATTTCAGAAATCCCAAGCTTAGTTTCTGTAAAGAAAAAACAGCAAGGAAGCAACATATACCAAGATACAACGGAAAGAAATTGTTCTGTTTGGTGCTACTACGGGTACAAGACATGAAGACATACACGTGACGAGGAGGAAGAAGAAAGGGTTTTTCAGATAACATGAAAGCCATTCACATGGCCATCATGTTGGATAAAAAGAGACACAGGAAATAAAGGGAAATTTCCCCATCTTTAAATGGACAGATAAAAGAAGGTTCAAAGCCTTTTTGCCACGTGAAGATGAAACAAAAAATTTCATTGTGTCAAGATTTTGACCAAAAAGCATTGAAATGCTACAAGACAAGGAAAGAAGAGGAAATTTCCCCATCTTTAAACAAACATTTAAAAGAAGGTTCAAAGCCTTCTTTGTCACGTGAAGATGGAACAAAGATTTTTTATTGTGTCAAAAAATTTTCAACTGCTTCTCTGCCACAAACATTTAAAACATTTAAAAGAAGGTTCAAAGCCTTCTTTATCACGAGAAGATAAAAAAAAAGGTTCAAAGCCTTTATATTGAAACACTTGCCGTCCCAAATTTACAGAAGAGGAAAAAGACTCACTGTCAAGATTTCCAAATCAATTGAGAAAGTCACTCATATGACAACCTTTAAATTAAACACCGAGAAGACTTGGTAGACGACTCAAGACTACAGAAGATTTTTTTTGGAAAAGCATCACTTTATGCAAGTGTTAATGAGAAAAGAATGGCAAGTATCGAAGGCAAAACATAAATGGGAACACAAAAGGGGTGTTCAAATGCTCACCGTCAAGACCAGTCAAATAATTTCCCCTGAGGAAACAGAAATGCCAGAGAGTATTTACACTCTAGTACATCAAAGCTCATTCAAAATGCAGCAAATACTATGAGGGCGCCCTACAAATTTCAGAGTGTCATCCTCACCTTTGGAGCCATGAATCAATACTTGTTTTCAACGAACTCGGTACTGCAAAATAGTATGTCCAACAACCAAATAGAGGAGAGGTCGTTGCCTGGGATGCCTGCACGAAAGAATGGATCCAAATACAAAATCAAATCCAGAAAATAGAAAACGAAAAGGGGGTAACCTGCTCGATCTCTTCTCCTCTTCGTCTTGATTTCCTTTCGACCTACAAAGGAAGCACACGAGCAAAAGAACAAGGCAGCAGAAAAATGAAAGAGTTTATGACCTGCACAACAAAAAAACCTCTGCGATTTAGGAGGAAAAGAGGATAAATTGGAGCGATTCAAAAGAGTTTGAACTCCACCCATCTTACCCATCTTCGTTTGGAAATCAACGGCTGACAAACCTGAAAAGAATTTCAAAACATTACAAAATCATGAGGAGCCCAAGTATTGCGGAACTGCCTTTCGCTTCTGGAGGAAGACCACCGGGATTCAGAGTCAAGAAAATAAGGATTTCTGAAGCCATTTCGCAAGAAGGGGGATGAGTAAAGCTGCACCTCGTGTGGGAATTGGCTCACGTGGAGAGCAAAAAGAAAGCCAGGCCACGGCTCTCTGTCTAAATTATGGGCTTTGGAAACTTTAAAACATGGAGAAAAAGTTACAAGTCAAAAAGTAAAGGGAAAGAGGTCAGAACTGAAAAGGAAAGAAAAGTGCCATAAGTCTTTTTCACAATAATAAAAGGGGGCCGGCTTTCAGTCTTACGAAGTCCTATTTCAAACAGGATTGAATTGCTATGAAACCATGTGGGATAAACCTGACCACATGAAAAACTCTTAAAAATGCCCATCGCTAAATCAATAGGCATGATCACTCACTTGTACCCAATTACAAGCGTACAAGAGAAAGGAAGGAGTAGACGAAGAGTACGGAAAATTAAAATCCCACCATGGAAAACGGCTCTATAAAAAGAGAGGTCCAATACATTGATCCAAACTCACTTTTACAAGTTTGATTGATTATTCATCAAAAAATGTCCATCAAATTGTATTTAACGGCGCGAAGCCACGTCAAGATTCACATGGCATAAAGCCGCGACAAGTCCTAAAACGGCACAAAGCCATACCAAAATCATTTTTATGAACTACGCCGGTTTGATTCCGTTAAGGATACGTAGGAAGTCTAATATCAAATTTTAGACGTAACCGTGAAAATCAAGACGAATCCCTGGTTTATATAAACTAAATTCACTTCTGCTACTTTGACCAAGTAACTACAAATTCTACGAAGAGTAAAAGAGAAGTCTGGAAGCACAGTTCCTAGATTTCTAATGTTGCTCATGCAACGAAGCTACATCAAATTTTCAAATGGCATGAAGCCGCATCAAATTCAAAGGGCACGAAGCCGTATCAAGTCCTAAATGGCACGAAGCCGAAGTAAAGTCTCAAAGTGGCACGAAGTCGTATCAAAATTCAATTGCTCCTCGCCCGCATGAGCTAAAACTGCGTAAGGCATTATGCTCCAATGGCTTAAAGTCCTCGCCCGCATGAGCTAAAACTGTACAAGGCATCAAATGCTCCTCGCCCGCATGAGCTAAAACTGCACAAGGCATCAAATGCTCCAATGGCTTAAAGTCCTCGCCTCCACGAGCTAAAACTGCACAAGGCATTAAACCCCAACAAATACACATGAACTACGAGTGACTTGATCCCTCAAATGAGGGTACGTAGGCAATCTACGGCTCGACCTAGGTGCAGTCACAAAATCAAATAAACTCCCAAATCCCCAAATTACGATTTATTAGAATCAAAGGGTATTCCTTTCCCAAAAGAAAGGTTGTAATTAATAGGCGCGTAGCCTAGAATGGGTCGAACTCGAATTAATAAAACCCTCTTCGGAAAAATGAACGAGGGTGAAATTGTGACGAGTGAAATATTTGTTTACATATTGTGTACAATTTTTGCTCAACACGTGGATAAGCCTGGAAGAAGGGCCTTTGATTCCCTGCAAAGCAACCAAACTCTGAATGCGATTTGGAGTCCACCAGAGTCTCTGAAAGATCTTGATGATAGCTAAGAGAATGAACAAACACAGAAAGCTCGAAAGAGCGATTATCAGACCTCCAAACCAACTCATTTTCATTACCTTTTGCTTCTTTATTGCTGTACCTCTCAACCTACTGACTCCCTCCCCAAGTGAAGTTTTCCTGCTGCCTATTTATTATTGATCAAGTGGGAGATTTTTGGTAAACGATTGTGACACATTCAAGATGCGACTCTTGTCCATAGATATCTACATTATCCAGATTGTATTAGCTTCCAAAGGGAAATGATCACCACGCAGATTGGCTAATTTGTTAAATACTCGGTTGTTAGAATTCCTCTGTCCCACATCGGCTAGAAAGCTTGAGAAGTAGCCATTTATATAGAATTACCCCACTCCAACTATTACCGAGGCCTTTTAGATTAAAACTCCACACCTGACGAATTGAGCAGGTGGCCAAGTGGGGACAGTATCGGTGTTGTTGGAGTGAGCCCTCGGCCCGTCTACCTGAAATTTAACATGGTATCAGTGCCAGGGAATGGGCCCGTACATCCACGTGAACGGGTGGGTCCCCTTTGATCCCGCACGAACGGGTGAGCCCCGACTTGGCTCTGCCTAGGCGTAGGCCAAGAGATGCCACGTGAATGGGTGGGTCCCCATTGGCCTCGCGCGAACGGGTGAGCCCCAACTTCCACGTGTGACCCATAGCTTGAGAACAAGCCATTTATATAGAATTACCCCACTCCAACTATTACTTTTGTATTCAAACCCCACACCTAACGGATTGAGTAGGTGGCCAAGTGGGGATAGTATCGGTATTGTTGGAGTGGGCCCTCGGCCCGTCTACCTGAAATTTAACATCTATGGTTGCACACGTCTGCAATTAGATTGGAGCAAGACAGAGTAGATCAAACGATTTATTGTACAGAAAACGGCATCCTATTTCTTGAACTATTCCTATATGGATAGAACAGCTGTCTATAGTGAGTAGAAGATTGCTGAAACCAATGACACTGTTATTCAACTTAACTAATAAACATTTCATAATGTAGTCTTCGCGTATGAGAGAAAATAAAAAACAAGCTGCAGAACTGCAAGAACAGGAACTAATATGGTCTTCTTCACAGTTCACAGTGTGTGTAGCATTATTTGAACTCCGTGTTGTGGACGGACCGTAAGGAATGCAGAGGGCGAGTGAGTATAGGTCGGGGAAAGAGTGAATGTGTAGCGTTGTAGAATCATTGAAAGGGCAATCTTTGCTTCAGTGGTGGCAAAGTTTGAGCCTGCACAAACTCGAGGTCCCATTCCAAAGGGTAAGAATGCGGCGATGTTATCATTAGTAGCTTTAGCAACTCCTTCTGAGAACCGCTCTGGTTTGAAAAGTTGCACGTCCTGTCCCCACAACTGAGGATCATAGTGAAGTGGTGAAATAGGTATCACCAAGTGGAGGTTAGCAGGAAGAACAAGCCTTCCCAGCCTAGTTTCCTTTTCAACTTTCCTATTGACAAGGGAAAGAACAGGAGGATATAACCTCAGAGATTCGTTCACGATCAGAGTCATCTGCACTCATGAAAATGAAGAAATCAGGATTTGAAACTTAAATTAAGCATTTCTGCACTTAGAAAAGCAATTCATTGAATTCTTGACTTTCTTACAGTTTTGAGATTGGAAATGCCATTGGGATCTGGAGTTTGTTTGCCGAAAAATTGCTGGACCTCCTTTCTTGCTTTCTCCTGCCATTCCGGATGGAGTGCCAAAAGAAAGACTGTCCAAGCTAGCATTGTGCCAGTACTTTCGTGTCCAGCCAAGTAAAATGTTTTGCACTCGTCAACCAAATCTTCCATTGAAATCCTTTGGTTGTCACTGGTATCGTGATGAGCCTTTAAAAGTTGTCCAAGGAAATCACTCCCAAAGTTGTTTGCTTCTCGATTTATTGGGTTCCCTTCTCTTCTTTTAACAATCTCCATTAGGGAGTCCCTTATTCCTTTCTCAAGCTTCTGAAATTCAATCTCACTGCTGCTTGTAACAAACTTACTGCAATATTGATTTACTAAACGTTACCCAATGCCAGGAAATATTTTTTATTTTCTCTAGTAATGAGGATTCAGGTCCCGGTAAAAGGAAGTCACCTGATGCCAGGAAACCCGGGTTTGAATGAACTTGAAAATGTTAAGGCAGATAACTTCAATAACATGTCAAAAATGTTCTTCCCTTCTACGTAGCTGCTACCAAAAGCTGTCCTAGAAATCACTTCTGAAGTTAACAACCGAAATTCTTCAAACACCTCAACCTCCTCGCCTTCATGAATTTTCCACCTTTCTAGCATTGTCTCAGTACTAGCTATCATCTCCGAATGCATACTCTAGTGAAACAATAGCAATATGCAATAAACAGATCCCTTCAATAAATATAATTAACACAAGTGTTATAAGTTATAAACTTACTTTTAAGCTCTCTCCATGGAAGGCATGGTTGGCCAGCTTTCGCAGTTTCGACCATTTTTCACCATCAGTTGTTGTCACGAGACCATCTCCTAACAGCTTCTTTGCACTGCCTAGGGGCTTGCTTTTCTGATAAGCTCCATTTTTGTTCATCAGTATCTCTTTGCACAGTTCAGGTTCCGTAACGACCAACAGAGGTTGATGACCATACCAGTAGAGAAAATTCTTCCCTAACATTACAGAAAACGACCAAAATTAATCTCGGAACAAGATTTAAAAAGAAAACTGAAGTCAGTTAAAGAGTTCGTTACCATATATCTTGGTCCATGAGTGCATATGAGGTAGAACAAGGGAAAATACATCATGTGACAAACTTTTGGGCCTGCTCATGGCTTCCTTTCTCATGCTGGCAACTTCTTTGTTGTTTCCGTGGATAAATCTGTAAGACGGGCCTTTGATTCCCTGCGAGGTCATCCGATTCTGAACTCGAATCGGAATCCACCATAGTTTGTAAAACACCTTGATGAGAACCAAGAGAAGCAAAAACAGACAGAGAGAGATTGAAAGAATGACGTCTGGATCTCCAAACCAACTCATGATTAGTCTTATTTCTGAACCTACATCCTGAGCTTTTCGACACACTCCACCATTTAAGTACTTTGCTCAGTCCTCAATATAATTATTAAATTGGATACATGTGGTACTTGCTTATAAATGATCATAATTATATCATAAACCAGCCGTCATAATTGACCACTTTACCTAATCATCATGGTGACTTAATGAAAATCAGGGTGGAATTCGTTAATCAGTTCAAAGAGATGCTATGAAGACTTACTCAAAGTAAGACTCTTCATGGATTCTATGCCACCTTACAGTTTTACGTTAATTCTCATTTCAACATTATAAAATATTATGCAAAAAACATAAGATGACAGAGAATCCATAATGAATCTCACTTTTGAGATAATCACCTTAGCATTTCTCTTAGTTCAAAACATATTATTGGAGTTACAAATCCTAGACAGATATGAAATCATAAATCATGGCACCTTTTGTCAACTTTGGCTGCTCAGCACCTTTTGTGTCCACATCATGGCACCTTTTTGTCAACTTTGGCTGCTCACCATTAGAGCAGTTCCCCCTAGGGCTATCCACTATGTTATTCATCCAGTGAACAATAACTATCTTTAATGAACAGTAATCGCTTTTTGCATCTCCATCCCTACCCTGAATAGCCCTGACAATGGGCAATAAAATATTACTATTTTTTATTTATTTATAATTAATATTATATTATTTACTTTGTATAAATTAATATTATATTATTAATTTATCTTTTCCTTTTGAAATCTCTTCCTAGAAACTTCTACCATTTTTTTTTTGCTGCACTTCAGACACACAGCAGAGCAGCACACCAGTGTTAAAGTAGCAGGCGTGGCGGTCGGCGAAGGTGAGGGAGAGGGAAGGGTTAGACCAGAAGGCAGAGGTGAAGTAGGAGGTGAAGTTGGCGTTGCAGTACTCCGGGGTGGCCAGGACGACGCCTCCTCCAAGGGGAGTGGCAGAGAGCTTGGCGATGTCATCGACGAGGATGAGGTCGGAGTCGAGGTAGACGACATGGCGGACGTAGAGGGGGAGAAGTTCGGCGAGGTAGGATCGAGCATAGTTGAGGGGGCAGTCGAGGGCGGAGCGGATAGAGGTGGAGATAAGGCCGGAGATGTCGCTCAGAAATGCAGAGGAGATGATGGCTGATGTTGCCCAGACTGAAAAAAATTTAAAAAAGGCGTCTGACGTCAGACCCACTTCAGGCGCTCGGGCCGGCACGAATTCACGAGCCTCTCCCTCGGGCCTGTTCGGGCTCCCTCGCCAGCCAACGCTGGGCTTCCTCCCTCGGGCAATCAAGCCCTGTTCCGCCCACTGTCCCTCGAGCAACTCATCCCGCTGGAGCTGTTCTTAACGTGTAGATCACTTCTTAGTATTGTGTTTGATCTAAGGAGGCAGATTGTCTGCCCTCCTGTTATTGTGCCCTTCCCATCCCCTACTATTTTCCTTGATCTAATCCCTTAAATTAAGGAGTCTTTGTTAGGGTATAGCTTTATCCGGTCTCTAGGGTTTAGTCTAAGGATGGTTGGTTCTAACCAGTTCTTCTCTTTTCCTTTATATGTGTTATTGTACATTCACACAAGGCAAGAAATATACCAGAAACTTAAACTAAATTTCTACACATATGAAATCGCAGCTGTTTATTTTCTAAAGTTACCAGCTAAAAGAATCACTTTAGCATTTCTCACAACAGAAATTGCACTCTGTATAAATAAGAAGCTACCATGTCCGAAGGCATTAGGTTGGTAATCGGTACCAAATGCAAGATTACTGACGCTTCTGTATAAATAAGAAGCTACCATATCGCGAACTTTTTGCTGTCGAAGGGGCGAGGACATAGGTCGGGGAAAGGGTGAAAGCGTAGCACTGTAGAATCATCCGCAAAACAATCTCTACTTCATTTTTTGCAGAGTTCAAGCCCACACAACTCCGCGGTCCCATCTCAAAGGTTAATAATGTGGCTATATTGTTGGAACCTAACCAGCTCCTGGAGTCGAGGTGTTGACGGCAGCAGCGAACTCCTTGAGCAGAAAGGAGTCTGTCTGCATCGAAGAAGAAATGAAGGGTTGGCTTCCAACGGCTAGTTCTTGTTTAAATGTGTGAGTGACAAATGTACACTCCAGATTAGATCGCTTAAATCCCAATGAAGGGCTAGGATTTAATCTGGAGTAGTAAGGTGTTTTAGTGTTTAATACTACCTAAATCACCAACTCCTTTACAAGAAGCATGGGTGATGGAAATGTGCCTTACCTTTGATATTTCCCTACATAAATGAAGCATAGCTGCTGCATCTTGCTGCACAGCTTAGAAGTTGAACTCAACACTCCAAAATCCTCTCAATTTTCTGCCATTCAATCCCTAAGAAACCGATCAAAAACAACCAACCAAAATATAAAACAAACAAAAGTTAACATAGTATCAGAGCCTTGTTACTGATCTTACAACTTTCTGGGCGTATTCTGTGCAAAACTGAGATTTTTGGGAGCACTAACGTAGTGCCCTCAGCAACAACAATCCTGAAAATGAAGGGATCCAGCAGCAGCAGTGAGCTAAAAGCTCCAGTCTTTGATGGGGAGAATTATGATTTTTGGAGAGTAAGAATGACAACCATTTTCAAATCCTATGATCTATGGGATATGGTTCAACACGGGTATGAACTACCTGAGATGGAGATCGATGCTCTAGAGGATGATCTCATAGAAACACAACTCAAAACACTAAAGCAGAATCGGATGGAGGATGCTAGAGCACTTGGAATCATCCAAGGTGCTATCTCAGACACCATTTTCCCGAGAATAGCAAATGAAGAGACTGCAAAGGGAGCTTGGGAAGTTTTACAGTAAGAGTACAGAGGAAACACCAAAGTCAGAAAGGTAAAACTTCAGTCCCTTAGAAGAGATTTTGAGTATACAAGAATGAAGGAAAATTAGATGTTAAAAGACTACTTCACTAGACTATTTGATGTTGTAAACAAGATGAAAACATATGGTGAGGAACTGCCAAATGAAAGAATTGTCCAGAAACTGTTGATTAGTTTGACTAAACCTTATGATTCAATAGTGAGTGTTATTGAGGAAACCAAAGACACTGAAACTCTTAGTGTGCAAGAAGTGATGGCATCTTTGAGAGTTTTTGATCAAAGACTCGAGAGGCATGCTGATTCTGCCACTGAGAAAGCTTTTCAAACACTCTCTGTTGGTTCTAGTAGTCAAGCCAGTTCAAGCAAGCAAAAACCACAGTGGAAGGGCAAGAACAAGAAATGGGAAAGAAAAGGGGTATCAAAACCCTAGACCTAACCAAGGAAACAACTCAAATGAAGGTCCAAGAGCCAAGCAGCAATGCAAGCACTGTGACAAATTCCATCTTGGAGAGTGCTGGTTCAAGGACAAGCCTAGATGTCATAAATGCAACAGGTTTGGGCACATTATGAAGGACTGCAGATCGAAGAATGTGCAGCAAGTGAACTGTGCAAACCAAGTAGGAGAAGAAGCAAATGTGTTCTGTGCTTTCAGTGCAAAAGTGGAGAAAAACAATGAAGTGTGGTACATAGACAGTGGCTGCAGCAACCACATGACTGCACATGAGTCATTACTCATTGAAATTGACACAAACTTCACTGGAAAAGTGAAAATGGGCGATGGAAACATTGTCAAGGCCACTGGAAGAGGAGCTTTGGTTATCAACACCAAGAAAGGAAGAAGATGCATAAAGGAGGTGATGCTAGTGCCTGGACTGGATGAAAACCTGCTTAGTGTGGGTCAAATGATGGAGCATGGGTATTTCCTACTCTTTGGGGGAACTGTTGTTGAAATCTATGATGACAGATCCCTATCAAATTTGGTGACCAAAGTGGAGGTGAAAAACAGAAGCTTTCCACTTATGTTGAAGCACTTAGAAGAAGTGGCAAGGAAAGCAAGTGTGACAGGTTCTATGAAACTATGGCACAAGAGGTTTAGTCATTTAAACATGACAAGCCTAGAAAATCTACAGAAGCATGAAATGGTACAAGGAATACCTAAGATGGATCACTGGAATGAAACCTGTGAAGGATGTGCATTTGGGAAGCATCACAGGGATCCATTTGAAGTTGGCAAGGCTTGGAGGGCAACAAAGCCACTCGAATTGATTCACACAGATGTGTGTGGACCAATGCAAACAACAACAATCAGTGGAAAGAGGTATTTCCTAACCTTCATTGATGACTACTCACGGATGTGTTGGGTGTATTTCATGAGGTTCAAGTCTGAAGTGTTCACAATATTCAAGAAGTTCAAGGCAATGGTGGAATTGCAAAGTGAGCACCAAATCAAAAGACTGAGAAGTGATAGAGGATGAGAGTATACCTCTCTTGAGTTCAATACATTCTGTGAAAATGTGGGGTTGGAGAAACAACTCACTGTGGCATATTCACCACAACAGAATGGTATTGCAGAAAGGAAGAATAGGACTATAGTCGAAATGGCTAAGTCTATGATGCATGAGAAGAACATGCCCTATACATTTTGGGGTGAAGCTGTGAACACCTCAGTGTACCTATTGAATAGGTGCCCTACTAAAGCAGTGGACAAGAAGACTCAATTTGAAGTGTTCAGTGGAAGGAAGCCCTCTGTGAGGCATCTGAGAGTGTTCGGCTCAGTGTGCTATACGCACATTCCTCTACAACTAAGGCACAAGTTGGAGAAATCAAGCAACAAGGGTGTTTTTGTAGGCTATGGTACTAGTGAAAAAGGGTACAGAGTCTACAATCTGACAACTCAGAAGATAATCCTATCAAGGGATGTTATCTTTGATGAAGACTCAACATGGAACTGGGAAACAAGGACAGAAGAGAAGGACAGTGTCTCTCTACAACTTGATCTCAACAAAAGGGAAACAAGGGAGCCTATAGAGACCTCAGTTCTAGAAGAAGTCACAGATAATGGTGACATACAAGGGACTTCACAGCAAGCTACTATGAGTCCACAATCAAGTCAATCACAGATAGTAACTCTGAGTTCAACTCTAGTGAGATTGAGAAACTTGGATGAGATATATGCTACATGTAATTACTGTGTAGTAGAACCAGAAACATATGAAGAAGCTGAAAAAGACAAAGTTTGGAAGAAAACAATGAAGGAAGAGATTGAAATGATTGAGAAGAATGACACTTGGGAAATTGTAAATCGACCAAGTGACAAGCCTGTGATTGGTATGAAATGGGTGTACAAAGTGAAGCTCAACCTAGATGGTTCTGTGCAGAAGAACAAGGCCAGATTGGTAGCAAAAGGTTACTCACAGAAACCAGGTGTAGACTTCAATGAAACCTTTGCTCCAGTAGCAAGGTTAGACACTATAAGGACCTTGATAGCTCTTGCAGCCAAGAAAGGCTGGAAGCTACATCAACTGGATGTCAAATCTGCATTTCTAAATGGAGTGCTAGATGAGGAAGTGTTTGTGGAACAACCTCAAGGGTTTACAAGTCAAGAGTTTCCAGAAAAAGGTGTACAAGCTAAGGAAGGCTCTCTATGGCCTAAAGCAAGCTCCAAGAGCTTGGTACAGTGAGATTGATTCTTATTTCACTGAAAAAGGATTTCAGAAAAGTCCTAGTGAAGCTACACTCTACACCAAGACAGAAAGCAACAACAAGACACTCATTGTCTCAATCTATGTTGATGATGTTGTCTACACTGGAAATGATGTTGTAATGATTGAAGAGTTCAAGGAAGAAATGAGAAGAGGTATGAGATGACGGACCTTGGTCTCTTGCATCACTTTCTTGGCATTGGGGTGATTCAAGAAACAAACAGCATCTTCATTCATCAAATGAAGTATGCTGAAACCTTGCTTGAAAAATTTGGATTGAAGGGATGCAAACCGGTCTCTACACCCCTAATTGCAAATGAGAAGCTCAATAAGGATGATGGAAGTGAACCTGCAGATGCTAGTCTCTACAAAAGCATTGTTGGCAGTTTATTGTACCTAACTGCAACAAGGTCGGATCTAATGTTCTCAGCAAGCCTACTTTCTAGGTTTATGCAGAATCCCAGCAAGACACACATGGGGACAGCAAAAAGAGTTCTCAGATATGTGCAAGGAACAATTGATTATGGGATCAAGTATGAAATGGGGAAGTCAACTATCCTAGTTGGATTTTGTGACAGTGACTGGGGTGGCAGTGAAGATGATAGCAGAAGCACATCAGGCTACGCTTTCACCTTTGGTTCAGGGGTGTTTTCGTGGGCCTCTGTGAAGCAACAAAGTGTTGCACTGTCCACAGCCGAAGCAGAGTATGTGAGTGCATCAGAAGCAATGGCTCAAGCTATTTGGCTAAGGTTTATACTCAAAGATTTTGGCGAATTGCAGGTTGATGCCACACCACTCTTGTGTGACAACACCTCTGCAATTGCCATGACCAAAAACCTAGTTTTCCATCAAAGAACAAAGCACATCAAGAGAAGATATCATTTCATCAGAGAAGCATTGCAGGACAATACAATCAGACTAATCTATTGCAGCACAGAAGATCAGATCGCAGACATATTCACAAAAGCACTACCGAAGGAAAGATTCAATTACCTGAGGGGTTTGCTCGGAATGACTCCTAAAAGCAGTTTAGAAGGGAGTGTTGGAACCTAACCAGCTCCTGGAGTCGAGGTGTTGAAGGCAGCAGCGAACTCCTTGAGCAGAAAGGAGTCTGTCTGCATCGAAGAAGGAAGAAGAAGAAATGAAGGGTTGGCCTCCAACGGCTAGTTCTTGTTTAAATGTGTGAGTGACAAATGTACACTCCAGATTAGATCACTTAAATCCCAATGAAGGGCTAGGATTTAATCTGGAGTAGTAAGGTGTTTTAGTGTTTAATACTACCTAAATCACCAACTCCTTTACAAGAAGCATGGGTGATGGAAATGTGCCTTACCTTTGATATTTCCCTACATAAATGAAGCATGGCTGCTGCATCCTGCTGCACAGCTTAGAAGTTGAACTCAACACTCCAAAATCCTCTCAATTTTCTGCCATTCAATCCCTAAGAAACCGATAAAAAACAACCAACCAAAATATAAAACAAACAAAAGTTAACATATATTAGTGTTATTAGCTTTAGCAATCCCGTCTGAGAATCGTTCTGGTTTGAAAAGGTGCACATCTTGTCCCCAAAATTCAGGCTCAAGGTGAAGTGCTAAACATGGGATGATGCGATGAGATCAATATTAGCTGCAATGATGAGCTTTCCGAGTTTAACTTCCTTTCCAGCTTTCCTCCTAAGGGAAACCGCGGGAGGATATAACTTTAGAGACTCGTTGATGATCATACTCATCTGCATCAAAATGAAAAGCCGAATAGAAGTAATCCTTTTCATACTTAAATAACATTTATGCTACTTCAAAAATACCATATATCTTGGTCCATCCGTGAATATGAGGTTCAAGTACAGAGGTATGTCCGTGCGATAAATTTTTCGGCCAGCTCATTACTTCCTTCGCCATGTTGGAGATTTCATTGGCATTTCCATGGTTGAGTACGTACGAAGGGCGTCTGATCCCCTGCAAAGCCATCAACTTCTGTATGCAAGTCGGAGTCCACTATATCTTGTGAAGGATCCTGAAGAGAAATGGGAGAAGGAACACGCACAGAGAGCGTGAACGAATTGTTAGAAATCCCCTCTAAGAACCCCCTTTTTTTTTTATTGTTCTTTTGGTATTGTTAAAAATAAATAGTGTAACAGATGGTTCCCTTCATCTCATAATTCTTTATTCCATCTCTAAGACATGATTTTACATAGAATTATATTACCAGATGATGCGTCTTTTGTTTTTAATTGAAAATTAAGGCATAAATGTCTCGAATATATGGATACACCAACTGCAGGGTTTATGGGCAGTTCACAAGAGGGTGTAGAATGATTTGAACTCCATGTTGTGGGCGAAGTGTGAACCGAACGTGCGAGTGGACATATGCAGGGGAAAGAGTGAAGCTGTAGCGTTGTAAATCATTGACAGAGCAATCTTCACTTCAATGATTGCAAAATCCATACCCACCCAAGTCCGAGGTCCCATTCCAAAGTGTATGTATGTGGCTATGTTATTGTTAGTAGTTTTAGCAACTCCTCGCGCGAAGCGTTCGGGTTTGAACAGGGGTGCGTCTTGCCCCCAAAATTCAGGCTCACGGTGGATTGCTAGAATTGGGATGACCAGTTCAACATTAGCAGGAATAATGAAATTTCCCAATCTAACCTCCCTATCAACTTTCGTCTCAATGGAAACAGCAGGAGGATATAGCCTTAGAGACTCGTTGATGATCATACTCATCTGAATGCAATGGAAAGAAAAACTAATTAGACAACACAAGAAAATTAAATTGGGATTCCAAACTTAGAAGCACTTATTTGATTTACTTTCTTACTGTTTTTAGTTTGGCAATGCCCTCAGGACTCGGATTTTGTTTTCCAAATAATTCAAGAACCTCCTTTCTTGCTTCCTCTTGCCAATCAGTATGGACTGCCAGAAGGAAGACAATCCAAGCAAGCTCAATATTAGTGGTTTCTTGTCCAGCAAAGTAAAACGTCTTGCACTCGTCGATCATATCATCCACGGATATCCTCTCCTTCTCATTGGCATCATGATGAGCCTTCAAAAGTAATCCAAGATAATCACTTCCAAAGCCGTCATTGTTTCCCGTCGTTTCCTTTTCTTCTCTTCTCTTAATAATCTCAAATAGGGACTTGTGCATTCTTTTCTCAATTCTCTCTGCTTCAGCCTCATCACTTGTTTTATACAATTTACTGCATTGTTCAGTGAAACACCAAACATGATTAGTGATTAAGATATAAGTAATGGCTACCCAATCGAAAGGAAGATAGGTTACCTCATCATACCGGGAGGCCGGATTGTGAAAATGTTTTTCAATGTTATGAAAACAACTTCATCAACATCTCAAAAATGTTTTGTCCTTCACCATGGTTGCTTCCAAATGCTGTTTTTGCAATCACTTCTGAAGTAAACAACCTAAGTTCTTCAAACACCTCAATCTCTTTGCCCTCATGATTAACATGGTCTCAGTACAAGCTACCATGGTTGGAATCATACTCTAGAAAACAAAAGAAGAAATTAGGTTTCTATCCCTCTTTTTTCTAGTCCATTGATTAAAACCTTATTCTTTTTCAATTTTTAATCAAGGTCCTTAGATTTTAATAAACGTCATTGATTATTTTAATAATAAAATATTTACATGACAAGATAATTAAATTTTATTTCTAAATATATTCATTGAATGTTAGAAACGTTACATTTGGTATATTTATATTTATAGCCAAACGTTATATCATATATTTCTATTTTTAGTTTGTACCTATTTTTAATTTGCAACCCTTTTTTTATAAATTGTACCAATTTTCTTTTCAGTTTTAATTTGTATCCATATATTAATTTCTTTTTTACCCCATATTTTTTAAACTTTTATTTGTTCCCGTAATTTATTTATAGTGTACCTATTTTTCTCAAAAAATGTACCACTTTGTTATATGCAAAATATACCAATTTTTTGTTTTGTAAGTACCATTTTTTTTATGTAAAATGTACTCATTTTTTTTAATGTAAAGTCTATTTATTTTTTTAATCTAAAAATATACCCTTGTTTTTTTGCATAAAATATACCCTTTAATTTATATAAAATGTACCAATTTTTTGTATGTGAAATCTACCCACATTTTTATATAAATGTACCGAATTTTTATATGTAAGATGTACCCAAAATTTATTATATAAATGTACTCATATTTAATAGAAAATATAAAAAAAATGATATATATATTTTTATAATCTAGAATGCACCCATAAGCAATATTTTGTTGTTGTTGAAACCCATAAGCAAATTTCAATAATTAAATTGGTAGCGTAAATGAAAGCAAAATAATGGTTTGAGTCTTAATTGGTATTATTGCATCTCTTTTGTTATCATGTCATCTGTGTGGCAGGAGAGAGAATTCAATCTAAAATCTAAAATGCATAAGGTTTGAGTCTATAATAATTAGGGGCCAGGGACCACAACTAACCTATCCCAAAACAAAATATCTCATCATGTTGTCAGCAGATTTTCCTTGCACTTTACTCTTTCTTATTTTTTTCCTACGATGCATGGACATGGACATGAGGATACAATATGACACAGGGATACGTCAAATTAGCAAGAAGAATTGTTGAATAACCACATAGGAATATGACTGACACGAAAATACGACACGAGACTGGAACACGAGAGGATACCATCTTGTCCATCTATCGTAGTTTTTTCCTTTTATAAAAATAACAATACCACAACAATATATTATTATTACCAGAAAGTAGCTTAATGAGGAAGAACTTACTTTCAAGCTCTCCCCATGGAAGGCATGGTTTGCGATCTTTCGCAACTTCATCAATTTCGCAACATTTAGTGTGGTCGCCATGCCATCTCCTACTACCTTCTTCTCAAAGTTACCGAACTCTTTTTTCGGATAAGCTCTGTCTTTGTTATTGAGTATCTCTTTGCACAACTCGGGTTCCAAAATTACCAACTGAGCTTGAGAATTATGCCATTGAAGATAAATCTTCCCTGAAATTTCATGCAAAATTTACCAAAATTTACCTTCAAACTAAACTTTAAAAAATGTCATTTTGGCTCGGGTTCCTAATCAACCTAGTTATTAGAATGAAACTTTATTTGTTTAAATAGTTTGATCAAGGTCCCTAGCATCATTTAAGAGATTTAACTCATGCATTTATGCATTCAATATCCCACAACTTATGAAATTTAAACAAATCCAAATAATATTGTTACAAATCTAACATTTACTTAAAAATAAAAAATAGGGTAATTTGTTCTTCACATAGTTCTAGCCAAAAAAAATGGAGAGAAGATCCTTGCCGGATCCTCTTTGTGAGGATCCTGGGGATCCTCCAATCACATCCGTTCATCATACATTGTGCGGCCAGTTTTTGTCAGATACTGTTTATATTCAATTTTAAATTAAAAAATTTACAATGATTTCTGACCGCATGATGTATGTGACAGCCCGTCCCTGATTTTAAGAGTTTTTAAAGTTTTAATAAAGGATTTTACAAAAATGCCCTTTGAGGCACGCGCATTGTTCGAGTTTAATCGTTGTGTCGTGCCATCTAAGATTTGTTTTCTTGACATATCCTCGTATTACTCGTCACTACAGATGCGTGAGCGCAAGCGGTTCGTGATTTGGAGTTATATCGAAGAAGATATTGATGTTTGAAGTTTGGGCATTTTAGGAATTATAATAGTAAAATCTGGAATTTCTTTTATGAAAGTGGACGGCCCAGATTTAATAAAGAAATAAATGGATGGTTGGGATGAAAAGAAATGAGATTACGTGTGTGTGTGCGTGGCTGGTGGAAGAAGGAAAGGAAGAAGAAGAGATTGGGCAGAACTGCCCAACCAGAGGAAGAGAGCAGGAGCTCCGGGAGAGAAAGGAGAGAGAGCTGGACGAATGGAGAGAAGAGAGAGAAAAGCCCGGCCAATCAAAACAGAGAAAGGAGGAAAGGAGGGAGAGAGTGGCGAGGAGGATCAGCCGGATCTCCTTGGCCCGTTCTTGACCCGGTCGACACCCATGCCCATTTTCGATGATTTTCACCCGTTTTTCCGGCGAATTGCTTCAAGTAACCTCATGGGAAACACTCTAGGACCCTTCCTCTATCCATACCATCTAAAATTTTGAGAGAATTGGTCTTGAAAATGGAAGAAACCGCAAAGGGGTGCGACGGGGTTCGTGACTGAAATCCATCAAATGTGAAGCAAATTCTTCTAATTACCACCACTCATAGCATCCTCTTGAGGCCTAGAACAAAGCCCAAACAAGTTTGGGAGCGGCGGAGTTGTTTTGGAGTCGAATCGAAGACACCCAAATTCAAGGGTTTCGTACGGTTTTGGAAAAATTGGAGCCTTTCCAGGCCAAATTGGCCTTGGTCACAGGTATGAAAGTTGTTCCTCTCTTTGAGATCTTTAATTCTACAAATTTTGGTAATTTTTGTAGAAAGTTGAATTTTCCGGCGAGCCGGGGCGGCCGACCGCCACCCACGGCTGCGCGTGCGGCAGCGCGTGGCCAGTGAGCCGCCAATGCTATTTTTAGGCCATAATTCATGTTTTGAATTCAGTTTTGGTGGATGAATGACGTATGATGATCATTCGAACCTAAATTCGTTACGATGCGGGGTTAGGCCAAAATATGAATTGACAATCCGACCGTTGGATCGTCACCAAATTTTGTTACGTTGTAATACGTAATATTTGAGGATTATAGGAACTTACGGATTGAGAATCCGATTAACGGATCTTCTAGAATTGGAGTTGTAAGTTCATAAAATATAATGTTAACAGTCACTTAGTTTTGGCAATTGACGGAGATCCGACCGTTGGATGGTAATGAAATTTTAGGATGTTGTTCTAGAGATTTATTGTGGACCTCTGGAAGTTACAGATTGGAAATCTGAGTTGCAAATTTTCCGGATCGAACTACATAGTGACGTGTTTTATATAAGTTATATATTCTATCGATATGATTTCTTAGGCATGATTTGATGATTGTTCTAGGCGCCGATCGTCATGACGCCTTGATGTGTTGTGCTAGGGAGTTGTAGGGCGAACTCCAAGTGAGTAGGCAGTTTTGTTTTCCGTATATACCTATATAAATGAGTTTTTCCCAGAAAATCTATTTAAGTGAAATGTGATTTGAAAGTATGATTTGAAATGCCATGCATAGAATTTATATGAGATATGTGAATTGATATATGATGCATATATGTGAATTGGTGATGCGGACGCACATGTGAGTATCAGATGAGTTATATTTGGTTCATTGAATTGTTTGATGTGATTTATGTTGATAGCTCATAACTTGCACCCCTGGTGTTAGTGCTTATGTTTTCACCTCACACCACACGCTCACCTTGGATCCAAGTAGGTGCATGTCATACAGACCACTAGAGGTGGTTCTGACATGCTAGTCGTACAGACCACTAGAGGTGGTTCCGACTAGTAGGTGACCCTAGATTATGTGCACAGATGATTGATGAGAAAAGCACTAGAGCGTATTATTACACCATCCTAGTCGTATAGACTACTACAGGTAGTTCCGATTTATGTGCAGTGTAGTGCCGTACAGGTCACAGTTGGTGACTCCGGCTGGATTGGATATTGAGCTCTAGAATCAGCCGTACAGGACCATTGCAGGGTCTCCGGTTGATTTATTATTTCACCTGATTTATATTGATACTTCCATATTACTTTTTTGGCGCATGGCATGACATATTTTCTGAAAAGTGATAAAGAATAGTGTTTTGAGATTTTTGAAGCTATATATATATTTATATATGCTATTTTCAGGGAAAGTATACAGGTTTTACAGCGAGGGGTTAGAACTTTGATAAAGGAAAGATTTGAAAAGACTTGTTTTAGTGACCCACTCAACTTTGTTTTGCGCCCCTCCAGGTTCGAGATAGAGCAGAGCTTTGGTGGCCACGAGGAATCCAACGGTGTTCTGACAAAATTCACAAATGTAGGATTCACCTTCGGGTGTTATATCTTAGTAATTGTATCTTTAAAGCTTCCGAACTGTGTAAATGGTTACGTCACTCTCACGTGATGGCCAACATGCCCTCCTTCGGGACGGGGTGTGTCAATGTACGATGAACGGATGTGATTGGAGGATCTGGTGAGGATCCTCTTGGAAAAAAATGTACCCACATAATTATTAATATAGTGCAGGAAATAACTATTGATATATTTTAAAACATAAAATAAACACATATAATTAGCATGGGTACGTTCATAAAAAAAATATTGGTACAAATTAAATTAAAAATATGGGTGCACATTAAAATTCAAAACTATGGGTACAAATTAGATTGAAAATATGGGTACATATTAAAATTCAAAATTATGGGTATATTTTAAAACTAAAAATATTGGTATAAATTAAAAAAAGGATACAAATTATAAATAGAAATATATGGAAAAAAAATACTAAAAATATTATATTTGAAAATGATTAATAATTGTTCATTTTTAAATTGACATATAATGACTTGTAAATAATTTAATATTCAAATAATGATATGAAGAAAAGTCAAGGGATCTGGATTTAAAATAAAAAATAAATAAAATTTTAATTAATGAGAAGGAGAAATAAAGGATGCGAACCTAATTTATCCTTTACAAAAATATAATAAAGAAAAAAGTTTTAGATCCACCACTGACCGTATATAATGCTCCATGTGTGAACATGAGGCTGGACTGCACATGATATATCATGCGACAACTTTTTGGGGCTGCCCAAGTTTTGCTTCTGCATTCTCAAGATTTCTTTGGTGTTTCCATGAACGAGTCCGTAAGGAGGGCCTTTGATTCCCTGCAGAGCCATGAATTTCTGTATCCGAGTCGGAGTCCACCATAGTTTGTGAAAGATTTTGACGAGAGCTAAGAGAACCAGAAGGACCAGACACAGAGAAGGCCTGAAATAGTAGTCATCATCAAAACTTCTTAAAGGTTAGGGTTCATCTGGCAAGTAAATGGAACTGAAAATTATATAAAACAGATGATTAGATATATATACGTGGTGAAGGTTTATGAACTATGAGTTACGAGCACTCAACGTTCACTACATGCATAGACTTGTCTTCTTGTGTAGCAGTTGTTGGAGGGTTCATCTGCCAAGTTTCCAACATGCAGAGACTTGTCTTCATGTTCTTTGAGTTTTGAGAAATGCTAAGGAAACTCTTTCGAAATAGAAATTTTTTATGGATTCTCTTGTCACTTTATTTTTTTGGCACAATGTTTTAGAATATTAGTATAAGGAGATTAACGTTAAACTATAAGGTGATAGAAAGTCTATGAAGAGTCTAACTTTTAAAAGAGTTTCCTTAGCATTTCTCTTGAGTTTTTTGTCTACCAAGTGATTTCTGTGCTTACCCGATTGGAGCTTTTCCCATGGTTTGATTGCACTCCCGAATTGTAGCGATATAATAGAGCCATGACAATCTTCATCCCCTCCTCAAATTCTCATGAATTCATTTTCTAAATTCTCATACCATTCATTCCTCAAGAAATTTTGCATGTGGTCTAATATCTTTTTGGATAGAGTGTTGAATTTATATCTATGCGTCATGAGTTTAAAACTCTTCCGCCTCTAAATTATTATAATAATTTCAAACATTAATAATAATAAAATTTTTAAAAAAATTCTTCAAGAAAATCAATAAGAACTTATAACCAGAAATGCTTATTCTTGAAGAAGTACTTGGATTTTTTTTTTCTCCTAATTTTCCAAAATATTTATAAAAGTTCTTCTAGCAAAAACGTTTATTAAAAAAAATAAAAAAAATTATTTCCTACAATATCAGCCCTTTACCGGTCGCGTGTCCAATTTGGCCCGCCTTTGGTAAATGCTACTGGGCCTTTTTGCCAGAATTTGTACATGGAATCCAGTCCAAGCAGTCAAATATCTGGCAAAGCTTTGCCTCCATGTAAAAAAGGGTATTTTGGCCTTGCAAAATAGCGAGCAATTTCGGGCATGGAGATTGCCATTTAGAGCAGCTAAAGTCTCAAAAATGACAAAGCTATATATTCAAGTTACTCAATGTGTGTGTCCTTATCAAGTCTCCACAACAGCACATATATTTCGTTTTGCCGTCTAAAAAAGTAAATTACGTTTGTCTTCTTCTGTTTAACTTGGACAAATTTGAAAGAATATATATAGAAAAAGACGTATGAATTGTGAACACAAACTATTGATGAACCGAGCCTATAAATTTCACGTTGAAACGGCTAATTCTAGGTCTAAACACGTGTAAAGCGTGTTATTTAATTGCATACTTAATTAGTAGTATATATATGGGATTACTTCTTTTATGTTGAAGTGGTATATTTGTACACAATATCAACATCATCAATTTCGTGCTTCTAAGTGTATGAAGTTAAAGCTTAGATAGTGGCTACCTCACTTTCTTGCACATCCACTTCCCTTCCAGTAAGGCTGATCTTTCAAATTAATAAACAATACAAACTAAAGAAGGTAATTGCCAGACATAGATTTCTTTATGCTTTTTGAGCCTGGATATTCTTGTTTTCTAGGCCTGTGTAGCCTGGGATTTGGGCCTAGTAGTTCATTTCTCTTTTCAATTGTATCAATTTACGATGACAACATTCACACACGTCAGTTTTTTAACTTTTGTGCATTTACCACTCAGACAAAATAAAATAAAGATTACAATTAATCCCCTAGACTTAACATGCCACGTGCATTCAATTTTCATTCATAATTTCATCAGATTCATCGTGCTATTCACTCTTTTTTTTCCGTGCACCTCTCAATTTTCGATTGTTCAAATTGAAAAAATTGAAAAGAATCAAAAGTGAAGAAAGTCTAGGTTTCACTATAAAACTAATTTGCAATATGGGGAGTAACCCAACCTCTTATAATCCTATGCAAGGTTCCTCCTCCTATCAGCGTGAGATTCATTTTCAATACGCCCCTTCACGTATGGCGAATTTTCAAGCCTAACACGTGGATAACACAACAGAGTAGAGCATGTGTGGCCGTTGGGCTTCACAAGTGAGACAACCTGTTCTGATACCATGAAGAAAGTTGAGGTTCCACTATAACATCAATTGGTAATATCAAGAGTAGCCCAACCTTTTATAAGCTCATGCAAGGTCATTTCTCCCATCAATGTGGGACTCATTCTCAACACGCCCCCTCACGTGTGACGAATTTTCAAGCCTAACATGTGGACAACATAACAGGTGACGTGGAGCGCGTGTGGCCGTTTGGCTTCAAACGTGTTAAGCATGAAAATTCGTCACACATGAAGGGGCGTGTTGAGAATGAATCCCACATTGATGAGAGGAGGGACCTTGTATGAACTTATAAGAGGTTGGGCTACTCCCCATATTGCCAATTGGTTTTATGAAGGAACCTCAACTTTATTTATGATATCAGAGCATGTTGGCTCACGTGTGAAGCCTAATGGCCTCCACATCACCTAAATTAATAGAATGTATACAAAAGGTAAAAATATGTGTGTGAATAATATCACCCTTCATCAATCCCCAAGTTGAATGAAGGTGGAAAAAAACCCGACCATTTCTCCATTATCATTTCATTATATCATGTTCATCGCAAACAATCGGATCTATTAAGTCCATACCCGTTTTATAATATACATATATATTGCTGGAATATTTATCGAAGACACTAAAATCTGTGTACTCAGCAGTCGGTACTCCATTCACCAAGTCCAGGAAAAGTTTATGGGCAGTCCACAAGAGGATGTAGAATTACTTGAACTCCAAGTCGCGGACGAAGCGTAAGAAGCTGAAAAGGCGAGTGGATGTAAGCAGGGGAGAGACTGAAGCGGTACCGCTGTAAAATCATCGACAGTGCAATCTTCGCTTCGTTGGCTACAAAGTTCATGCCTGCACAAGTTCGAGGTCCCATTCCGAAGGGCATGAATGCACCCATATTATTGTTGGTAGCTTTAGCAACCCCGTCTGAGAATCGATCTGGTTTAAAAAGTTGCGCGTCAGGTCCCCAGAATTCGGGCTCATGGTGAAGTGCTAGAATCGGAATAACCAACTCTAAATTGACAGGAACCATGAACTTTCCCAACCTAGCTTCCTTTTTAACTGTCCTTGAAATAGAAACAACGGGAGGATATAACCTTAGAGACTCGTTGAGGATCATACTCATCTGCATACATGAAAAAAGAAAATTATATTGTGACAATTAAAAAAGAAATTAAAAATTGTGTGACATTAGTTAATTCTTAATTTCTTACTGTTTTTAGTTTCGAAATGCCATCAGCGTTCGGTGTTCGTTCTCCAAAGATTTGTAAGACCTCCTTTCTTGCTTTCTCTTGCCAATCCGCATGGATAGCCAGAAGCAAGACAGTCCAAGCAAGCAAAACAGTAGTGGTTTCTTGTCCAGCAAAGTAAAACGCCTTGCACTCGTTGATTAAATCTTCCACCGATATCCTCTGCTTGTCATCGGCATCATGATGAGCCTTCAAAAGTAGTCCAAGATAATCACTCCCAAACCTGTCTTCTTCTCCATTCCTTAATATTGCCTTCTCTTCTTGTTTCTTAATAATCTCCATTACCGAGTTGTGCAGTGCTTTCTCAATTTTCTCCGCTTCTATTTCATCACTGGTTTTATAAAACTTACTGTAATATTTGAGTGAAATTAATTAGACGGTCTAGTGGTACTTAAGTGAGAGGTCTTAAGTCGACTCTCGTCAAAGACGAATTTGAACCAAATTATCGCTAGTCTATTGTGAGGCTAAACCTACCCCCTTATTATAATATCATTTGTTAAAAATAAAAATAAAAATTAGACCAAACATATGATGATTAGGGAAAAGAGTAAATTGGATATACCTGATAAAGGAGTATATTATTTACCTGATACCGGGAAATCTGACTGTATAAAAGTTCTTGAATGCAAAGAAGCATAGCTTCATTAACAACTCAAAAATGAGCTTTCCTTCTAAGTAGCTGCTGCCAAAAGCTGTTTTGGAAATCACTTCTGAAGTCATCAACTTAAATTCTTCAAACACCTCAATTTCTTTGCCTTCATAGTTTTTCCACCTTTCTAGCATTGACTCGGCACTAGCTACCATTGCTGGAAGCATACCCTAGTAAAAGATGATAATAATAATAATAATAATAAATAAATAAATAATATATATATATACATATATATATATATATATATACACAATTCAAATAATTGTATCAGAGTTTCCACAAATTGTAAGGAATAATAGCTTACTTTTAAATTCTCTCCATGGAAGGCATGGTTTGCGAGCTTTCGCAATTTTGTCCACTTTTCATACTCGGGTGTTGTCAGAACGCTATCTCCAATTAGCTTCTTGGGATAGTCTTTGATCTTTAATTTTGGATAAGCTCTATCTTTGTTTTGGAGTATTTCCTTGCACAATTCAGGATCTCTAATCACCAACTGAGGTTGAGAACCATGCCACTGAAGAAAATACTTCCCTGTTGTGTGCAAAAAAATGACCAACATTAAATATTCGGAACTAAATAAATTTAACTAAGAACTATAAGATAATTAATTAGTGAAGTTAAGAGTTAAGATTTTAGTTACCATATACGTTCGTCCACGAGTGAAAATGAGGTAGAACATGAGATAATATGTCATGTGACAAACTCTTGGGACTGCTCATTGTTTCCTTTTTCATGCTGGATATTTCTTTCGTGTTTCCATAAACGAGTTTGTAAGAAGGGCCTTTGATTCCCTGCGAAGCCATCAGTTTCTGCATGCGAGCCGGCTTCCACCATAGTTTGTGAAGGATGCTGATGAGAACTGAGACAAGGAAGAAGCACAGAAAGCCCTCCAAAGAACTCATAATTTTCTCTTGTAGCTCTCTAAACCTAGCTACTGTGGTTTTAAGTTTCCTAGCTACTTAGGTTTCCTTACTGGATATTTCTTTCGTATTTATAGCACGAACCGTCACTCAGAAACTGCTAGGGTTTCGTCCGCGGAAGGAGCCAAGTATTTTCTGAATCAAAACACATATCAGTGTCATGGAGCTCTATATTTGGAAATGTATATCTCCTTGCTTTGTCAGCAATGGCTATCCTTGTTGGGAAGTGGTACATTCTTACACGCCTTATATAGCTCCAGCTTTTCGGAAATTAAAGTATATAAATTATTTCCATGTGAAAAGAGTTTTGGCTTGCAAATAAGTGAGCGACATTTCTGGTGGTGTATCCATTATTTTCCATACATGGAGACTGCAAGTTAGAGCAGCTAAAACCTCATAAATGACATGACGTACTCAATGTGCTTGTCCTTATCATGCATACACATACCTTTCAACTTGACAGCCTAGAAAACCAAATTACGTGGGCACTTGAAAAAGGCAATTACGTTCACCGCCTTCTATTTAACTAACAAATTTAAAAGAATACATATAAAAAAAGAAACTTTAACGAAAAGCTTCCGGTACTATTCATTTTAACGAAAAACCACATTTTAACACTAAAAAGTCAATCCTGGTACTATTCACTTTACCCTTTATTTTGTCATTATCATTAAAACTCAAAGTTTTCAAGCATTTTTCATTAGTTTTCTTTATAAAAAAAAAAAAAAAAGACCTATGAATCGAGCATACAAACTATGAATTGAGCCAACATATGTCATGTAGATGCTGCTAAATGTATGTCTAAACACATACAAGACGTGTTATTGAAGTGGTATATTTGTATACAATATCAACATCATCAATATCGTGCTTCTAATTACAAGTATAGGAAGTGAAAGATTAGCAAGAGCCTAGCTAGTGGTTACCTCAGTATGTTGTAAATCTACGTCTGTATTAAATAAGCCTCATCTTTATCTGATGCAATGATACAAAAGGTGAATTGGTATTGAACTCTTCATCCACAAGAATTAAATTTAAGACATATCCTTATAAGTAAAGAAGAATATCACTAAACGTATTACTAGATGGCCATAAAGAGTCATCTTTAAATCAAAGATCAAATTAAATAAGGTTGATCTTTAAAATAAGGGTGAACTGCCGATTTAATCCCCAAATTATCACCTCAGTAAAAATTAGGTTCATGAATTATTTTTTCAGTAAAATAAGTCCCTAAATTCATAAAAACTGCTAATCTCATCTCTAATATTATATTGGAGGCTATTTTATCCAATTTTTCGTCAACTTAAGCCACATGACACATTTAGAGGATAATGCTATTATTTTCTTGCCTATAAGACCTTAACATTGCATATAGGTTGTGAATATAACGTCTTATTTACCCTCCAAAGTTATTCTGTACACTATTTCTTCAAAAAAAAAAAAGGTCCTTAAACTATGAAAAACTACCAGTCTACCCTTTAAGTGTATCACATGTAAGTCACGTGACTTAAATTAACGAAAAATTGAATAGAATAGCTTCGAATCTAATGTTAGGGATGTAATCGGCTGATTTGTACTAGTTTAAGGACTAATTTTTCTGAAAAAATAATTTAGAAACCTAATTTTCATTTAGATAACTAAATCGGTAGTTTATGTTGTGGTCTATTTTATCTGACAAGGTTAAAGGGGGCCGGCGGCAAAGAGTGTAGAGAGAGATGTGTTTGTAGAATTGTAGGAGAATATGTGTGTGTTGTTATCCCTCCTACATTGTGCCTTTATTTATAGTAAAAGAGGAAAAGAGATATTCCTTCATCCCCAAGGAATATAAGATACAATAGGAAATGATAACTAGAATCAAATCTAATCTAGGATTTACACAATCACACCTAAACTAGGAATGTTTACAACACTTCCCCTTGAGTGTGTAAATACTCAAGGTAGATTCAACATCATGCAGAAGTTGAGGAAGTCGACTCGTTGGCACCAATTCCAAGGAACAACGCTTATTCTCAATAAGGTAGGAACTTGCATAAGTAAGTAAGTCTCACTAAAAAACCCTAAGGCTATGGCAAAAACCCGAGTAGGGACAAAATCCATAGTCTAAAGAAAAATGCATGAGAAATGCAAAAGTCAAAAGAAACGTCTACAGGACGTCATCAGGGATATGACCAACCTAAGGTAGATGCCTCGTTAAAACCTAGTTAGGTAGCAAAAACCCAGTGGGAAAAATGCTCCTAATCGTAGGAAAAAAGAGTACATTAAGGTCAAGCAAGTATCTTCAGAATACTCCCCCTGAGTTTGACACAATTCCAAAGAGAAATAGCAATGTTACAACTCAGAAAGTTTACGCATACCAATTCCATGAACAAGCTTCTGAAACGTCGTCTTCAGCAGTGAAGAGGTCGGCCAGATTGTCTTGTGAACAGATTTGCATGACTTTGATCTTGTGATGCTTTTGTTGTTGATGTGAAAAGAAGAACTTCGGTGCAATGTGCTTGGTGTTGTCTCATTTGATGTAACCCTTCTTAAGTTGTTCGATGCATGCTGCGTTGTCTTCAAAGATCGTCGTCGGGACATCAACGGCGGGATAAAGATCGCAGAAGCTTCGAATATGGCTCACTACTGATCTCAACCAAAAGCATTCCCGAGTTGCTTCATGTAAGGCGAGAATTTCAACATGGTTAGACGAAGTGGTGCCTCCAACGGTAAAGACATAACCTATTTGAGAACGCTCCTTGTGCGGATCAGACAAGTATCATGCGTCGGCA
Source organism: Heteromeles arbutifolia (assembly GCA_024362995.1). Taxonomy (NCBI): domain Eukaryota; kingdom Viridiplantae; phylum Streptophyta; class Magnoliopsida; order Rosales; family Rosaceae; genus Heteromeles; species Heteromeles arbutifolia. The sequence continues at coordinate 3,688,164 of JANCRC010000021.1, forward strand.
TAACCAACAAGGCGAGAATCAACTCGATGAGCATAAGGTGTGGCATCATTCGAGGATTCGTAGAGATAGAACAAGCCCAAATCCGTAGTATATGTCTTTCACGCCAGTCCAGTGTCTGCGTGTAGGTGCATTATTATATCTTGCCAAAAGATTAATAGCGAAGGAGATGTCGGGTCGACTGCATTAAGCTAAGTACAATAAAGCGCCTATTGCACTTAGATAAGGAACTTCAGGCTCCAAAATCTCTTCATCATCCTCATTCGGACGGAAGGGATCTCGTTTTGCATCTAGCGAACGAACGACCATAGGAGTACTCGAAGGCTTCGTTTTATCCTCATTAAAGTGGCGTAACACCTTCTGGGTGTAGTTCGATTGATGTACTAGGATTCCATCCAAACAATGCTCTATCTCGAGACCGAGACAATATCAAGTCTTACCTAGATCTTTCATCTCAAATTCCGACTTCAGGTGCACGGCAGTTCTCGCGAGCTCTTTAGGAGTTCCGATAAGATTCATATTATCGACATATACTGCAACAATCGCAAATCCGGAATGTGACTTCTTAATGAACACACAAGGGCATATTTCGTTGTTCACATATCCCTGACTAATCAAATACTCACTTAGACGGTTATACCACATGCTTCCGGATTGTTTCAAACCTTAGAGTGAACGCCTCAACTGAATTGAGAACGTGTTCCGGGGTTTGGAAATATTTGAACTAGTCAATGCAAGTCATTCAGGAACTTTCATGTAAATTTCCATATCAAGATCCCCATAGAGATATGCAGTTACTATGTCCATCAGCTGCATACTCAATTTTTCGGAAACTACCAAACTGTTAAGGTAGCGAAAAGTGATCACATCCATAACGGGTGAATATGTTTCGTCATAGTCAATCCCAGAGCGTTGTGAGAAACCTTGTGCAACAAGACGAGCTTTGTAATGCACAATCTCGTTATTCTTATTACGTTTCCGAACGAAAACCCACTTGTAGCCAACGGGCTTCACATGTGGAGGAGTATGAGCTATAGGTCCAAATACCTTACGTTTCACAAGCGAATCGAGTTCGACTTGGATTGCTTGTTTCCAGTTTGACTAATCAGTTCTACATCGACATTCATCAACGGAACGCGGTTCAATGTCATCGCTCAACATGATCTTAGTAGCTACTGCAAATGCTAATGCATCGTCAACAATCATCTCATTTCTACGCCACACATCATCTAAGCTAGCATAATAGATTGAAATCTCACGATTCTCGGGATGAGGATTCGTCTCTTCAAGGATGATTCCGTAATCTAGAATTTCCTCATGAGTTGGATAGAGTGAGTAAACGATAGTCGGATTCACGGTAAGTTCTTCAAGACCTTGTGCCATGGTTTTCCTCTTCCGGGGGTGTGAATCCTTTGAACCAAGGGGTCTGCCATGCTTTTGTGTAGGGGCAGATGATTGGCTAGCCGCTAATGTACGTGGATCACCAAGATTGGCGTCCCAGGCTTCCAGGAGGGCAATCCGTTGTACATTTGGTACATCCATCTTTGCAGGCGTATTCGCAGCTGGAATGTGTGATTTTGTAACGTGCGCTAGATCGATGAAAACATCTGGCATGCTCTAAGCTATGCTCTGGAGATCTAATATGCGCTACATTCCAGTTGCAGACTGAGCAGTACGGGGATCTAAATGAGACAAAGTGGAAGTCATCCACGATAATTCGCGTCGTTCATCAGGAACGTTGACATTCTTATCTCCCCATACCGACGAGAAGACTGTCTCATAGAAGTGACAATCCACAAAACAAGCGGTAAACAAATCGTCTGTCAAAGGTTCTAAGTAACGAATAATCGAAGGAGAATCATATCCAACATAGATTCCCATCATCCGCTGAGACCCCATTTTTGTACGTAAAGGCGGCGAGATCGGCACATATACTGCACAACCAAAAATGAGTAGATGCGATATGTCGAGTTCGTATTCGGTAACCAATTTAAGGGCACTAAATGGTTGTGTCGCAACAAACCTCAGGCGGACCAACTTTACTGCATGCAATATTGCATGGCCCCAAGCAGCGATCGGGAGCTTGGTACGTATGACCAACGATCGAGCAATCATTTGTAAGCGCTTAATGAAAGCCTCTACCAGGTCGTTCTGGGTGTGAACATGGGGCACTGGATGTTCAACTTCAACCCCAACTAACATGCAATAGTCATCAAAAGTTTTAGATGTGAATTTTCCAGCATTATCCAATTGAATAGATTTGATCGGATAATCAGGGTGGTAAGCCCTGAGCTTGATAACCTGAGCCAAAAGTTTGGAGAATGCAGCGTTCCTTGTGGACAACAAACACACATTTGACCAACGTGTGGAAGCGTCAACCAAAACCATAAAATATCTAAATGGTTCGCAGGGAGGGTGAATCGGTCCACAAATATCCCCCTGAATCCGTTGTAGAAAAATGGGAGGATTCGAACGAATCTTGTCATAAGAAGGCTTAGTAATAAGCTTTCCCATATAACATGTTTGACATGTGATTTCATGGATTGAACCTAAACTTCGGGTTAGTGGATGCCCATGTAATGATTTGAGGATACGGCGCATCGCTATTCGTCCAGGATGTCCCAAACGGTCATGCGAAAGTGTAATTTCGTGCACGGTCCCAGTAGTAGGGCCAGCCATATAGTGGCATTTTATGGGGCGTATGGTCGTAGTATACAAACCACTCGGGATACACTTCATCTTCTCTAGAATACGTTTTTGGCCATATTCGTAGGAAGTTATGCACAAAAATTCAACTCCGTTTTCTACGTGGGTTTCAGCGTGGTAATTGTTATCTCTAATGTCCTTGAAACTTAGCAACGTTCTTCCGGAACATGGAGAATAGAGTGCCTCAGCAATGGTCAAGATTGTATCATTGGACAACATTATACGTGCCTTACTGTATACTTCGATCAGGTTGGATGGGCCGAGAGGGTTATCAGAGGTGCATTCTTAGATATGAAGTTAGTGAAATAGATATGTTCACGTAAAACGGTGTGCGTGGTTGCACTATCTGCCAGACAACTAACTTTCCCACTAATCATACTTAGAATGAAAAATTAATTTGAATCGGTCACATGCATAAAAGTTCTTAAAACAAATATCAATTCAAAGTAATTTTATTTATTCAAGGATGGTAATTAATTAAAACTTAATATCCAAAAAACAAATCACCAATCAATAATCCAAACATAAAGGAAAATTGTTCAAAAAATCAACCAAAAACAAAGGAGGGGTTCGGCCACTTAGTGGAATTCGGCCCTAATTGTTTTATTTCAACTAAAAAATAAGTCTATGTCTAAGATTCTAATCTTCCATAGGGGTAGTATCCTTTTGAAAGTCAGAAACCTCCATCTTGGTAGTCTCCGAGTCGTCCACTTGCATGAAGTTTGATTCAAACTTCTTACGAAGAGAATGATATTAATCTACAACCTTATTGGGAGCGCGGCAAACACGGGACCAATGGTCATTTGAACCACAACGATAACACATATCTGCGTCCATGGTTTCAGGTGCTTTGCCCTTATTCTTGAAGTTTGGGGCCTTGGGAGCGAGGTTTGAGAGCTTCGGGACTTTGTTTCCTCCCTTGGATGGGCCTTGACTTTGTTGACCTTGGTGGGATGGCTTCTGGCCGCCCCTACCACGCCTCTTTTGGCGTTTTGGGCGTTGGTTAGTGCTATAGTGTGCTTCAGGCATAGCAATCGCCCCAGTAAGTCTAGCTTAATGATTCTTCATCAACAGCTGGTTTTGCTTTTCAGTGAGAAGTAAAACGAAGATCAAATCCAAGAACTTAGTGAACTTCTGAGCTCTATATTGTTGTTGCAGGACAATATTAGAAGCAGAGAAAGTTGAATAGATCTTCTCCAAAAGATCTTCTTCGGTCAAAGTTTCATTGCAAAACTTGAGAAGTGATCGGATTTGACAAACTTCAGAATTATATTCATTCACAGACTTAAAGTCTTTGAAACGTAAGTGCTGCTAGTCGTGTCTTGCTTCAGGCAAGAATATGTCCTTTTGGTGATCAAAACGATCAGCCAAAGTGACCCATAATGCACGTGGATCCTCCTCAACAAGATACTCAGTTTGCAGAGCGTCATGGATATGTTTTCGAATGAAGATCAAAGCAGTGGCTTTGTCAGCTTCACCAACAGGTTCATCTGTTGCTTCTTCAATGGCAGGATGCAAGTTCTTTCCAGTGAGGTGAAGCTTCACATCTTGAACCTACTTGAGGTAGTTCCTTCTAGAGACCCCCAAAGCAGTAAAGTCGAGTTTGTTCAAATTCGACATGTTCCTATCACAAAATAGATGGACAAGATATGGTTAGTGTAATGGAGAAAAAAATCAATCCATTCACATAGGAGTAGAACATACAAGTTCTAATAGACATGTATTGGTTTAATTTTTCCATGCAAAACTTCAGGTTTTCATAGGTGATGTTTTAAGTGAAAACTTCAGGTTTTCAAACAAGGCATATTTATAAGAAACTTCAGGTTTCAAAAATAATTATGAACTTTAGGTTCATATATTCCTACAGGCAAACACAAATATATATATATGCAAACAAATATGCAACAAGAATATGCAAAAATATAACTTTAGGTTTATAATTATAATTGAATTTTAATTATTTGGACTTTGGGCCAAATTAAAGTGTTGGCGAAAAAATATAAAACCCAAATTATTTAAAAATATTAAATAATTAAAGCTTGGGGCCTCAAAATATAGGCCAAAGCCTACGGGTGGCTTGAGCAATTATGGTTCATGTGACCTAGGCCCAAAATTTGGGCTAGGGTGGGGCTGCAGGCCTACAGAGAGGACGGTTGGGTTGCTGCAGGAAGACCCAAAAAAAAATTCTCTTTTTTTTCATCGGCCCACGACAATGGGCTCGAGTAGCAGGCCCTAAATTATGGGCTGGATCCAAATTGGCCCGTGCAGGGGCAGTGATCCGGTGCGGCGCAAGCAATGAAGCCAAGGGAATGGGCTACAATCTGGGAGCCCAGATTGCAAGGCTACGAACAGAACACCAAAGCCCAAAGGGCTGGTGTTTGGGATCATGTGTAGCTAAGCCCTAATGGGCTCGGGTTAGAACCAAAAACACCCCAGCACTTGCTGGGAAGGGTCGTCGGAGCGCCGCCACTACTGGTGGCGGTGTTCTGGGTTGTTGGGACTCAGAGCGAGTCACGGTAGCCATGGACAACCATGGAGATAATCAAATCTCAACGGTTTAATAACTAAAAACCCTAAAAATTGAAATCGGATTTTCAAGAAAATTCTGAAGAGATTCCGGCGAATCTCAGTCCAATTTTTGACATGGGACGACGTCTGGTCATCGTTGACATGAACCAAAGGTTCAAGGCAATGGCTGTAGGCCATGTCGTGGTCAAGGACACCATGAAAGGTGTCGGGTTTTTGAGACTTGGAGCTTCTGGCTCCATGGGTTTTCTGGGGAGGAGGAGAGCTGCAAGCTCTTAGCTTGGCGTGGAGACCCCATCTGCAGGATGATGGTCACGGGTTTGAAAGAACCCTAGGTTCCCAAATTCGATTTTTTTTTTAATTCAATTTTTGATATATAATTCAATGAAAAAACATATTCAATTTGATGCATATGCAAAACAATATTTTCAATGCATGTACATATGTTTGATTCAATTCATGGCAAATATCAAATTCACATAATTCAACAATTATGATTATGAGGCATACACAATTTATGTAGAATCTAAAATTCGTAAAGTGTAAAGTTGGGTCATGCATCATGGTGAATGTTCATGCTATCAGGGCTGCAAAATATCGAGTTAAAAACCATTGTTTTGAAAGAACCTGATTGCGTGATGATATAGATGAACTGGTTTGATACAGAAAATTCTTCAACGTCAGATTCCTAAACGCAGCGATAGGAGTGTGCTGATAACGTGATGTGGTCTATTTTATCTGACAAGGTTAAAGGGGGCCGGCGGCAAAGAGTGTAGAGAGAGATGTGTTTGTAGAATTGTAGGGGAATATGTGTGTGTTGTTATCCCTCCTACACTGTGCCTTTATTTATAGTAAAAGAGGAGAAGAGATATTCCTTCATCCCCAAGGAATATAAGATACAATAGGAAAAGATAACTAGAATCAAATATAATCTAGGATTTACACAATCACACCTAAACTAGGAATGTTTACAACAGTTTACCCTTAAAATAAAAATTAAATTACAAATAAAGAGAGATACTCTTTGGGCATTTGATATTTTTGTTTTCCAAGCCTGCGTACCCTGGACTTTCTTTTGTCTGATTTCATTTTATTTGGGCCTTGCAATTCTTTTCTCTTTCCAAATGAGTTTTATTTGGGCCTACAGATTACTAATAAATTTTTAGTGCATTCCACATGCATTCAATTTTGATCCACAATTTTATTAAGTTCAATAACGTGACTTTCACGATCAAATTCTCAAGGTCAATTTTATAAATCCACAAGTTGAATGAAATTGGGGAGAAAAAAAACACGACCATTTTCCCATCATCATCTTATTTACATCATATTTATCACAATCGAATCGGTCAAATGGGTTCATGAATCATCAACCCAAGGTAAGGCATCTTATTTTTGAAGAAAATAAAATGCCAACTAATTACTAATTAGCAAATGCCAATTGAGTGTTTGCATTCAGAATATGGCCTTAAGACTTGGGATTGAAGGCACCATATTCCAAAGTTATTTACCCGAAGTAATTTTTTTTGTCCAAAATTTATTTAACGTAATTGGAAAGAGTTCAGTGAATGAACAAACAGTTAATATCGATGCAGTTCGATGCTTCTATTATTTGATGCATGATTTCTTCAAATTCCCAGAACCAAATAAATGCACTGCATTATCTTTCCATCTATATAGATATAGCCATGCACCCTTCATATAACTTACAAAACCAACCAGATAAGCTAGCACTTCGGATTATCTGACTAAACCCGAAACACCTAAAACCAGAAGTTTGGACTAGAAAATGGAAGCCAGCAAAGAATCGAATACCAATATCCCAGTGGAAGAAAATCAAAATGCTGGGGTTGAGGTTAATTCCTCCAATGTGGCACCTGATGGTGCTGGAGGAGCTAAAGCAGGAGGGAGTACTGGTACCGAAGACAAAACAACGAGAGCATCCGAAAGAGATGCTACAATCTCCAAGGACAGCTTTGAGAGCAACCCCTACTGCCGATGTCAAATATTTGTGTAAATAAACGACTCCTGCTACTGAGCACTCGCTACTGCATGAGATGTTAAAATTTAAATAGAATAAAGAGTAGTAGTACTTGTCGTCCCCGTTGTGTCCCTATCTATGTTAAGTTATTAAAATTACCATTGTGGTTAAGCTTTCTGTTTCGTTATTTACACTTGTTATACTTCGATGATGAGTAAAACTGAAAATTATGGGTTTTAGTTCTCCTTGTTTTATGTCGATATCCATCCATTATTCATACGCATTCTTGCTCATCTTACGACGTTAGCATTGTTGGGACAGATGTTTACAATTGTAAGATAAAAGCTTTGGATTATTTCAAAATGCTGCAAACGAAGGAGAACTATCGTCTCGAAAAGCTTAAATGACAACGGATTAACATAGTTGTGTTGAGTCTATTGACGTTAAATGATAGTAGATGGAAGATTGCTCAGACTAAAAATACCAAATAAGATAAGTGCACAAAAAGCTTGCTCCTGCTAGTAACTAGTCTCGGTGCTCGATCGATCCACCTAGCGCAAGAATCATGGAAATTCTGGTCTTTGCAGTTCAAAGTGAGTGCAGCATTACCTGAACTCCATGTTGTGGACGAACTGTCAGATAATGCAAGGGCGAGTGGATGTAACCTGGAGACAGGGTGAAGGAGTAACGCTGTAGAATCATCGACAGTGCAATCTTTGCTTCAGTGGTTGCAAAATTCAAGCCCACACACGTTCGAGGTCCCAGTCCAAAGGGTATGAATACGCCTACGTTATTGTTAGTTGCCTTTGCAACCCCTTCCGAGAATCTGTCTGGTTTGAAGAGTTGTACATCTTTCCCCCAGATTTGAGGATCATGGTGAATTGCTATGGTCGAGATAACTAAATCAACATTAGCAGGAACAATGAGCTGTCCAAGTCTAACTTCCCTTTCAACTTTCCTTGTAATTGAAACGGGAGGGGTATATAACCTTAGAGACTCATTGATGATCATACTCATCTGCGTGAAAATTGATATAGACAATAAATCAGGAATTCAAGCTTAATCGAAGACATGATTCTTCCACTTAAACGAACATGTGATTGCGTTCGTGATTTTCTTACCGTTTTCATTTTTGCAATGCCATCATGATTCGGAGTTTGTTTGCCAAATAACTGTATGACTTCCTTTCTTGCTTCCTCTTGCCAATCCGTATGGAGTGCCAGAAGAAACACTGTCCAAGCAAGCAAAGTATTAGCGGTTTCCTGTCCAGCAAAGTAAAAGGTCTTGCACTCGTCGACCAAATCATCCACTGAAATCCTCTGGTCGTCATTGGAATCATGATAAGCCTTTACAAGTAATCCAAGAAAATCACTTCCAAAGCTGTCTTCTCCTCCGGTCATAGCCTTCTCTTCTCTTTTCTTAACAATCTCTACTATGGAGGCATGTACTGCTTTCTCAAGTTTTTCTGCTTCAATCTCATCTCTAGTTTTCAAAAACTTGCTGCATATTGAATGACAGACCACAGATAAGGACAGAAGCAATCATCCGAAAATCAAGTTGTGAGAACAGCTTAGACACGATTATGTGCTAGTTAACATCGCAAGGAACAGAATGTATTGTCCCATACTCAATTTTTAATGCTGTTCCAGCAGCAGACTCTAGCAAATTGAAAGTTCCAATTGATCAATCAAAAGATCATTTGATACAGTAAACATCGAAGATTTAAAACCCAAAAACCAATCAATCAGAGATTCAATAACTAAAGAGAAGTGATTAAATGGATATCCTTTCAATTAAAAGGAAATTACCTGATGCCGGGAATTCTGATTGTGAGAGCATTTTTGAATATCAGGAAGCCGATATTATTCAACATCTCGAAAATATTCTTTCCTTCAATATAGCTGCTTCCAAACGCCGTTCTTGAAATCACTTCTGAACTGAACAGCTTAAACTCTCCAAACACCTCAATCTCTTTTCCATCGTAATCTTTCCACCTTTCAAGCATTGTCTCAGCACTCGCGACCATTTCCGAAAACATGCTCTAGTAAAACACATCATCCCATCATCAAATTCACCTCAAATCCCTCCTTTTCCTATTCAAATACTTAACACAAGCATTTACCACAGTACAATTAGCTGCAAAAACTTACTTTTAAGCTCTCTCCATGGAAGGCATGGTTCGCGATCTTTCGCAATTTCCCCCATTTTTCACCCTCGGTCGTTGAGACAAGCCCATCCCCCAACAGCTTCCTCACAAAGCCCTGAACCTCTCTTTTCGGATACGCTCTATCTTTGTTATTCAGTATTTCCTTGCACAACTCAGGCTCCGTTATCACAAACTGAGCCCGAGTACCGTGCCACTGTAGATAATTCTTCCCTGTAAGCAACTCCATACAAATATCACCAAAAATAATCTCGAACCAAAATATATAGTTTACGAAAATTAAGGTTGTTCAGTTTTTCGTTACCATAAATCATGATCCAAGAGTGCATGTGCGGTTGAACAACGGAAAGTATGTCGTGGGATAAATCCTTCGGCTTGCTCATGGCTTCTTTTCTCATGGTGGCGATTTGTTTGGTGTTTCCATGGATGAATCTGTAAGGAGGGCCTCTGATACCCTGCGACGCCATCAACTTCGAGATTCGAGTGGGAGTCCACCATAGCTTGTGAAGGACCTTCACCAGAACGGAGACGATAACCACACACAGAAGGCTTGAGAGAGTGACTGCCACCCGTCCCACTGCCAGAGTAACCATTTTTGGTACCGACTGGTTTTCTCTTCTCTGAAGCTGCTGAGTTTTCACTTCGGCTTTGTTGTTTAACGTGTTGTGTGCAGAAAGGTAAGATAATTAAAATGGAGATGGATTGTCTGCCCTCCCCTCCACATGCCTCCCATCCTCTCCCGTTTTGTGCAGTCACAGTTAGCCACGTCAACATTATATTGATTTTTTTATAAAATTAATAAGATAAAAAAAAATAAGAATGTAAAATATTAACGTGACTTAACCGTCACTGTACAATCAGAAAAAGAAGAGAATGATATGAGAAGAGGAGGGCAGACATCTATCTTCAATTAAAATGTCCGTTTGACCCTACTGGATTGTTGCTTCTGCTTCTCGTACTGCTGCCATTTAATGCGTCCTGAAGGGCATAAACCGTCGTCCGTGCTGACTCATTAGAATATTAGGCTGCCACCTGCCAGCTTTTCAAATTAATAATAATAAAGTCTTAATACAACCCCGCATTATTTCTTAGGCCGGTCCCCAGTCCGAATACAAAAGAAGGGAGAAGGCTTCATTTATTTGACAACTAGCACTCCATTCTTATTCTTATATCGAATCTTAGTAATATTAACTTTTAAAATTAATAAATAAAAATGTTTCAACAGTTGCTTTTGAAAAATAAAAAAAATAAGAAAAACAAACAGAATCTTTGCTGGAATAGACCATTTTACAAAGAGTAATGCTAAGTTAACTAAATGTAATAAACCCATTTTCTAAGAGACAATTTGGAATGACCACTAACTATTGATTAATTGCACATCAACTCATTTCCTTCCTCCTCCCACAAAAAATAAAAAATAAAAAAAGCCCTTCTCTTTCTAAAAATGCGGCCTTCATAGCCTTTGCAATTCCCGCGACTTCTCCTCCGCTACCTTTCCACTTCCTTTTCATCCCCATCAGAATGATGGTTGTGGAGCCAAAAATAATTGCAGTGCGACACGTGGATTTTTGGCTTAAGAAGACAAAAATACCCTTGAGGTATACTGGGATTCCTACGCGCGAGCGGCGGGCAATCATCTCTAAACCAAGTTAGAAATGCCCAAAATAGGTAACAATTCAAAACCTATCTCATTTCATATATTTTTACCTCACTTTCCCTCTTTTAGCTAAATAATTAAATAATCATCCTATAACCTACCAAATATTCCACATAAATTGAGTTAATTGACAAATTAATGGGATTATTACCTAAACAACTCATTAATTGTCAATTAAATTATCAATTAAAGGCCAAAAATCACCCTAAAGGCCGGTTATCCTTCTCCAAAATAGGGGCCGGCCATCTCCTTTGTTTTCCCACCATAACTTGCTTTTTTTTACATTGATTAGCTAATCTTTTCAACCATTATTTATTTGATTAGTTGATCATGCCATAAAGATCATAAAAACATTCCCTTCATATTGGTAATTAGCCAATTAATATATTATTCTTAATTAATATATTAATTGCTAAATTAAGTCACCTAAATGCACCCAAATTTCACCTCAAAGACCGGCCACTTCCTCTCTAAAGTGGACCAACCTAGCCCTATAAATAGGTTCCTATTTTCACAAAAGACTCATTCAAAGACTTTGGCAAAAATCCCGAAATTCTCTAAACACTTTTTCTCTCTAAATTCTAACTTTGGCATCGGAGGTTCTTCGGCCAAAGCCCCCCCATTCATCGTGGGCGTGTGAGGCTCTTGGCCTTAACCTAAGGTGTTAATTGTTTTGTAGGTGCAAAATTGTCCAAGATCAAGGAGGAAGAAATTTGCATCCACAATGGTGATGGTGCAACTGGGTTGAAAACACCATCGGGAGGAATGAATCTGAGAGAGAATGGTGATGAATTGATCGATTTGATCACTGCAATTTCTGTGAGGAGGAGATTTGCAGATGGTAGCCTTAAATGATTGAATTCAAGCTCAACTTTTGCTATTAAGACCCCACACCAACTTTAAAAAAATTGTGAATTTTAATTGTAGGAGGAAGTTGTGGAATCTGTGTGCATTTTTAAATTTTTTTTTGACATTATGATAGAGTTAATGAATGACAATAATAATGACAACATAATATGTAACTCCAATAATTCAATTTTGATATTCCAATTAAAATGAATTCGAAAATGAAGTAGTAAATATTTATATTAATTTGTTTATTCGAGATCAACATCATCAGTTTCGTGCTTCTATGTAAAAGTAGAAGATACTCAACGTCCTTTCAATAAGGCTCTTCCTCGTTAGACATGAACAATACTTAGAGATAAACCAACTTCGCGGTAGACAAGAAAAAACATGATTTGATTTGAGAGTCAACCTTAATTGTATCATGTAATCTTGTTGACCGAGACCAGTACACACCAGTTCCGACAAGACCCCCAATGTACGGCCAGCTCAGGCAAACAACCAGCAATTGAAATTAGGGGCGTGCTGAGGACGGAACTCGAATGAAAGAAAAGACAAAAAAAAAACTTAGACATGTGGTACCATGTAGAATTACGATTCATTGTATTAATAATTGAAAAATATTACAATGTATAGGGTTATATTAAAAGAAAACTAATAAAAATGACTTGAAAACTTTGAGTTTTAACGATAAAGACAAAATAAAGGGTAAAGTGAATATTACCAGGATTGATTTTTTAGTATAAAAATGTGATTTTTCGTTAAAGTAAACAGTACCGGGAGCTTTTCATTAAAATTCCCTTATATTAATGCCTATTGAGGGACAAATCCTACACTAGTTACAATTGAAAGCCACTTCGTATTATGGTTTAATGATATTCATCTTCACTTGTAAGTAAGAGGCCTTATGTTCGATTTTCGCCAAAAGCGAAGTTGAGCCACATTATTATGGCAAGCCCTTATAAGGTTTAGCCCACTCCCTCACTCCTTTAGTGTAAATATTATCATTTGTTAAAAAAAAAATTACAATTGAAAATTACATTCCTATATTACATGCTACAATCACAAAGAAGATTCAAGATTAATTAATTATTTTCTAACAATCATGCATTGATTGAAACGGAAAATGTTTAATTAGATGATAACAAGCTAGAAGTCATGAGAAACCAAACCCTAGGGCTCCCCTTTCCTCTGGCACATAACCCCTCCCCAAAGTCACCTGCTTTCGTCGTCGACTTCTTCCTCTCTGGTTAGGGTTGGCAGGCAACCCCCTTCTCTTCCTCTTTGTCCTTCTCCTTTCTAGCTCGCTACCCCTCCCTCAAAACCTCTTCCATCCCTCCAATATGTTATTCCCCCCAACTTACTTATTCCCAGCCCCTCTCTCTTCCTTTCAATAAGTTTCTTAGTTTTGTTCTATTCCTTGTTTTTGATAACCCTCTTCATATCTAGTTTCCTTGAGCTTGTGTCAACCACCTTGAGCTTGTCACAAATCTGGGCTTTTATGCCCATTTCTTCCTCCGTTGCTTCTCCCCGTCGTTAGTTCTTCACCACCAACCTTTGCTACTCGGCCCATCGCTTGTCTCCCATTGGTCGCGCACTTTGGTGTTGGGTGGTTGTTAAAGTGCTTTAGCACTAATTGGTAGGATTATGGGAGCGCTTTTTGCGCTAATGGCTCGCTCACCCTCATTTTCTGTTCATCCAGCTTGTTCGTGGGTTATTCTTCTTGGCAGTGGCGGCGGGTTGGCAATGGCGGCGCAACTGCTGTGATGGAGGCAGCAATCTTTTAGATTTAAAGTTTTTGTTTTTGTGGGCTTGCTCTTTTTGAGCATTTATGTTGTATTTTCTTTTAGGCTATGTTTGTATTTAAACTACCTTTGGACTTTCTATTTCATACTAGCCTTCACGCATGCGCTCACGTGCGTGCAAAAGGCATTTTTTGAATCACGACGTGCTACGCGCGACTTACATGTTTTAATTGTATTTATACGCGTAAATTGACAAAAGGAAAGTTAAATATTTGAAGTAAATGAATAATTTTAGATCATGCTAGAAGAAACCCCTCATAAACCAATAAAAGCAGCTGAATTCACATAATAAAATCGGTTTCTATAGAAATTACATTAAGAATAGAGAAAATAATGTTTAATAAACAATTGATTGAATCACATTATTGCTAGCCCATTATGAGGCTAAGCCCACCCCCTCTCCCTTAGTGTAGATAATATCGTTTGTAAAAAAAAAAAAAACAATCATTTGACAATTAATTTAATCACATTATTATCCGCGTGCGAAAGACTTTTTTTATAAAGAAAATAATATTTAATAAATAACTGATTGAATCACATTATTGCTAACCTATTGTAAGGTACTAATTTAAAAAAAAAATTACTAATTTATCACCGGCACTACGCACTTCTTAAGATGTTTTGAACACAATATTCATCATTTTCCTTATTTTTTATTATATTTTTCTTTCCCCTTCACGTGGGCACCATCAACTTTCACTTATCCTTTCATTTTTTTTTATTCCTTTCTCTCTTCCCACTTATATTTATATCATATTTTATGATGACCAAATTACCAAATTACCCTTGTATTATTTGATATATTATATTAGGGTGCTTTTGGATTTTTTTGGTTGATGGGCAATTTTATCCTAATTTTTTTGTCAAATGCGTGACCCAAACTTTTTGTCAGCATGCGTGACCCCAAATTGGGGCTCTCGCTTTCTATTATATAGATAATAGCTTTTTCAACTAATAAAAGTTTCTAATTTAACCAAAAAAAAAAAATTCCGACTTAAAAGAAACAAAACTTTAAAAAAATAAACGGATGCCTTTTTTATTTATGTTGCACTGCTCATATTAGGCTGCTTACGGTCCTGACGCCCTAGTGCAGAATTCATGGGCAGTTCATAAGGGAGTGTACAACTACTTTTATGACGTTCAAGATTTCTTTATTATACTTATTGTATTTATCAAAGGCATCAATGTGTGGGTGCTTCAGATCCTCCAAATGCAAGAACCATGAGAAACTCTGCTCTTCGCCGTTCAAAGCGAGTGTAAAATCACCTGAGCTCCATGATATGGACGAACCGTAACATAACGCAAGGGCAGGTGGACGTAACACGGGGGAAGGGTGAAGGAATAGCGTTGTAGAATCATCGACAGAGCAATCTTTGCTTCAGTAGTATAGAAATTCAAGCCCACACAAGTTCGAGGTCCCAGTCCAAAGGGTATGAATGCACCTACATTATTGTTAGTTGCTTTTAAAACCCCTTCTGAGAATCTGTCTGGTTTGAAAAGGTGGACATCTTTCCCCCAGATTTGAGGATCATGGTGAAGTGCAATGGTCGAGATAACCAATTCAAGATTAGCAGGAACGATGAGCTTTCCCAGTTTCACTTCCTTTTCAACTTTCCTTGTAAGGTAAACCGGAGGGGTATATAACCTCAGACACTCATTGATGATCATGTTCATCTGTATAGAAATGGAAAATTGGTAACATAATCAATTTTCAAACATGTTGTAACAGAAAAAAGAAAAAAAGAGTTCTTGATATTCTTACAGTTCTCATTTTGGCAATGCCGTCATGATTTGGAGTTTGTTTGCCAAATAATTGTATGACCTCCTTCCTTGCTTCCTCTTGCCAATCCGTATTGAGTGCCAGAAGAAAGACGGTCCAACCAAGCAAAGTATTAGTGGTTTCTTGTCCAGCAATGTAAAACGTCTTGCACTCATCAATTAACTCATCCACCGAAATCCTCTGGTTGTCATTGGCACTGTGACGAGCCTTCAAAAGTAATCCAAGAAAATCACTTCCCAAATTGTCCTTTTCTTCTGTCCCTGCCTTGTTTTCTCTTTTCTTGACAATCTCTATTATGGTGGCATGTACTTCTTTTTCTCCTATTGTCACATCCCGGCCCGGGCTCCACCACTTTCCGGGCACGCCTCCGCCGTAGCACGATATTGTCCGCTTTGGGCCCCTACCACGCCCTCATGGTTTTGTTTCTGGGAACTCACATGAGAACTTCCCGGTGGGTCACCCATCATGGGAGTGCTCTCGCGCGCTACTTGCTTAACTTCGGAGTTCCGATGGAACCCGAAGCCAGTGAGCTCCCAAAAGGCCTCGCGCTAGGTATAGATGGGAATATATATAAGGCTCACAGGATCCACTCCCCTGGGTGATGTGGGATCTCACAATCCACCCCCCTTAGGGGTCCGACGTCCTCGTCGGCACACACGCGGCCAAGGTTAGGCTCTGATATAAAATGTCACATCCCGGCCCGGGCTCCACCACTTCCCAGGCATGCCTCTGCTGTAGCACGATATTGTCCACTTTGGGCCCCTACCACGCCCTCACGGTTTTGTTTCTGGGAACTCACACAAGAACTTCCCAGTGGGTCACCTATCATGGGAGTGCTCTCGCGCGCTACTTGCTTAACTTCGGAGTTCCGATGAAACTCGAAGCCAGTGAGCTCCCAAAAGGCCTCGCGCTAGGTAGAGTTGGGAATATACGTATAAGGCTCACAGGATTCACCCCCCTGGGCGATGTGGGATCTCACACCTATGAAACCTACCTGTTACACCCTGGTTGTTCATTCTCCTGAACAGCGAGCAACGATGACTGATGAGTTTAATGTGCTGTTAAAGAATCATAATGTAATACCCTAGAAAATTTAAAATATATGAAAATGTAGAAAAATTTATCGATAAGTGGAAAATGCCCCTTATTGATTAAATGTAATTTTACGAGGACGTATTTTATCCTTGTATATTTTATCATATTTCTTGACATATATGGATAAAGTTCAATCATACGAGCGCGTAGGTGAAAACCGTTCGTGAAACGGAGTTATAACGAAGAAATTAGAGATGTTTTTGTTGTTGGAAAAAAAAAAGAAAAAAAAAAGGTAAGAAATGGGGTTGGAAGCTGCCAGCTGGCAGCCAGAGAGAGGGGAAATAAGGGATGCGGGAGAAAAAATGAGGAGGGGAGAGGACCAATCAACAGAGGAAGAAGGGAAAGAAAGGAGGGAGGTGAGGGAGCACCGAATCCTTTTGGATCCGTACAACCCGACCCGACCCGGTTTCTTGACCCGACTCTAACTCCTTTGTCGGACATCCGTTCGAGGTGATTTTGGTGTCTATGGAAAGCTCTCGTCGAGCCCAACATCCCTGTAGTGTTAGATTTCAAATTTTCTAACCCAAATTCACAAATCGAAGCCATAAACCCAATGGGTGCATCCGGCGGCTTTAACCTTTTTCCGGTGGCTCCGGCGAGCTTCATCGTCGATGACCACCACCAAAAGACTCCTTGTGGTCAGATTGAAGTGAGGGTAATCGGCCGCGGGACCGGTCATCAGATTGGATTATGTTGGCACACGAGTTCTGGGAGTGAATCGTGGTGACGGCTGTGTATAGCCAATAATGGTAAGTGATTTTACCAGTGCTTGTGATTTGAAATTCCCATGATTTGGCTGGAATTTCTTATATTTGAATTGCCAATTTAAATGGTTTGGCTTGAAATTTTGATAATTATTTGGCCTATGATGGTTTGGCTGCAATTCATGATATTTGTTTTGCCGAGGATGAATATGGCAAAATTTTCTGATGTTTAATATCGCCAGTGATTGTGGCTAGAAATTTTGAGGAAGAATCGTGGTAACGGCTGTGTATAGCCAATGATGGTAAGTGGTTTTACCAATAATTGTGATTGGAAATTCCAATGATTTTGGTTGGAATTTATAATATTTGATTTGCCAATTCTAATGGTTTGGCTTGAAATTGTGATATTTATTTAGCCACTGATGATTATGGCTTGAACTTTTGATATTTATTTGGCCGACGGTGGTTACGGCTGGGAATTTATGATAATTGTTTTGCCAATGATGGATATGGCAATGATGGTAAGTAGTTTGCCAATGATTGTGATTATGATGCTAGTATTTATCTAACCAATGGTAGATGTGGTTGATAATCTAGTATTTATTTAGGCCCTAAGGATTATGGCTTGATGCTTAGTATTATTTTTGCCAATGTGTATGGCTAAAATTTCCAATATTTATTCTACCAATGAGCGTGGTAGGAAACCTGAGTATAGATGATTACTTTGTGGAAGTATTTATTTCTTGGGCTTGAATAAAATCGTAGACGGAGGTTATGATTTTATTCACTATAAATGAAATGGTGGAATTAGCTCAAATTCCTTTTTCGTTATTCGAGAGTAGAAATCTCGAGGACGAGATTTATTTTAATGGGGGTCAAATGTAATACCTTAGAAAATTTAAAATATATGAAAATGTAGAAAAATTTATCGATAAGTGGAAAATGCCTCTCGTTGATTAAATGTAATTTTACGAGGATGTATTTTATCCTCATATATTTTATTGTATTTCTTGACATATATGGATAGAGTTCGATCCTACGAGCACGTAGGCGAAAACCGTTCATGAAACGGAGTTATAACGAAGAAATTAGAGATGTTTTCGTTGTTGGAAAAACAAAGAAAAAAAAGAAATGGGGTTGGAAGCTGCCAGGTGGCAGCAAGAGAGAGGGGAAATGAGGGATGCGGGAGAGAAAAGGAGGAGGGGAGAGGACCAATCGGTAGAGGAAGAAGGGAGGTGAAGGAGCATCGGATCCTTTTGGATCAGTACAACCCGACTCGACCCGGTTTCTTAACTCGGATCTAACTCCTCCGTCTGACGTTCGTTCGAGGTGATTCCGGTGGCTATGGAAAGCTCTCGTTGAGGCCAACATCCCTGTAGTGTTAGATTTCAAATTTTCTAACCCAAATTCACAAATCGAAGCCATAAACCCATGGGTGCATCCGGCAGCTTTAACCTTTTTTCGGTGGCTCCGGCGAGCTTCACCGTCGATGACCACCACCAAAAGACTCCTTTCAACCCCAGGAGCCAGGCCCAAGACTTGGATGAGGCGTCAGAGTTCGTTTTGGTGGCGAATCGATAACTACCCAAATCGAGGGTTCCGACGGTTTGAGGGATTTTCCGGCCACTTCCCGGCTGAATTGGACTTTAGTCCAGGTATGAAAGTTGTTCCTCTCATTGAACTCTATAATCCTGTAAAATTTGGTAATTTTTAGAGTTCGTCGGAATTTGGGGTTTCCGTTCGTCGGAAACCTCCACACACGGCAGCGCGTGGCCAGAGGTCCGATGCTGCCTTGTAAAACTAATTTCGATATTCTGAATCTATATTTGAAATGCATTTGGTGTGACTCACTTGTTTGAACCTAGTTAGTGATTGTTAGTCACTTGAAAGTTTTTTCGGAAATGAGTTAGAAATTGAATTTGTGAACTATGAATGGTTTGATCCCTTCGTAGGGTACGTAGGCAGTCTAACGAGGAGGTTAGATGTAGCCATAAACTAAACAAAATGATTATTTTTTTAGGAAAACTAATGAAAAGGGCTTGAAAACTTTGAGTTTTAACGATAAGGACAAAATAAAGGGTAAAGTGAATAGTACCAGGATTGACTTTTTAGTGTAAAAACGTGGTTTTTCGTTAAAGTGAACAGTACCGGGAGCTTTTCGTTAAAGTTTCTTCTTTTTTTTAGTGTGGTTAGTTAGAATTATAATTAACCATTATTTTATTGTGGCCTACCTGTGTATTTGGCTTCCGAATTAGAAATTTTGGGTCGTTACACATAACTAGTCTCTGGCCCCTCCTCATCCGTCCTAAAGCCCGGTTGGTTGTAAGTGGATCTTCAAGATTAAGCGACATGCCAATGGCACTATTGAGTGCTACAAGGCCCAATTAATTGCTAAAGTCTATTATCAACAATATAATTTTGACTATGATTAGACTAAGTCCAATGGTTAAACCCACTACTATCTGTTTGGTACTGAGTCTTATTGTTTCTTAAGGGTGGTATGTTCTTCAACTTGATGTTACAAAATTCCTTCTTACATGTGGGTTCTTGCGTGAGGATGTCTACATGTCTCAACCCCTAGGTTTTGCTGATCCCTTTTTTCCTTTGCATTTTTGTAACTTCATAAGGCTATCTATGGTCTCAAACAGGCGCCTCGAGCTTGGTTTCATGGTTGAGTTCCTTTCTATGGCGCCATGGATTTCAGCAAAGCCAGGCAAACCCTTCCTTATTTATTCTTTCATTAGGGCAAGTGTGTTATGTTTTTGTCGCTATATGTGGATGACATAGTCCTTATTGGCAATCTTCCGCTATTCAACTGTTTATCTCCATTTTAAATTCAAAATTTGGGGTTAAAGATCTTGGTCCTCTCCATTACTTCCTTGGTATTGAGCTACAACATGCTTCATCCGAAGTCCAACTAACGCAAACCAAGTATGCTCTTAATCTTCTAAAACGCACCAACATGCTTGACTGCAAGCCGGCTACTACACATTTTGCCTCCAAGTCACAACTTTCTAATCGGGATGGTACTCATCTTTCTGATCCCACTGTGTTTCATCACCTTCTTGGGCCCCTACAGTATCTCACTTTGACTCATCCTGATATTGCCTTTACGGTCAATCATATTACTCAGTTTATGGCTCTTCCTACTATGACTCATTTTATTACTGCCAAACGTGTTCTTCACTACGTTAAGGGTTCGTTAGACTTGGGTTTGGTGTTTCGGCCTCATTGTGGTCCACTTATTCCTCATGGCTATTCTGGTGCCAATTGGACTGGTTGTCTCGAGACATGTCTATCAACATCTAGCTATCTTCTTTTTCTTGGTCCCAATCACATCTTCTGGAGGTCTACAAAGCAGCCTACTGTCTCATGTTCCAGTGCAGAGTCTGAGTATCGTGCTCTTGCTCGCACCTGAGCTGAAGGGCTAATATCATCGTCTGTGCTGACTCATTAGAATGTTAGGTTGCCATCTGCCAACTTTCAAATTAATACTACAACAACAATAAAGTCTTAATACAACCCCGCATGTGTTAGTTTATTTCTTATGTCGGTCCCCAGGCCGAATAAAAAAGAAGGGATAAGGCATCAGTTAGTTGATAGCCAGCACTCCATTCTTACGTCGAATCTTAGTAATACTGAATCTAACTTTTAAATTTTATAAATAAAAATATTTCAACGGTTGCTTTTGAAAAATAAAAAAATAAGAAAAAAACAGATTCTTAGCTGGAATAGTCCTTTTACAAAGAGTAATGCTAAGTAAACTAAATTTGTGCCACTTAGTACTACGGTCTAGTGGTATTCCTCTTCACTTGTAAGTGAGAGGTCTTAGGTTTGATTATCGCCAAAGGCGAGTTTGAACCACATTATTGCTAGCCCATTGTGAGGCTAAGTCCACCTCCTCCCCTTAGTGTAGATAATATCACTTGTTCAAAAGAAAAAAGTAAACTAAATTTGCAAACTAAATGTAATAAACCCATTTTCTAAAAGACAATTTGGAATGACCACTAACTATTGATTAATTGCACATCAACTCATTTCCTTCCTCCTCACACACAAAAAAAAAAAAAAACCCTTCTCTTTCTGAAAATGGTTTTTATCACCAATGATCCCTGAGAATGGCCAAACTCATCATTTTGGTCCCTCACTTTCAAAATCAGTCAATGTCGTCCTTGACATTCACCACCGCACATCAATTTGGTCATCCAATAAAATGGTGACATGTGGATTACACAAAAGAAAGGTTTTTCTCACAAACGGTCTCTGACATTGATCAAACTCCTCATTTTGGTCCCTGAGTTTCAAAATTCAATAAATTTAGTCCCTGACTTTTACTACCGCATATCAATTTAGCCATTCCGTTAAAATTTCGTCAATATTTTTTGTTAGTGTAATAATATGGTCCCGCTGGTCCAATCATATGGCGCCACATGGATTAACTATAAAAAAATATTTTTTTAAGATTTAAAACCAAAAGTACTATAAGAAATTAAAAAAAAAAACGTCATCGTCTTCATCTAGGTATGCTCAAAAAGAAAAGGAAGACACCATGACACCACTAAAGCTCTTGTCCTCCGTGAACTCATTTCTCATTATCTCTAGTTGGTTATAATCCTATCAAATTTGAATTGAATTTGGATTCAATTTTATCGAATTTAGATTGAATCTTATTTTCCAATCTGAATTGTGGGATGCGAGAGAAATGTCGCTGCGGAATACTCGTCAGTTGGTTCACTCTAAAAAAAAATTAGTTATAGTTAATCCACTTGGCGTCATATGATTGGATTAATGGGACCACATCAGCACACTAACAAAAGATTTTGACGAAATTTTAATGGAATGATTCTATTGATGTGCAATAGTGAAAGTCAGGGACCAAATTTATTGATTTTTGAAACTCAGGGACCAGAATGAGGAGTTTGATCAATGTCAATGACCATTTGCGATAAAAACCCTTCTTTTGAATAATCCATATGTCACCATTTTATTGGATTTGTGGGTCCTACACGCAAACTAACAGAATAATTGACGGAATCTAAACGGAATGACCAAATTGATGTGTGGTAGTGAATGTCAGGGACGACATTGATTGATTTTGAAAGTGAGGGACCAAAATGATGAATTTGGTCAATCGCAGGGACCATTGGTGATAAAAACCCTTCTGAAAATGCGGCCTTCATAGCCTCTGCAATTCCGGCGACTTATCCTCCGCTACCTTTCCACTTCCTTTTCATCCCCATCATCCTCAACCCTTCAGAACGATGGTGATGGTGCAACTGGGTTGAAAACCCCACCGGGAGGAATGAATCCGAGAGAGAGAATGGTGATGAATTGATCGATTCTATCACTGCAATTTCTGTGAGGAGGAGATTTACAGAAGGTAGCCTTGAATGATTGAATTCAAGCTCGACTTCTGCTATTAACCCCCCACACCAACTTTAAAAAAATTGTGAATTTTAATTGTAGGAGGAAGTTGTGGAATCTGTGTGAATTTTAAAAAAAATTTCTGACCTTATGATAAGTTAAGAGTTGATGAATGACAGCATAATTTGTAACTGACAACATAATATGTAACTCCAATAATTCAATTTTGATATTCCAATTAAAATGAATTCAAAAATGAAGTGGTATATATTTATATTAATTTGTTTATTCGAGATCAACATCATCAGTTTCGTGCTTCTATGTAAAAGTAAAAGATATTCAACGTCCCTTCAATAAGGCTCTTCCTCGTTAGACATGAACAATACTTAGAGATAAACCAACTTCTCGTTAGCCAAGAAAAAACATGATTTGATTTGAGAGTCAACCTCAATTGTACCATGTAATCTTGTCGACCGAGACCAGGACACACCAGTTCCGACAAGACCCCCAATGTACGGCCGGCTCAGGCAAACAACCAGCAATTGAAATTAGGTGCGTGCTGAGGACGGAACTCGAATGAAAGAAAAGACATAAGAAAAACTTAGACGATGTAGGATTACAACTCATTGTATTAATAACTGGACAATATTACAATGTATAGGGTTATATTAATGACTATTGAGGGACAAATCCTATACTAGTTACAATTGAAAGTCACTTAATATTACGGTCTAATGATATTCATCTTTACTTGTAAGAGAGAGACCTTAGATTCGATTCTTGCCAAATCCGAAGTTGAGCCACATTATTATGGCAAGCCTTTATAAGGCTTAGCCCACTCCCCCATTCATTTAGTGTAGATATTATCATTTGTCCAAAAAAAAATTACAATTGAAAATTACATTCCTATATTACATGCTACAATCACGAAGAAGATTCAAAATTAATTAATTATTTTCTAACAATCATGCATTAATTGAAACGGAAAATGTTTAATTAGATGACAACATGCTAGAATTCATGAGAAACCAACCCTAGGGCTCCCTTTTCCTCTGGCACAGAACCCCTTCCCAAATTCACCTGCTTTAGCCATCGACTCCTTCCTCTCTGGTTGGGGTCGGCAGGCAACCCCCTTCTCTTCCTCCTTGTCCTTCTCCTCTCTAGCTCGCTACCCCTTCCTCAAAACCTCTTCCATCCCTCCAATCTGGTCTTCCCCCCAACTTACTTATTCCCAGCCCCTCTCTCTTCCCTTCAATAAGTTTCTTAGTTTTGTTTTATTCCTTGTTTTTTTATAACCCTCTTAATATCTAGTTTCCTTGAGCTTGTGTCAACGACCTTGAGCTTGTCACAAATCTGGGCTTTTATGCCCATTTCTTCCTCCGTTGCTTCTCCCCGTTGTTAGTTCACCACCGACCTTTGCTACTCGGCCCATCACTTGTCTCCCATTGGCCGTGCGCTTTGGTGTTGGGTGGTTGTTCAAGTGCTTTAGCACTAATTGGTAGGATTATAGGAGCGCTTTTTGCGCGGGTAGCTCGCTCACCCCCATTTTCCGTTCAACCAGCTTGTTCGTGGGTTCTTCTTCTTGGCGGTGGCGGCGCAACTGCTGTGGTGGAGGCAGCAATTTTTCAGATCTAAAGTTTTTGTTTTTGTGGGCTTGCTCTTTTTGAGCATTTATGTTGTATTTTCTTTTAGGCTATGGTTGTATTTGAACTACCTTTGAACTTTCTATTTCATATATTAGCTTTTTCAACTAATAAAAGTTTCTAATTTTACAAAAAAAAAATTCCAACTTAAAAAAAGAAACGGATGCCTTTTTTATTTATGTTGCAGTGCTCATGTTAGGCTGCTCACAGTCCTGACGCCCTAGTGCAGAATTCATGGGCAGTTCAACAAGGGAGTGTACAACTACTTTTATGACGTTCAAGATTTCTTTATTATACTTAATTGTATTTATCAAAGGCATCAATGTGTGGGTGCTTCAGATACCCCAAATGCAAGAACCATGAGAAACTCTGCTCTTCGCCGTTCAAAGCGAGTGTAAAATCACCTGAACTCCATGATATGGACGAACAGTAACATAATGCAAGGGCAGGTGGACGTAAGACGGGGAAAGGGTGAAGGAATAGCGTTGTAGAATCATGGACAGAGCAATCTTCGCTTCAGTTGTCGAGAAATTCAAGCCCACACAAGTTCGAGGTCCCAGTCCAAAGGGTACGAATGCACCTACATTATTGTTAGTTGCTTTTAAAACCCCTTCTGAGAATCTATCTGGTTTGAAAAGGTGGACATCTTTCCCCCAGATTTGAGGATCATGGTGAAGTGCAATGGTCGAGATAACCAATTCAAGATTAGCAGGAAGGATGAGCTTTCCCAGTTTCACTTCCTTTTCAACTTTCCTTGTAAGGTAAACCGGAGGGGAATATAACCTCAGACACTCATTGATGATCATGTTCATCTGTATAGAAATGGAAAATTGATAACATAATCAATTTTCAAACATGTTGTAACAGAAAATAGAAAAAAAAAGTTCTTGATATTCTTACAATTCTCATTTTGGCAATGCCGTCATGATTTGGAGTTTGTTTGCCAAATAATTGTATGACCTCCTTCCTTGCTTCCTCTTGCCAATCCGTATTGAGTGCCAGAAGAAAGACGGTCCAACCAAGCAAAGTATTAGTGGTCTCTTGTCCAGCAAAGTAAAACGTCTTGCACTCATCAATTAACTCATCCACCGATATCCTCTGGTTGTCATTGGCACTGTGACGAGCCTTCAAAAGTAATCCAAGAAAATCACGTCCAAAACTGTCCTTTTCTTCGGTCCCTGCCGTGTTTTCTCTTTTCTTGACAATCTCTATTATGGTGGCATGTACTTCTTTCTCAAGTTTATCTGATTCGATCTCATCGCTGGTTTTGAAGAACTTACTGCATTAAATGAAAAGACTTCCCATGAGGACCGAAGTAATTGTCAACAAATCTTGTGGTGAATATTGAATAGACCACCGTTGCATAGCAGATGGGCAAACGAAAAAGAATAATAGGGAATACCTGATGCCGGGAACCCTGACCTTGAAAGCATTTTTGAATAACAGGGAGCTTAACTTCATCAACATCTCAAAAATGTTCTTTCCTTCTATATAGCTGCTGCCAAATGCTGTTCTAGAAATCACTTCCGAAGTGAACAATCTAAACTCTTCATACACCTCAATCTCTTTTCCTTCAAAAAATTTCCACCTTTCTAGCATTGCCTCGGCACTAGCTACCATTTCCGGAATCATACTCTAATGAAACAATACCATCATGATATTAGCAGATTCTCCTTCAGTTTATTACACTAAAGTACAAGTAACCTTGAAGACTTACTTTTAAAGTCTCTCCATGGAAGGCATGGGTGGCCAGTTTCCGCAATTTTCCCCATTTTTCAGCTTCGGTTGTTGCCACTAGGCCGTCTCCCAATAACTTATTCACAAAGTTTGGGGTATCTGTTTTCGGATAAGCTCTATCTTTGTTATTCAGTATCTCTTTGCACAACTCGGGTTCCGTAATGACCAACTGAGCAATAGAACCATGCCATTGAAGATAATTCTTCCCTGTAATTAGTATGTAAACAATGATCAAAATTTACCACGGAATTAAGATTCAAAAACAATAGTAGTCAACTAAAATCGCGAGAGTTCGCTTGTCACCATATATCTTGATCCATGAGTGCATGTGAGGTTGAACAACAGAAAGTATGTCGTGTGATAAAATCTGTGGCCTTCCCATGACTTCCTTTCTCATGTCAGAGATTTCTTTGGTGTTTCCATGGATAAGTCGGTAAGGAGGGCCTCGGATCCCCTGTGAAGCCATCAGCTTCCGAATGCGAGTCGGAGTCCACCATATCTTGTGAAGGATCTTGATTAGACCTAAGATAAGAAACAGACACAGAAAGCTTGCGAAAATGATTACTAAACCTCTGAAAGAACCCATTTTTCGTATTTCTTTTCGAGTTGGAGTCCGTCATTCTGAAGTTTTTTCTGCTCTTTATATTGTAAACACAAATTAACAAGATGCTGCTGATGGTATTTAGCTAGTGAGTGTCACTTACTTATCTTGCTAGTTACTACAATCCAAAGGGCAAACATCATCATCAATACATTGGCATTGAAACCTTCAGCTGGTATTTGTCGACATTCGATACGTCACTTTGGAATTATCTCCTGGATTTGTCACCAAATACGTTTACCGTACCATTTATTTGTTTCCCTACTCTCTCCTTCACCACGTTTTTCTAGTTTCTTTGATGAATTTTCCCAAGCCTAAAATTTCCTCGTAAAATTAGTGTCTGTGTCCTTGTCACAGACTGCAGCTGGCATAACAAATTATGTCCATCGTTTTCTACGACTCTTGGATGGATATGGTTGTGGCATGCAATAAGTCGGCTTTTCTAAATTTTGAAAGACATGAACCTTAAGCTGCCATTTCTTGACTCCGCTGGGAAACTTCTATATCTACGGGACAAAAGTAGGTTGCTCAATGTCATGGGAAGTTCAAGGACGTTGTATGTGATTACAAGGACTCGAGCTCGGGGTGTTCGTCAGTTTGTAACCGATGAGATTCCGCAAATTCACATCCGATCTAAACATGGATGTGCATAATATCTAACGAATGAATGGACAAAATAAGAAAGAAATGCAGATAAAATTTCTGAAAAAAAAAAAGAGGAAAAAAGTGGGTTGGGTGGTGTTACTTACAACTAACACAGAGAAAAAGGCGAAAAGCCTTCAACTTTCCATTGTAGCACCCTTAACAGAAACCTGAAAACTACCTTCCTTCCTAGCCCTGAGAACTGGGTCTCTCCAAATTCGTTCTTGTCAAGTTTTGTGGGGTCTTCGGAGCTGTTTATCAGATTTGGGCTTATGTGGATTTACACTTGGGCTTAGCATCAGTTAGGCTTAGTTGCTGCTTTGGGTTGGGTGCAGAGTGAAGTCACCCATAGGTAAGTACTCTTAACTAACTGAGTATATTTAAGAGAGGAAATTGAACTGGGTGCATAGGTAAGTACTCTTAACTAACTGAGTCACAAATCTCTATCCGCCATTTCTTATGTTAAGTAAAATGTGTCATTTTTATATAAATAAATGAATCAAGCAAATGTGTACATAAATCATTGTTATGTCATTTGCCCTTTGTGGGCCCGTTTGAGCCTATTTTTTATGAAGCACTTATGCTCATAAGCGTTTTATCTAGAAGTGCTTTGTTAAGAAATGCGTTGAACTTTTTTATTAAAAATTTAAGTGCTTTCGAAAAAAAAGAAGAGGCAATTGTGAAAACTTTGTAAAGAAGCATAACAAAGTACTACCTGAGAAAATGCTTCAATGATTTAAAAACATTTAAGTTTTTATGTCAAATACAATAGTGTTTTTATTTATCAGTTCGCACTACTAGTCCGTCCAAAAGCAGTCCCGAACATTTTTTTTTTTTTTTTTGAGGTAGTGCTATTAACACACCCATTTTTACTTCTCACATACTCTTCTCAAATTTCGGCTGTCAAATCGAATAATTTGAACAAGATCATGACAAAAAATTAAAAAGGGAGTGGGGAAGGTAAAAATGAGTGTGTGAATAGCATTATCCTTTTTTTAATTTAGGACTGTTTTTTATGAAACACTTATGCTCATAAACGTTTTATCTAGAAGTGCTTTTATAAGAAATGCATTGATTTTTTTTATTAAAAATTTAAGTGCTTTCAAAAAAAAAAAAAGGAAGTGTGAAAACTTTGTAAAGAAGCATAGCAAAGTACTACTTGAGAAAATGCTTCAATGATTTAAAAACAATTAATTTTTTATGTCAAATACAATAGTGTTTTTATTTATCAGATCGCACTTCTAGTCCATCCAAAAGCAGTCCCGAACATTTTTTTTTTTTTTTG
This sequence comes from Heteromeles arbutifolia, assembly GCA_024362995.1. NCBI lineage: Eukaryota > Viridiplantae > Streptophyta > Magnoliopsida > Rosales > Rosaceae > Heteromeles > Heteromeles arbutifolia. The sequence continues at coordinate 3,716,697 of JANCRC010000021.1, forward strand.
AGGTCGTGCTATCAATACACCTATTTTTACATCTTACATACTCTTCTCAAATTTCGGCCATCAAATTGAATAATTTGAACAAGATCATGACAAAAAATTAACAACAAAATGGGAAAGGTAAAAATGAGTGTGTAAATAGCACTATCATTTTTCTTAATTATGGGTAAGAAGAAGGCATTTCAAAGGAGGAGTCTTTGTATTACGTGTTCAAGCTTTGTATTATGCATTTCTTGTTGGGAAATGGCAGACTTTAACTTTTAATACTACCATCCTTAATTATCCTTCATTTTCAAGCTTTGACTTCATGTTCCAACGTACTCTAACACTTCCGATGCTTGTATTAATCTTCCCAGAATCAAATCTTTAAATTAGTGCATTATATATATAGCCATGCACCCTTCATGCAAGTCATAAAATCAACAAAAGGCAAAAGAAAAGTAAAAGCAGTTTGTACTAGAAAATGGGAGGCAGCAAGGGCTCTGGAGGGAATCAAAATGCTGGGTCTGGGGGTAATAAGTCCTCCGGTGGAGCAACTGGTGGTGGTGGCGGAGGAGCCAAAGCAGCAGGAGGGACGGGGGCTTCTATGAAAGCGCCCGGAAGAGATTATACAATCTCGAGAGACAGCTTTGAGAATAACCCTGCTGCCTACTTCAAAGATCTGCGCAAATAAAAATATATACTATTTCTCACTAATGGCTGAGACATTAGGACTTATATATGATAAATAAGGAGCAGTAGTAATTAGTACTGTGCTTCTGTTAAACTGCTGATCCATATGTATTCTCCCTACCTATCCTAATGCAGTTACTAGTTACATATTATGTTTAAGCTTTCTGTCTTTAATTAAGTTTAGTTTACCATTGATGATGCGCAGCGGTTACTCTAAAGTCTCAACACATACCAAAGAGTTCGATAGCTAGAAAAAGTTGAAATGATAACGGATAGATACAATTTCATTAGTTGCACTGAGTAGCAAATCCGAAAGACATCAATTTCCCGGCAATGCCAGCCTTCACAGTTCAAAGTGAATGTAGCATTACCTGAATTCTATGTTGTGGCCGCACTGTCAAATAATGAAAGGGCAAGTGGACATAACCTGGGGAAAGAGTGAAGGAGTAGCATTGTAGAATCATCGACAGAGCAATCTTTGCTTCGATGGTTGCAAAGTTCAACTCCACACAGCTTTGAGGTCCCAGTCGAAAGGGTATGAAAGTGCTTATGTTATTGTTAGTAGCTTTAGCGATCCCTTCTGCGAATCTCTCCGGTTTGAAAAGTTGCGCGTCTTCTCCCCAAATTCGAGCATCTTGCTGAAATGCTAGATTTGAGAAAACCAATTCCACATTAGGTGGCACAATGACATTCCCCTGTCTAGGCACACTGACATTCCCCACTCTAATTTCCCTATCAACTCTCCTTACTAAGGAATCAAGAGGGGGATATAACCTGTGAGACTCATAGAAAATCATACTCGTCTGCATGAATAAAGAAGAAAAACAGATTCCCAAATTAGAATCTCTTATCACAACTGAAAACATGTTTCCACCACTTCGACAAGCAATTGATTGAGTTTTTGACTTTCTTACTATTTTCAGTTTGGAAAAGTTATCAGGATTTGGAGTTTGTTAGCCAAATAATTCCATCACCCCCTTTCTTGATTCCTCTTGCCAATCCGTATGGAGTGCCAGAAGAAACAAAGTCCGAGCAAACAAAGTATTAGTGGTTTCTTGTCCAGCAAAGTAAAACGTCTTGCACTCATCCACTGAAACCATCTGGTTTTCAATTTCATCGTGAGTTCAAAAGTAATCCGATAAAATCACTCCCGAAACTCTCGTTTTCTCCTGTCATTGCCATCTTTTCTCGTTTCTTGACAATCTCTGTTATGGAGGCATGTACTTCTTTCTCTAGTTTGTCCGATTCGATCTCATCGTTGGTTTTGAAAAGCTTACTGATGCAAGGAACCGACTGGGAAAGAATTTTTTTAATTTATACTTTAATCCCATCTAATAATTTGTATGTAACTTAGAGATTTTTTTATTTGATTTTTGTTGTTTTCATGTTGGCCCCCCATATTTTGAATCCTGGTTCCGCCCCTGACCATAGCTTGTGAAAGATGTTGATGAGAATTAAGACAAGAAGCACACACAGAAAGCTTTAAAAAATGACTGCTAGGCCTCCCAAAGAAGCCGTTTTTCGTGTGCTTCTCTTTGGCTATCTCCCTTAATCTACTGCAGGAGGTGTTTCTTGAGAGTGTGAATAACGGTTGTCCAATGCAATACATAATCCTAAAATACTCGTCTTTTTTTATTCTTTTGTTTCCCGGTCGGCACAGAGGCATCATATTTCAACCAATTTATAATATTCAACAAGGTGCAATAACATTGAACCCCAAAATCTATCTATGTTAATGGAACTACCGTCACCTTTAGTTTGTATTGATTTTAGCCGTGCCCGGAAGTAGCATAACCTTGTGCTGCCATGTTAACTTATCAATTACGTTACATATTACAGCGTACACCAAACAAAAAGAAAAACTTAGCTCGGATCATCCAAATATTTTGACAAACGAAAGAGAACAATAATTGGAAGAAAAAAAATGGCTTATAGCTAAGCCAGCATATAATAGAAACGTGTATGGCTGAATATTTGAAGGGTTTACAATATATAGGCACACATACCTTATTTCATAAGGAAACTAATTAGAAAAGATAAGGAAACTAATTACAAAGGATTACTATCAATTATAAATCCTAATTTTACCATATATAGAACTCCTAGAATATTTATTATAAAGACTCACGTCAACACATATCATAAGGCTACATTTTCCAGGTACTCCATACTACCAACCAAGTGCAAGATATTTGGCAATTCTGGTCTTTGGACTTCAAAGTGAGTGTAGCACTACCTGAATTCCATGTTTCGGACGGACTGTAAGATAATGAAAGGGTAAGTGGACATAACCCGGGGAAAGTGTGAAGGAGTAGCGTTGTAGAATCATTGACAACGCAATCTTTGCTTCTATATTTGTAAAATTCATGCCCACGCAGCTTCGAAGACCCATTCCAAACGGTATGAAAGCGCCTACATTGCTGTCAGTTGCTTTAGCAACCCCTTCAGAGAATCTCTCAGGTTTGAAAAGTTGCACGTCTTCTCCCCATATTTGAGGATCATGGTGAAGTGCTAGATTTGGGACAATCAATTCAAGATTTGCTGGCACAATGACTTTTCCAAGTTCAACTTCCCCTTCGGTTTTCCTTATAAGAGTAGCAACAGGAGAATATAACCTTAGAGACTCATTGATCACCATACTCATCTGCATGAAAATGAAAAGAATATAACAAATCGGATTTTAAAACTTACCTGACAAGCTAATTATGATTGAGTTCTCGGATTTCTTACCGTTTTCAGTTTGGCAATGCCATCGGCATTCGGAGTTTGTTTGCCAAATAAATCCACAACCTCCTTTCTCACTTCTTCTTGCCAATCCGTGTGGAGCGCCAAAAGAAAGACAGTCCAAGCAAGCAACGCATTAGTGGTTTCTTGTGCAACAAGGTAAAACTCCTTGCATAGTTCAAATAATTCATCCGCCGATATCCTCTGGTCGTCATTCGTATCATGATAAGCCTTTAATAGCAATCCAAGAAAATCACTCCCAAAGCTGCCTTCTCCTCCGGTGGCCTTCTCTTCTCTTCTCTTAACAATCTCCATTATGGAGACGCGCAGTCCTTTCTCTAGCTTGTCTGCTTCGATCTCATCACTGGTTTTGAAAAACTTACTGCAACATTAAATGAAAAGAATAAAGTTTAGCTATGTAAGAACATCTCCAAAGGAGATGTCAAATTTTTATTTTGAACAAAAGGAGATTTTAACATAAAATTTAACTTTCACATCTTTTAAAGTTTTGTTTTCCACCTAATATGTCAAATTTTAAACGAAGAATAAAATTTCATATTTATTTCCTTTACATTGGTAATGAAAGAAAATGAATTAAAAGGTATAAAATATTTAAACATTGCATTGGTAATGAAAAGAAATTAAAAGGCAAGATTTTTAACTAATAAAAAAAATTAATAAAAAGCATTTAATAATTAATTAAAAAAAATCGAAGTTGCTATCAAATTTGGTAGCAAAGGGGAGAAATGTCATTTCATATCATGCCACATCAAATTTGGCTTCTCGGTTGAAAAACATTGCTGCTGTTTTTTTTTTTTTACCGTTATTGCTTATTAAGATATTTTGACATCTCCTTTAGAGATGCTCTAAGAAAAAGAAGTAATAGTCCATAACTTCACTGCTGCGCCAACAGATAGGGAAAAAAAAAATCATGATAGAGAAGTATGCTTCTATGCATAACAAGCCGAATGAGTCAGCTATATAGTGAAATCAAATTGAGCATGTTTCACATCCCTTCTCGATAAACAAGTGGGATATGTGGGTTTATGCTCAATTCAAATTTCGAATATGCACCGAGATCTCTTCTTGTAATCAGATTTTTTTTTTCTTTTACGGGAAGTTACCTGATTACGGGAACCCTGATTGTGAGAGAATTTTTGAACAATAAGATGCCTAACTTCGCCAACATCTCAAAAATGTTCTTTCCTTCGATATAATTGCTGCCGAATGCTGTTCTGGAGATCACTTCCGAACTGAACAACCTAAACTCTTGAAACACCTCAATCTCTTTTCCTTCATAACTTTTCCACTTCTCCAGCATTGTCTCAGCACTAGCTACCATTGCTGGAGTCATACTCTAGTAAAAACACACAATCATTATGTTAGCAGATTTACCTTCAACTTGCATGAAAGTGTTGGAATTTTTAGATTGACGAGCCCGAGAGCCCACTCTAACGACATCGATACTAACCTTAACTTGGTACTTACCATCTGCCTCATCCGTTAAGTGTGAGATTTTATCACAAAAGCCAGAGCCGACCCTGAGGGTAGCCGAAGTAGGCGCCCGCCTAGGGCCCCCACTTCAGAAGGGCCCCCAATTTTTAGGAGGAGCTAGGCAGGTCTGGACGGGGATGGGCGGGAGCTATGTGGGCTTATATGTAAATGCCGGAATCTGAAAATCTTTTGTTGCAGGGTCAGCCTCGCGCGAGGAAGAAGACAACCCTATTTCCAACATCATTTTAATTGCACGATTTTACTTAAGATGATCCCACCATCTTTTTTTATAGCTGCACGTCTTCTCCCTTTTAAATAGTGTCCACCATCTTATTTTTACTTTTTTGCTTCTCTCTTAAATATTATGTTTATTTTTATGGGGTTTTATTACCCTATTTTAAGATTACACCACATATATATTTATTATGTACCTAAAAGGCTAAAACTCTCACCTTTTTGAAAAATGACATTATTTACTATTCAAATTAATTAGTTTATATAATATATAATAAATTATTCAAACCCGCCTCGTCCGCCTAGGCGCGTATACGAAAATTACTATCCTCTTCACTCTAGTATTTTCCCTAGTTGTAAGATGTCTCTGTAATCCAACCATTTGTTTATTTATTGAATGTAATAAGTAACATTGTAACAATAGAAAAATGATTGAAATTTGGCGTACTGGGTAGGGACTTCTCTTAATGATATTTGATGTAGAAATAGACTTTTCATATATTTAGTGAATTTTTTTTACACATGTCAATGTACAAAGGGTTGGGAGTTAGAGAACTCTAGGGCCCTACTTCGAAAACTCGCCTAAGGCCCCCAAATTCTTAGGGCCGGCCCTGACAAAAGCCTCGGTATTACTTAGAATGGGGTAATCCTATTTAAAGTCATTATTTTTTACTTCCCCCGCCAAAGTGGGATAGCCAACATGACACCTCATGTGGAACCCCATTTAGTGGTTCACACGTAGAGATCCACACATCGGCTATTGAAACTCTGAGGTCGACTCCAATGGAGTTGAGCCTTGTTTTCAATCCTTCCAGGAGGTGCTTCTTAAGAACTCAGAGGATGACTCGATGTTAAGAGTCTAGGCTTGTTTCCAAGCCCACACTTCCTTGTGACAAGCCCGTAACTAGGGCTCTGATACTATGTTAGAATTTTTAGATCGACGGGCCCAGGTGGTCCCATTCTAACGATATCTATATTGTCCTCAACTTGGTAATTACCACCTACCAAATCCATCAAGTGTGAAGTTTTATCACAAAAAATCTCGATATTAATTAAAGTGGGGTAATCCTATTTAAAGTCATTATTTTTTACTTCCCCGACCAATGTAGGATAGCCAACAGAAAGCAGCTGTAACTGTAAAAACTTACTTTTAAGCTCTCTCCATGGAAAGCATGGGTAGCCAGCTTTCGGAATTTCGCCCATTTTTCAGCTTTAGTTGTTGTCAGAAGGCCATCTCCGAATAGCTTCTTCTCAAAGTAAGGGGTCTCTATTTTCGGATAAGCTCTATCTTTGTTGTTCAATATCTCTTTGCACAATTCAGGGTCCGTAACGATCAACTGAGCCTTAGAACCATGCCATTGAAGATAATTCTTACCTGTAAATTAGCATGCTAAAGATGACCAAATTTATCTTGATCGAAACTACGATTTAAAAAAGTAGTTAACTAATCGAGATCATTTGTTACCGTATATCTGAGTCCAAGAGTGAATGTGAGGTTGAACTACAGAAAATACGTCGTGTGATAAATGTTTCGGCCTGCTCATTGCTTCCTTGATCATGTCGGTGATTTCTTTTGTGTTTCCATGGATAAGTCTGTAAGGAGGGCCTGTGATCCCCTGCAAAGCCATCAGCTTCTGTAATCGAGTCGGAGTCCACCATAGCTTATGAAAGATCTTGATGAGGAGTAAGACAAGGAACACACACAGAAAGCTTGGAAGAATGACTAATTGTCCTCCCAAAGCACTCATCATCTTTGTTAACTGAGTTTTCAATCAGCAGACCATACTTGCTCTTTAATCTTTATTGTTAACACAGATTAATTAACTTAATCCCACTTTGAACCTTCTAGATCACTTTGCATTATTGTGGAAAACTTGCTGGTCTCAAATTAGTGCGTCCTTGGCGTCTTTTAATTAAAGTCGTAGCCATATTATTAAATTTGCATAACTTTCTTTATCACCACACTTTGGAAGCTAATTTGAAGGAAATGACGATTTAATCCAACATGAAATGACGATTTAATCCAACGTTATGGACTTCATCTCGAGTCTTCTTATATCTGCAGCTGGCCACAACAAATTCTGTACACCCTCTCTGTATGATTAGCTATCTTGGATGGAGAAGGGTGCAATATGAAAAATGATGAACCCATGTCATTATTAACTTCACATATATTCTTATTTAATCATATATGTTGTTTTCGTTTGGTTTATTTAATCGACTACCAGAAATAAAAATAGGTATGTAAAGTTCTAAAAAGAGCGTGAAAATCACTTAATAGCTACGAAAAATATGTCGTGTGATAAATTTTTCGGCTTGCTCATAGCTTCCTTGATCACGTCGAATACTTCCTTCGTGTTTCCATGAGTAAGTCTGTAAGGAGGGCCTTATACTAGTTCAAAACTGTAAATATATGTACACCCAACCATATTCCAAACCTACCCTCCTTTTAACCCAATCTAATTTATACCATACATATATTATATATATGAAATTTTGTAAGTACACCTAGCTCACACCCACCCCCAACGTGTACGTGTGACAATTGCAATGAGAAATATTTAAACTTCTCTACCAAACCAAACCAAATCAAACAAAGCGAAAGATCTTCAAACCAGGATCCTCGCCGGATCCATTCCTTAGGAATCCTAAAGATCCCGCAATCTTATCTGTTCATCGTATATCGTGCGGTCAGTTTTCATTAGGTACTATTTATATTTGAATTTTAAATTTTAAATGATTTCTGACCACACGATATACAATAAACGGACACGATTGCGGAATTTTTAGGGAATGAATCCGGCGAGTATCCTGGTTCAAGATCTTCGAAGGATTATTTATTTGCTTTTTCATAGTTAGTTAGGAAGTCAGGCCACCTAATTTGCTTTTTTTATAATTTATATTACAGCTAAACTTACTATCATTGCAAGTGTTTTTGTACATGAGAACAGCACCGGCTATGTATACCGGATAGAGCATCTGTTTCTTTCTTTGATGCAAGATAAGGGCATATAACATATGGCAATCAAAAATTATAGAACTAGTATAGTTAAAGACTAGATCTACTGCGCGGGGACAATGAAAGACGCATGGACTTATGTTTATTGATTTTTTACTAGAACAATTTCTGTTGCGATTATTAGTACTACAGAAGGAAGTAATTCTTGTTGGGGTAGCCTTCTCCAATGGAACTAATTTCTGGAGCGTTGTTAGTCAATACTTGAATTCACACCATCTGACGGTTCGTATACTTATTTGTTGATTTATGGATTCTTCTTATTTTGATCCTATCATAATCTAGACCGTTGAACGTTATATAATCTAAAGGCTAGTAGTGTAAAAATGTTTGTAAATATATTTGCCTCTTGATTATATTTCTATAATATATATATATATATATATATATATATATAAATACATATATACATACATACTATTATATAAAGTCAGCAGTCCATTTTGCGGTCATGGGATTCACCAAAAAAGAATGGGACAAAAATGCCTCCCAAACAAAAAAAATTCACAAACAGCTCAAAATAATGCATGAAATAATGTAAGGGTAATTTCGTCATATAAAAGGTGTTTTTTAATAATAATTATTATTATTATTTTTATATACTTGGAGAAAGTGGGAAGAGGGAAAAGAATAAAAAAAAATGAAAGGATGAGTGAAAGTTGTTGGTGCCCACGTGAAGGGGAAAGGAAAATGTAATAAAAAATAAGCAAAATCATGAAAGTTGTGTGATGGTGCCAGAAGGAAGTGAAAGGAAAATACAATAAAAAATGAGGGCCATGCATCAAATTCTAAATTTTACTTTAAATCCTAATTTATTGAAATTTCACTTTTTCGCTTTGCGGAAATGGGTATTTTGAGTAGATAGTAGACAAGAGTTAAACAAAAAATCTTCATTTGTGTATGTTGTGGTCCTTTCAAATGTTGCAATAAAGTGTTTATCACTATTAAAAGTAAAAATACTTCTCTCGGACCTCTAACAATGCATTTGGGTGATGGAGTTTTAGATCAAGGAAATTCAAAATGATGGAATCTAAAAAAGAAATTTCAGCATTTTCCTGTTTAACGATTCGATTTTCATTTTGTTTACATTAGATAGTGATGATGATCGCGTTTCTTTTATGTTCTAATTTGACTCACAAAAAAAAGAAAATAATGAAATAAAAAATTATTGAAGCAATTCATGCCTATAAATACATTTAAAATGTGTAAGTCGCGCGTGTCGCCACATGATTCAAAAAATGCCTTTTGCACGCGCGTTAGCGCGTGCATGAAGGCTAGTATCTATATATTTGTGCGTGTGTACGTATATGTATATATTTATATATGTCACATATCACATGCCTCAGCTGTCACATCCCGACCCGGGGGGACCACTTCCAGGGCCCGCTCCACCACCGTAGCACGATATTGCCTGCTTTGGGCCCCGACTACGCCCTCACGGTTTTGTTTTTGGGAACTCACGAGCAACTTCCCAGTAGGTCACCCATCCTGAGAGTGCTCTAGCCCCCTTCTCGCTTAACTTCGGAGTTCCTACGGAACCCGAAGCCAGTGAGCTCCCAAAAGGCATCATGCTAGGTAGGGATGGGAATATACATTTAAGGATCACTCCCCTAGGCGATGTGGGATGTTACAATCCACCCCCCTTAGGGGCCCGACGTCCTCGTCGGCACACATGCGGCCAGGGTTAGGCTCTGATACCAATCTGACACATCCCGGTCCCGATATTCCTCGAATACCAGGATAGGCACGTGCTAGCCGACACCCGAGGGTGACGAAAGCCATTTATTGAGTGCAAATGCTAAGAATAAGGAATAAATAAGACTTATAAATATAAAATAAAGAGTGCATTTAAGGAACGTGTTCAAAGCACACATCTAATCTAGAACACTAAAAGAATTAATATAAAATTGAATGAACAAAGGAATAGGTCCTACACCAAGAAGACTCGAAGATGTCGATGCGGAAGTGCCTTGACGCCGGGATTGTATGCCTCGTTTCTAAGTCCTAAAGAGGGCGCAAAACAAACATGAGTGGACCAATTTGATAAACATATATAATAAAACAGTTATCAACATACTAACCCCCAGGTTTTATGAAAACACATATATCATGATAAACATAGGTTTTCCGAAACCTAGCATGCCGCGTAGTGTCTCAAAAACATAACTCGTATATGCATAGTCACTAGTGAATGTCCATAACCCTCCAGGCCCCTTGCCAGCTCCCCGTCCCTGGGAATAATCATCCAGAGGAAACAACTCTCCAGGCCCTGTGCCAGCTTCCCGTCCCTGGGAATACTCATTGAGAGGAAAAACCCTTCAGGCCCTATGCCAACACCAAACCGTCGCCCGGGACGGAATCCTCTGTCGCCCCATAGCGGAATATGGACCACTAGGTAAGTACAAAACCATTGAACATACGTACATTTGAAAAGCATCTTCATAGTATAAAGTCATCCATCATCTATACTATAAAGAAGTGTTCGAAACGTATTCTAAATATCATATCGTCATCCATCAGATATTCTATAAGAATACGGGTTATAGGAAAAATAGTAATAATTCAAAATAGCCTCAATAGGCACGATATCTCATAAAGCATTTCATAAAACGTCATCATAAAATCATGTTTTTCATGTGTGCAATTCTACTATAAAACATGACATAGTCCTTATTGACAATCTTCCGCCATTCAGCTGTTTATCTCCATTTTAAATTCAGAATTTGGGCTTAAAGATCTTGGTCATCTCCATTACGTCATTGGTATTAAGGTACAACATGCTTCCGCCGGAGTTCAACTAATGCAAACCAAATGCTCTTAATCTTCTAAAACGCACCAACATGCTTGACTGCAAGCCGGCTACCACACTTTTTGCCTCCAAGTCACAACTTTCTAATCAGGATGGTACTCTTCTTTCTGATCCCACTGAGTTTCATCATCTTTTTGGTGCCTTACCGTATCTCACTTTGACTCATCCTGATACTGCGTTTATGGTCAATCATATTCCTTAGTTTATGGCTCGTCCTACTATGATTCATTAGATTGCTGCCAAACATGTTCTTTACTATGTTAAGGGTTCGTTAGACTTGGGCTTGGTGTTTTGGCCTCATTATGGTCCACTTATTCTTCATGGCTAATCTGGTGTCGATTGGTCTGGTTTTCCCGAGACATATCGGTCAACGTCTGGCTATCTTCTTTTTCTTGGTCCCAATCACATCTCATGAAGGTCTACAAAGCAGCCTATTGTCTCATGTTCTAGTGCAGAGTCTAAGTATTGTGCTCTTGCTTGCACCTGAGCTGAATCTCTTTGGGTCTCCTACTTGCTGGTGGTCTCTACTCCCGTTTATTTTTTTGGTGATAATCTCAGTACCACCTACATGGAAGCCAATCCAGTTTTTCATGCTTACACGAAGCATATTGAGTAGATTACCATTTTGTTCGTGAATATGTTACATTTGGTACACATAAAATACAGTTTATTTTATCCTTAAATCATGTCACATCCCGGCCTCTGTCGTAGCAAGATATTGTTCGCTTTGGGCCACGCCCTCACAGATTTGTTCTTGGGTTTCGGCATGAGAACTTCCAAGTGGGTCACCCATCCTAGGATTGCTTTCGCCCAAACTCTTGCAATGGGAGGTGAGCATGTACATATAAGGCTAGGTCCCCAACCCTCACCCCGCCGATGTGGGATCTCACAATCCACCCCCCTTGCGAGCCCGACGTCCTCGTCGGCACACTCGAACGGACGGTGAGTCTAGCTCTGATACCAAATTGTCACATCCCAGTCCGCATAGCAAGATATTATCGGTTTTGGGCCACGCCCTCACGGATTTGTTCTTGGGTTTCGGCATGAGAACATCCCGGGAGGGGTCACCCATCCTAGGACTACTCTCGCCCAAACTCGTTTAACTTCGGATTTCTTATGGGATCTGGAGCCAGTGAATTCCCAAAACGCATTTTGCAATGGGAGGTGAGCATATACATATAAGGCCAGGTCCTCAACCCTTACCCTGCCGATGTGGGATCTCACAATCCACCCCCATTGGGAGCCCGACGAGAAATTGTCACTTCCCAGCCTCCGTCGTAGCAAGATATTGTCCACTTTGGGCCACACCCTCACGGATTTGTTCTTGGGTTTCGGCACGAGAACTTCCCAATGGGTCACCCATCCTAGGACTGCTCTCGCCCAAACTCGCTTAACTTCGGAGTTCTTATGGGATTCGAAGCCAGTGAGTTCCCAAAACACGTCTTACAATAGGAGGTGAGCATGTACATATAAGGCATAGAGGATTCTCTCCCCTGGGCCATGTGGGACACTACAGTCCACCTCCCTTAGGGGCCTAACGTCCTCGTCGGCACACTTCTGGCCATGGAGTGGCTCTGATACCAAATTGTCACATCCTAGCCTCCGTCGTAACAAGATATTGTCCGCTTTGGGCCACGCCCTCACGGATTTGTTTTTGGGTTTCGGCATGAGAACTTCCCAGTGGATCACCCATCCTAGGACTACTCTCGCCCAAACTCACTTAACTTCGGAGTTCTTATACGACCCGGAGCCAGTGAGATCCCAAAACGCGTCTTGCAATGGGAGATGAGCATGTACATATAAGGCCAGGTCCCCAACCCTCACCCCGCCGATGTGGGATCTCACAATCCACCCTCTTGGGAGCCCGACGTCCTCGTCGGCACACTCGAAGGGACGGTGAGTCTGGCTCTGATACCAAATTGTCACATTAGTCCGCATAGCAAGATATTGTCCATTTTGGGCCACGCCCTCACGGATTTGTTCTTGGGTTTTGGCACGAGAACTTTCCAAGGGGGTCACCATCCTAGGACTGCTCTCGCCCAAACTCGCTTAACTTCGGAGTTCTTATGGGATCCAGAGCCAATGAGTTTCCAAAACGCATCTTGCAATGGGAGATAATCATGTACATATAAGGTCATGTCCCCAACCCTCACCCCGCTGATGTGGGATTTCACAGATCAACCTACGGATGTATTGACCAAAGGTCTTTCTAAGCCGCGATTTCTTCTACTCCGGTCCGAACTTGTCTCCTCTCAACCATGTAGTTTGCGGGAGGATGTTAAACAAAGAGTCTTGTCAAAGTCAACTGTATCTCCTACGAATCAAGAATGAATATTATAATTTGATTTTGGTTGTATTTCCTATATGGGATACGATTCTTACTTATACACCAAAAATATACTTGTATAAATATATGCCTTTGTGCAATGAATAAAATCATTAATTATACATTTATTTTCTATACGTGTGACCGTTGCAATGAGAAATATTTAGACTTCTCTAACAAACCAAACCAAACGAAGGATCTTCGACAGATTATCTTATAAAGTGCTGCCAACTGAAATGGAACCGCTTGAAAAGGTTCAAATGATAACTGAGCGCTACAATCAGTTCATCCATTGCGCTGTTTATAAGGTGGCAAGCACCATCCAAAGGCATCAATGTCCAGCTACTCGACACTACGGAGTACAAGATTTATGAGCAATTCCGGCCTTCGCAGTTCAATGTGGGTGTAGCATTACCTGAACTCCAAGTTTTGGGTGAATCGTCACATGTTGAACAGGCAAGTGCACGTAACCTGGGGACAGTGTGAAGGAGTATCGTTGTAGAATCATGGACAAAACAATCTTTGCTTCAGTGTTTGCAAAGTTCAATCCGACACAACTTCGAGGTCCTATTCCAAAGGGTATGAAAGCACCTACGTTATTGTTAGTTGCTTTAGCAACCCCTTCTGAGAATCTCTCCGGTTTGAAAAGAAGCGCGTCTTCTCCCCAGATCTGAGGATCACGGTGAAGTGCTAGATTTGGGACAAACAACTCACAATTAGCAGGAACAATAAGCTTTCCAAGTTGAACTTCCCTTTTAACTTCCCTCACAAAACCAACAACAGGGGAATATAACCTTAGAGACTCGTTGAGGATCATACTCATCTGCATGAACCCGAAAAATAGATAACAGATCAGGATATCCAATCTTAATTGAGAACATATTTCTGACATTTAAACAAGCAATTGACTGAGTTGTTGACTTTCTTACCTTTTTCAGTTTGGCAATGCCATCAGGATTTGGAGTTTGTTTGCCGAATAATTCCACCACCTCCTTTCTTGCTTCCTCTTGCCAGTCCGTATGGTGCGCGAGAAGAAAGATTGTCCAAGCAAGCAAAGTATTAGTGGTTTCTTGTCCTGCAAAGTAAAACGTCTTGCACTCGTCAACCAAATCATCCACCGAAATCCTCTGGTTGTCATTGGCATCATGGTGAGCCTTCAAAAGCAATCCAAGAAAATCACTCCCAAAGCTGTCTCGTCCTTCGGTCATTGACTTTTTTTCTCTTTTTTTAACAATCTCTGTTATGGAGGCATGTATTCCTTTCTCAAGTTTCTCTGCTTCAATCTCATCACTGCTTTTGAAAAACTGACTGCAATATTAAACGGAAAGACTAAATGCGAGAACAGAAGTAATCTTCCAAAAACTAGTTGTGAATGGTTGACTGCAAACAATCAACTTTGTTTCACGTCCCTTCTTGAGAAACAAGTTGCCTAAGGAAGTTTGTGTCAATTCAAGTTTTGTATTTGCACTGAGATCTTTTATTTTGTCCGGAGAAGTGGAATGGACAGAAATTACAGGTCTATCAATAAGTTCCCCAATTCAAGATTTAGTTAAATGAAAAAAAAATGGTTACCTGATGCCGGGAAGCCTGATTGTGTAAAAACTTTTGAAAAATAAGAGGGTTAACTTCGTCAACATCTCAAAAATGTTTTGTCCTTCTATATAGCTGCTGCCAAATGCAGTTCTAGAAATCACTTCTGATGTGAATAACCTGAACTCTTCAAACACCTCAATTTCTTTTCCTTCATAACTTTTCCACCTTTCAAGCATTGTCTGCGCACTCGCTACCATTTCCGCAAACATACTCTAGAAAAACAATACCACGATACTGTTAACAAATCTGGCTTCAGTAGTCTTTGCAAAAAGAGTAAGTACCTGTAGCTGTAAAAACTTACTTTTAAGCTCTCTCCGTGGAACGCATGGGTGCCGAGCTTTCGCACTTTTTTCCATTTTTCACCTTCAGCTGTTGTTAAAAGGCCATCTCCTAACAGTTTCCTTAAAAAGTCGGTGGGCTCACTTTTCGGATAAGCTCT
Source organism: Heteromeles arbutifolia (assembly GCA_024362995.1). Taxonomy (NCBI): domain Eukaryota; kingdom Viridiplantae; phylum Streptophyta; class Magnoliopsida; order Rosales; family Rosaceae; genus Heteromeles; species Heteromeles arbutifolia. The sequence goes on from JANCRC010000021.1 coordinate 3,732,001, forward strand.
ATCTTTGTTATTCAGTATCTCTCTGCACAACTCAAGTTCCGTTATGACCAACAGAGGCTGAGACCCTTGCCATTGAAGATAATTCTTTCCTGTCGATAAAGATGACCACAATTTACCTTAAAATTAAGACTAACAGACCACAGTTAAGATGATCAGAGATCGTTAGTTACCATATATCCGAGTCCAAGAGTACATGTGAGGTTGAACGACGGAAAATATGTCATGTGATAAATTTTTCGGCTTGCTCATAGCTTCCTTGATCATGTCGAATATTTCCTTGGTGTTTCCATGAATAAATCTGTAAGGAGGGCCTTTGATCCCCTGCAAAGCCATCTGCTTCTGAATGCGATGCGGAGTCCACCATTGCTTGTGAAAGATCTTGATGAGAAGTAGGACAAAGAACACACACAGAAAGCTTGCAGAAATGATCACTGCCCTTCCCAAATTAGTCATTTTTCGTACACTCTACTTTCATATATCTTTGGCTATGTCTATGAACCTACTGAGTTTTCACCAGAAGTCCATATTTATAAGGTTTTAGTTGCTGTTCATCGTTAACATAGATGAACAAGATGCCAGTTTTGTCCCAAGGTCCGAATACTTGCTACAATCCAAAGAAAAATTGTCACCGATGACATTGCAAAGATTATCAAATTTGCTAAACTTTCTCTATCACGGCCTTTTCTTTGCTACAATCGAAACCAAACCATGCAATCCGGACCGTGGCAACTCCTAAGCTACTCATTACATGAGGAGTAATGCTATTCATACAATGAGATAGTGTATGATTAAAATAATCTCCTAATAATGTGTTGACAAATTGTTGGGGTTAGTAGAGGGTTTATAAATCCTCTCCTGAGCTTGGGCTCAGGAGCCTCCAGACCAACACACACGGGCCGTTAGATTTTGATCCAATGATTACAATTATTATAACTTTTGGACCCCTGTTTGTAGCCGTTAGATCAAAATTCAACAGCCCATGTGTGTTAGTCAGGAGGCTCTGAGCCCAAGCTCAGGAGAGGATCCAAATCCTATAAAATAATGGTCCTTAAACACAAACATAGAGTTCAGTCCTGTCTAGGATTACTTTCGAAAGCTCAAAGTGATTTCTAACAACTACGAGTATCTCCAATTGAAATGTTAAATTTAGATTGTCAAATTTTAATTAAGGGCTGATATAACACTTTGAAATTATATGCTAAATTTTCTTTTTTTCGAATCAAATATTTTTTATTATATATTGTGGGTTCTACTGTTATATAAATTGTAAAAAAGTGTAAATTCGTTTGGGTACATCATGTGGTTGGTGGATTGTGAGAGGCATTTATTAAATAATTCAAGGATAGTGAAGTCAAATTTGTAAATTAAATAATGCGGGGTGGATGCACTAAGGGGCAGGAAGGATCATCTGACCCTCCCAACTTTGGCAAACCTCCATGAAAGACCTCCATGCTGCCCCTTTGATGTTCAGAGTTGTCCTTGAGATATGCCCTCCAACAGCTCGATGAAATGCCTCTATGAATTGGATGGGCAGGGTAGGGCATTGTATACAACGTGGATGAAGGTTGCATTGTGCCCTTGGCTCCAGTATACTACTAATATAACCGAGTTTGGTGTTGCAGCCTCTGTTTTTCCAATCTAGATTTCTTGAACTTGCCTCAACCCGCCAAAGAATTTCCTAAAGAAAAGTGGATAACAAGGAGATACGCGTTTGATGCCTCGAAGAATGCTGCTCTCAAGTCCAAAGCTGCCACTTCCATCGTTCCACACTTGTATATGACACGTGGTGTACCAAGTACACTAAAAAATCTCTCCTACCATGTCATCCTGTTGTACCTAATTTTGCATTATCAACCCGTGTAATTGACGTCGTTGGATGGATTAATATTTTTCTAGGCTTACCACTCATCTCAATTATCGTAGTAATTATTGTAGAGAAATATATGAGTTTGGATACGAGGATAAAACTGAGAGGGCAGTGGATTGATACGTCGGAGGCAACCAACAAAGGTGGTAGTCTGATTAGACAAGGCAGGAATTGTGGAATCAGTTTGGCCGATTTTTCTTAACGAGTCCATATTTGTAAAGTTTTAGTTGCTGTTGTTATTCAACACCGATGAACAAGATGCCACTTTTGTCCCAAGCTTCTTCACTTACTACAATCCAAAGAGAAATCGTCGCCAATGACTTTGCAGTATCATCAAATTTTCTAAACTTCCTCTATCACTGCCTTTTCTTTGCTACAATCCAAACCGAACGATCCAATCCGGACCTTGGCAACTCCTAATGGAATAATGCTCTGGAGAGAAACTGAGTTAAATTTAAAATAAAAAGTCACAAGTTTTCATGTGCATTTGACGAGGAGAGATTTTTCCAATTTTTCCAAGTTACCGGTAAACAGCCAATACAGCTGTGTCATAATATATGTGAAGCGAAGGTTTTTTTTTCTTATACTTGTATTATGACACGTGGTGTGTGCAGAGAGTTCCCGTATACTCGGAAATTGGAAGAGTCAAGTTTAAATGAACCAGCAAACGCAGAGTGCAATGCAATCAATATTAATCTGGCCGTTTCCGGGTGCACGTATTAATGTTTTGCTCGACTCTTGAAATTCCTGGATTCATTAGTAAATCAAAATAACACACTATATAACAATCTGTATGTTGCAGATTCAACTTATATACATATATCCAAAAATGGGACCGAATGAGAGTAAGGAGGGAAATGAGAACACTGTGGCAGGTTTGGCTGGAACTGTTGCAGTTTTAAGCCTTTTGCTTAACATTGTATGGTGATTAAGCCTTTTGCTTTTGTTTTGTTACAATTTTGATGGTATATTTATGAACTTGCCAATACAATGAAAAAATGAAAATTGTATGTTAAATCGCATATAATGGGAAATATTTCGCTTCTTGAATTTCCTGCGTTTGCTAGAACATGTTCATCAAAATTAAACCAATTTGCGGGACGTTGATCGCATGCTCATTCCTTCTTTCCCTTCCCAAGCTCTCTGTTTTCCTAGTTTCAAAATAAGCAAGCATGCCGAAAAGGACATGGTATACAAGTTTTGTTAATATGTTGGTGTTACTTCGAAGAATTAAAATGTTGAACACTGAAGATACAAGATTCTGGAAGAATTTCTAATCATCGAGCAACAGAAGTCCCAACCAAAACTGGATACAAAATTTTACTATGAATACATTTATAATAAACTAAATGTTGCGCAAAATTTGCACCATAGAAATTGGCTTCATCTTTTCTGCCTTCTTTAACATCCACGATACAAGGCCGCCATACCTGCAATCAGTGAGCGAGCGAGTGAATTCCCGAAGCACCAACATGAGTAATTTATTACCCAAAAAAAGGTAACGAAAAACATAGCAGAAATGCTGCTAATGTTGCCTATATTACCTTAACCTCGAAGGCAAAAGTCATCAGAAGGTAACACGCAACTGAAACAAGAAAAACCAAACTCATCGCCTTCTCTTCTTGCCTTTGCCTTTTCCTAATTGCCCAGACTTCATAGCGTGTTCTTGCTCTTGTAGGAAAAGTCGTACTTTTCCATATTTCTCAGCTTTCTCTTCTTCCATCAGCGCCTTATCCCTCGCCTTCACCTCGTATAGGAAAGAATTATCCTTACGCAGTTCACGAATAGCCCCTTTAGCTTCTTGCTTCAAAAGTTTCTTCATTTTCTTTGCTCGGCTCGTTCCCGATCTGGATCATAGTCTCTGCCCTTAACAAAGCTGCACAACAAAATATCATTCAGTGGTGAATCCAGCAATACGTACAAGCACTACCCAACATAATAACATTAAGTGCTCGTTTGGATGTGCTTTTAGAATAACTGAAAGTGCTTTTACAGAAGATATTTTTGGGTTCCAAAAGCACTTGAAGTGCTTTATGCAAGAAGCACCAGTTATGTGCTTCTTCTAGGAAGCACTTTAAGTGTTTTTCAGTATTTACTTTCATTTTTTTAGTACAGATTGATTCTAAAAACATTTTCACCGAAAGCATTTTTAGTCATTTTAAAAACACATTCAAACAAGCTCTAAGTCAATTGGGGACGGGTGGTAAAGATAAATTACTTCTCCTCAAATTTCGGATTGAGCATTTTGATAGCCACTGGCTTTTGCTTCCGCATCTGAAGTGGTTGCCGCAGAATGTGATGTTTATCTGCTTTTGTCTTAATCAGTTCAGCAACATCTTTCAATTTGTCTGTTAATACTTGCGGCATATTATCCTGTTCCGCCACTTCAAGCAACAATACTGAAATTGGCAAAAAGATTTCAGGAAAAGAACTGAATCCTTCATAAATGATGACAAACTCACGTAGAGTTTCAATCACCATCACCAGCACACTAGCCCTGAAAATTAAATGTTCAATTTTTAAAGGCAGAATATCATATGCAAACTTTACAGTATTGATACACAAACTTAGAATTACAAAAGCAATAATCTGATGGTGGCAAAAATCAAGTTGGACCAATTTTGAGGATCATTTATAAACAGCAAAACTGAACAATCTGCATAAACCCTAAACAACATGCATCATGTGGGCACTTCCACAATGTATCATTGAGTACAGTAACAATTTCCTAACCTGAAATCGTCAGAGCTGAAAAAAGAGGAGTCCTCAGGCAGGTCCATTATTGTGAGAAAATTCAGAGAATCGACCTGAGCTACGGATTCATGTATACATAAAAGAGGCCTGATTGCTTTTAATTCCATAAGATGACAAAACTGCAAGAAAACAAAACGAGGATTGTTACTTCATCATATAACTGTAAACTAATTTCCTTCCGAGGACAATGAAACCATGAGGTGCCGCCTAATATATAAAAAAATACGTTACAAGGCAGTCATACATGAGAATTTTGACTTGGCATTAGCTTTCTGTCTTTAGCTGCCATCAACAATGTTGTGAGAAACATGACTGCTTCAGGACAGAACTTCCGAGATTGTTTGGTTATCTACAGAATGCATTAATTAAAAGAAAGAACTGGGAATTGAAACTGTTGGACAGAACAGTAAATCAACCAATTCATATAACTACCAAACACATACACAGAGAAGCATGGAGCACAAGAAAGAACCAACTGCAGTATCACGACCAGACATGATAGGACAACGCGTCAGATATTCACACATCAACAGTGTTGCTGGAGTCATGACCGCATGGCGAAAATCAGAGCATGGAAATATCAGGGACCAAAGCCTCAGAAGAAATAATGTCCTTGAAGAAGGCCAACAACTCTGTTCTGTAAAAACAAAACAATGACAAGAAGTCAGCACCTTAGCAAGAGCAAGCTTGTAACTATGCTTCCAAATAAACAAAAAGCTATAGATCCCATTAGGGATTACCTGGGTTCTTAACAGTTTCACTAAATTCTGTCCGTGCCCGTAAAGTTCTCTCACGAGCACAAATTGCAGCGAAGTATGGAGTCTCCATACTCATCTCAATCAATGGCTTAACCAGAAAATTTAACAACTCCATATTCAACAGCTTTCTATTTGCTAATATGGCAAAATACTGCAGGAGTACACCATAAAATACCTGGAAAATGGCAGAAACACTCATGAGTACTTAGCAAATATAATGAAAACCGAAGATGTATATCTTCACTGATTTTTTGCTTGGATCAAGTCAAATATTAAATGACAGTACAGAATTGTTCCACATTTGACACATAATTTCAATACTCGTTTCCAAAACATTGAAGCAACAAACAGTTTCATACTTGCATTTTTTTCCGGTTTTCTGCTGCAAGCTTGATTGCATTGCTTTTCCGGATTCGTATGATAATCAAGACAATGTCAGCATTAGAAAGATTATCCACCAATGCACCTAATTCTTCAAAGCTTTTTGGAGCTTCAATTAGGTACGGGAGGTCTGACTGAGTAGAAGGTCGTTTACCGTCCTGAGATATTTTCTTGGCATCTAAAGAATCGCCCTCTTTTTTACTGGCTTCAGAAGCATCAATTTTTTTCATTTTTTTCAGCTTTCTTGGTTCCACCTCTTCTTCGTCAGCATCATCATCCTCTTCATTTGCTTCAGACCCATCTTCTTCTTCTTCCTCCTCACCCAAATCCGTTCCAAGATTATCATCATCACTTTGTTCCCAGTCCTTCATAAATAGATTCTTTTCACCCAGATTAATATCGTTATCAGATCCTTCACTGTCATCTTCAGGACTTTCTGAATCCTCAGAAGCATCGCCTTCTTCACTCTCAGAATCGCTAGCATCTTTTCTTTCTAGAATCTCATCAACCCAACCCTTTTTAATCCGCGGCTCTTCATCAAGAGAGAAGGAATCACCAAGATCATCTCCAGATATGGGTCTTGGCTTATTATGGTTAGATGGTGTCTCAGCATCTTCATTGTCATCGTCACTATTGATATCAGTGGCAAGCATTCCCTTCTGTCTCTCTTCCTGAATTGCGAAACAAACTCGAATGAGCGTTCAATTCATACTAAAAAAGTACAAATGAGATACAACATCCAATTTCTCAAAGTTATTTGTTCCACTAAATAAAGGGCATGTTTACTTATCAAAAATGGACATCCAAGGTATGGGTATCATTCCCGACATATCCTGCGTATACTAACACACAAGGAATGAAATAAAACACGTCAACCATGTATGGAATCATCAAAACGGGTAACCAGGTATCATTCCCATTCATGACTTCTTCCCATTAAGCATGCCCAAAAGGAAATGGAAAGCCTAACATTTAAAAAGTTGAATATAATGCATTTTCTTGTTACATCCTCAAAACATCATGCCACTTGCACCACACCAGAATCAAATTAAACAAGTTGTATTAGAGATGACACCAGTTACCATATATACATTTATAACAAACAAAGGATATATCTTAGTGTGGCCAAAAGCATGTAAACTGCACTTGCCAACATTCTACTACTATTTACTAATATGGACTGCTAATATTGCAAATAACTTCAAAATTTTGCACTATTCCTTGATTATGAGGAAGGAACTACAATCATGTATATACCAGTGCTTCTTAATTTGGGAATATATTGGCACCAGAACATTGAACTTATTAGCAACAATAAAAATCCCCATCATAAAGCAAAGACAGGTGCATTGGCACATCAAATTAGCATGCACATGACATGCGTGAATGCAAAAACACTCATAAATTGTAACAAAATAAGATACCTCCAAATGCTCAAGCTGCTCTCTCTCCTCTTGTGCTATCTCTTCAGGTGTCTTTGTCCTGTCAGAGGGTTGAGCACGGCTTACCATGACTAAGTTGCCAAAAGTTTTGAAATAAGAACGGGATTTTTCCTATGAAATTGCAAATATCAAGGAATAAAAAAACTCTTATACTAAAGAAAAAAAATACAGAACCGTAAGAAGTTAGAAACCAATAAAGGACCTTCATGAAAATACCTGTTCAGAAAGCTCATCCTTCTTCGAATGCTCATTTGGAATGTTCTTGTCTGGTTCGGTAATTTGTAACAGTTTAGAGGGCACTATGGATGTGAAGGATTTGTCCAATTCTTGCCTAAAATCTTCTAGCTCTTTCAGCCTAGAATGGATCAAAGGAAAAACGAAGGAAATCGTAAATAAAGAAAAAAAAGTTTCAAGGAACACATGTAACCATTATCACCAAACAAGTTAATGCCATAAAGGATTAGAAACCCACCCTATAATATTTGTCTTTTGCCATAACCTCCTTCATTACTTCCTTCTTGCTTTTAGGTCTCTGTAGTATGAAAACAATGAAACCAATTACCATCATTTATAAGGGGGGAGACAGAGTGAGATAAAAAAATAGATTATAGTGGGAGAAACAAGAAACATAATTCCTTTAAAACTACAATGAATTTCTAAATTCGAAAGGGAATTAACTTTTAAACATCATATAAAGAGGCAAGCAGCGAAGCAATCAAGAAATGTCAATTAAAATCCTAATACAAGTACAATACCTAAAATCTAACAAACATTTATTTTACTGATGGGCATATCTAAAACAATCTTGAATTTGAATATCACAGAGCAAAATTCAGATAGCAGAAGGGCTCACATTTTCCTCTCCTTCCATTAGATCACCATCCATTTGATCTGTCATGGCTAACTTTTCTGCAGAGAACAAAGTAGGCACCATTACTGCTATTAGAATAGTCCTAACAATCAATCACCAAAACATAGGGAGATGTACTTCTATCCAAACATTACAGTTAAAAACCATGGACATGTCAATAACCAAATTTCAAATGGTAAGTGGTAACTGAACCCTGAATGATGCATTCAAAATCTAAGTTGCACAAATGAAAACTGAAACCCTACTGGATAAACAAACAACACAGATAGAAGTATCTCTACACATACTCTTAGTTTGAGTGGTTTCTGTGCCATCGTCGTCATCATCAGGCAGCACATCATCCTCAAAATCATCCCTTTCAGATAATGTACCAAGACTTTGAAATTCAAAGTCGTCTTCTTCTCCATCTGATAAGTTATATTTGCTCTTCTTGTTCGTCTTTAACTATTCATGAAAATGAAGAGAAAAACAAACAAAATGAGAAACAAAACACATTAATAATAAATTACCCATGATTCCATAAATTAAACTGAATATAGTTCTGAAATAGAGTTTATAGTTGCGTAGAAAGCTTGACAAAAAGAAAGGAAATTTAGATATCATGTGTTAGATATGTACATTTTAATGAGGTAAGCTTTGTTCGACGAACTACAACTGTTTACTATTTCCCTGTATTTTCCTGGTAACCAAACAGAAAACAAAGCTGACCCCAAACAATGGGCAGAAATTCAGAAAATGAGCTTACTTGATGCTCGCGCTGCGCGAATGGCTTTATCGAACTCATTGAGCTCGTCATTATGCTCCCCAATTCGCTTATCGACAAAGACCGAAGCTTTATTGCTCTGCTCGTACTCCTTCAGCAGCGTGTTCTTCCTCTGAGCCACCAAAACATAAATAAATCAATAAAATTACAAAATTTGAAGTAAATTCAGAAAGGGAGTGACTCAATTCAGTACCCTTTCAATGGCGCGAGAGCGGGAGAGGCCAACTCGGCGCTCTTCGCCTTTGCTCTTTTTGCCGAGAATGTCGAATTTCCTCCGGGACCAAATGGTCTCGAACGGGTTGGGTTTTAGGGGGGCCTGGTGCTTCATGGCGACAGCGTTCGGGCCTAACTTATTCTTTTTCTTCTTCGCCGTCGCCGCCGTCTCATGGTTGTGATTGGCGTCAGCTCTGCCGGGTTTTGGTGATTTGGTCTCGAAGGGGCTGGGTTTCGAAACGGACTTCTGGTGGTGCTTCTCCTTGTGTTTCGCCATTGGAGACTGGTGTGAGCAGAGAGGTGATGCCTGTGGTTTAGGGTTTAAGCATTCGAGGAAGAAGGCGGGGCTTAGGGTTTTGCGGGAAGTTTTGTTTGTTGGAATGGAAGATGGGACTTTGAGGGTGACGGGCCGGGTTGGGAACAAATCGGATCTGAGTCGGGTGTGGGTTGCTTGTTTGAGTCGAATCTTGTCTAAGACCACAAATTTTTGGATAATTAGTTGGAATATCAATTTTTGACGTTTAATTGCAATAATGATTAGTTTTTGTCATATCGTTAATATACAATCATTGTCATTATGTCGTCATTGTGTTAGATATATAATCAATATGTTATTGTTACTACAAACTGATCATTGTAGGCCCTAAATTTTTAAACAAATTTATGATACTAAATTCTAATACTAAGGCCTAAAAATATGTACATTTTTAAATTAAATTGATTTTCAATTCACTTATTAATTATTATTTTGTGAATAGTAAGTGATGAGGTTCATGATCCAAGTAATTGTGCCCTTGTAACTAAAAGCATTGTGTCTTTATAAATTGTAACAATAATTTTTTTCATAAACAATTGTCGTCTAGAAGATTAAACTTAGAGCTTCTAAGTAGCGATTAGTGGCAGTCACATGGTGATTGTGTATTACTAAAAACTACATGACTTAAGAGACTGTTTTTTCAGATCATATTTTATAAATCACATAATATTTGGATCGATGGTTGAATTCTATCAATTGATAGATGAATTCCATTTTTAGAATTTATATATCTAAACTACGTGATATAGAAATCCTTCCTAAACCCTGACAAAGCTTTGGGAAGGCGCAGCAGATGAAGGGGCCCCTGTCTGAACTGACCTGCTGCATATATTTTAAAGAAAGGAATTCGGATCCCTTTCTCCTAATCTACCAAATTAGAAAATATGTACCGTTGAAATTTGATTCAACGGCTGAAGTTATTATAACTTTTAAAGTGAACCCATGTTTGTAACAATTGGGTCAAATTTCAACTGTACGAATTCTCCAATTTGATGGATTAAGATAAGGGAATCCGAAAAGAATCTCTTTCCATATTTCAGGCTATGGGACTGAAATGAGTCTCTTCAAAGAAAAGATCTAGGTCCTAGCAGTTAGCTTCTTTAATTTATGTCCTTTCCATTTTCTTAGCATGACCGTCTGTTAGGCTTTATCTGAAGAAAGGAGAAGTTCCGAGTGCCCCACCCAAGACTTTCTCCTACAGAAGGGCAACCATTCTTTCCATTAACTCTGTCAAAATTTCTGATAAATATTGCTAACGCAAAATGAGAAATTTCACCTCCAATATCCACGTTCATTTTAATATGGCTTTTACCTCATCTATATATAACATGTCCCGAACCACGTCCTGAGTAACGGAATCTGTCCCAAATATGCTTTGGTGTGAGGTTAGCTAGGCCTTTACGAATTAGGATCTTCTCCTGATCCTTTTTGTGAGGATTCCGAATATCTTCCAATCATATTCGTTCATTGTACATTGTGCAGCCAGTTTTCATCAAGTACAGTTTATATTTAATTTTAAATAAAAATATTTACAATAATTTCTGATCGCATGATATACAATGAACGGATATAATTTGAGAATTTCTGAAATTTTTACAAAAAATATCTGGAGAGAATTCTTATTCAACCTTAACACATATCGGAGATAAGACACTCAATAAAAGGAGTCAAGGGAGGGACCCCATTGTCTCTCCAAAGAAATAATAGACCATTGGCCTGAATAATTACAGTCACACTTTTTCCATTCACAACCACCCTTTTATTTACAAACAGATGCAGAAACAATCATAATTTTCATGCAGTGAGATTAGACTATCATATATTAACTCTTGTCTTGGACTCTTAATTACTTAATTAGGCCAATAGCCAGAAATCTTTCTGGCGCTTTGTAGTAATCAAATACCCTCCAACCTTCCTGCTTTTCCTTCTCACAGCAACTGCCATGCAACTGGCATTTTGTATACAGTACTCCACCACACCGCCGCTGCCGCCGCTGACCCGGTTGCCGGTCCACATCACCAGCAGACGCCATGTAGTAGACCTCTTTCCCTGCCCCAGTACAAGCAATCCCACTTCTTGTTTCTTTGCCTCTTCCAGTATTTTTGGACCTTTGTCCTTATTCCCTTCCACCACCACTGCAACCTCAATTTCTACCTCTGGCCTCTTCAACTGACACATGTTCCTCAAAGAGTGGACAAGTGCATAAGCCCTTGGAGATGGAGCTATCTCCTTGCTGGTCTCATCACCTGCAGCTGTAACAAAATAAGTCATAAATCATAATTCTTTCGAAATAAGTGTTTCTTGCAAAATCAATCTCAAATCGGTCCTAAATCATATATTCAGTTTTCTATAACTTCACTCAGAAAATCAAAGTAGAATTACATAAAAAATAAAAAATAAAGCTGTTATTGACTCTTCAAAATAGTCACACTTATTCGTAATAAAAATAAATAAATAAATAAACAAATGAAAGACGAATACAAAATGACTATTGTAGAGTAAAAAACATTAATTCCCTATGAAAACCGACAAAATAAAATGTCCAACCTTGTTTTGAGTTTGCAGATTTGGTGACATGAAGCAGCACAATTTTATCCTGGCTCTGCACAGTGTGAGAGAGAGCCCATTGGATAGCTCCTTTGGCTTCAAGGCTGGAATCAACCACAATCATGATTTTCCTAGCAATTACCAACGCAGCTTTTTTAGGGTCACCACCAGCTGCTTTCACTTTCTCTTCTTCTCCAACATTCCCAGAATCCTCAAATTTTCCGTCACTACTTTTTTTAGCGACACCTGAAGCATCTGGCTTGGACTGTATCGGTGGCGACCGAACCCTAACGTGTGGCCTAATCCTGTTTAGACAGAAATTAGGCAATTTAGTGCCTATTTTCCCCATTTCCTAATATGAAACTCGATAGACTTTGAGATGCCTGTAATTCTTATATATAAAGTGGAGTACTGAAGCTGAACAAATTTCTAGATGTGGTATGGGGACCATGGTGTTAAGTTATTTCTGCTTTGCATTTGCTTTATTCATTTTCTTTATTTTTGCCGTCTAATCATGTTTGCTCTGTTTCTTTTATTTTTTCCCTTTATGCGGTGCTATTTCTAGGAACGTGCTTCTCATGAAGCTGTAGGGCCATGCAAGGCTATCTGGCATGTTAGGATAATCAATTTAATTTTCAAAGCAAAAACAAAAATAACAATATATTGATCACATATCCAAATAAACATCTATACATTAACTCAACTATCAACGGTTTGGTGCCAAATAATGAATTATGTGTTTATTAAATATATAGATGATTAAACGATGCAATTTTTCTGTAGTTAGCTGGAAATTGTAAAACCTGTTATTCATCATGATTCATACATACATATGTGTGTGTGTATATATAAAGGGAGAAGCCAAAAAGGATGAAGTTTTCATAATATTCAAATTGCCTTCTTCCATTAAGAATTTACAAAAAAACTTCAGGTGGTCAAAGAAAATTTAATAAAAAATTAATAACTATAATAAGTAAAATTAAAAATAGATAAATAATATATATTATCAAATAGAAAAACAAATAATAAAATAAAAAGAGCCAATTGTCACACGAGTACGCGTAGGCCTGGCCACGAGTCATGTTTGTTGTGTTCATGTCGTTTTCGTATCATACTCGTTATATGAACAAGTCGTGTCGTGTCAAACCTGATATCTTAACGGTTCTTAAGAGGTGACCCGCAACCTAATTCATTAAAGAGTCATATAATTTCGTGTCGGGTTAATGGGTCATGCAAAAAAATTTCAAGCCAAATGTCTTGACAAATGATATCTTATTGGGTTCTTAACGGATGATCAGATAACGACCCAATTTGTTATTCAGTTCCTAACGGATGACCCGGGTAACGACCCGAATCGTTAGCATGTGGACCCGAAACCATTTATTTTCATATTATGTTAACGGGTCATGTAAGATATTGCAAGACTTACATACATGTGTGGCAAGAGGCTAGTGAGTCGAGCTTTTATGCTCAATGATTTATAAACCTTTTTTAATGCGTGAAAAATTATTGCATTTGTGTGTACATTTTGATTTCTCTGACAGTGATATGATGATTTTGGTTGCGTTTGAGCCACGTTAGTTGTTTATGCAAATACAGAATGCATAACTAAAAGCCTTTCTACATATATAAAGTTACAATTTGCTTATCTGGATTTTCAATCTTACATTAATAATTGCTCTAAGAGGATGCCAGCACAATTAAGAATACAAAAATGAAAATTAAACCGCACAAAAAATTATATAAATAAAATCTCACCTAACGCTGTAGATTCCTTGAACTGCAATTCAAGTAAATCGAGTGGCAGGATGAGATTATTAGACGGAAATACTTTCATCCATTCCATGCATGGTGTGCACCACTTTCTCCATTAATTTGTTATTAGCATATCGCATAAACTTTATAATTATAATTGTACAAATTTTCCTTGCGAACGGTTTATTTTGTTAAATATTATGCAACGATATTTATCTACAAAAAATCAATTAAATCAACATTAATTAGAAGTATTAGTTATAGCGAGATCATACCCAGTACGTAATGAATGTCGAATTTAGACATGATGAAACAAGTTAATGGTTGTGCTTGGAAACAAATTTTGTTTGTTAAAGTGCTAAATCTTTCGTTAATTAGGATGCTAAACTACTTTACACAAGAAGGGGACGTGCCAACCTCCATTTAGACTTCCAATCTTAAAAAAGAGAAACAGTAGATTTGTGAAAGAAAAAGGGATTTCTGCATGTCTTATCAAAAGAAAGTGGGCAAACATGATATATAATGTTGTTGCAGCTATAGGCAATTAAGCGAATAAGGTTGACTCGTTTCTTCATTAATTGATTCAAATTTTCAGTGAAGATAACCAATTACATAGTATTACAAGTTCACTCATATCATACTACGTAACATTTTATGATAAAAGTGTCACAGTCACACAAAAGTTTCCCTTCGTTGGAGATTCGGACACTGCAGAAGATGTCATCCTACTATGTGCATTTGGGCTTTCCTCAGTTGGTGGCAAGTAGCGCATATATTAACAGGCTTCAAAGTAGGGTCGCAAAAGTAGTTGGAGTTCAGCCCGAACTAAAACCAGAATAAAGGGAAGGAAACTTGCAAAAGAAGATTCGGTGTCAGCAAAGATAGCCCACAAGAATTAGGCCCCATGAAATATTACCTCTTTCGTTTTTTAGTAGCATTCTCTTATTTTCAAATTTGTTTTTCTTTAATTTTTTTTATATTTGAACGGTCACAATTAAATCACGTCAACATTTTAAGTTTATTCTTTATAGAGAAAAAAGACAAAGAAGAAAGTTAGAGAGGAAAGAAACGAAGAGAAGGGCAAAAGATTTAGAAGCGAGTTTAGTATAAAAAAAATGATTTAGAAGAGAGAGAATTCTATGTGACTTTTTTTTTTTGGGTCATAGTTTTGGATCTTGACCTTTTAAGTTGTAATTAAGCAGAAGACCTTACTTTGTTATAAAAATAAAAAAATAAATAAAAAATAAAAAAAAGAACAGACTACAGAACTATAATTAGAATTATAAACAAACACGACTTTAGAAATTCAGTTGACTCAAAATTCAGTGCCTTAATATTATCTCTTAAAACCCTTTTTGCCGCTTCTTTATCTTGTTTTCTGTTTGGTTATCTGGAATTTTTTTATTGCGGAGTGAGAGTGGTGGATGCACTTTCGCCATTGAAGTATGCTGCCTCTCTACCGCCTTATAGTCTTTAAACTCTTCATCAATACTATATTTCTTTTAAATAAATTATGTGATTTTTTAAGAGCAATTTAATCTTTCAATGGCGTTGCTTTTCTACTTTTATGCCTCTTAAATATTTAATGTTTGATTTTGTAATTTTTGTTGCAATCATCACTCATCATCTTGACATTTTTTTTTTTTTGCTTTTTTTTTTTTTGTTATGGTCAATGCAGGCTGGGGACTGGTTAAGCTGAGTAAAAAAACTGAAGGTGTGAGGCATGGGTTCGGCTTGTTCTTGCTTCCGGTCAAAAGATCCTATAGAAGAAAATAACGGTGACAATGCCAGTAATGGTGATGTTGGCTTCACTCAAAACTTGTACAACAAAGTATGTTTTTCAGATTTTGATTATCACTTTCCTAAATTCGTTAATTCTGTTTGCAACTTTTAGTTTTATGACATAATCAAAAGTTCAAAGGTCAATAGGTCTTAAGTTCATCTGACACACCTTCATATTTTTGTGTTTCTATGGGTCTTATCTCGATTGAATCGATTAAATTGAAATCTGATGATCATCTAATATCTATTTTTAGATTGAGAAATATAGAGCATCAATCAGCAATTGGAGAAGAGATAATTTAGTCAATTCATCTAATGAGGTTGCCGACGCATCTTCAATACCCGATGGGGCACCTCAGGTTGCACAATCTGGCACTACTACTGTTGAAGTCCAAGTTGTCCAACCCCCTCCACAAGAGGGACTAAATGAAGGGTTAATATATCAGAACCCTAATGAGTCCTTAAAGAAGTCATCATCTGGAAAAGAAGCCACAGGGCTTATGTATATCTATGATTTATCAGAACGTGGCGAAGAATGTCCCACATGCCTGGAAGGTGATCATTAATTTAGCGAAATCTGTTTCCTTATGCCAGAATATTATTATATGTGTTATTTATAAACTGACTTTAGGGTATAATTATCTTATGCTGAGGGTTCCTCTATTCCTTGTAACGACTGCAGAATACACGACTGAAAATCCAAAGATAACAGTGGAGTGTTCTCACCATTACCACCTTTCTTGTATTTTTGAATGGATGGAGAGAAGCCCAACCTGCCCAATTTGCAGCCGGGTAATCAATTTCTTCCTTGCCTTTTTTAACTTGTATATATGGATATAGCAAATATCACGTTTTCCGAGAGGCACTTTCGGAATTAGGGTTACTCTTAACGTGCAAATTGAGTTTAGGCCCCAATTTGTTTTCTAGCTGATGAGGCAAAACTTGCATAACATTGGCACCGGCTGTACACAGCTAGCTGGTGTAGTGGTAGAATCTCTTTGCCAATGACTGATGACGTGAAGTTCATCCTGAAAATTATTGGCCAAAACATAACTGAAATATTTGGACTTTGTAACTTCTTCCAACTAAATTTAATCAAATCGGCAAACTTTGTGTTGCATCTGACCGTTGTTAATTAAATTGATTTTCTAGGTGATGTTATTTAGTGAAACGTCTTGAGACTCAACCCAAATTGTTTGGCATGCAATGATCAGTGAAGAGATACCAAAACCAACAGAAAAGTAGAGCTTTTTCTGGTCACCAAATCGAAAAGGCTGGTCACCGTTGTGTGCTAGATTCTTGTATTTTGATATGCTCCTTGAACGAATTTCAATTGTTCGATTCCTTTTTTGCAATTCTTTCTTCTTGAAAGCGTGAGGCTGTAAGTATTCTATGACTTTCCGGCTTTAAGTATTTGTACGATTTGAGCAATGAATTATTTTATCAGTTACTGTTTCCCATGTATCTCTTTTTTATCAAGCATTAAACATTAAAAAAGGCTTTTTGTATTTTTTTCCTTTCTTGTGCATACTTACATTGTATCTTAATCAAGCATTAAACTGTAAACCCTAAATGAAAATGAAAAATTCTAAATTCCTCCAAAGTCACCTCAGTTATAGATACCAAAATCCTAATTATTTTAATAATTAAACTAACATTATAGAGAGAAAATACAGTCAAATAGGGTTTAGCTCACACATTTACTCAATATTTCTCAGGTCTTTGGAAATATAAATAGAATTACAGGACAGTTTCAAAGTTCAGTTCCTCATTGCCATCGTCTGATAATCTTCCTTTCAATAACTTACACATGGTACCAAAAGATGGATTGGTACAAAAGCAGTACGTTTAGGGTTGGTCCAAAATTTACCAAGAAACCAGAAATTTAATACAGAAATAGCACACATATATATAGTTTTGTTTTCTTTCCTTTTAATTCTTCCATTCTTTTTCTACCGATTGATGATCAAGCAGCGAAGCATCCGAGATGGCATGAATAAAATGGTTCCAGAGTAAGGTCCAGCTGGTTCCTCCTTACTTGAAGGAATTCATCTTGCTGCGTCCCCCTGCATGTCATATCATATCGTATCGTATCAGACTATGCATTGCATATAAACAAGTTAATTAGGGTCGTTGATACCAAGTTAATTAAATTCTTAACTGATTCGTCATTACTGTGTGGTCAAACAGATTTTCTATAAAACCATATTAACATACTAAGAGCATCTCTTGATGTGTAGCACATATACATCTCTTATTGGCCAGAAAGCTCTCCAATTATAATTTTGAGGGGATTTAAATACGCATCTTGACCTGAAGATGTAAATTTCATCTTCTTTTTTTTTTTTAAACTCTAAGTGAAATTTACATCTTCGCATTGGAGCAACAACCACATTTAGATTTCCCAAAATTATATGAAATGTAAATGTGATTTTTACACCTCAAAGCTGCATCTTTTCCATGGAAATTGCTCTAATAAAACAAGACAAATTAACAGGCCCTAGAATTAAGAATTTTATTTGTCAAGAATAATCACCCAATGTTAAGACATGGAAGGGGCTGTGGAAGCAGGTCAAGGCCATGGTTCTGCTGCTCCCATTTTTGAACCTGGGGCTGAGCTGCA
The DNA here is from genome assembly GCA_024362995.1 of Heteromeles arbutifolia. Taxonomy (NCBI): domain Eukaryota; kingdom Viridiplantae; phylum Streptophyta; class Magnoliopsida; order Rosales; family Rosaceae; genus Heteromeles; species Heteromeles arbutifolia. The sequence goes on from JANCRC010000021.1 coordinate 3,750,073, forward strand.
GCCTTCTCCTTCTCCTTTATCTATTTCCAAAATTTATATGAAAAACAGAAAACCGAAAAGAAGAATTATCACATAAAAAACCATCCAAGTTAAAGGCAAATATAAAGCCTAGACCACAACCCTATCTGACTATGTGATAAAATAGTACAAGCATATTATTACCTTCTTTGCTAGCAAGCTATTTTGCTCTTGTATCGCCTTTTCCTGCACGACACAAAAATAAATAAATAAATAAATGAGCTACATAAATATATGCTACACAATACCCTTTCTCTTTCTCTCGCAGAGTCTAAACATATTTACAACGGAAAAACATGCTATAGGTGCCCTAACCTTTCTCTGAAGCTCAGTGATGGATTCATGCATGAGTTGGTTCTGAAAGAAGTGAAGAGAATACTTTAGTGTCATCAAACTCAAAATTAGTCTAGTGTAAGTACAAATGCACCATTAAGAGAAAGCGATCCTCATTAGCAAGCATAATAAGTATGTACTTTTCTTAATCGAATTTGTTTATGAGCAGTGTCAAGCTGTTGCTCCAAACTTTGAATTTCCTTGAGAGTCAAGGAATCCAGGTCTTCTCCCAAATAATGCCTATGGTTTCTTTGCAAAACCTCAACTTTAGCCTTTAGTCTGGAATATTCAAAGGTCCAGTTACCCTGCGCATCAAGAAATTGTATGAGTAATTATAACTCAATCAAAATAAGGCGTACCAGTTATTAGTATTCGGAGATTGATGGCATGGCAAACCTGCGACTCAAAATCTGGTTCAACTAGCTGTCTTTCTGCGTAAGAGTATCTTTCATAGCGTTCAAGGATTTGCTCCATGCTGTAACATCCATGATCAGCAATATCAAACATATGAAAAAATAGCAATTAGCATCTAGCTAGAAGAATCAACCTGTATCGAAAACCCCATCTTAATGAATTGATTGATTAATAATATGATAGAAGTTTTGAAACACTTCCAAGGGAGTATACTCATATGATTTCGAAAATTAGTCATGATCATCATCGCATGAAATAATGTTGATTATTATATAATGAATGCCAGGCAATACAAACTTTGGAGTTGCAATACATATGTTTACAAAGAGACTGTTACATATAGCACAAGTTCAGCTATTTAATGGTCTCCTAGCTTCAAATAATTGAGCGTCTGTTGAAGACTGTATTATTTAAATAAACATCTAAGATTTACTGCACCAGGATTCGCGTTTTCTGGGCTTCCTTTCATTTCACTTCATATATTCTTTAGTTAAAAACACAATATTCAAACTGCATAATGTACTTCGTCTGTGCTGTCGCCTTCCCTTTCTCTAAGGGGTATTATATATCATATATGGTAATGGAATATTCTCCTGCTAGGATTCTACTTGCTGCTGCTTCCACTCCTTGTTTGACGTTTTTACTTTTGCTGACACAAGAAATTGTTCTGCTTACTCATTACTAAGTTAACAAGGATTAGAATTAGTAATGATTATATCAAACCGCTCTCAGAATTAGTAATCAAGCCGGCAAGTTTAGTCTCATCACAATTGGCGGGTTCAATTTATTACGGAAAAATATAAAACAAGTACCGATCAACATGTTTCTTTTGTCAGAGGCAACCACTAATTAAGACCTTGATACTCTAATTAATTTTGAGTTCTAAATTTTAAACACTCATTAAGTAATTTGGCCAACAAAAGAAAAAGCACAAAAGAAGTACATCTAGCTTTTTTGGTCAATAGAAGTACATCTAGCTAATTTAATATTATTTCCTACTGCTTTCATCGATCTTTAATTAGCTTGCAGAAAACCACATCTCAGTTAACCAGCATCAGATTATTACAAATTAACAACTCTAGTTACTTCATCTATAATAAATTATAGTTAACAGAGTACTACTTTACGACAACTCAGGGTTAACCATTGACGAAACATAAAATCACATGTTTATAGTACAACCTTAATTACAAATTTGTAGTGAAAGAAAACAAAACAAAAATATGCAAAAAGAGGAAACAAAACAGCATCTCCAACAACCTAAATAAATAAAGCTTTTTGGTTACTTTGAAAAAATATAGAAAAACCGAACTAAAACAGGCTAGCTATTTTAATTCGGTAAATAATAACTAGCTAGATTTAGATAGAAGAAGAGATAAAGTTAATTTTTTGTTAAACATTAAAAACTATAAAATTGCATTGTTTGTGGGCTTCAAGAGAAGAAAAAGGGATTGGAGTGTAAAGTTTAGGAAAAAATAATAATAAAATATTAACTTAAGCTAAAGTAGCTAGTATTGTTGAGAGTGGTGGGTAACCAAATTAACATTTGGTCATTTGGCTAGCTACAGTAACAAAAATTTAGCTGGTATTGTTGGAGATGCTCTATCAAAGCAAGGTATATGAATTTTTTAGCTAGGTTGAGCTCGATCTCTCAGGCGGCGTTTCTAAATCCATTTACTTTATTACAAATACAAATTTCTAGGTTTCTCGAAAAGAGAAGTTAGGTTTTTTCTTTGGTAGAAATTTTAGCTAGGTTTCAGTAAATAAAATTTGAGATGAGGAGTTATAATTAATTAAGAAAATAGTATACCATGAATCTGTGGCGTACTCAAAGAGCTTCCCCTTGTTGGAAAAGACAATCAAAGCAACCTGAGCATCACACAAGACAGAGATCTCATGAGCCTTCTTCAGCAGCCCAGTGCTTCTTTTGGAAAAAGTCACCTGCCTGTTGATCTTGTTCTCTATGCGCTTCAGCTGAACTCTACCTCTTCCCATGATTAAATATTTATGGACTCTCAGTTACCACTCACTCTTTCAACTGCTTGTTCTTTGATTTTCTTTCTCAAAAAAACCAAACAACCCGAAACCCCCAGAAAAAGAAAAACAACCCAGAAAATGAACTGGTAGGCTGTCTATTTATATACAAAAAAGAAAGAAATACAGTTACAATTTAATGGGAATATTAATTTATGCAAAGTTACTTCTTATAGCCAAATATGTGAAGGTGCCTGAGAAAGTATATGTGCTAGTAGCTAGCTCTACAGACTTTTGATTTGATGATAGATAAAGCGGTTTTTGTGAATACAAGTGGTTTTGGGAAAACCGGTGGGGTTTTATAGGATGTGTTGTCGACTTCTGATTAGGTAAGGTGTACTATGTAGTCGTTTTCTCTCTTTCCAACGGGGCCAGGAAAAGAAACCTCGATTTTATCTCTCTTACATACCGGTGTAGCTCACTAGTAACCGGCTTCTAGCCGGACTCAAGAGTCTCAGGTATGCATTGTACGGACCTTCAGCTTTACCGTCGCTTTTTTTCTTGACGCGTAAACAGCTGACGTACGTATGCACAGTGCCACTTTTTGTGTAGTGAAAATTACCGTGATTTTACCCCATTAGTCTCTGGTAGGTCGAAAGCTTGTTAGTTTTTGTTACATCTTTTTGGCTGCTCTTCGGTGTTCCACATTCCAACAATGTGTTCATGATCAGTTTGACAAGAAAGCAATTTTTAGTTGTTTATCACTATCCCTTTGCGCTTTGTATTATTCAATTACTAGATGAAGGGTACACATTGTATGAAGTGTACACATTGTGGTTAATGAGATTTTAGAGATGCCTCTTTCAATTGATGAGGACAAGGACGTGTTAATTTGGAAAGCTTCTACATCTAGAGTCATTTTGTTTTCTGATGGCTATGAAATTGTTCGTCGTCGATTTTCTGTTAAGAGTTGGGCTTCCATTATTTGGCGTCCTTTCATTCCACCTCGCTCCTCTATTTTAGTTTGAAAGATTCTTTCAAAAAGCTTCCAACGAAGGATCAACTTTAGCGACAGGGCATTCTGCTGGTTCTAATATGCCAACTATGTTACATAAATCTTAAATCTATTGAGCAGTTATTTTTTAGTTGTGAATTTGCACAATGGGCTTGGTGTTGGCTAGCTACCCAATTTGGAACTATTCTTCTGCTTACGGGTTCTCTATCAGATTTCTTGCTTGCTTTTGTGTCAAGGCGGTTTTCTCCACAACTTTGTAATGTCTAGCTAGCTTCATGGTTTTTCTTGCTAATGGCTATTTGGAAGATGCGTAATAAAGTGAAGTTTAAAAATAAGCCTTCTTCTTTCTCATGTCTTTGCCATTCATTTCGGTCCGGATTAGACAGGTTGGAGTTTTCACCCTGGTCATGGACATGGTATTTTGGGTAAGCAACTTTTAGTCTCTCTTGTAATCTCGGCTAAGTCTTGTAAAGCTCCATCTATAGTCTCTGTTTTTTGACATCCTTACCATTTTCTTGGTACTGATGACCTTGCTAAAGGTAACCTGGGTCATGTGGCTTTTGCTGGGGTTTTTTTAGATTCTGCGGGTTATTTTCTTGGTAGTTCTCCCTAAGCTTGGGGCATCGTACTTCTTTTTATGCGGAGCTTCATGTTGTCATCCTTACTGTGGAATTGGCCCACGCACGGGGTTGGCAAAATTTATGGCTTGAAAGTGACTCTTCTAGTGTGATATCTTGTTTTGCTTCTGGATCTTTCTCTCCTCCTTGGTCGCTCCAGACACGTTGGAAAATTTGTATTTTTCGATTGTAGAACATGGTACTCCGTTGCTCTCATACATTTCGAGAAGGGAATGCAGTTGCTAACAAATTAGCCAATTTAGAGTTTATCTCGTCTTCACTTGTTTGACATGCCACTCCTCCTATAGAGATTTTTTCTCTTCTGCACTCATATTTATTGGGCATGCCAGCCTACAAGTTTGTCCCCTTTCTTGATGTGTGATTTTCTTTTTTACCTAATCTTTTTTGTTTTTCCGTTTTGTTTTGTAGCTTGTCTTGCAAATTCTTACCTTTTAGGTTTATAGAGGGGTTGGGCCAATGTCCACCCACTATTTTTCTTGTATTTTCTTTTTCAAGAGAGGTAAGGTGTATGTCCCTCCCCCTTTTTCTTGTATTTTGTTTTTCTTGCTCTATGAGGGGTAAGGTTTATGTCCCCCTGACTAGGTGTAACTTTTTTTTTTCATGTCAATAAATTTCTCTTGAGCCATCGAGGTTTTCCAAAAATAAATAAATAAATAAATGTGTAAATATAAATAATAAAAAATTTAATAGAAAAAAGTAATTTTCACTTTACTACTCTGAAGTATTGTGGTTTTCAAAACTTTCATACATTAAGTTTTTTTCATCTGAGTATCATACCGAAAGTTACGTTTTTCTCCCAAATTCATACTTTCGTTAGGTTGTAAGTTTCTAAGTCTGCTAAAACGTAACGTAACTCTTACGTGGACGATGACTGTGCATTCACGCGTCACTTTTTGTCGTCTTCCTCCTAGAAGGAAGAAGTTCGATCCTACTCAAAAGCCCAAATCAATCAATTGATTCAAAACTCAAATCAACAACTAATTAATTGATTCAAATCTCAACCCAAACACCCAAATCAATCAATTTTACCACTTTGTCATTTCCTATAATAGCAATACTGGAGTAGAATTGACTTTGGGGTTTTACAGAATAAAAAAAAAAGAAGCAATTTCAATTAAGTTTTAAGTTGATTTGTTTAGCAATCTCAAACAGATTTTAAGATGTGTTGTCTCTTTCTAACTGAGCAAGTTGTCTCTTTCTAACTGAGCATCACTTAGTTTTCAGCATTTATCATATCTTATTTTCTTACGTAATTCATCTAGCATGACTAGAACTTTATGCTTATGATCAGAACCGTTCATATTTTGAATCACTCTATAAATTCATCTTTGCAAAGCATGAATTAAAAATAAGGTCGTTTAGTCAATGTATTATCACTAGTAGAAAAAACACTTTGCGCGACGTAGGTACCTTCGTCGTGCAAAGTCAAAAGTCGTTGCGTAAGGGTTTGCGCGACGCAACATTCGTCGCGCAAAAACGGTCGCGCCAAGGCAGTGACGGTAGAGTTTGCGTGACCAAGATATAACCTGCGTCGTAATGTTTTTACCAATTCCATTCGTTTGTCTTTATACAATTTGATGACTAAAGACCTTAGTTTTAATTGATTTTTTGCAAAAGTGATTTTATTGAGTGATTTAGAATATAAACGACTTGAATCATAAATACGAAGTACTATAAGCAACAACGAACAATTTCGAGTAAAACTAATACTCATTTTTTGATTAGTCAAGTATTATTCCCCTATAAAATGAAAAGGGTCCGCCGTTTAAGGCCATGTCATATCCACCAACTATATGGATGGCTTTTACATCTTCGTCGTCCTCCACCTCAATTTCTGAAACCTACCACACTCGCAGCTGTCTCCCCATCAAATTTTACACAACCTTTTGCATCTCTTGGACACCCAATAGTGTGAGCTATGCTCTTTCATTTCATCGTCTTCATCTTCGTCCGTACATAAGGTCATACCAATTTAGATTTTTTTATTACTTGGAAATAAGTTTTAAAAAGAAGATTTAGTAATGTACCGTGTCCATGATCTTATAGTAGTAGACAAGTTCATAATATATAGGGAAAATTAGAATCTCCTACAGTTTTTCTATATCATTTAGATTAAATCTCAAGCTAAATTATATGTCATTATTATATTTTTTTAAATTAAAATAATTTTTGAATTTATCATTTTATCTGCATGATGCACTTTTCCTTATTTAGTGGAGATATTAGTAATTAAACTATATTTTCTCTTATTCCAGATATGTTTTTTAAATCACAATTTTTTTTTTTTTGTTATGCAAACATTTAATATTATTTCTTTTTCCAAATGGTTTTTTTTTCTTTTTCAAATAGTTGGTAATCAACATAAAAGTTCCGTGTAATTTTTTCAAATTTTTTGTGAAATTATTTTTTTTTGCTGTTTTTTTAAGCATAGTTGTTGACGAATTATTATTAGGTACAATACATTACGTATATATTATTTGCGGGTATGTTTGAATTTACAAAAATCATTAATTTGTACGTTTATTTGCAATTTTGGTACATTTATTTTGATACATATTGTTAATATTGGTACATTATTTTTATTTTGTACACATTGTGTATTGGTACGTTTATATTATTCTCAATCCTATTTTCTCTTAATGTACTAAAAGAAAAACTTATTTCGGTACGTTTAATTTTGTGGGATTTAAAAATATTTTAAACTATTTTGGAAAGAAAATATCTTAAATCGTAGATAATTATTGCTAAATTGTAGCATTATTGTAAAAATAAATTGAATCTAACCAAGTTTTTTTTTTTTTACAATTATCTCTAACGGATGAGAGTGTAATTAAAAGGCTAGATTATAGGAAATTTGTTACAATATAATGTGCATATAGCACCAAAATTATGACAGAAAAAAGTTTAATCAAATCATTAAAAGGCATGGATGTTTGATCTAAAAATTTCAAAAATGAGGCGCCTATATCAAAAAATCCCTAATATATAATTAGCACATGTCCACTCACAAAATGTGTATGAATATTTTTTATTTTGGTTTTTAAAATGGAATCAGAGAGTAAGAGTGAAAGACAGAGAGAACGTGGGATGAGGAAAGAGGGGAGAGAGGTTTTTTATTTTTTTTTATTTTTTTAATATTAGAGATGTTAAAACCACATGTGGGTGATGCGTTATAAAAAAATAGCAAATTTTGTGTTCTTGTAATTACTAAATTGCCCATAATTTTTATTTCTGGTCAGTTTTAATTAAAGGGTTAGAATGATAATTTCCCAGAATTTTGGTTAACAACCAGATTTTTATTAATATGTAGTTTAGATTGAATAAGCAAAGAAGCTATGGCACGTGGCAACGATTAGATGTAGCCATGCGTTTGCTCATTTGGTAATACAAAGGAATTTCCAAGGCACTACAATCTTGATGAATTAGGGTAAGTGTTCAACTGTGTGATCGGCCTCACAAAAATCACACAAGCATTTCATACCGGATGAATTAGGGTAAAAGGTAAAGTGAAAAGACAAAAGGAAATTTTTAGGGCACAACTTTCCTGATGAATTCTAATGAATTAGGGTAAGTGTTCAATTGTGTGATCTGTCTCACGAACATCATACAAGCGTTTTATACTACTCACTGGTAAAGTTAAAATCCAAATGAAATATTTTAGGGCACAACAATCGTGATGAATTCTTGGGCATTAGTCTCATGAATAAATGAACCCTTCTATAACAATAAAAGATACTAGGCAGCAAACTATTAACGTTCTTATTCTTTTGGACAATAATTAATAACAAGTGAAACAACACATGTGATCACCACTACTCTTTGATTGGTTACCATGCATGATTCGAAATTCAGAGCATCCAACCGGGGAAGAATCCCGTACCACTTTGTGCTGAGGACGTTGCTACATTCGCCTCATCATTTGTTACTACTGGAGTACTGTTAAAGTAATAGTTAATGGATACTTTAGACGACAGCTTAAAAAATTAAGGCAACTTAATTCATTAATTAACGTTGCAGAAAAATTCATGCGCTTGACAGAATCCCTATAAGATATATGGTTATACCCGATCTGCAATGCATTGTTGGATTGCAAATGCTCAGAGAAACCTTCTAATTGAACAGCCTGGTGATTGCTATTCCATGATCGTTGAAGGCCAGCAGTAATTTCTTCCAACTGCAAAACACGAAAATTTAGACCCAATTAAATTGACCAAATTATTTATCTGAAAAACTTATTAAATGGAACAACTAACAAGATTCAAGAATGGATAAATTACACTTTCATACCTCAGGTTTGGGCTCTATTTCAATTCGTTACAACATCTTTAAAACATTTCATTTTCATACCTTAAGTACTATTTTATTTCAAAGTAATACATCTGTTACATTTTCCATCCATTGATCCGTTAAATGCTGACGTGGCTGTCACATATATGCCACGTGGCTGCCAAATGTCTGCCATGTGGCAAAAAAATAATTTTTTAATTTTTTTTTAAAAAAAAACCTGAATTTTTACACAAAAGAAAAATGAAACCCCAGCAACAGAAAGAAGAAGAAAAAAGAAGAAGAAGAAGAAGAAATCTGCAGCAGGAAGAAGAAGAGGAAGAGGAGGGAGGAAGAAAAGAAAAAAAAAACCAAGCCCCCCTACCCACGACCCTCCTCCCGTCCCCCCCCCACCCCCCGCCACCCTCCTCCCTCCGCGATCTGCAGAAGAAGAAGAAGAAGAAGAAGAAATCTGCAGCAGGAAGAAGAAGAGGAAGAGGAGGGACGAAGAAAAGAAAAAAAAAATCAACCCCGCCGTCCACGACCCTCCTCCCGTCCCCCCCCTCCCGCCGGAGACCCAGCTCCCCCCCTCTCCTCGTACGACCCTCCTCCCTCCGCGATTTGTAGAAGAAGTAGAAGAAGAAGAAGAAATCTGCAGCAGGAAGAAGAAGAGGAAGAGGAGGGACGAAGAAAAGAAAAAAAAAATCAACCCCGCCGCCCACGACCCTCCTCCCGTCCCCCCCTCCCGCCGGAGACCCAGCTCCCCCCCTCTCCTCGTACGACCCTCCTCCCTGCGCGATTTGTAGAAGAAGAAGAAGAAGAAGAAATCTGCAGCAGGAAGAAGAAAAGGAAGATGAGGGAGGAAGAAAAGAAAAAAAAAATCAACCCCCCGCCCACGACCCTCCTCCTGTCCCCCCCCCACCCCCCCCCCCCCCCCCCCGGAGACCTAGCTCCCCCTCTCCCCGCGCGACCCTCCTCCCTCCTCCCTCCGCGATCTGCAGATTTCTTCTTCTTCTTCTTCCTGCTGCTGCGGTTTCAATTTTTTTTTTTTTTTTTTGTAAAAATTCAGGTTTAAAAAATTATTATTTTTGCCACGGTGGCAGACATTTGGCAGCCACGTGGCATATATGTGGCAACCATGTCAGCATTTAACGGATCAATGGATGGAAAATGTAACGGAGGTATTATTTTGAAATAAAATAGTACTTAAGGTATGAAAGTGAAATGTTTTAAACATGTTGTAAGGAATTGAAATAGAGCCCAAACTTGAGGTATGAAAGTGATTTACCCTTCAAGAATCCATGTGAAGAAACAATTAGATGACAATGTACGGTTGTTAAAAGGAAGGCCTTGATCGTTTGTTGTTAGCATTGGATTGAAATGAATAACTTACTATACTCAAGGCATGTTGAAGGAAGGAATGAAAAGATAGTGTCCAACTTTGAATGAAAAGATAGTGTCCAACTTGAAGATAGAATATGACTCGTGAAGAAAGCTTTTATATTTCAATCCCCCGAATTGTAGGATTAGAAAAGATATTCATATCTAATCCCCTTCTGAACCCCGGCCCTTAGAATAAAAAATCATTCATCTTTACTTTCAATATCCCTTGAATTTTATGTTACCCATTCCATTTCAATCCTAAGCACCAAACAAGCCCAATAGTGTTTTGCATTACTATAGTTATACAATTAAGGATAGGAAACCTATATGATGAGGACTAATTGATTTGACCTTGAAATATTGTAATCATTTAATGAATAAGTAATTAAGATGTATTATACGACATGATGAATTTCCATTGCATGGAAAACAGAAATGAATAATGGGCAAACAGCTGAGAATACAGTAGGAATTTAGTATTAAGTACCTTCCTTCTCAGTCCAGTGTTTGCTTCCAGTAGCATTTCTTCCTGCACAGTTAATTCTTGAAAGATTCGGTAACTTACATACATACATTTATATTCTGTGTGTGTATATATATATATATATGTTGTTCGCAAAATACTTACTTTCCTTTGAAGCTCAGAAATCTGAACATGCATAAATTGGGTCTGCGAACAAATGAAATGTAAATCGAGATTCTCTATTAAAATTTCGTTTAAATAACTCGCCATCTTTTTCACGCTTATGGAACAAATTATGAATACCTTCGTTGACCTGATTTTCTTCACCGACATATCTAGTTGATTCTCAAGCTGCTGAAGCTCCTTCGTGCCTAAATGAACCAAATCTTCCCCAAGAAGATGTCTAAAAACATGCCAAGTAAAATTTTTCATGAGCAATATTCCTACTGCGTCGACTCTTTGCATTTTTCATGCGATCATTGAACAAACTTTCATATGTGTATGTATATATATGATCGATATACGTATACCTCTGCGTGCGTTGTAGGGCCTCTACTTTCGTTTTTAGCTTCAAGTATTCTTGGTATCTGCTCTGCTTGTGAACATGCATGGCACAAGTTCAGCTTATGTCAAAAGTCCATAGGGCAGAATTTTGTGGAAGAAATTCCGTTACCAACATACAACTTAACCCAACCCCTCGAATTGGTCCCTAACAACAGACTGAGAATAATTGTAACACCGTGTGGCAGTGTTCTAAATGTACTGAAAAATTTCTCCTAGCAACAGATTGAGAATTTAAGAATAACGGATAATATAGGCTGCTTTACCCAACTTATGTAATGCAGGTAATTGATGTTATGCATCTTAAAGCTAATTACAAATGACAAACTATCGGTAACCTGTTCGTCCTCAGCAGATTGACTTGCTCCCAGTTCTCCATAAGTGCATCTTTGATACCTCTCAAGCGTCTTCGCTATGCTGAAATGAAAGCAAAGCAACAATTGTAGGACAGTGATCAGAATGCAAATTCAAAAGAGAAAAGAGCGCATGCATTTTGCACTGATTCAAATGCCAGTAAAGTAAGAGCCAAAAAGCATGCCACAAAATCTGGGAGAGCAAGATATAATTGATTATACAGTTCCAAATTTTTTAATCACAAGTGATATTACTACTATAAACTATAAAAATAATAGGAAAATATTTAAACTCGAAACACAGTGAGTCAAAAGGCATATCCACCAATACGATCCACCCTTTGCAATTTTATGGTTCCAAACTTAAGAACGAATCAAAGGGATAAAACTAAGCAACATCATATACATAGGGTTAGGATCGGACAACACAATTTGGCACACTTTATTGTGTTTCTCATTCTGTAACTTTTTTTAAGGATCTGAATGGTTTGTATTTTAATTCATCATTCATAGATCATCATTGCAAAAAAAAAAAAGACAAATCCAACACCATTAAGAGACATTCTTTTTAATGGAAAAAATGGACAAATACAGTTCTACAAAGAAACACTAAAATGACTACCACTTAATCAAATGGTCATATGATTTCAAATTTGGTGATTTTGACATAGATAATCCTTGAGGGACGAACTAAAATATAGACGGTAAGATCGTTGAAGTACATTATGAAGTGACCCTAAGAAAATGTGTCAAAAAATGTGTCCCCAATCTTGACTCATATATATATATACACACACACACTGACATAAATGATCTCCAAATCTACCAAATAAATAAACGGTTTACCATGTATATGTTGTTTAGTACTCACATTGTCAATTTGTTCCATACATTTGGATGCATAACTGATTTCCAATTCAAATGATTTTATGTATGGATGTTCTTCAAATGGAGCTTAAGAAATTAAACAGTATCAATTATTAAATTTATACAGTGAAGATAGATTATTCGCAAAAGGTGAGATATGTGTAGGAATGCATGTATTGGTGCAAGGTGCGTCTACACCTATATATTTATTCATTTGAGTTATGCTTTGGTGAAGGATTTATAAGTACCAAGGGATTTAGGCTAAATATAGCTAGAAATGTGGACTGCGAAGTATTTGATGAAGGCATTTGGAATTTTTTACATGATCACTACAAAGACATAAATAATGGATTTGCAAATGACCCTTCTTAATGCATTGTATCCACTCATTTAAAATCCCACAATCTAGTTTTTTATAGTGCATTTCTAACTATATGTAGCCTAAATTCCTAATCCTCGTCTAAATATAGCCTTCGGGTCTTAGAGCATCTCTAAATGAGATGTTAAAGACTCCACATCCACAATAATAGTAAAAAGAGATGACACAAGTGTTTTCCAACCGAAATGTCAATTCTTATGTGACATGACATGGATTGGCAGCAAGGGGTGTCACATCTCGGCCCGAGGTGGATCACTTCATGGGCCCGCTCCACCACCGTAGCACGATATTGTCCGCTTTGGGCCCCGACCACACCCTCACAGTTTTGTTTCTGGGAACTCACGAGCAACTTCCTAGTGGGTCACCCATCCTGGGAATGCTCTGGCCCCCTTCTCGCTTAACTTCGGAGTTCCTACGGAACCCGAAGCCAGTGAGCTCCCAAAAGGCATCGTGCTAGGTAGGGATGAGAATATACATTTAAGGATCACTCCCCTAGGCGATGTGGGATGTTACAAGGGGGATTACTGTCAAATTTGACAGCAACTTCAAATAATTTTTAATTAATTGTTAAATGCTTTTTATTAATTTTGTATTGTTTTAAACATTTATTATAAATTTATAAGTGGTTTTTATTAATTTTGTATTGTTTTAAACATTTATTATAAATTTATAAGTGGTTGATTGACCGTGATTTTTATTGGTTTAAAGCATTTAGTTTAAAATCCATGTTTAAAATTTGACATATAGTGCATTTCTAACTATATTTAGCCTAAATTCCTAATCCTCGTCTAAACATAGCCTTCAGGTCTTAGAGCATCTCAAAGGAGATGTAAAAAACTCCACATCCACAAAAATAGTAAAAAGAGATAACACAAGTGTTTTCCAATCGAAATGTCAATTCTTATGTGACATGACATGGATTGGCAGCAATGGGGGTTGCTATCAAATTTGATAGCAGCTTCAAATAATTTTTAATTAATTGTTAAATGCTTTTTATTAATTTTTTATTGTTTTAAACATTTATTATAAATTTATAAGTGGTTGATTTACTGTGATTTTTATTGGTTTAAAGCATTTAGTTTAAAATCCATGTTTAAAATTTGACGTATGGGTTGGAGAGAAAAACTTAAAAGATGTCAAAATACCACATAGGCTGTCAAATTTAAAATTTATGTTTAAAATTTGACATCTCTTTTGAAGACAGTCTTAGAATTATTGCCAATTATAGATAAGACATCCATTCAAATATGATTCCACACAACCAGTAGTTCTGATTATGAATTTATGATCACATATGTCTGAGTATTTGGCAAGAAGTAAATTCCCTTAATTAATTAGGTGGAGAGTACGTACTTAAAGAATTTATAACGTAGATTACTGATAGTACTATATATGCTTGATAGTACTATATATGCTTAGGAGTCGCCAGCATTTGCCTTTGTCCACCAATTAACAGTGGTACTAAGAGTAGTGTTTCCATATATATATATATATAGAGGTGAACAATTTTAATGGATTATATTTAGCAATGGAGGATTTCAGAGAATAAATGAGTATGAATACCATATATTTGAGCAATAAAGAGTAAGTTTGATCAAGGGTTGCAGTAAGAACTCATGAAGAACAAACAAAAAGCTTTCTTATAACCATAGGGTACACCAAGACTCAGCCTTAAGTTATTACGTTTTTGCATTGGTAATGGCTGAGTTAACGGGATATATTCAATATGACATCCTTTGGTATATGCTTTTCGCAAATGATATAGTGTTGATAGATGAAACGCATCAGGGAGTAAATGTGAAGCTTAACCTTTGGTATGAAGTGTAGGAATCCAAAGGTTTTTGCCAAATTAAGTAGGTCAAAGAAAAAATATATGGAGTGCAAGTTCAGTGGGAATGGGGTCCAAATGAGATAGGGGTGAGGATTGGAGATCAGGAAGTACCAAAGAGTGAACACTTTAATTATCTTGGATTTATCTTGCAAAAGAACGGAAAGTTGGATGGAGATTTCAACCATAGAATACAAGCTGGAAGGATGAAGTGGAAGAGTGCACTGGGTATGTTGTGCGACTGTCGTAGGCTTCTAAACCTCAAGAATTTTTTTTTATAGGACGATAATAAGGTTAATAATGCTTTACGACACGAAATGTTGGGTGGTCAAGCATCAACATGTGCAAAAATGAGTGTAGCAGACATGAGAATGCTTCGTTGGATGTGTGAGCAAACAAGAAATGATAAGATTAAGAACGAGGATATCAGAGGTAAAGTAAGAGTGCCCATAGTTGAAGATAAGATGAGAGAAATTGACAAAGGTGATTTGGACATGTGAAACAAAGACCTACAAATGCGATTATGAGATAAAGGCTCAGGCAAAAGGGGTAGAGGAAGACCTAGAAAGACTTGAAAATAGACTTTAACAAAATACATGGAGTACTTCGAGCTAATGGAAGACTTGGCGCAAAACCGAGCATAGTGGCGTTCAAGGATTCATACAACCGATCTCACTTAATACAATAAGACTTTGTTGCTGGTGTTTGTATATTGTAAATACTTGGACACTCACCGCGAAGTACCCAATTTGCTAACCATATTATGTGGCCAGTAGAATTATAACACTTGTTCATTTAATATTCTCCCAAACTATTGTAATCCTCATTATCAAACACCAACTCTCACTTGTGATTATCCCTTACCCATGCCATGGCAGAGCTGACCGACTCATCCTCTCCTCCAACCTCTACTATGTTGACCCTATCGACATCCCCTCTCCAACCTCTCGGTACACCCCCCACCACCCCCCCCCCCCCCCCCCGGGCGCCTTTCAAATCCCTCATATTATTTTTTGTGGAAGACATGGGGGAGCACCTCTGCACATGCCCACTCCTTGTTGCCATGGTCGCATCGGGAAAGAAGATGATGGAATGGGAGCAGGGTTGATGAGGTAGGTTGGAGGAAGAGGGGTGGGTGGGATTGACGGAGAAGAGAGGTTGGAGGAGGAGACGTGGATGTGGTCGACGGAGGAGAGGAGTAGACGGGGTGGAGATATCGACCACCAACGACGACAAAGGAGAGCAAAGCTAGGCAAAGGTTGGTGAGGGAGAAAGAAGGATGTTTGTATATTAGAATATTGAATGTTTGGCAACCAATTTTAGTTAAGTTTAAATAAGACACGAGTCACTATTTGATTGTTCCATATAGGATGATCAGTATAAAGGATCCTGATTGGTGAGGACCCAAGTATCGTCCTTGTATATTTAGCAATGGACTTGCACCAGTTAAGATACAACTTTAGAATAAGGGTGATTACCGCTAAGTACTATAACCTTGATTCTGAGCACTTGCAGCTTACATGCTTATTAAAGGGCTATGTTTCTTGAACCAAAAAGAGGGCTACGTTTCTATTTTCTAACTCTCCAATCGCTCATCAATTCTATAAAACATACCGTTAAACAATTTGAATTGATCATATTAATCCTATCAGACGTTTAGTTTAGCACCTTCTAAAGTACCGATTTAAAGATATGATAACACATCTAACGTATATTTATATTACAAATTTGCAAGCCTTCCCCCTATGATTGTATGACTAAAAGTTAAATCTCATGAAAAATGAACTCATCTCAAATTCGACAATGAAATGAATAGAAGCAAACAATTCCTCTATTATAAGTCACCCTTTTACCTCCCCAAATATGCATCCAAATTGTCACATCCCGGCCCGGGACGGATCATTTCCTAGGCCCGCTCCACCACTGTAGCACGATATTATCCGCTTTGGGCTTACCATTCCCTCACGGTTTTGTTTCTGGGAACTCACGAGCAACTTCCCAGTGGGTCACCCATCATGGGAGTGCTCTAGCCCTCTTCTCGCTTAACTTCGGAGTTCCTACAGAACCCGAAGCTAGTAAGCTCCCAAAAGGCTCGTGCTAGGTAGAGGTGGGAATATACATATAAGGCTCACAGGATCCACTCCCTTGGGCGATGTGGGATCTCACAATCCACCCCTCTTAGGGGCCCGACGTCCTCGTCGGCACACTTCCGGCTAAGGATTGGCTCTGATACCAATTGTCACATCCCCGCCTGGGGCGGATCACTTCCCGGGCTCGCTCCACCACCGTAGCATGATATTGTCCGCTTTGGGCTTACCATTCCCTCACGGTTTTGTTTCTAGGAACTCACGAGCAACTTCCCAGTGGGTCACCCATCATGGGAGTGCTCTAGCCCTCTTCTCGCTTACCTTCGGAGTTCCTACGGAACCCGAAGCCAGTGAGCTCCCAAAAGGCCTCGTGCTAGGTAGAGATGAGAATATACATATAAGGTTCACAGGATCCACTCCCCTGGACGATGTGGGATCTCACAATCCACCCCCCTTAGGGGCCCGACGTCCTCGTCGGCACACTTCCGGCCAAGGATTGGCTCTGATACCAATTGTCACATCCCGGCCCGGGGCGGATTACTTCCCGGGCCCGCTCCACCACCGTAGCACGATATTGTCGGCTTTGGGCTTACCATTCCCTCACGGTTTTGTTTCTGGGAACTCACGAGCAACTTCCCAGTGGGTCACCCATCATGGGAGTGCTCTAGCCCTCTTCTCGCTTAACTTCGGAGTTCCTACGGAACCCAAAGCCAGTGAACTCCCAAAAGGTCTCGTGCTAGGTAAAGATACAAATCCCCTAAAATTTAATTACGGAGCAAATTTTTGTTAGTATTGAAAAGTGCTTAAAAATCACTGGACTCCAAATAAGAACAGACGAACAGAATCCCACAAAAATTCCTATAAAAATAGGATAGGATAAAGGACAAATATTTTTATACTTTTTATAAGCTCTTGGATCTAACACTTCTAAGTAAAAATTAATTAAGATGACTACTAAGACGTGGCAAAGACACGAAAACAAAAATAAACTTCAAATGAAATATTTAGATAAATTTGTGAAGTTAAAATAGATCTAGCCTAATCTTCCTCCTTTACCATTTAGATCTGCAACTCCCTAACAACGACAAAAATGTCTGCAATATTGAAGAAATTCATCTTTGGCCTTTGATTCAGTGAGTACTTCTTAACATGGCTATATAATACTGTTAACAGGAAATCCAAACAATAATATATCCCTTCCAAAAATTTCTTTTAACTGGATCTGACTAAAATTTCTCATATATATTGTAGATATTCAGAAAATAGAGATATATATAAAGGGTGCGTACATACCTAGGGCCGCTGCAGAACTCATAGAGCTTTCCACTGGTGGAGAAGACGATGAGAGCAACCTCAGCATCACAGAGAACTGAGAGCTCGTACGCCTTCTTTAGCAGCCCATTCCTTCTTTTTGCAAATGTTACCTGTCGATTTATCTTATTCTCGATCCTCTTCAACTGCACCTTCCCTCTTCCCATTCTTCTTTTAACTTATTATATTATAAAAATATATTTCAGTGATTACATACATATCAAATTATTATATTATGTTACTAGGTTTTGTTTTCCTTTTTGATATTCGTGTTCTCTAGGGTAAGCTAAGTTAGGCTTTTGAGAGAGAGAGAGAGAGAGAGAGAGAGAGAGAGAGAGAACTTTTGAGGAACTTTTGTTACCTCCTTGTTGGGTGTTCCTTTAGCGCAACAGAGGAAAGAATAAGCAGGAATGCAGTATTTCCTATTGGGTGTTATTTTCCCTTCTCAGTTACGAGTTACGACCGACTCAGTGTTGTTTTCTTTTGAAGATGAAGTAGACCATTCACAATTTTCACAGTTTATTACGTACATAAAAATGTGACAGCAATATCGACTCCATCTTGGACATTTTCAACTTTAGGGTTTTTACGGGTCGATGAGAGAATGTCTTGGGCACCCCAGTCAAACTAAAGCTAGCTCCAGCTTCACTCACAAAAGCTTACTTACCTAACCGTCTCTTATAATTTAATTCGAGTCACTTCTTAACCTCTTGAAATTTAATTTGTGTCTCACTAATCGCTATGCCTTTATCATCAAAGTCCGTCAACAAATTCATTAAAATTGTAATTATGTGGCCCAACTGAAAATGATTGTTGTTCAGCGTGTCACTAATTTTTTTTTGTTCATAGTGTTTTTTTTTCTTCTTATTTTGAATAAAAATTCTACTTGTTAGTAATTTTTCAGCCTCACGGTAGTTAAGCAGCGGGTCTTATTTGTACCACAAAAACAGTTTTGATGGTTTTATTTATGGATTTTAATGGTTGGAGACAAAGTGAGATATTTAGTTGGGTTGTAGTCTTGTAAACAATAATTGACAACATTTAAGTTTCTAGGATTAAATTTCAAGAAGTGATTAAATAAAATAAAATAAAACTCTATCTAGTTATTTTCATTGCCGCAATTGGCCCTTTGGATGCCCACCGTATTGGAATATGTATGGCTCAAAAAGTCACACATTTCACCAATCAATACTTGATATTCATAACTTGATAACTAAAGTTAAAATCAAATTTAGGAAGGACTTTCTCTGTGAGAAATTATTTCACTTAAATAAAATAGAAAGAAAAGGCTTCTCAAAACCTACTTTATTTAGATCAGGAAAATTCTATGATTTTCTGAAACCATGTGCTATGGCTCAAATTCATAGTTAATTTTATTGCCGATTCTAATAGGAATAGTTGACATTTGAATCCAATTTTTTTCATTATTTTTGTATCCGTAATAGTGCGAAAAGAACCCCAAGTTGTCCAAGAATAGCGACGTTGAGTTTCTCGAGGCCTTAGCTAAGATTACAAATGAGGCTTAGGGTCATTGGATATATTTAGTAGGGATAATATGAGGGAAACCAAATTTTTAAACCAAATAATATGCCACCAATAAGAAACAAGCATGTTGATGGACACATAATTAATAATCCAATTATCTACAACCACATCATTTAGCTTTCAAATTTGATTTAAAAAATTTGGTCTCCCTAGCAATACCCATATAACACTTTCTTAAAAGAAATGAGCTAAAGTGAGACACGACTTATGAGTACGTACATAGAGTAAAGTAACTAAACAAAATGCAAGAAATAAGTGAAATTTCGTATATTATACTATAGATAAAAATAATCCTAATTAAGGGCTCGTTTGGAAGTAGTTTTAAAATGATTGAAAGCGCTTTTAGTGAAATTGGTTTTAGGTTCCAAAAACACTTTTAACTGCTTTTTGAAAGAAGCCCCGGATCTGTGCTTCTTGTATGAAGCACTTCAAGTGTTTTTTAAGATCCACTTGGATTTTTGCTAAAAATTGGTTTCAAAAACAATTTTCACCCAAAACGTTTTCAGTCATTTTAAAAACATTTCAAAACGAGCCATAACTTTAATTATGTTTCATTGTATTTCTAGAAGACTAAAAACTCCACTAAAGCACTTGTTCTCCAAGAGGTGAAATTAATCCAATATTGTAAGTCGCCGAATATTGAGTTTGGTCCATTATCTTGTGATGTATATATTGAGGTGGATTCTAAAATGCTACTTGGTGATATATCAATGGTTAATTTGCAGTTCAACAGAAGGCCGCATGTGTTGTTTTCAAATATGCTGCAGCTCATAAAGTTCATAGAAATGGAAAACGTGCTTCTTGGGATCTCAATGGCGACGGCCAAATTTGAACTTATAGACTTTATATAATTAAACATATGAAAATATGATCTCGAATTGTAATTTGGTCGAAAGGTCACTTTAGTCCAAACGGCGTTGGCTTTTATTTTTCTTATGACGAATCTAGTATTGAAACTTTGATATGGCAGCTTTCAAATATGATCAAAATACACAATTTTCTTTTAGGCTTATTTACGGAAATGCATCTTGAAATTCGAAGTCAATCTCATTAATTTGTCCCATGAGATTTGAATTGTGTCACTTAACCTCGTAAAACCCAAATCTAGTCTCACTTTGCTTCATAGCGTCCAAGTCCGTCAACAAATCTGTCAAAATTGCTGATATGGCATAAGTGAGACCCACTTATGTTGATGGTAAGCCATGTGGACCAAAAATTTAAAATAAATTTTTTAAAAAGGAGATCTTAAGTTTGATTCTCACTACATTCGTATTTGAACCACATTATCGCTACTTTATTGTGAGGCTTAGTCCACTCTCCCACTCCTTTAGTATGGATAATATCGTTTGTAAAAAAAAAGTTAAACATTTGATAATTTCAATAATAAAACTAAAACTATTTGAATAATAAGAAAATTTAAATGACCCATTGCTTCTTATGTGTTCTCTCAACCGCCTTATTATTTTCACACACACATGTTGTGCACAACTGCAAGTTCATCAACATCAAGCAAATGCACCATCAACACCAAGCACCCACGGCAGAGAGCTCAATGGGTGGTGGTGGCCTTTCCAACCTTAGATCCAAGGTCACCCACCGAGATCTCGTCGTCAACGCGCGCCTTGGGTCTCCCAGCCACATAAGAGAGTGAAAGAAAGAGAAAGAGGAAGTTAAGGAGAAAAAAGAGAGGAGGAAAAGATGGGGGATGGAGGCAGGGGTTGTCGGGGGACATTGAGAGGAACATTGAGAGGGCTCGTTTGTGGATGTGTACCGGTGTAGGGCGGTTTTTAAGATTTTGGGATCTTGTTCGAGATTTACAAAAGGTCTTTTCTTAAGATAGTTTTTTAGAAAAAAAAGTAAGACAATATATTGATGTTAAAAAATAATAACTTAAATCAAAACAAACTTTAGGACACATTAATTGTAAGTTTTCAAATGTTATTAAATAATAAATAAAAAGTACTACAAACATAACTTTCACTAAATAATAAAAAGCAGTTCAATCTCAAACAACTAAACAAGAAAGAAAAAAAAAGGTATAAAACTCTAATTTTAAAGTTTCACTTGAATATTTTGGGAATTATTTTGAATATAAGAGGTATTGCACACTTCAAAATCTCATTTTGCATTGTTCGCAAATGTATTTTTTTCTTTTCTAAATATAAAAAATTTGTAGTGCAAACGAAAAATTTTAAAATACTAATAACAATTCTCCAAAAACTTATTTACAAATATATGGCTTAAAGAGTACTCTATATGACGCGGTCAATCATTCCAAATGAAATGAATGAGGAACGCTTAATCGACACCAATAACGTACAAAGGGGGTCCATTTAAACGATGCACGTCATCACACGGAACTATGGACTGGCCTTTTCCTCCCAGGCCAAGAGAGATTTTTCAGTGTGATCGGTACACTGGATGGCACATCACGTGTCACTATACAAATGGTAGGATATGTATGCTAAAAAGTTAATAACTTAAAAAATAAAATTTTCCAACATTTCTATTAAAACACGTGGTATACCACTTGTGTTCCCGTTACAAATAAAAATTTCTCCAAAATAAGACAATGACTGATGGTAACAGGAGTAAATGGACCACTTAACACGTGTCAGACGCTGAAACCCAAAGGTACACAATTTTGAAGAATTTGTGGTCGTACTACCAATGGATTGAAATTGAAAATTTTAACGAAAAGCTTTCAGTACTGTTTATTTCAAAGAAAAATCATATTTTTACACTAAAAAGTCAATCATAGTAATATTCATTTTACCCTTTATTTTGTCCTTATCGTTAAAACTCAAAGTTTTCAAGTCATTTTCATTAGTTTTCCTATTGAAATTTGCCAACAAGATTCTCTTTGAATCCCTTTGGTGAGGATTCTGGGGATTCGTAAATCGTGTATGTTTATTGTATATTGTGCGGTCAGTTTTTGTCAGGTATTGTTTGTATTTAATTTTAAATAAAAATATTTAAAATGATTTCTAACCACACGATATACAATAAACAGATATAATTTACAAAATTCTTGAAAGGATCCGGATTCTGAAATTTGAACTAAATTGAGCCCCACAAACGTTCACAATTTTTAAGTGTTTTAATCTCATAAGAGAGGCCGGCCCAAAGAGCCAAAAACATTTGGAAAACCTATTAAATGCAATTGGGCTGAACCCATTCATCCCATGTCAGCCCAATGTCTGTCTCCAATCAATAGAACTTGAGTCAATAATAAAAGGTTTATTCAATCACAAATGGTCCTTTATTATTGTAAAAACATAATTTTGGTCCTTCATGTTTTAAATCAATCAATTTCGACTTCTACGTTGTAAAAATTAAAAAAGACATGATTCATGGGAAGAAATAGAAATCACAAGGATATCCGATAATTTGTTACAAAAACTGTTATTAACATTCTAAAATTTTCTCCTTAGTAAAAAAAATAAATATGAGCGGAGTATGACTACTTTATATTGCTAATACAATTTTTTTCCGTCTATCATACACCTAATTTTCTCACTTCTAGTGGAATTTATCACATCTTTAGTCAACATTTTTTTATTAAAACAATTTCAAACGAAAGAGAAATCGATCTCAGAACATTAGATGAAGATATGAATATTCTTAACAAGTTAAACTATAAGTTCTCTGCGTTTTTTATCATCTGCAAATAATATTAACTTGTGCATATACACAACATAAGAAAAAGGACCAAAAATGGAAAATTGGAACTTCGAGTTTATCTATAATGCCTGTACGGCCGACACCATTTTCAGTGATTCGAAATGGAACGATATAACACAAGGGGACACCAAGTGCTTGTCTAAGTCATGTTGCTCAAAACAAGCTAGGAGACACGAAAGACGTCTTTGTTGGGAATAGTAAGCAATTTTGTTTTTCAAAGTGACATATTGGAGCATTGTCTTTCCAAGAGACAAGAGGGTTGGAATTTGGATAACATAATGCAGATACTTTTAGGTGGTAGAGCACTATGTATGTAGCTAGTTTGGCCACGTTTTGATTTAAGCATGGCTTATATATCATTCTTTAAGATCTCTTGAATAATTTCATTTGAGCGATATTTTGCAAATATTTGAATGGTTCAAATAATTTATATATAATTTTTTAAACATATAATATTTTGTCTACGCTAAGGGGGAAGAATGGGTTGAGCCTTACAATGAGCTAATCAATAATAATTTGGTTTGAATTTGCCTTTAGTAATAATCGAACCTTAAGAGCTCTCACTTATAAATGAAAAGAAATATCACTAGATGTAAAAAATTAGCCGACCATATTAAGTAGCCGACCAACTTATATTTTAGTTTACCATTCATTAATTATCCTTGTAAAAAATTAGATAAATTCAAAATTATTAAGACATTCAATTGTAGTGGATATAATGAGAATACAGTTTTCAAAGAAACGCTAAATGTCTTCGATTAATCTAAGAATCACATGGTTTCGAATTTGAGTGACTGTTGGTACAAATTAATCTTCAAGAAAACATAAAAAATATACAATTAGATCGTTGAAGTACATTGTAGAGTGAGCCTTAAAAAATCTCTCAATTGAAGCGCTATATGTGTGCACTTAGTTCTTCTTGTAGTTCAAATGTTCAGACAAAGTTTTTAAAAATAAAAGAAAATATTATAAAGGATTTTTTCACATATAGTTCATAAAAATTTGAGTAGTTGGGTTCCATGCACTTCCAACAGTTCTTATCTTATCTAATTTTTTTTTTCTTTTCTAACAATACTTTTGGGCAATTGCGTAAAGCCCAGGTTGATTGAGATTTTGAGAGGAGATATTGCTTGCCAGCAATGAGACTTGCGGACGCTGTGGCGGACCGGCGGTATGGCCTATGGGGTGAGAATGGGGGACATTTTAGGGTTCTGTCCCATACTGTCTTAGCAACTTAACGCAAGGTTTTATTTAGTGGGGACTTCAATTGGGCCTTTGTTCCCCTATAATCTTAAGACTCTAAACCTTGTTGATCGGTATTTTATCTTAAAAAAGCCTTAATATTTGCATTAGCTTTGAATTTTGAGTTTTTTCCACCATATCGTGAATGAGATATGATCCCGTGTTTGAATTTTGAGGTTCTTTTACTATAGATTGTCAGAATTCAGCCGTGTAAATCTAATCATCCATTGCACCTGTGCATCATAACAATTTTGTGACTTTTGATCAATGTGAAAGACTGCAAGTCACAAACACCATATGAAATTAAGGTAAGTTTTAGAATGCATGGTGCACAATAAAGAAAGCTACAAAACATGCTGAGAATGAATCTATCAGAGATTATGCAGGATTGGCTAAGAGAGAATACAGACGGAAAATTGTGAGTCACGACAAGCATATTGTCTTCTCTCTCTGACCCATTAGGCAGTACTGCATAATTCGGATCCTAACAGTCGGCCTAACACGCCATATTTTTTGTTGGCTAGACCAATCAAATTTGAGTTTTTCTTGGTGTGGGACAATAACGGACCTCAGATAAGAGGCATATATAAGTTACAAGTCCTCCTGGAAAATGCGATTGAGCTGATTGCTGGCAAATGCAGAAATTGAGCTTATCTGGTGGTGGAAAATGACTGTAGATTTACCATGCATGGCGAGATAAGTGAATTCATTGGTATTGTGCATATTTGGTTCGTAAACATGCACGTGTGCTCGCACCCACACGCACACTGCCGGAATGCCCCAAACACCAAGGAATGGGAGACTTTACATTTTTTTGTTTCAGTGGGCGGGCCAAATCAATTGACTAGACCAAGGAGTTCCAAAAGAGAAAAATTCTACTTCTTTGAATACTTCCCTTCTTTTTCCATAGAAATCCAAAGAAAAGTTTGTCTAGCCATTTTAAGTTACAAGGTGATCCACTGAGATGATTATATATGTGCCAGAAATCAGACTAAGATTACATCACCCCTAGTACATTGGATTGTCATTGTGCCTGCATGCTTTCTAGGAAGAGTAGTGGTAGTTCACACATGTGATTTATAAGAAGAGTATTGTAACGGTTATTCGCGCATCAATACATGTGTGCATGCGTGATTAACTGTGCGTAATATTCTTCTTGTCGTTACAAGTTTGAGGCTGGTTGATCAACCAACTAATCTTTAGTTGATTACTGACACTGTTTAGTATAGTTTTCTAAACCAACTTCTATTGGGATGCATTGGTGTTCAAATTCCAATCCTTGTAACTACTTTCTCTGAAAGTAAAACCAAGACTTTAAATGAGAGGAGGCAGCAAGATATTACAGCTGGGCCATAGAAAAATCTAAGCCAGTAAAAAATTACTTGGCCAACTATAAACTTTCATTTTATTTTATTAAAGAGTGACTTCCAAGCTCAGAAAAGTTTGGTGGCATCTACCAAATTCTCCAAACCTATAATGATATGCACAAAAAAGTCAGCAAAACACTACATGGCCATAGCCCCCATAGGCCATAGCCAACACCCCACTTGAGAGCCAATTCCCCATCTCCTCATCCTAAAGATTAGAAGCCCTAGAATCCAAGGAAACACATGTCCTTTGCCCTTTCCCACCATCCCCAGCACAAACTCCTCTGGTTTGAATTAACTCAGTGCTGACTCATTACAAGGATAAATGTGAAAGCCTTTTCCTCCCTTAGTAGTATATGCCCCACTCAAAGACAATGACTTGTTATACCATTGGAAACACATTTGGCATTTCAGATCAACAATACGATATCATGTGTTTTAAGTTTCTCACATCATATCATATTATTAATTTGAAAGATAGCATCAGTTCAACGTCTTCGTTTCATAATAGTCTTTCTCCTTTAAAAAACCTCCAAAAACACACCATCATATAGAGTTGAAATGCATACTTATATAGACTAAAAAGCACATGAGTTGATTATTTTAAAGCCAGCTTCCCCACTACTAGCAATCATTTCAAACCCATCAGTCTCTCCACAATCTCACAAAACCCTCCTTTTATCTCACAATTCTTCCCTCCCCTTTAATACCGTCAACACCAGTCACAAATTCAAACAAGCTTTACCTGCACACCAAAAAAAAAACCCCACATATTCTTATAACACAAATTCTATTTGAAAATTTCACAGACGTTTAACATGTTTAGTACAGGGGTGCTTTCAGCAGACCCCGGAGCTGATAAGATACACAAGAAATTGTTCCACCACAGGAACGACTCCGGCGAGCTCGATGTTTTTGAAGCTGCAAGGTACTTCTCAGGATACAATGAAGCTCCCAGCAGCCATAAAAACAACAAGACATCGGCATTTTCGCAGAGGATGATGAAAGAAGACAGATCGTCATGGACAGGAGGCAGAATCAGCCTTGACATGCCTATCAGACACATGCTCCATCATCCTCAGCAAAACCCTAATCACCGTAACCACGTGGCGATGGAAAAGCAAAGCAACATCAAAGACAAGAAGTACAAGCAACCAAGCTCTCCAGGCGGGAGGCTGGCCAGCTTCCTGAATTCTCTATTCAACCAATCAGCGTCCAAGAAGAAGAAGTCGAAATCCAGCTCCACACAGTCCATGAAAGACGAGGAGGAGAGCCCGGGTGGGAGAAGGAGGAGGAGGAGCAGCATTAGTCATTTTCGAAGCTCTAGCACCACGGATGCCAAGTCTGTGTATTCCTCATCGAGTTCAGGATTTCGAACACCTCCACCATATAGCCATCCACAAATGGTAGCCTCCAATAGCTACAAAGATTTGAGAAGCTATTCGGATAATCACAAGCAGCAATATCAACAGCAGCAGCAGCAAACGGTTTCTTTATCAAAGTACAATACGAACTTCGATGAGAAAAGATCATCAAACAAAGAACTGACTTGGTTGGATCATGAGAAGTTCAAATTATCGGAGAAGTATAAGATTAGTTCCGACCAGGACCACAAGGGTTTGCTCAAGAGGCTCAGTGAGGTTGTTGATGACGAGCAGGAAGATGAAGGTGCAGAGAGTGATTCGAGCTCTGATCTTTTCGAGCTGCAGAATTATGACTTGGGTTATTACTCGAGCGGCTTGCCTGTGTACGAAACTACAAATGTAGACAACATCAAGATCAGATCAGTAACACCAATTTCCAATGCCTCATCCTAAACCCTACATTTGTGTTAGATATTATTGGATTATGCATATGTGGTTGAGAAAGGAATTAAAATTTCCTACATTTTTCGTTTTAAGTTCTCTTATCTTAAACTTCCATTGGCCTTTTTTCTATGTATGTACAGTTGAGAATGTTTGTTTTCTGCTTTTACTTTGCTTTTGGAGATATATATGTATATGTTAAGATTTTTAGTATACTTGTATCTTATATTTCTTGATTTTTTAACAGTTAGATTCTTATATTTCATGACTAGTATCTAATGGCTAAAAATCTCAACATATAAGATACAGCAAACATACTAAAATTTTTGGCATACATCAGCGTTGCTATATATGTTTTTGTCGAGTGCTGGAAAATAAGAAGCGTCAGAAGTGCAGCAGTTTTGGGATTGTGCCGGGCCGATCGATTTCGATTATCAGAATTTTGTATGACACTAGCAGATTCATGGAGAAACAACGCATCATAACTCACACCATGTGAAACTCATTCCTGTTACTTTTCATGATCACTTGGTACAAGAAGCGCAATTATGTTATATGTTAATTATTTTCATGTGGGTTCTCAGCTGTTAATGTTTGATATGTGCATGTAAATATTTTTGTTTTGTTTTCCAAAATTTAGAAATATAGTCACAAGCAGTTCTCAATGCTCGAATCTTCTTCAAGTGGTCAAAATGATTTGTGAACTAAAGTCTTTATATTGTTAAAATTTGAAATTTGATTATAATTCTTATATGTATTTGACATAATCATTATCTTAACCGTAAAATGTTAATTATAATAAATAATATATTCACATGAATTATATTTGACAGTTAGATAATAATTATAAAAGGTTTCATATAGTATGTTTAAAATTCGGGAGCACTTTTAAAGGTTCCTCAAGCAAAAGCTCGAACCACCCTCAATCACCGTCGGGTTGTTGAAATTCTAAAACTCTATAAAAGTGGACTAAAAGTCTTCTACATGTCAAGAGTTTAGCTAGCTAGTTTTCAAAACTCTCACAAATACATTAGGTATATATATTGTTTAGTGTAAATGTACACTAACTATATATGTTTAAAAACTAATAGCTTAACACAAGATTTGTTTTATATCACGATCTATTTACACTAAAGTCAGGAAAAATTTGAGAATTTAATAAGAGGAGATTAAATAGTGACACTCCCATTTAGTATGCATATGTCACATATTTCACTTTCACATATATGCAGGGACATAGAACGGATAGTAAATTGAGTTTGATTCGTGGAGGTATATGGGAAAAGGGTTTAAAGTTTAATAAGATCTTTACTGGGGGCAGATTTTCTTCTACCTTTTGTTAGGCTTCTGTCTAATCAAATGATCAACAGTAAAAGGCAATTAATTAAGCCTTACTCTATTTTCTCAGCATTAGAAACAACGTATAGATTCTAGACAAAGCCAAATTAACGTCCTTTTTAAGATCAGATGATGACAATTATTCAACACTAATGGAGTCTAAAGTACTTTCCCATATTTTTCCTTTATACTTTATTATTCTTCTTGGTGGTGTGGTTTAATTTAATAACATCCACAGATTTTATGATCCAAATGGTTCAATTGAGATATAAGAGCAGCCCCGACAACAGGTTAAAATTAAACCATGTGAGGGCAAGCCAACTCTGACTAGTTGGGGGCAAGGTATTTGTCAATTTGGAGAAGGATGAGTCTCCATCTACCTACCCACCGAAACAGGTGAACCGGTGAATTGGCCTTTCACTGCCTCATCTACTTAAAAGACAATTTATCAAGCCATGATTTGCCACATTCGAACGCTGCGTCACCTACTCAAGGAGAGAAACTCTGGCACGACAACTAAGGTATTAACATAGGGTTGAGTAAAATCAAAATACAAAGTCCTATATATTGTGAGAAATATCCTATACGAATGAGTTGATCTTACATCCTTACTCAAGTTTTAAAAATTATGTTTGTCTTAGTAAGATATTTTTTATTGTAGAGTCCGATTGACTCATGTTATGAGTACAATATACACAAAAAGATATATAGTCAGTTGTAAGGCAGATTCTCTCATACTTGTATCCGTATATATGCGTGAACACAATGCATGTTGAAGAAAGTAATGAATGGCTCGGTTGGAAGTGCTTTTAAAATGTTTGAAAGCGTGTTTAAAAAAAATGTTTTTGGATTCCAAAAGCACTTGAAGTGCTTCATGTAAGAGCACCAGTTATATGCTTTTTGAAAGAAGCATTTCAAGTATTTTTCCAAAATTCACTTACATTTTTATTAAAAATTGATTCCAAAAATATTTTCATAAAAAACGCTTTTAAATTAACAAGCCCAAAATTAGAGTTTGAATTGATCATAAATCTTGGCCCTTTTGGATATAGCCTTAGAAAGACTGAGGACTGTAACATTTGATGCATGGGGCACCAAAAGGTCCCAACCAAAGCCTGTAACTGTAACTACCTGGGTGAGTGGGAGGAGGGTCCAAACTTATTGCTCAAATAAATCAAATGTTACACTAATAATAAACATCTTGCTTTCCCTTGTACCGAATTAAATTCTCCTTTCTTTTTTAAAAGGCATCTGCAAGTAAGAACTCAAGCTCCCTTAACCACTTCACAATAATGGTCATTATCTCAGTATCAAATGGATGCTGGCTCCACTTTTTGAACCTTCTCATACACATACATACATACATACATATATATACATATATATATATATATATATATATATATATATATATATATATATATATTAAATGTGAGAGAAATTTACATGTAACATGTTACTTACACCTTTTCTCTTCTCGATCTCTCTCATCACATGTTAACTTTTTATCTTTCTCATCACAAACGATTAGCAGATAAAATATTGCCCAAAATGACACGAAGAAAGAATGTAGAGGTATGAACAGAAGACCAATCACATGAGCCCTCCAGAAAACTTAACCTAACTAGCTCTATATTCCATTAGAAGTTTCAAGACGCATTTGAATCTTCTGATCTTTGTGTGCTTTTCCAAGCACTTTTGGTAAACTCAATGTTCTAAAAATCTCCACCTAGGCGCTAGGCTGCTGGTCACCATCCCGATTAATGCCTAGGCGTTTGAAAATTAAGAAATGACGCTTAGACCCACTGAGGCGCCCGCCTAGACTGCCTAGCCCGTCAAGACCCGCCTAGGCACCCGTTCAGGTTGCGACTCACTTAGATAGAAAATAGATAACTTTCATTTTGCATTTTATTTATTTTTTCAATAAATTATAAGAGACTTGTTGAATACTTAATGAACACACATTATATGCTTGTTTCCCTTGTTTTCATTATGTTCCAATAGCTCATAATATATATGTCATTCTATTTTGTACTTTATGATGAAATTATATATATTTTCAGTATAAATAGACACTTATTTACACGAAATATAATAGATTTAATTAAATCCGTCTAATCCGCTTAGGCGCCCGCCTAGACCCCACCTAGCTGCCTAGGCGCTAAACCCCAGCTCGCCGTCCGATTAACGTTTAGCATCTTTTAGAACCTTAACTAAACTAAAGCAGAGACAGACGACAACATCGTTACTCATGTGGGAGGTTCCTCAAGGCTCGGGACAGCTACAAATGTCGTTACAAGCACACATGCAATATCGTGAGTGCTCAAATGATAGGACATCTTTTGGAACTATTGAGGTCAGAAGAGTTAAAAGAGTTTGATATTTTGTCTAGCTATGTTCGGACTGAGACGTCTCAACTGCGAACATTATATCAGGTGTGAATTTAAACACGAAGACCCACTGTAATTTATTTTTTTGCCTCAAACTCAAATTATGTACAATACGAGTATCAATTATTGCAAACAAGATAGAATGATCATTAAAAACCCAACCTAACGTGATGAATGAGATATTACTCACATCACATGATTGGAAAAAAAATAATATTATTCTTACATTTATTTTTCTCTTTCACATTATCTTGTTAATTTTTGTTATTGATATGCTTCAATTCATTTGATCCCGTAGCCGAAAAATTGAGAAAAGTGTGAGAAATATAAATGGATGTGCGGATGACACTATCCATGTATTGCTGAGAAATCTGAATGTCGAATGATTCCAATCAAAATCTGATCATCATCTAACCTAATATAAGCCCAGAAAATTTCATATAGATTAAGTTGGCAAGGCATTTACATGTGATACAATCACAATCCATTATCTGAAACTAAAGAGAAACTTTTAAAGCCTTCACTGACCTGGATCCTGGCCATCACAGCCTTGGTGCATTCCAGATAGCATTAACTGCTCTCCTCTTCTGATCTTCCTCGTGTCCCAACTTGCCCCACAATATACGGTCACTCCTTTTGTTCCAACACATCATACTTATCCATGAAGGTAGGGCACGGCCACTCCTTTTGTTCCAACACATCATACTTATCCATGAAGGTAGGGCACGGCCACCCATCAGTTCAAATGTTCCTTGACAAAATTAGGGTTTTACCAAACTTAGGGTTTGATAAAAAAGAAAGGTTCGATTTTGTTTTTATCCTTTTCACTGGGGATTATCACACGCCAAAGAGAGATCAATGTATGTTGCGACCCAATGTCCCATTTCGGAAAAAACAAGCTATGTTACATGAGCTTTTGGGCACCAGTACGGTGTAAGAGCAAGTTCTACCCACAATGTCGTATCAAAATATCGTGATAAGTACGCGAAAACAGAGTCAGTAATCTTAAGGACTGCATCCAGATTCGTATAGGAAGTTTCAAACATATATTCGTTTTTCACTAGACTAAGGTATGGTTTGGGGTTGAGGTGATTTTAAAAAAAGGTGGTATCAAAAAAAGCTGGGGGTCATTTTTGTGTTTGGTAAACTTCCAGCTTCAGCTTTTTTTCACAGTTTTGGGTGAAAAAAAGGCCAAAAAACAGAAGCAGCAAAATGCAGCTTTGAAAAGCTGGCTTTTTCAGCTTCTGCGCAAACCTCTAAAACACGGGTGAACAATGACCCTTTAATGAAAGTTTCTGGCAATCCTACCCTGAGCTCTCTCTTCCGCCCCCACACTCCTCCGTCAAACCCACCACTCTCCCACATCTCTCCGCACCCCTTCCGTCTCTTCTGCTCCTTCAAACCCACAAAACCCCCCAAACCACCTTCTCTATCCTCCTCAACACCGCCGCCTGCCAGAGACAGAGTCATCAATTTCGGAAAATAGAAGGGCAAGATGTTGGGCACCCTCCCTCCAGCTTACCTCAAGTGGGTCTCCAAAAATCTCCGCACTCGCGACTTCGAGGACTGGGCGAAGCTTGCCAACCAGGTCCTTGACGACGCTGTTTATCGAGACCGGATCGAGTGGGAGCTGGCGGAGAACGTCCTGAACGGAAATCGGAGGAAAACAGACCCAGCCTCTGACGTCGTTTCGTCCACCGAGCTATGGTGACTCCAAACCCATCAAGAACCCTAATTTCCCAAAACCCATTTGTCCATTTCACCAATACATTCACTCAGCTCAAGCTCAAGCGGTTGATTCCGAGGATTCCGAGCAGAAGGAAGAAAGAGTGTAGAGAGAGAGAGAGCTGAGGTGAGATGGTCTGAGATCAAAGGTTTGTGTGTGGGGTTGTCTCGGTGGAGGAGAGAGTGCAGAGAGAGAGCTGAGAGTTTTCGAGAATGTAGAGGGAAAGAAAGACACAGGGAAAAGGGAAATGGGGTGTGGGCCCACGGCCACACAAAATCCTCACATAAAAATAATAGTATTAAATAAAATATCATAATAATAATATAATATTATACCTTTTTTGGTCATTTCACACAGTTACATCTGTTTTACATAAAAGTTTACCAAACACTATCATACTGCTTTTTTTTTCCAAAAGCACTTTTACAAAAAAGTTTACCAACGCTCTACTGCTTTATTTCACAGCTGCTTATTCTCACAATACAGCAGAAGCAACTTTTTTTCAAAGCACAGCAATACCAAACCAGCCCTAAATTTCTTAAGGTCAACACTTCTTTTTAGTGTGAAAGTGATTGTGTGTGTCGAGTACGAAGGCACATTGGATGAAAGCCTGCAACTGCGCATTCGAGTTATCACTTTTTCATGCAGGCTGGTTGTATTTCTATATTGGGTTTTGGGTGAAGTCCAAGTGTCCATGGATGTAAGCTTTTTTTAGTCACAGAAGTTGGGCTGAGTCATTCTCTCTAGCCTTGGCCCGTGCGACTACGACCAAAAAGCACGTCCCCTTGGTCCTTGGTCACATAATGCCATCACAATGTTCACTACTACCTCTTTCTCCCCATAAAATCAAGCCGGCCTCTCTTCATAAAAGAAACATCACCTTTTTGCCACAATGTTCAAACCAAATGTTCCAATTCACAAAAAAAAAAAAAAAAAAAAAAAAAGTACATGAAATTCATGTTTTCGAAAATGTAAATTAAATGTAAATTAAAAGTAAATTTGTGCATCTTATATGTGCATCTTTTTGGGTTAGATACTTTTTATAGTGTGCCCAAGTATCTATTCTTCGAAACGTTTAATCGGTAGATTTTTAGTCAAATCTACAATAACTACGATCTAATAGTTAAGATTCATGAGTACTACATAATTTTTACTCCTGACTGTTTAAATTTTTAGCATAAAGTTGGTACAAATTTGAGAGTTTTCAAATGACGTGTGTAATGAATTTACGACGTACTACAGATTATTTGATGAGTTATTTTAAAAATACAAATTCAAAATTAACAATAAATGAAAAAGAAATACTTGAGATTTAGTCATTTTCAAAGTTTTCTTCACATTCGCTTTGAGTGTTTGAGAAGCAGGCAATGACAAGCAGTAAACTCCGAAAGACTAACCAGCTGCAGCTGCAGGAGCAGTCCACTCGAGAAATTTTTTATTGTGATGAGAACACAGGTTAACTTTTATTTTTTAAGTTATTAAATTTTCAACATACATATTCTATCATTTATATAGTGACATATAATGTATCATCTCGTATGCCAATCACAGTGAAAAATATCTCCGGTCCACTCCTCCCATAACCATCTCATGCCTTCCAGTTTCCAGCTTGTCCAGACTGACAGCGACACGCGTCATCCATCCACAGCATACACATGGCACAATGGGTTCGTGCCATATCGTTTTTATCCTTATCTCATGACAGTCAGACAATCTCACAGTAAATATCAATACTGGTAAGCCACACAGTAAAAAAATTCTTATAATTACATCTATTTATTCTACATTGCTAATTCTGTACGGAGATTCTCTTCAAATTTCACTATCTGTAACTCAAAGAGCATGTAATTTGAACTGTTCAAATTGAGTCTAACCGTACTTATTAGTTGATTATGCTGACACACTACATACAAGCTAAATGCTCGAATCTTATTTTTGTTCTCTTGAACGGTCCGAGTTCTTTGATTTGGTTTTGAACCATGAGATTCGATGAGGATTCAAATTAAAAAAAAAAAAATTTAAACCCAAAAGAAAAAGAAAATCAATTGACAATGAGAATAATTTTGGATTTTATTAATTTCCAATGCATTTATAATCTTTGATTTTTTTAATTTAATTAAACAATCTAATTAGAAAACTTTGATTTATGATTGAAGGAATTTGAATGTGTGACGACATTGTCCAATCATGCTATAATATTTGACCTTTCGGGTTGGCCTTTCGGAGTGGTTGCACAAAAAATCATTAAATGTGTCACACCTTAATATGTCCACTGTGAAACGGACAAAGAGGCACCAATTGCAGAGAAATAGAGAGGCATGCTTGGCCATGTCAGAAAGTGCCCCATCAAATTGTTCACCAATTTCATATATGAAATGGGCCACATCCCCACATGCCATCAAATATGTTACATGTGTTCTAAATTATAATTCATACATCAATAGGGCCACATCCCTTAGCATTTACCAATAACATTTGTATTTATATATCTTTTGTTGTCTCCATCACTTGTAGTTGTTGAGATTCGAGTTCAAAGTAGATATGTATTGTAGGGAGTTCAATATTAGATTGGTGACATTTTTTTTTTGTAGTCGCGTAACTTTATTGTATGTGATCAGAATTTTATAGTAGCTTACTTTGTTGCATGCGAATCAGTTGTAAAAATGAATTTGTGAACAAAACATGACAAACTAAAAGCTATAGCGTCCCTTGTACATTGTCACATCCCAGCCCGGGCCCCCACCACATCCCGAGCTCGACCCCACCGTAGCACGATATTGTCCGCTTTGGGCCCCAGCCATGCCCTCACGGTTTTGTTTCTGGGAACTCACACGAGAACTTCCCAGTGGGTCACCCATCATAAGAATGCTCTCGCGCGCTACTCACTTAACTTCGGAGTTCTGATGGACTCCCATGATGGGTGACCCACTGGGAAGTTCTCGTGTGAGTTCCTAGAAACAAAACTGTGAGGGCGTGGTCAGGGCCCAAAACGGAAAATATCGTGCTACGGTGGAGGCGTGCCCGGGATGTGACAATTTGTTATCAGAGCCTAACCCTGGTCGCGCATGTGCCGACGAGGACGTCGGGCCTCTAAGGGGGGGTGGATCCTGTGAGCCTTATATGTATATTCTCATCTCTACCTAGCGTGATACCTTTTGGGAGCTCACTAGCTTCAGGTTCCATCGGAACTCCGAAGTTAAGCGAGTAGTGCGTGAGAGCACTCCCATGTTGGGTGACCCATTGGGAAGTTCTTGTGTGAGTTCCCATAAACAAAACCGTGAGGGCATGGTCGGGGCCCAAAGCGGACAATATTGTGCTACAGTGGAGGCGTGCCCCGGATATGGTAGAGTCCGGGGCGAGACGTGACATACATTGTTCTAAAAATCTCCACTTAGCGCCGCCTAAGCGCTAGGCGGCTGGCCACCGTCCCGATTAATTCCTAGGCGTTTGAAAATTAAGAAATGGCGCCTAGCCCACCTAGACCGCCTAGGTACCCACCTAGCCCGCCCAGACCCGCCTAGGCACCGACTAGATTGCTACTCACTTAGACAGAAAATAGATGGCTTTCATTTTGCATTTTATTTTTTTTCAATAAATTGTAAAGACTTGTTGAATACTTAAATGAACACACATTATATGTTTGTTCCCTATGTTTTCATTATGTCCAATACTTCATAATATGTATGTCATTCTATTTTATAGTTTATGACGAAATTATATATATTTTAAGCATAAACATACACTTATTTACACGAAATATAATTGATTTACTTAAATCTGCTTAGACGCTAGGCCACAGCCTGCCACCCGACTAGCGCCTAGCGTCTTTTATAACATTTCCAAAGGATGAGAGGGCAGAGGCCTTTGGACAATCTCCGCTCCGAACTCTGAGCAAACAAACAGGCCTTGGAGGCTGCCCCCAGTAGCCAGGTCTAGGATAATCTTCAATTTGATAGACAAACAATATAAGAATTTAAGATAAATATCTGTGTGCCTGCAATTATCAACAAATTATTATTAATTTGGACTATTGATTGGTTGATTGTTTACAGATTTCACAAAATAACATTCAAAAAGTACAATTGGATGCAAACACAAGTCAAAATTCAAACATAAAGATCGTAGTGGACACACAATTAAACCAATTGATTACCTTAATTAAGTTTAACCCCATTTGTTTGGAGGGAAAGGAACAAAGGAGCTAATCCTCCACTTTGTCCCTGTAATTAAATGCAAAAATGTGTACTAAAACGGAATTTCATAATTTCTGAAAAGCTACAAAAGACCTCGAGGCATATATATGGTCGTGGAAAATCTTGTTGACTCACAGTCACAGTGTATCTGCTTCGACCTCACCAAAACCTGATAATTGCTCTCTCCTCTCTCTCTCTCTCCCTCTCCCTCTCTCTCTCTCTCTCTCCTTCCACGCTCGCTCCGGCCTTCATTGTTGGTTTCATCTGGTATGCAAAAACCATCTTTTTCAGCTGTCTTTTTCCATTTTATATTCTGTTTGGTTCCCGAGAAAATGTAGGAAAACGGGCAGAAATTTTGTTGGGAATCTTTGAACAGCCATTTTGTTTACCATATATAATTTTGTAGTATCGAAAACCCACATACGTGAAATGGGTTTTAAGTTGTTTCTTGAAATGGATGTTCTGTATTATTTTCTCTGCTTCCTAAAAAAAATTGAAAAAAAAAAGATCTTTTCACTGCTTCTTCTTCCTCCAAGTTTTTTCACAGAAAAATTTGAGCTTGGAACACATTTCATTTTCTTTCTGTGATTTCAAAGGTGAAAGTCGGTGGAATATGTGATTCTGTAATCTGGGTATATTTTGGTTTGAGTTTTGAGGCTCTGTTTGGTTGCTGAGAAAATCGATGGAGGGAAACTCTGGAGCTCAGTTATACATTTTCCTGTGCTCACTGTTTTTGAAGCATTAAACTTTCTTTTTGTATCACATTAAAATAAAAAACTTTCCCTTTTTCTACTTTGTTCATCTGATTGCTCTGCAGCGAAAAGAGCATGATTTTCTTTTCTAGTTTTGGGACTGCTTAGTCAGTGAAGCAATGGTTTCATCTTTTTTGCTTGATGGGTTTGTTTAATTCCGTGCAGAATTCTGTTTGTGGGTTTTTAGGGATTTCTATATATGTTTGATTAATTGATGCTATTGCTTTGATTGTTATTGATATTATTTGCTTGCATTTCCCATTCCCTATGATTTATTTGGAAATATAAATTTACCTTTTGCTTCTGTGAATTTTGGTAGGAATCAATTAACATTACTGCAGAATACTGCTTGAATTAGATTCTGCTTCTACTTATGGAGTCTTGGAGTTTTGGTTCAGAAGGGAAAGGGTTTTTGTTTCCGGAAGAAATGGATTTACCAACTGATGCATTTTCAAGGAGTACTAGGAAAGCATTGCTAGAATTGGATAACAAAACTTGCTTTAATTTTGGTAAGGAATCAGTTGATAGCGTGGGGTTCATGGATTTGGGATTCCCTGATATTAACCAAGGAGTGGAAATCTTGAATGGTGTGATTGGTAATGATTCTAGTTATAATTCTGTAGCTTCACCTTGTTGTTTGATTAGTTCAAGTTCATCTTTTGGTGATGGGGAATCTGGGTCGAAGTTTTCAAGCCCTGTGACTGAATCTAATAGCATGGATTCATCAATGATTGCTTTGAAGCTAGGGGGGTTTGCTGATAGCAGAGGTGGGCAGAACAGTCAGCATTCGATTTCTACAGAGAGGTCGAAAAGAGCTGGCAATGGCATGAGGAGTTCATACTGTCACGCTCCAACCTGCCAAGTCCATGGTTGTAACATGGATCTTACCTTTTCAAAGGATTACCACAAGAGGCATAGGGTTTGTGATGCTCACTCCAAGACTGCCGTAGTGATTGTTAATGGAATCAAACAGCGGTTTTGCCAGCAGTGCAGCAGGTTTGGTTCTGTTTTTGGTTTTGGTTTTTTTGAAATTTGCTTATGCATTCACTTTTACTTTGCTTGTTCTTATGTGTTTATGGTAACTTATCATGGCATATATCATAGGAAGATTAGTATTAGTTCGTTTCATAATTTTGTATCCGAATAAACCAACGAGTCCCAATTGTTTATTTTCGAGGTTAAGTGATGAATTTATTTGTTGACTATGCTTTATGAGGAGTAAAAAATGACAAGAAGTATATATGAAATGTGAAAAAAGTCGAGGAAAATTATGTTGCAGATTCACCATTCCACCACAGTATTGCTATGAGGATTTGGCACATAGTAGGATCTCATACGCATGGTGAGGGATTGATTCCCAGACACTCCATCTGATAGTTGAAAATCGAAGAGATACAAATTTCCTCTTCTTTTCAATTCAACTTCAGCTTCAACCTCGACCTTTATATAACCTTTAAGAGATTCCATGCTTTTTCTTTTTCTTTTTCTAATGCCTTAGTCATACTCAAATACATCCTAAGACATTGATTGGACAGTAATATGATCTTCTCCCAGTCCAAATAGGAATCTCTCTAACCTCTACTCATCTAAGATTCTGAGTGATATGAACTAAATGAGGTTTTGGGCTACAGAAAGTCGCACTTTTATCTGCTTCTTCAACTTTGACATGGTTTTTATTTACATATGAGTCGTGCGACATTGAATACCAAAGTGCTTAATTGTTACAAGTGGTTTGAAGTATGAACAATGTCATTTTTCTGTGATTAGGTTTCATCTTCTTGCTGAATTTGATGATGTGAAGCGCAGTTGTCGTAGACGCCTAGCCGGCCACAACCTTCGGCGAAGGAAGCCTCAACTAGATACCCTCGATTGTAAACCGCATAAGTTGATTCGGTCATGTGAAGGTAAGAACACCCCCATATATTCAATCTGCTCGTGAAACACCTCACACTAACCCACCTGAGTTTACATTTTCTTTTAAAATATACTCTGTTCTACTATAAATCGGCCACAATGCTTCCGAAGCTAGAACTTTGACAAATTTTTTACCGATACAATTTTCGGTAAGAAGGAAAAAGAACTGGAAAATGATGCGTATTACTTTTTTTAGAAGGGGACTAAAGAGCCTTTTCCTAAGATTGCAAGATTCTAGAACCATGTTTGATGCATATATTTTGATAAAAATTGTGATGGAACAACCTTCATGTCTGAGCATGTCTGTGGCTAGAATTTAGAGATAAGAGAAGATAACTTTTATGCTATTATTTTCTCCCACTATGTTTCCATCTTTTGACCAGGCCATGTCTTTACCTATAATATGCTGTTTTATAAAACCAACTTTTGAGCTATCAAGGCTAAAAGGGTGTGGCCACATCAGCCACCCACAGAGGTTCTCTCAGTTCTTTGTGTCTCCAGATTTTTGTAAAGTTTATCTTGGAAGAGAAGCAACACAAACCCACTTAGAATCCACTAAGCACGCACTAATTGGCATTAGGATTAAGGCGTGTGCAAACAGTATCGTTCTTAAAACATTCGGTAAGAACAAAAAGAAAACGCACTTGTTATTCAGGTGAATATATGTTTTCTGCCTAAGAATCCACATTCATGGTAAAGAAATTATTTATAAAATTATCTATCGTAAAACACTCCAAGTAATATGTGATCTGTAGAACTAATTGCATGATAGGATTACTTCATGAACTATGTTTTTTACATTTAGCTTTTATATTTGCAGGAAACGGGTATATGGGAACTTCCTTTTCGAAGGGAACACCCTTTGTTTTTTCGGATATACTTCCAGATGGCTGCATTCTGTATCCAGAATATGAAGAAGCTCACCTATATGGACATGTCAAATCTGAAGACAGGTCAACCTACGGCCAGTCTGCAACACCTTTACCAAACAGGCAGTTTATTCCAAAATCATTCCGCCATCTGCCTGGCCTTGGAGAACAGCATGCTTCTGGAATTCCCTCGTCAGGAAATGAATACTCCGTCTTTGATACATCATCAACCGCTGAGAAAGCATTTGAGCCTTCATACTCGAGCTGTGCTCTCTCTCTTCTGTCAGCTCAATCACATAACTTATCAAGCAATTCAGCCGGAGTTCAAGTGCCTAGCCCCCTGATAAATCAAAGAGCCCATCGCAGTTTTGGTCAACTTAATGAAAAGACTTCGAGGGTAAACTCCATGGAAAATTGTGGACGAAACAGGTCCTACCCGTTTAGTATGAAATCTATGGGAGCCGACCATATGGAATCAATCAAAATTTCTGATTCTAGTCATGCTGCTGACTTCCAACTTCACACAGACAGGGATTTGCATGTGTCAGATTGCTTAAGTGACGAGTATTGTGTTTCTCCTGAACGCGGAACAACTTTTGATTTGCGGCAATTGTCATCACACCTTCAAAGAGTGGAGCATGAGAGAAACTTTTTTCAAGTAAAGCAGGAAAATGGAGAATTCTACTGTTTCCCGACGGGCGTGCAAGCAACAATGTGATTATGTGAGTGTTTCCACTAATTAAAATCTCACACCCTGTGAAAGTGGGAGTGCATTCCCAGCTTGAAAAGGTCATCCGAAAGCGAGTAGCAGCTTAATGGAGATAACTGTTGCATACATTAGGGATGAAATAAAAACCATGAAATTGCTGGCTGTATGTCCGCGTTTATATATCTTTATGCACAGGATATTCGAGCGGATTTGATTAAAAACGGTGTTCACGATTGTGCAGGTTGCTGGAGGCTGGAGGCAGTTTGGATCTTCAGCAGAATTCCAACATTTCCATACACAGGCTGGTAGAAACTTTAGATACCATTGGCAGTAACACTCTATTCCGAAAGGAAAATATAGCTATCTAGTTTTGATGCGGTAAAAGCTCTGTAAGCTGGATTTTTTGTAAGTTGCTATAGACACCTCTATGTTACGTTAGTTATCTGCAAACTTTATGGTAATCCAATGATTTAAGATATTAAATTACACTATCGTTGGTATTGGTTCAATTTTCTGGGATGGTGTTCAAATTACACGTGCTCTCTCTCTCTTGGGCCATATGGATAAGTATGACTAATGTTTTGGAAGATATCATGCCTGTCCAACGACAATTCTCGGCTGCAACCGGGATATAATCGCACATTAGTATCCCTTTGATCACTTAATATGAAATGGAGAAATTTTTCATTGTGATGGGAACATAGAGGATACAACACGTGGTTTTATGCAAGTGGTCGGAAATTTTATTTATTAAGTTATTAACCCTTTAACGCATATATCACATTATT
Source organism: Heteromeles arbutifolia (assembly GCA_024362995.1). Lineage (NCBI taxonomy): Eukaryota > Viridiplantae > Streptophyta > Magnoliopsida > Rosales > Rosaceae > Heteromeles > Heteromeles arbutifolia. The sequence goes on from JANCRC010000021.1 coordinate 3,792,282, forward strand.
TGTATGGAGACACGTGGTGTACCAACTTGTGTTTCGGTCACACTGGAAAAAATCTCTCCATGAAATGGGGGTATAGCCTAGTTACACAAAAAGAATTACCCTTATCAAGGTGAATTTTTTTTTTCCTTTGATAAAAGGAGAGGTTTTTTCGTGCAACTAAGACGCAGTCTCAGTTGCGTCACTGTCTAATAAATAGTCGCGTGTTTAAAAAGTGCACTATCCATCTATTAGACACTGCTACATGATGAATTGGTGACATAAGTGAATCTTAATCTCAGGTTGATTAACTTCTTTATTGTTGGCGTTGAAATTATGAATCACACATTAGGAAAACAAAAGACTTTGCATGTGCTTAAGATATTGCTAATTAGCTTTGTGATGCAACTAGGGATGGCAATGGTTCGGTTTGAGGACGCAAATGCTATATCGATTCCCATAACCAAAAAAATTAACCATATCCATAACCGCAAATTAACCATCAGGTATTTTCTATAACCATACCCACAGGATAATGGATTCCCCATCGGGTAACAGTTATATCTATCTTCGTCAATACAAAAAAATCTAATAGTTCAGTTGACGCATTATAATTTAGTAAATATTAATTTCGTCATTAAATATTTGATATATAATTAAATGATTCAATGAACGGATCTTGTGGAGTATAAAAATTAAAGTTAAACATTGATGATGTTGGCTAACTTTGATATTTTTCATAAGTATCATTGAATTCTCATTGATTTTGACTCAAAACTTATGAACTTTCTCACAAAATGCAACTCACACAATGCAACTTTTCTATTATATGGATTCAATAAATAATGAATACATTTATTATATTATATATTATTCGGGTGGAATTCTGGGACGGATACGGATTGAGGACCTCTATAACCATATCCAAAACCATAACCGAATAATAAATTCATGGTTTTTCCCCCATATCCAAAATATATCTAAATTTTCATACCCAAATTCAATCAATTCGGTTAGTTAGCCATGGTTATCGAGTTTAACGGTTAGATTTGTCATCCCTAGGTGCAACCTTAATTTACTTCATGGTATCAGAGTAAGTTGTCTCACGATTAAAGTCAAACGGTCACATATGCTTTATGTCACCCATTTTATGTTATTCACATACTAGACTTGAAAATTCACTATACGTACTACTTCTTATATTCAATTAGTATTATTGTTTAATAGTTGATTAGTCAATATAGTTCTGCTGCAGCAGCATGCATGAATGTTTTAGTGAATTGAATGATTATTTTGATGTCCACTATAGTTCTACTTTTTTACATTATCCCAAAACCCTAGAATTTGTGATCACAGAAGTGAAAGGGAAATTTAAAAAAAAAAAACTCCACTATTGGTGTTTTCCAGTGAACCTTGATTACTTCCAATTAATGCCAAAAAGGTGGGAATGGCCGACGCTCTTGTCCACCTTTCAAAGTTGAAGACTTGAAACCCACCAACAATTAGTGCTCACTATTCCCTAATCACTACTTTTAATAAATTATATTTATGCATTCATCATGAGATTTGGAATGCAATCATCCTTGAAAATACAAAATACTGCAGCCATCGGACGCCACTATGAGCCTGCTTATTTTATGCAGCATTATATGTGTATATATAATCCATACGTACAACTTGGAGATAAAAGTATGAAGGGCTTTGTCTTTGCATTAGGAATTGGATCTCCTCCTGAGCAAATGATAGGAATCCTCATGACCAACAAACACGGATAGTTGAATTTCGATTAAACGGTTACAATTATTATAATTTTTAGAAAAACCTCCTGCTTGTAACCGTTGGATCAAAATCTAACGACCTTTGTTTGTTGATCATAAGGATCCCCATGGTCAGGAGGGGATCCAATTCCTTTGCATTGGACATGATTAAATCATTAATCTTTAGATTGAGGAGGATGATTAGTGTGCATGTTTGTCTGCACGTGTCAAATCAAGCACCTAACCCAAATGTCATGTCAATGTTGTAGCAATCATTTGACGTCAGGAATGATGTCGTTTAAAGTCACTTCCACCCAAGGTATTAAATATCGGTAATATCGGAAATATCGGTAATCCGAAAACACAGAAATATCGATGGAAATAACGGGATAATATCGATATCGATAAAAATTATATGGAAACCACGGAAATTGTAAGAAAAACTTGGAAATTTTTATTGAAACTTTGCAGGATGTTTATTTAGTCAATTATCTATTAGTTTATCATAAAAAATTGGAAGGAAATGCATTGCATGATGGATTTAACTAATTTAAGTTGATTAGATAGCGAGCTGGCAAACATTGTGAGTGTAGAAAATATGTAGTAATTAATGAAAAAAGTTTAAACACACCATAATCATTTATATATAATGAATTAGTACAATATTTCACACTGTATACATTGCATGGTAACATACATGAGTGACTTAGTACCATATAGAGTTCTTATGATGTTCAAATCTCTATGTGTAAAGTAAGTGTATTGTAAAGAGTAGTCAAAATGATAAATTCTCAAAATAATTTTGCATGTAATTGTTAACATGCGTCAGTGATATCCGTTATTTTCTCCTCCTTTTATTTATTTCTTTTTCCAAAACAAAAAAAAAAAAAAAAGGAAACAAAATCCAAAGCAATATCTTCATCAGAAAGCCCATGCTTTCCCAGCTTTCTGTCATTTCCTCCACAGTCTTCCCAACTTTCTCTTCCCTGCTTCTCTCCCAGGTTGCCTTCTTTCCCCAGCTTTCCCCCAGCTTTCTGATTCGCAGACTCTCCCCCTCTTCGCCCCCCTCCTTCCCCACGCCCCCACCCGCAGCGCCATCCTTTCTTCCTCCCCCCACGTTCTGGTTCTGCTTCCCCCCCCCTCCGCACCCCCCCAACCCCCAACACTCCCCCCCCCCCCCACGTTTTGCTTCCCCACCCACATACCCGACCATCACTTTCGCGTTCAGGTTCTGTTTCGCCGCCCCCAGATCTAACCCGCCCACAGATCCAACCATTACTTTTGCGCCCACAGATCCAACCCGCCCACAGATCCAACCATTACTTTTGCGCCCACAGATCCAACCCACCCACAGATCAATCCGTTTGTTTCGGATTCCCACCCCCGCCGCGGCTCGTTTTTCCCCCCCCCCCCCAGGCGAATCTCTTCCACCCCCTCTTGCCGCGACCCTTTCTTTCGCCGCGACAGTCTCCGGCATTCTTCTCCGGTTAGCATAATTTCAAAATATCGCGATAATTTCGAAAATATGGTGATATTATCGATATTATCGATAATATCGCGATATTTTGACGAAAACCGGTTGGATAGTAATTAAAATATCGGTACCATTAAAAACCGATAATATTGGCGAAATATCGCCGATATTATCGGCATTTTGTTCCTTGCTTCCACCTTGATGAACTCTTTTTAATTAATCGAACCTTGCAATGTAAACATTGTTTTATATCTTGAGGGATGTTTAAAGTTCGAATATCTAATCTCTAGTTGATATAAGTTACTTTAAAAGGAAAACTAATGAAAAATGCTTGAAAATTTTGAGTTTTAACGAAAATGATAAAATAAAGGGTAAAATAAATAGTATCAAGATTGACTTTTTGGTGTAAAAATATGATTTTTCGTTAAAACAAACAATACCGAGAGTATTTCGTTAAAGTTCTCTCTTTTGAATCCAAAAGAAAGCCGAAGTACAAGAATCCCTGCCTGCTAAGGAGATTGAGTGGAAGCTATTGAAAAGCCCACTATAACCAATCTGTAAATGGTGAGGCCTTTTTGCCAAACGATCAATTTAAAAAGAAAAGTACTTGTACTCATTAAGGAAGTGCTTTTACTCTCACAAAAGCACTTTCAATTACACTTGTTTCTCAATACTGTTGAATAAGAAGGTTATGAGCTGAAATCTTATGAACGACAATTGTTGTATAACAGAATAATTATAAGAAAATAATTCATCGGTCTTGCACATCACATATCTTTTCTAGGATTTGGTATTAGGATTTCAGGAAAATATTACAAGAGATTTGAAAACGCTATATATAAATATATAACAATCGGAAACTATATAAAATGAGAAACAATTGGTGAAACTCAAAACGTTAAATTAATAAAAGCATCAAATAATACAAAATTAGAATACTGATCAGCCATTCTAATTCAATACAAATTACCAAACACCAATCAAAGTACTCTTAGCACGGAAATTAAGTTCATTAACAAAAGAAACGAAAAGTAAGGAGAGACAAAGTTCTAAACACGAACTAAACGAGAGTACTTAATTAATTGTATGCACGCTGAACTGCTAACGAGGGATGAAGTAGGAAGGAAGCAGCTGCGGATATGGTTATTTAAGATCTCCATGATACCCATGTAGTCGTGGCGTTTTAGGGTTTTGGCAGCACGTAGCTAGCATGTTCATTCCTGCAAAATCTGAGCCCTTGAAAGCATCAATCAGAGAGGCAAATTAAACCCAACTTTCTTCATGCCACGAAAAATAAAAAGTGAAAAAAAAATCTATGATGAACAATATTCAAAATATAAATAGAAAAACAAGGTATTGTCTCTTACGTTGTTGTTGCTGCAGCTCCCAGAACTTGATCCTGGAGACGACTGACTGGGAATGTACCTAGCCCACTATAATACAATATTATATATTGATACAGCAAAGTTAGAATATTTTTTAACTTTTGGCAAAAATCTATATATATATGTGTACTTGAAAACCTAGACAGCAGAAAAAAGGAACCTTACATTTTTTGCTGCAGCACTAAAAGCCTCACGATGTGGAACCTGTGGGTTGGCTTCTTTGATTCGCTTGATCTCATCTCTATAAAAAAAACAAAGATCGATGCATTAATTTGGTTATTTGTGATATCCATCTGCATAATTTCATGTAACTAATTAAGTAGTTCAGACGTTAGGGGCCTAGGGCTGGGTTGAAGCCCTAACTATATTTTGTTAGAGTTTACGATTATGGTGACATGTATGATGCTTAATGATTAATTTCACGCTTTACATACATCTTTGATTCACGAATAAAGCCTCCCTCGACGTTACTTCAAAATGTCAATGTGAAAGAACAAAAAAAGTAAATTAACAGCACAATATAATATTTAATTAATCAAGATGGCTTAGCTTGGATCTCCTTACTTCATGAACCGATTGTAAGCAGATGGAAGTCTGTGTTTCTTCTCAGGTGCTGCAAAACAAAAAACATATGGACATGTAATTTATAAGCAGATTGACCATAAATCCATAGAAGAGTAACAACTCGTTTAATTATATTTAAATCTAGCTATCATTAAATGAAAGGATTGACTAATTAAGCCTCGTGAAATGTGGTTGTAAACTTGTACGTACGTTTGACAACAAAGGGTGCTTTGGGGGATGGTGGGTTGCTTGATACAGGTGACGACGATGATGAGGAGGATTGGCCCTTCCTGAAGTCATTGCAACAGCCCGCCTGCTTCTCATTCAGATATTGATCACTTTCCTTAGTTAGCAACACACACAAATAGAGATATGGTTTCTTAATTAATTTCTTCTGGTTTCTTATGCATAGACATATATAGGTGGCTACATATCACTAGGGCTTATACTATACTGTAGGAAAACCCTAGAGAGATATATCACTAGCTAGGAACATATGTATAAGAAAACTTTTACCCCAACGCAGGTTTGGCGTTCACATATTGTAGTAGTCTACATATATGTATACATATATATAGTACTGATTATGTATATGTCGACGGATGTGACTACCATCTATGGTTTTGTGTGTGTGTGTGTGTGTGTATATATATATGATCGAGAGAAACTAGCTAGCGGAGTAATTAGTAATATTTACCTGAAGAGTCAAGGAGGTGGGGTGATCAGGAAGGCATTGCCCTTCGAGTGGAGGTCTGGTGCTGAGAAAGGAAAGGTTACTGCAATGGCCACATTTCACAGTTACTGTGTCCATCAACCTTTTGCATGGAAGCCCAACCTACAGAAACATCCAATTAATTAGTTAAAAACAAGTTTCTTTTTCTTTCCAAAACTATATATATATTTACAAACAACAAACAGCAGCTGGCAGATTAGAGAAGAGAGAAAAGTAAATAATGTTAGGGCATATTCTGAAAGTTATACTTGTTGATAGAGAGAGAATGTGGGTTTTATTTTAATTGGAGCTCGTCAACATATATATAAAGGTGCACAACCTATATATATCATGCATATACATATATACACACACATAGGTTTGATTACCGCAAGGACAGTGTTGCAGAAGTTGCACCGAACATAGCAAAGGTTCTCAGATGGCTGATTAATCAAGTCCATGGTAACTTTCTCTTCCATGTTCATGTTGGAAAGAAAAAGAAAGGGCTACAGTTCGAAGATGAAGAAGAAGAAGAAGTAGAGGAGGTTGTAAGATGAAAGTTTGGGGTTTGTGATGATATGAAGGGCTGAGTAGGAGGCACTTATAGATTAGGACAAGTGGCTAGGTGGATAGCGTCAAAGGGAAATCTAAAGTTACTAGTCATCAACATCGTACTTCTGCTAGCTGCACTTAATTGCAATGCAGAACTCAGTTAGACGTACGTACGAACCACAAACTTTGCTAAAAAGACGTTGACTCAATATCTCCCCATTTTCTCGAGAAAAGATCCCATTTGTGCTCCTATTTTCTTTTACCTTCTTCCCAAGTAAATTTGGTTGGAAAAAATTAACTAGCAATTTGGTTTCTTTTTAAGCTAGAGTATTTTTGGTAGGATAATGCTTTTGTCCCTTCGCGGGACTTATTTGTCCTTCCACTTACGATTATTCAATTTAGAGATATTTTAGCCACTAAACAAATTGACCATTCATCATGAGGACGCTAATTGTTACTAAAATCGTTGATTGGTTTAACATGTATAGATGACTAAACAATCTCGAAATTGAATGATTTTTTACAGATATGATATTTAGAAATGATAACGAGAATGAACGGTTCCGATTATGATGTTCGGACGGTAAAAATTTGTTAATTGTAAGTGGTGGACACATAATTAAGTCCCCCATGGGCGGTCGGTCACAAACATTATCCTAGTAGGTATTTATGTATTATGTATTACGTTAGAGTATGATGGTTTTCTAGTGAGATAAGGACTATGATTCTTTCCCTATTTTTATATTTCTTGTTTGTTTTAGAATTAGGTCTTTATAAACACAGCTCTTGTAACTCAATATATATAATTAAGTATGTCAAGATACAGACAAATTGAGTTATGGAGCGACAAATATGTAGTGTTCTTCTTTCTTTTTTAGTCAATGGAATAATAATTTGAGTTTCTAATCGATTTTTCCTTCTTTGTCTTGTTGTTTGATTCTTTTAACAAAATAGTGGTGATGTTCAAGACTTCAAATCTATGGCAGAGATTTTGGCATCCCGTTTATTGTCTTCCTACTTTCAGTTTAAGTTCAATTACTCGTTGTACTTGAGAGATTAGTCAAGCTACTTAGGACAATTTGCTACTCCATATGCACTTAATTAAGTTCAAATCTATTTTCTTGTGGTTAATTTACATAAACTTAGTGAAGATTACCAGTAAAAAATCAGTATATTTGTCTAATTTTTCTTTTTTATTTCCTCAAGCCGTCAACTAATCATCTACTGACTGATGCCTTAGCCAAAGAAAAAAACATGAATGAATGCATACATATAGACGGACGAATTAACATAATAAAGATTCTTGATATTGATATGAATATATAATTTGATTATATATATCATCATAACAAAGAAAAAAAACATTAGTGCAAGGTATTGATATTGATTATATATATATATATATATATATGTATGTATGTATGTATATTATTTACCCTGCATAGTGCAGGATCCCACAGTAGACGACACGTCCCATCCAAAATATTGCTACACACCAAGACCACCAGAGAAACAATTTGCAATAGAACATTTAGCCACTTTTTGTGATATACCCTATTGCCTATTAACATCTATAGGAGCTAGGACAATTCACAAAATGAAAATCTTGACGGGAAGTTTTCTTTTTCAATTTGGGGTTTATAGTAGCCTTAGTAGGAATTCAAATTAAATTGGACATTTTTCAACAAACAGAAATTTTTTTCACAAGGGAGATAATTCTTTTCCGATAAGAGAGTGAAAGCTAGTAGATGAAGATTAAATAAAAAAATAAATATATATATATATATAAATAAAAAAATAAAAAAATAAATATAAATAAAAAAATATATATATATAGGGTTACGATTCGGGTCCACACTTTTTGTCATATATTTTCACACTTTTTTATGGGGGTCACTCCGTAATGTATTTTAACTATCCAACCGTCTATCTTTTATGTCTTACCTCAAAGATCATGTCTATAAAAATTCACCAAATCTAAAACTATATGACCGTTGGGTTAAATTTAGTGTTTCTTTGTAAAACCGTATTCGTCCATTTTCTTCCCTACAAATAAATGTATTAATGATTTTGAATTTATCTATTTTTTTTAAGTGATGATTTATGAATGATATACTAAAATATAGACGGTTCAAATTGTGAAACACATTAGGGAGTGGGTCCACAAAATGGATGTCAAGGACGTGTGTTCCCGTATCCTAACACACACACACACACACATGTGTGTGTGTCTATATATATATATGTATATATAAACTGTTATTGGCACTCCAAAAATTTCATTTTGCACTCCTTATTGGTGTATTTTGTTAGAATCCTATTGGACTTAACTAATAAGGATAAAGGAAAATATTATGTTTTAAAATACAAAACTAGTTGCCACTTAGTACTACGGTCTAGTGGTATTCCTCTTCACTTGTAAGTGAGAGGTCTTAGGTTCAATTCTGTCGAATTTTGCATAATATCCGACAGTAATATATGTTTCTTGTCGATTTTTGGACCGCCAGCAATGGATAATTTTGTAGTAGTGCAAAGGCGAATTTGAACCACATTATTGCTAGTCCATTGTGACGCTAAGCCCACCCCTCCCCAGTGTAGATAATATCGTTTGTTAAAAAAAAAGAAGATAATATCGTTTGTTAAAAAAAAAATACAAAACTAATACAACAGTTATAAACCAACCCTCCTTGATAGATGGGAGTTGGTTGTTATTGTATGTAGTTAAAGGAATTTCATGCTCACAAAAGGAAAAAAAAAAAAAAAGTTCGAATTACCAGGGTCTATCACCATAAGAACACAAGGTCTTGAGTGATAAATTTTTTTTTTTTTAACTACTACAATAGCGGCTCTAGTAAGTCTTCTTTCACCTGCTATAGTCGTGGTCTCGGGATCATGGTAACATCAATTAGGTTTATCCTTACATATTTTTCTTTCTAAATATAGAAAATTTAAAATACAAAATGAGAATTTTATAGTGCCAATTATATATATATATATATATATATATATATATATATAAAGGGCGTTTTTATATAGGCGCCTCGTTTTTAAATTTTTTAGACTAAACATACACTCCTTTAAAAAATTTGATCAAACATTTTCCTAAAATTTTGGTTATTAATTTCAGTTTTTCACATAAGTTCAATTTTGTTTAGAATTTTAGTTTTTCACGACTTCTCCTGGACATTTTGTTTTTGTTTTTTTGTCTTTACCTATTATCCCTATATTATGCATTTATTATCCATCTCTATGCATTTTCTTTAATTGTTTGTTATACTTTTTCTTTTTTTGTGAATATAGTAGAATATTTATAAAAAAATTGTCAGATTTCATTATTTGAAAAAACCCAACACATAATAAAGATTTGTTTGATTATATGGCTACGTCTAGCCACCTATAATATGGACACATTTAATTTTATAGTGGATTTGATTTTTTGTATTTCTTGGTACATTTGGAATGTAAATGTACCAAGAGGGTTATCTGATAGAGACATTTGGTTTTGTGGTACATTTGAGATTTTTTGTACATTTAGTTTTTTGGTACATTTGGAATCTAAACGTACCAGAAGGGTTACCTGACAATAGGCACATTTGGTTTTATGGTACATTTAGTTTCTCGATACATTTGAAATCTAAATGTACCAAATGAGTTACATAACAATGGGTACATTTGGTTTCTCGGTACATTTGAAATCTAAATGTACCAAAAGTCGATACTTTTGTTCTCAAATGTACCATAAGTTTTAAGTATAATTTTTATATATCTATACGTGAAATTTAATAAGTTAATGTAGTTTTCTTAGGAAAAAAAAAATGTATGTATTGGACTTTTTATTGAGACGTTTTTAATAGAAAGAGAACTTCTTTTTTTAATACTGATAATGAGGAAATGAGGAATTAGTTAATTAATTTTTTATTTTATTTTATTAAAAAAATGCCATTTAATGTGTAGAAGGGGATTGACGAAATTAAATTCCTATATTATAGGCAATTAGTTGCTAAGCTACCTTATGCCTCTATATAAATGCATTTAAATTAATGATATGGAAATTAAATAAATAGAAAGTTATTGCGGTGGCAATTGTTCAAAGCACCTTAATCAAATCTTTAAAAGGGATGAATGTTTAATCTAAAAACTATAGCAAAATTGTAGGGCATTCTAATTTTCTCTATATAAAACCAACCATTATCTAAATCCAGTCACATAGGATTGATCTCTCCATATTCCCATAATCTCATGAGTTTCACATCATGTTAAAGATAAGATCAGCTGAGAAAGTAGTTTTGTCTGTGTTGTATTTATTCAAATATGGACCCTTTTTTTACATCATGTACTTCTAGTAAGTAACAAGTAAGATACTAAGGTGATACATTTCATATTGTATGGTAAATAAATTTGGCGTGCAACGACGACCAAGCTAGCCTGTAGTAAATATGAATCGGAATTTGGAGCCAACCAGTAACCAGTCAGTTCGAAGTTTAATGAGTTGAATGAAAGAAAAGTTAGAAGTGAATGAAAGTGAACGAACTGAATCAATGAAAAAATTGAAAAGGTAATAAACATAGCATAGCTTAGTAGTATTGTAGTAGTGAAGAGAAGAGGTCCTGTCATCCCTTCCTTATTTTGTGGGTGCAATGCCAAAGTTGGAAACCTGAAAGAGACCAGTGCTAATATCACATGTCACTTTCCTCACTCACCAGTCCACAGTGTGAATATATTGAATTTAGGAGATAGCAAAACGCAAATGGCTTGCCAGGACATAAGTTGTTTATATTTATATTTGCGTCTTTTTTGGTGATGGGACGATTCCCTCACTTTCCCAAACAGGAAATAAAGCCATTTTTACACTTGAATCTCCACCTTTCTTTGCTTGTGTATACAACTATTTTCCCAAGGTCTCCTTTTCCTTTCAATTTTTTGCGTGCCTGGTAAATTGCACGCCTGCCTCTGCAGCTCTCTCTATTCTGCGTCTTTCTGCTTCTCCATGATACGTTTTGTATGTGGATTGGACGCCCCACGAGATTCCATGTCTTCTTTGAATCTTACCAAAGTTACCAGTTCCCCCACTTATATATTACCAGACCAGACCCTTCCGGCTTTGGTTGTGAGATTCGCTCATTTGACTGAGACTTAGTTTTAATTTTGTCATCGTTAAATAAATACTTGTCGTGTGTTCAAAAGTACTTTATCCGTCTAATAGACAATTGACAATATATCATGAGATGAGAATCTCCTATTCAGGTCATGACTCATGAGTATGAACGATCTTGTTCTAATCCTATTTGTGGTTCCCTTCCTTTACATATTTGGACACAATCATTGGATGCATGTTCAACTCCACTTTCTATCTCTATAGGGAAATTAAGATTAGACCCATCTCAGTACCATATCTTTTTAGGCTCTAGCTACCTAGATGTGTTCATTGTACACTTTCCTAACCTTTAGGGTGCTTTCTCTCTCATCCTAGCTGTTATGTTATTTATATGCACTTCTAATTAGAAAAATGATTTTCATACATCATTTTTAGTTTTTCTTCCACCCTTCTTTATTTGTAACTGTTGATTGGATTGAATAAAGCAAAAGCAATCACATTATTGTTAGCTTATTATGAGGTTTAACCCACTCCCCCACCATCTTAGTGTAGATAATATGGTTCAAATTCGCCTTTGGCGATAATCGAACCTAAGACCTCTCACTTACAAGTGAAGAGAAATACTACTAAACTGTAGTATTAAGTGACATGAGTGTGTAATTAAGAAACTAAACAAAATGTGTGTTTATCATTTCCCTATAATTATTACTCCATTCTCTAACAATTTACATGTTTTTTTAGGATTTTATTAACCGATAGAGTTGTAGCTACAGGATTACCCATACTAGGGTTTTCGATTTGATTAAGACAAAAAACTAGGGTTTCGGAAATCTTCAATCCGCGTTCCCCATGCCTTTTATTTAGAGAGTACAATTTGGGTGTGGAGTTTTATATGATTGACAAGTTTACATGTTAGTGAGTGTGCCCTAAATTTTAAACCCTAAACCGTGATATATGCCAAGGATGCCCCAACAACTTAGTTGTAAAAGTAAATCATGTATCAATGTTACTATACTAACTACATCATGCAAGTTACATGTATGAGCTAATTTGTGTTTTTGTCAAAATAAAGGCTTTGGGCGAACTAACAAATATATGAAATATAAATATTCAATCGAAAAGATAAGGAAATATATATATGTTAACTACACTTTCCCCATATATATTTTTTAATTTATTGTTATTAAGGGCAGGAAGAAGCATTTGAAACTATTACAACAATTTAAAGGAAGAGAGAGTTTCGAATTTTGGACGCATAGGAAGAAACCTAAATTCTATTCACTAAGATATTGGACCACATACGCCACATATTACACTATACTATTCAACACCCTTAAAGTTGGAGCATGAATACAAGGTGTCTAGCCAGTGATGATAATAAGGATTACATTGTCCACACTAGTCCAGGTCAAACATTAACGACCAATGTTTATCGAAACAAAGCAATATTTTCAGTTACACAATTGACAACCATCCTAGATTAAGCATGAGCGATCAATGTTTATCCAAACCAAGAAGAGCACAAAGAAAGTAGCGGTCGACAATTTCCTATAAGCTGGCACAATGGTGTTGAAATGTCCCACATCGACCGTTTAAATATCCTAACCCCACTCCAACTAATACCGAGGCTTTTTGTGATAAAACCCCACACTTGACAGATTATGCAAATGGTAATTATCAAGTTGGGGACAATATCGGTGTTATTGGAAGTGGGCCGTATGGCACGTCCCTTTGATAATTCTACATGGTATCAGAGCTAGGGAGGGGGCCTGTACTGTACTGCCACGTGATGGGTGGGTCTCCTTGGCCCCGCGTGTAGGGTGAATCCCCTTGACTCCACGTGGTTGTCGATGTGTGGATCTCCCACGTGTGACCCACTAATTGGGTCTCACGTGAGGGGGCGTGTTGAAATGTCCCACATCGACCGTATCAATAAGAAAAGAAGAGTTTAAATATCATAACCCCACTCCAACTAATACCGAGGCCTTTTGTGATAAAACCCTACACCTGACGGATTGTGCATGTGGTAATTACCAAGTTGGGGACAATATCGGTGTTGTTGGAAGTGGGCCTTATGGCCCGTCTCCCTGATAATTCTACAAATGGTAATTGACAATTACAGTACGACGACGACCGGCAATTACCTGAGCCATGGACAATCTGCCTTTTGTTTTCTCTCTTTCCATCTCTTTTTTATTAATTCAAAAATAGTAATATATGGGGAGGAACACCTTCCTACCATATCCATTTGGACCATTTCCAATGTTTGTCTTCATTTCGTGGCCCGTTTACCTCTACGAAACGCAGGAACTACGGTGAGAATTAAGCTATGGTAACGGATTTCAGATTAATTTCAGAATATATAGTTTATGGCTCTACACAGATAAATCTTTACCAGAAAATAACAAAAGAGAGAAAAACTCCCATGCATCCCGGATTCGAAACTCTTCTCTTTTCTAAATTATTGTAGTAGTTTTTAATTCTCCCCCTTAATAATAATATTTTAAAAAAAACCAAAAAAAAGAGAGAAAAATTCCAAATTGTTAAAGCTGATCAATTGGATGACGAAGTCTCATTTTGATCCCAATTTGGGTGTTTTTTTTAATGATTTCCTACTCTATGGGGTAGAGTATTTAGGGTACTCAAACTCGCATCCAAGTAAGTTGAATTTGAAACATCTCACTTATAAGTAGAGATAAATATCAATGTACTATGGTGGTTATCTTAATTTGGTGTTAACAAGCTAAGATTTTTTGGCCAGAGAGACTCAATTTTGAGTTGATTGAGCAAAGCAAGTGGTTAAGAGTGTTGAAAGTTACTAATTTATTACTGGATCTGGAGTTCGTAATTTGGTTTGTTTTTGCATCGTTGATTAGGATTTCTATCAATTTTTCTTTATATATTAGTTTTGAAATTAATTGTAGGATTTGGATCGTTTGTACTTGTTTCTTACTATTGCTATTTAATTCTTGTATAAACGATATACAAGAGAATGCAATTCTTGTATAAGCTATTGCTCTTTAATTCTTGTATAAATATCTATCAAATTTTTTCAACAAGGTCGTTGTAGTATAGTGGTAAGTATTCCCGCCTGTCACGCGGGTGACCCGGGTTCGATCCCCGGCAACGGCGCTTCATTTTTCATTTCCCCTTAATTTTTGTGTAATTATAATTTCTTCAATCTCAAAAGCCTCTCTCGTTTTCGTTCCCGTCACAAATTGATTCATATTTTGTTAATGGAACAGCAGAAAGGAGTTCGTTACCTTTGAGTTTCTGTATCGGGGCCTCTGGAACAGATGTAGATAATCATTCGCCAGAGGGATGTTCAATCTTGGAAATACAGCGAATCACAGGGAAGAGAAGTAGGAGACTTGTAAATTCGAAGTCATTCATTTTGGCAATGAAGAAGATGACATGTTTAAATATCCGAAAGTAATGCTACGTACCATTTCCTGCTCAGCAAGAAGAGAGTGACTTTTCAGCCAAAGATAGTTTGCCACTAGATTCTGTTGGCGTCTCCAATCATCTCAGGAAGGATGATGCTGTTCATGAAGACGCAAGGCTTGTTACAAGTTCTTGAGATTGTAAATCTACCGCGGTAGCCAGCAACTTGTCTGCAACTGAAGATAAACGTGTGAGCACATGTTCCTTTCTTTTTCATCTTCCCCACAAACCCCAGAGGAAGCTGAATATACGAATTCGAATA
Source organism: Heteromeles arbutifolia (assembly GCA_024362995.1). Classification (NCBI taxonomy): domain Eukaryota; kingdom Viridiplantae; phylum Streptophyta; class Magnoliopsida; order Rosales; family Rosaceae; genus Heteromeles; species Heteromeles arbutifolia. The sequence goes on from JANCRC010000021.1 coordinate 3,807,503, forward strand.
CCCATGCAGATCATGTGTTACGTCCTCTCGGACAGTTTATGGTAAGATGGAACCCCTAAGATCTGCAAGTTCAACTGTAAAGGTAAAAATGTCATCCAACATTCAGGATTACTGCATGCCTGTGCACTGTCCAAAGTTGTTCTTTCGATTGAGGTTTATCATAACCTGTGAAAACGGATGAAGATCCAAGAGTTGTTGGTTCTTGGACAACAAACCTTAACCGAACTGAGGGAGACCTACTGTTTAACGGACAATGTGATGCAGAAGGCCGGTCAGCATGATCTTTCGGGATACTTCCTTATCGAAGACACATTTTGCTTAGTGATCCGTCCGCGCGCGGTAGATTATAGCGAACTTGTACTCGGTTGGCTTAGAAATTCGAATGACAAGGCTCTAAAAAAAGGGGCATGCCTTGTAGCTGGAAAGTCACAAAAGAAGAGCTAAAGCAATTGTAAGTGATGTCACGAACTTTGAATTGCCTAGTTGACATGCGCAAGACTCGATTTTGTGATATTGTCACCATGGAGATTAAAAACATACAACTGTAATTAGAGACAAGAGATTGCTTCATCCACAAGATATACGAAACAAGCTCAGCATGATTAATTGGGATTCTTGATTATCTTAATCTCAAACAAAACCCATTAATTGGGAATGTTGGGAGTCTTGCTCATGTTCAATTATAAATAATGATTAGTCAATAAAACAAAAATTTGCTACAATGAAGATGAAAGACACATGTTGGAACAAAATTGGTTATACGAAAATGAACCGGATATCCAATTGCTTGCACTACAAGAATATCCCAATGAAAAATCTGTTTATATAGTTGGTCTTGATTCGTGAGCCATTTAGCCTCGACGTGTATCCATTTAGAGTGCAGACAACTAAACAAGAATGTTGTATGGTAAGGAATAAGGAGAATGAGTTTAAAAATTTGCTCTCCTCGGCATTACCCATATAATAATTACGATTATATACATTAAAGTAAGCAAAATAAACTACAAAAATGTTATTCTTACTATCTATTTGTACCATTTTGCCAAAAAAAGTTATGATCAGATGCATTAAAGTAAGCAAAATAAACAACAAAAATGTTATTCTTATAATTTATTTGTACCGTTATTTGTATAATCTCTTTAATAAAAATGTAATCCACAAATATTTGTAGCTTCTACTTATTAGAGAGATGGTACAAATAGATAGTAAATGTAGAGTTTATCTGGTTGTTGTTGCATACAGGGTTTGGGCTTCAGCCGAAATGGTAAGAAAGTAACAACCACCTGCTCTACACGCAACGCAATAAGATATTTTTTAATGTGATCGGCACACGAGGTAATACACCATGTGTTATTATACAAATGATAGGATTTATGTGTTAAAAAGTTAATAACTTAAAAAATAAAATTTCTCACTATTTACATAAAAATACGTGATGTATCACTCGTGTTCCCGTCACAATAAATGCAACGCAATGCAATGCAAAGTCATACTACTTTCTCTTTTTACCTACGTGGCAATCAATCATTGGGCCCCGATAGCATTTAAAGCCCAACGGAAGGAGAGATTCAACCAACGGAGAGGGAGAGAGAGTATATCTGGTAGTTGGGGTATCCAATCCAAAGAGCCGTAGGTTGAAGAAATACCAGCAACGAGAATCTCTGAAGTTGGTTTGACCAAAATCACCCGCGACGATGCCGACGTTGACGAAGCTGTACACAATGCAAGAAGCGTCGCAACACAACACCAAAGACAACTGCTGGGTCGTCATCGATGGCAAGGTAATTGTTTCCCCATGAATTCAAATATTCAATTCAACCCAAAAACGAAGATGCCATGAGTTTTTCCTTTCGGGTATTTGTATTTTCAGATCTGTATGTTGCCCCTCTGGTAGCCAATCTTTGCACTGCATCCTGGGATTGATACAAAAGGAACACTTTGAATATTCCAACTTTTAGGGTTGTTTGTGTTCAGGAGGATTCAATGTGTCCTTAATCTTTAGGTCATAAAAAAGTCAAAGAATGAGACTTTGGATTACTACCTGCAAAACCCATATTCTATTTTCATTTTGTTTACTGTTTACTGCTGTAATTCCTCTGCGTTTCTCTGTTTCTAGGTCAAGTTTCCTCCTTTCCAATCGTAAATTTTGACCTATAGATAATACGATTTGGTTGAATTGTCGTCGGGAGTAATCTTTATGTGTGTGTGACTTTGCTATTCATAATTTTGTTTAAATTACATATGAATAGTCCTTGTGGAATTTGATCGTGATTCGTGAGGCCTGTTGAATTCTGTTAAAATTATTACCGGCTTTTGTACTTGGGAATTTGGCGTAATCAATTTTCATTTCCATCAAGTGAACTGGTTACTGGTTTAAGTACACCTCTTGCTGTATTCGTGTTGCTTGCAGCCTTACTGTGCTTGTGGCATTTATGAACTTATATTCGTCTGAGTTTATCTGCAAATTTGGTCAGTAATCCCATGACTGTTGGAAGCTCTTTATCATCCAAATTATTGTCTTGATTCACGAATTTGAAATCTGATTTTAAGGGATCGAATTGATTGTGTATGTCATAACGAATTTCAAATGTAGTTTTTCATTGCTGGTTCGGTTTCTCTGTTTTATTTTGATTTGGAGAACTATAATTTGACATCAAACTCAATGGTCTGATTGTAGTGCATTGGTTAATCCCAGGTGTACGATGTGTCAACCTATTTGGACGACCACCCTGGTGGAGACGATGTACTCCTGGCTGCAACTGGTACATTTATAAGCTTCCAATCTCCATAACTTACAACTTATTAGACTGTGCAATCAAGATTTTGTTTCAGTTCAGATAATCATGTCAAACAACAATGTAGATGTGTCGTGATCTGAATTTTTGAGATTCGATTTCATTAGGAAGAGATGCCACCGACGATTTTGAAGATGCCGGGCACAGCAAAACTGCGAGGGAGGAAATGGAAGCCTTCTGCATTGGAGAGCTTGACACCACCTCCTCGGATATTCCAGAGCTCGAGATTTTCTCCAAGAATCAGCCAACCGATTATCCAAAGAAGCTTGTGGACTTGACAAGGCGATACTGGGCTGTTCCTGCGGCTGTTGTTGGCATCTCCGTGGTTGTCGCGGTCTTGCACTTGCGCAAGAAGTAACCATCGGATACAATTTGCCCTTGTTATACGACTCAAGGGGAGAGTTCTTCACAATTTTGAATACTTAGGAGAAAACAGCAACCGAGAGAACTGCCCCATTTTTATTTAGATTTTCATGATTATATTATTGTTACAAATTATATGGAGATTGTATGTCATTGAAGTTGGGGGAAATCCATGGCTTGTGTGTTTGTGAGTCTCCATTGTTGAAAGATGGAAATTACACTAAAATGTGCTTTATTGAATGTTTAGTGTCCTTTTAGTGATAAGAGCTTTTACTTTGATTGAAGTTAAAACTTGGCGCTATTTTTTTAGCAAAGTTGTTGAATAATACACGTACGTACTTGATTGAAGTTGAAAACACTAAACCATTTAGCAAAGTTGCCAACTAAAGTATATTGTAGAATAATACATGTACATTTGATCGAGGTTAAATAGGAATAATTTAGATTGTAATACACAATAAGAAGACGACAAGACAATAATACTTAAGTGATACATATTTGCTTGAAGTTCAAATACACTAAAATGTGATTCAACTAAAAGTTTAAACAGACGCTTTAAGGAAAGGATCTTCAATTTTATAAAAAAAGAGAAATTAAATTGTAGAGCCTAAACGACATCAAACTTCAACAATCTGAGTTCTACACGTCCCGAAGTTTAAAAAGCAAAACAAAGGTATTATAGAATACCTTATATTCTCAAAGCACAGCAATACACAAACAAACAACAACAACAACTTCCGCCGGCTTCGAACCCATGACGTATTGGATTTGAAAATCGCTCAAACCCAACAATGTACGGGGGTACTGGCGGCAAAGTTATCAAATGTGAATTTATTTATCCACACGTTTGAGAATGTCGATTGAATTTCTGAGGGCTTGGGTGGGCATTGCGAGCAAAGCCGAACTCCCTTTGCTCGTCTGGTTCAGTTACATGTACAACTAGCACACTAAACATTTTCTTTTAATATAACGATATATTTACATTAAGGGATAAGTAAATGAACTGGTATCTTTTTTTTTTTTTTTTGTTAGACGATAGATTTGTTAGACTAGATGCTAGATTAGGAAGCTGACGGGGTTCGAACCCAAGCCGTGATGTAAGGGCAACACTCCTCTCTACCACTGTGGTAGAGGGCCACTTGCAAATGAACTAGTATCAAACTCTTCATCTGCGAGATTTGGACATGAGACATCTCACTCTCAAGTGAAAAATTAATACTACTAAATCGTAGTACTAAATAATCATTGACCTTGTTTTAAATACAATAAAAGCGAAGCCTAGAATGTACACATAACGAAGTTTTGTAGTTGGAGAAAATCCATAACGACCTACTTGAATTTTAAGAAGCTAAGGCCATGTTCGTTAATGTGACAGCCCGTCTCGGAATAATTTATCGTTGGTGCGAAAAGGAGGATTTACCCTTGGACATTGAGATGTGTTGTGTGTGATTTATATTTAAGTTGGATTTAATTATCATTTTCCTAGGTGTTGGACCTAAGTGAGCTAAATGACTTAGTTTTGTTTGGTTGGAGACCAAACTAAGACCACACAAACACATACACACTCACACCCGTGCTTTCTCTCATCCTTCTCGATTTTCTGTCTTTATCTGTACAATTGTACGGACAACTTCGAACCAGCCACTTCCAGTCACGGATCGAGGCCAAGGTTAGTGTATTTGTGATCCTTGCAAGCTCCCGAGTTCATCCATACCAGTTTTTGGACGTAAACCTTCAAAAACCCCTGGATCCGTGAAGCTCCGTTGATGGTACTGTTCATGTGCTCGCAAACCAGGGAGTGTTAGGGAATTCTAAGATCACAGGGAGTCTTAGAACCTTCGTGCGAAGCTCGGAGAGCAAGTGTGGTGGTTTTTGGACGTTGGGATCGTGAGTTCGAGGTTTGGCCGGAATTCGTGGAATTTATCCGGCAAGATCCTGTGGATTTCAAGGCTTGAAATTGGTAAGGAATTGTTCTACTCACTGTAAGCTTCATTTTGGTACAAATTTCATGGGATTGGGTGGAAAAACGAGTGAGATATGAAGATTTGAAAATTTTCCAGTTTTCCGGCGAGTTGCAGACGGTGGCGGACGGCGGTCGTCGACGAGGTACATCGGAGAAGAAGGGAGAATATTCTGTCAGAGTTGACGGAATATTCCTAACAGTGTCAGGTAACGCCGTTAACTTCTGTTAATATATAATGAAATATTCCTAACGGCGGTTAGGGTTCCCTGCGCATGGCCGCGCGTGTGGCCATGCACTTGCCAGCGCGTGGGTGGTCAGAAAATTATTTTAAAAATATGGGGATGTTCCTGAGATTGTGTAGATCACTGTGGTATATTCATATACCCAAATTGAGCAATGTATGAGAAGTTATTACCTATTGTTGGTTATATGCGTTAAATAACGTTTATTTGGTTATTAGGCCTATCCTGAGGACGAGCGCCATCAATCGAGGCTCAGGGGTTGCGACCCTTCGACATATCTGTGAGTGGGCTTTTGTTTTCCGTATATACCTATATAAATGAGATTTTTCCCAGAAAATCAATTTAAGTGAAATGTGATATGAAATGTGATATGATATGCCATGCAAAGTATATATATCTATTTTATTCCTGCATTAGTAGCTGTATACAATGGTAATTGGTGTTGTGGACGCACAGGTAAGTATCAGATGAGTATATATCAATGATAGAGAATGATTATTATGAAATGATGTTTATGTTGAGATGTGTTGAAAGCTCATAAACCTGCACCCCGGTGTTAGTACTCCCGTCCAGGGCCGGGGCTCAGTCCTTCACGTGATGTTCACCTCTCGCACCACACGCTCACCTTGGATCCAAGTTAGGTGCTCAGTCTTGTCGAATAGACCACTATAGGTGGGTTCGACTCGTAGGTGACCCGCAATTAGCGCTCAGTCTTCACGTGATCGTAGCACTAGAGCGTAATTATTTACACCCAGTCTTGTCGGTGAGACCACGTGAGGTGGTTCCGATTCGTGTGCAAGATATATATATATATATATGTGTGTGTGTGTGTGTGTGTGTGTGTGTGTGTGTGTGTGTGTGTGTGTGATGATGAGATATGATGAGATTGATTATGAGCTATAGTTTAGCCGAGCTGATCACTCGGTGAACATATTATTATCTATGATGAGATTTCACCTGATATAGTTATGTGATTTGATGAGATATATTTGGCATGGCATATACCTTGCATATCACTACTTCTGAGCATGGTTTTGAGATAAGTATATACGTATTATATATTTCTGGGAAATTATAAAGGTTTTACGGCGAGGGGTTAGAACCTTTGAAAAGAGAAAAGGTTTTGAAAAGGATTTGTTTTTGACCCACTCAACTTTGTTTTTCGCCCCTCTAGGTTCTAGGTAGTAGTGCTTTGGTGGCCACGAGGGATCCAACGGTGTTCTGACAGAATTCACAAAAATAGGATTCACCCTCGGGTGTTTTATCTTAGTGATTGTTCTTGACTGCAACTAGAAGTTCTTATTGCTCTGAATGTGTATTTATACACTTAGACTTCCGCTAGCATGTTATTTGGATAGTATGGCTAGTAGTTGATCTTTATTTGTTCGAATTTCTATTTCTCTTTTTAGCTTCTGCACTGTGCACATGGTTACGTCACTTTCACGTGACGGCCAGCACACCCTCCTTGGGACGGGGTGTGTCAGTTAACGTTTTGCAAAACTTTTTTTTCGTTTTGCATATACAATAACGAGTGAAAAATGTGTTCGACAAACTATTTTCTGAAAATAAATTCAGAAAACAATATTTAGCCTGAGTTTTGTAGAACATCAAATTGACGTTTCCTTTATTTTTCAAGAACATTTTTCAGAATAATGGAAAATAAAGATACATTATAAAACAAAATTAGAGTTTAATTAAAAAATAAAATCATGTATGTCGCCACTACTATCACTATTGCCACCACGACCACCACAACATTCTCCACCATCTCACAACCATTGCCACCATCTTTGACACTATCACCTCCCACCACCATCATCTTCATTGCCATCTCACCATGACCACCACCATATGCACCTCCTTCGCCACCATCGCTATCCCACCACCACCATGACCATCACCACCGTCACTATTGCCACCATATATATATATATATATATATATATATATATATATATTAGGCCTTTAGTGATATTGATTAAAGATTTGCAAAATTTTTGTCTATGTGTGCGTTTCCAACTTTCCAAAGATATACATATACATATACATATATATATATATATATATATATTTTTTTTTTTTTTAAATTTGAAAACGTTTAAATTAAAACTGCATCTTAAAAGATATGCTCCTTGAAAATAGTATCACGGGGTTTAACTAAACAAAAAAAAAAAGAAAAACACTATCATGTTTTGTCCTATAACTAGAATACAACAAAACCCTTCAAAACATTGATAGCCATAGAAGCCCTTCAAAATATTGATAGCAACACTCCCCAAGCATTACCCATTTGTTAAATTGGGAAGGAGAGAGGGAAAGAGAGAGAACGTGAGAATTTATTTATTTAATATTAGAAGACTAAATTGTCTTCGAATCCCGCGGTTGATATGATCACTCTTACAAAAGCATGATATTATTTATGTTTTGGTCTCAACAACTTCATATTGGTTTCGCAAGGTGTGAGAGCTACTACTATACTAAGAAATCAACACCAGATATTGAAAAAAGCATGTAACTCAAGTGGTTTCACGTGCACTCGAAATCTTGTACTCGAATCACCTCCCAATAGTACTTGAATTAAAAGAATACAAAGGCATATAACTCAAGTAGTAATTATACACATCTCGTATTTTATTAACTATGAAAAAAAATTACTAAAATGTGCTTTATTGCATGTTTAATGTCCTTTGTTGATGAGAGTTTTTATTTTGATTGAAGTTAAATATGAACGCAACAAAAACTTATAAAAAAGCAAAACAAAGGTACTTTAGAATACGTTATACTTTCACACTGGTAATTTCTCGCAGACATCGTTATCCTGAACCCTAAACTTTAAACCCTGCGATCGATCTTTAGCCTATCTGCCAGTTTCGATCCCAAGACCTATTGGATTCGAACATCACTCAAATCCAACAGCGTACAAGGGAACCGGCCGTGTAAACTCAAAAATTATATACTTAAAGGGGAACCACATTTCTAAGGGCTTGGACGGGGCTTTGTTATCAATGGCCAACTGGGCGAACTCCTTTTTATTCTGAAACTCCATTCACTCTTGTATGAGTTGATCCTGGCAAATGGATAGTGTTTTTGTTGTTTTTTCGCACTCATTATTTTAACAGATCGTGTCGTGTCAAACTCATTATCTTAACTGGTTCTTAATAGGTGACCCAAGAACGATCAGACTCGGTAGTGGATCGACTCAAAACCTGTTATTTTTGTGTTGTTTCGTGTTGGCTTAAAGACTCATGTAAGAAATTGTCATGCTTAATGTCTAGACTTGGCAAATGGGTCATGTTCGTGTCGTTTATGTGTCGTACTTGTTATCTTGACAGGTGATCTGATAATAACTCGAAACTTGTTATATTCCATCACTATTAACACCTTTATTCTCACCACTACTACTACTCCAACCACCATTGCTATTCACACCACTCTCGTCTCAACCACCATCGTCACCATTATTACCAAACAGAAATAAGCTTCCAATCTCCATAACTTACTCAACTTATTAGACTGTGCAATGAAGATTTTTTTTCAGTTCAGATAATCATCTCAAACAACAATGTAGATGTGTCGTGATCTGAATTTTTGATATTCGATTTCATTAGGAAGAGATGCCACCGAAGATTTTGAAGATGCCGAGCATAGCAAAACTGCGAGGGAGGAAATGGAAGCCTTCTGCATTGGAGAGCTTGACACCACTTCCTCGGATATTCCAGAGCTTGAGATTTTCTCCAAGAATCAGCCAACCGATTATCCAAAGAAGCTCGTGGACTTGACAAAGCGATAGTGGGCTGTTCCTGCGGCTGTTGTTGGCATCTCCGTGGTTGTCGCGGTCTTGCACTTGCGCAAGAAGTAACCATCGGATACAATTTGCCCTGGTTATAAGATTCAAAGGGAGAGTTCTTCACAATTTTGAATAATTAGGAGAAAACAGCAACCGAGAGAACTGCCCCATTTTTATCTAGATTTTCATGATTATATTATTGTTGCAAATTATATGGAGATTGTATGTCATTGAAGTTAGGGGAAATCCATGGCTTCTGTGTTTGTGAGTCTCCATTGTTGAAAGATGGAAAATTACACTAAAATGTGCTTTATTGAATGTTTAGTGTCCTTTTAGTGCTAAGAGCTTTTACCTTGATTGAAGTTAAAACTTGGGACTATTTTTTTAGCAAAGTTGTCGAATAATACACGTTTGTATTTGATTGAAGTTGAAAACACTAAACCATTTAGCAAAGTTGCCAACTAAAGTAAATTGTAAAATAATACACGTACATTTGATCGAGGAATTTTTTTTTTTTCTCCTGAAACAATAATATTTGTACAATAAAATGTGAGGGATAAATTAGTTTTGAACTTATCACTCACACCATTTAAACTTAAAACCTCGTTTACAATTTATAAGTAAATAGGAATAATTTAGATTTTAATACACAATAAGCATACGACAAGACTGTAATACTTAAGTGACACATATTTGCTTGAAGTTCAGATACACTAAAATGTGATTCAACTAAAAGTTTAAACAGAGGCTTTAAGGGAAATGATCTTCACTTTTTTAAAAATTGGAAATTAAATTGTAGGGCCTAATCGACATCGAACTTCAAGATGTTTAAAAAGCAAAACAAAGGTATTATAGAATACCTTATATTCTCGAAGGGAAAAGGATCAAATTTCAAGAGTCCGGATCCTCGGATTTGGTGTAAAGAATCCGAAGATGATCCCTTTCCTTCTCAAAGCACAGCAATACACAAACAAACAACAACAACAACTACTTCCGCCGAGTTCGATCCCATGACCTATTGGATTCGAAAATCGCTCAAACCCAACAATGTACAAGGGTACTGGCGGCAAAGTTATCAAATGTGAATTTATTTATTCACACTTTTGAGAATGTGGATTGAATTTCTAGGTTCTTGGGTGGGCATTTGAGCAAAGCCGAACGCCCTTTTGCCCGTCTGGTTCAGTCACACGTACAACTAGCACCCTAAACATTTTCTTTTAATGTAACAATATATTTACATTAAGGGATAAGTAAATGAACTAGTATCTTCTTCTTCTTTTTTTTTTTTTTTTGTCAGATAATATATTTGTTAGATTAGATACTAGAGTAGGAAGCCGAGGGAGTTCGAACCCACACCGTGGTGCAAGGGCAACACTCATCTCCACTACTGTAATAGAGGGCCACTTGCAAATGAACTGGTATCAAACTCTTCATCTGCGAGATTTGAACCTGAGACATCTCACTGTCAAGTGAAAAACTAATACCACTAAACCATAGTACTAAATAATCATTGACCTTGTTTTGAATACAATAAAAGTGAAGCCTAGAATGTACACATAACGGAGTTTTGTAGCTGGAGAAAATCCATAACGACCTACTTGAATCTTAAGAAGCTTAGGTCATGTTCCTTAACGTTTTGCAAAAAAACTGTTTTTCGTTTTGCATATACAATAATGGGTGAAAAATGTGTTCAGCAGACTGTTTTGTGAAAATAAATTCAGAAAAGAATATTTAGCCTGAGTTTTGTAGAACATCAAATTGACATTTCCTTTATTTTTCAAGAATAGTTATCAAAATAATAATAAAAGATACATTGTAAAACAAAATTAGAGTTTAATTAAAAAATAAAATCATGTATGTCGCCACTACCATCACTATTGCCACCACGACCACCACAACATTCTCCACCATCTCACCACCATTGCCACCATCATATGCACTTCCTTCGCAACCATCACCATCCTACCACCACGACCACCACCACCGTTACTATTACCACCATATATATATTAGGCCTTTAGTGATATTGATTAAAGATTTCCAAATTTTTTTTTTAATTTGAAAACGTTTAAATTAAAACTGCATCTTAAAAGATATGCTCCTTAGAAATAGTATCACGGGGTATCACTAAACAAAAAAAAAATACACTATCATGTTTTGTCCTATAACTAGAATACAAAACCCTTCAAAACATTGATAGCCATAGAAGCCCTTCAAAATATTGATAGCAACACTCCCCAAGCATAACCCATTTGTTAAATTGGGAAGGAGAGAGGGAAAGAGAGAGAACGTGTGAATTTATTTATTTAATATTAGAGATATGCTAGAATTATATGTGAAAAAGTCAAATTTGGTTTATGTGAAATTATAGTACTGTCTATGATTTTAAATTGTCTTCTAACCAGATATAATCACTCTTACAAAAACATGAGATTATTTATGTTTTGGTCTCAACAACTTCATACTGGTTTCACAAGATGTGAGAGCTACTACTCTACTAAGAAATCAGCACCAGATATTGAAAAAAGCATGTAACTCAAGTGGTTTCACGTGCGCTCGAAATCTTGTACTCGAATCACCTCCCAATAGTACTTGTGTTAAAAGAATACAAAGGCATATAACTCAAGTAGTAATTATACACATCTCGTATTTTATTAACTATGAAAAAAATGCTCACTAAAATGTGCTTTAGTGCATGTTTAATGTCCTTTTGTTGATGAGAGTATTTATTTTGATTGAAGTTAAATATGAACGCAACAAAAACTTATAAAAAAGCAAAACAAAGGTGTTTTAGAATACCTCATACTTTCACACTGGTAATTTCTCGCAGACATCGTTAGCCTGAGCCCTAAACTTTAAACCCTGCGATCGATCGATCTTTAGTCTATTTGCCAGTTTCGATCCCAAGACTATTGGATTCGAACATCACTCAAACCCAACAGCGTACAAGCCACGTTGACTAAAAAATTATAGTATTTAAATGGGAACCACATGTCTAAGGGCTTGGACGCGGCTTTGTTATCAATGGCCAACTGGGCGAACTCCTTTTTATTGTGAAACTCCATTCACTCTTGTATGAGTTGATCCTGGCAAATGGATAGTGTTTCTGTTGTTTTTTTGTCACACCCATTATTTTAACAGATCGTGTCGTGTCAAACTCATTATTTTAACGGATTCTTAATAGGTGACTCGAGAACGATCCGACTCGGTAGTGAATCGACTCAGAACCTGTTATTTTCGTGTTGGCTTAAAAACTCATGTAAGAAATTGTCATCCCTAATGTCTAGACTTGGCAAATGGGTCATGTTCGTGTCATTTATGTGTCGTAGCTGTTATCTTGATAAGTGATCTGATAATGACTCGAAACTTATTATATTCCACCACTATTAACACCTCCATTCTCACCACTACTACTACTTCAACCACCATTGCTACTCACACCACTCTCGTCTCAACCACCATCGTCACCATTATTACCAAACACAAATTTGTACTTTTGTTAACATTTGGTACCAGACGTGTTTTCTATGTTTTCATTCTAAAAAATTGTTATCGGATGAAACTAGCAGACACATTCTTAAATCTTAAAAATACAAAATTTTATTTATCGTTTTTGGTTTGCAAGACAATTTTTCAAAAATCATTTTCCAAAACGTTACGGACACAGTAGAATCTCAGCAAAACAGAGTTTTATGAAGGTTGTTGCATTTTGCAAAACCAGTCCAACTTTGTAAGCATCTTTTATTTGACGATTGTTGAGTATTTATATATCTTTGCGAGAGCTGAAAATAAAAATGTAAAGATTTGCAGAAATTTTATCTATGTGTGCGTTTCCAACTTTCCAAAGATTTTCTTTTTATTGGAAAATATTACTCATAACATCATAAGATAGTACAATATTCAAACGTGAATTTCAAAAACTAAAGCTGGATCTTAAAAATACATGCTGCTAAAAAACTATTATGGGGCATAACTAGAACAAAAGTATACACTTTCGTCTTTTGTCCTATAACTAGAATACAAGGGCCTTCAAAATGTTGATAGCCAAAACTATAATGTTGCACATTATTGACGTGTGTTTCCCAAGATTAAAGAGTTACAAATTGCTTAAATTTGAGCGCAGGGTTGGGAAAAAAAAGAAGCAAAACAAAGGTATTTTAGAATACCTCATATTTTATACTAGAGAAAGGAAAGGGATCTCTCCCAGCAAGTTTATCAATCCGAATCCGAATCCTTGAAATTTGATCAAACGACAAGAACTCTTCATGAACTATCTATCATCTCAGAGTTGACCGTGATAAGAGGATCTCAGAGGAGTTTTCAAACTAAACAAGTCCATTCTCTCTGCCAGTTTTGATCCCGGGACCCATTGAATTCGACACCCTCAAATCCAACGATGTACCATGGAACCGGCGACATGGAACCTCCAAAATATGTATTTAAGTCCGTGAGAATGTGGACTGAAGGGCATTGTGGGCAAAAGTCGCAAAACACAACTCCCTGTGCTCTTTTGTAGTTACGTTTACAACTAGGACATTACCCTGTTTGCATTGTAAACTTAATCAAGTAGTTTCTTACTTTTATTTATTTATTTTATTTCCATTCCACAATTTTAATCTAAGAAAATAAAGTTTTCAATTCTTATAACTATTCTTAATGTACGGTGAATTTTGGCAAGAATTTTAACCGCGATTGATATGGTCATTCTTATCAAAGTATAAGATTATTTATGTTTTGGTGGTCAACTACTTCACATTGTTCTCACATCGGTGTAAGAGAGAGCTACTCTAGTTACAACTCTATTGAAATTTATATACCACACAAGAACTTAATTTCAGCACCCAATATTGAAAAGTGCATTCAACTCAAGTAGTTTAACGTGCTCGAAATTTTGTATGCGAGTCACTCTCTCTGTAGTGCTTGTATTAAGAAATACAAAGGCGTGTAACTGAAATAGTAATTTTACACATCTCGTATTTTATTAATTATTGAAAAAAATTCACTAAAATGAGTTTTATTGCATATTTACTGTCCCTTTGACGACGATTGAGAGTTTTTATTTTGATTGAAGTTAAATACAAACGCAACAAAAAGTTTAAAAAACAAAACAAAGGTATTTTAGAATACCTCATATTTTCACACTGAAAAATCTCTCCGAGAGGATCCCTTTCCGCGTTAGTCTAAACCCTAAACCCTTTCGATCTTTGAGAGGTCTGCCAGTTTCGATCCCAAGACTAATTGGATTTGAACCTCCCTCAAACCCAACAACGTACATGGGAACCGGCGACGTAAACTTCAAAATTATTTTTTTTATTAATGTATTACATTGAGAATGCGGACTATATTTCTAAGGGCTTGGACCGGGCATTATTATCAAAGCCCAGCTCCATTTACTGGTGTGGTTTAATCCTGACATACGGGTTTGCCGTGTTCGTAGCATATATGTTATTTTAAGAGATCATATCGTGTCAAACTCGTTATTTTAACGGATTTTTAACATGTGACCTGATAACGACCCAACTCGCGAGCAGGTTGACTCGAAGCCTATTTTTCTGTTGTTGTTTCGTGTCGGGTTAACATGTCATGTAAAAAGTGTCGGGTTAACATGTCATGTAAAAAATTTCCATGTCTAAAAGACTTGGCAAACGGGTCGTTCATGCCGTTTATGTGTCATACCCATTATCTTAACGATTGATCCGGTAACGGCTTAACCCGAAATATTTTTTTTTTAATGTAGTTTCATGTCGAATTAACGGATCGTGCAAGAAATTGCTAGACCTTAATTACATGTACAAATACGACACTAAACTTGTTCTGAGTAGTAACACAAGCGGAAAACCAGAATATACCAGAATAAATAAATGTAAAACGGGGCCTGTCCAAAGTAACACAATTGTAAAATAAAAAGGAAAATGGGCCTGTCCGGTTTAATCTAGTCCTGAAGCCCAGAACAGCACATCCATATAGACGCGGCCCATCTCAAAAGAAGAGGAAGAATTAGCAGAAGAAACAATAAAGAAAAAGGGAAAGGGGGAGAGACCGGTGAATCTCAAAAATCTCAAGCAGTGCGAAGGTTGGAGGAATGGCGCAGCAAGCAGTGCAGAAGAACACGCTGTACGTCGGAGGACTGGCGGAGGAGGTGAACGAGTCGATACTCCACGCGGCGTTCATACCCTTCGGGGACATCAAGGACGTCAAGACGCCGCTGGATCAAGCCACCCAGAAGCACCGCTCTTTTGGATTCGTCACGTTCTTGGAGAGAGAGGACGCCGCCGCCGCCATGGACAACATGGACGGCGCCGAGCTCTACGGCCGCGTCCTCACTGTTAATTATGCCCTCCCTGAGAAAATCAAGGGCGGTGAACAGGGTTGGGCCGCTCAGCCCAGTAAGTCCTTCTTCCCGTTTACTCCTACTCCTCAATCCTCCTTCCATTGTTATTACTTTTGTGTGGATTTGAATGTTAGCTTGATTTGTTTGGATGGGTTTGGTTGATTTATTAATTATTTGGGTTATCTGGGATGTTTCGTTTTTTGGGTTTTGTTGTGAAATTTGGTTCTAGGGTTCGTGATTGATGCTCTTTGGGGTTTACTTCTTCTTGTTATTAAGTGTGTATGTTAGTGTAGCTGTTTCGACTTTGGGGGTTTAGGGTTTTAGGATTCAATCTGGGTATGCAGTCAATTTTACTTAGATTTAGATTCAATGATTAGGATTCAGGAAGATACTAAGCTCTGGTATTTAGATGCTTTTTTGGCGTTCTGCCTCGTTTCACCCAAGTTCGAATCCTCACCCTCGTAGATTAGATTCATGGGAACTTTAACGAAAAGCTCCTGATACTGTTTACTTTAACGAAAAATCACATTTTTACGCTACAAAGTCAATCCTGTTTACTATTCGCTTTACCCTTTATTTTGTCCTTATCGTTAAAACTCAAAGTTTTCAAGCCATTTTCATTAGTTTTCCTTAGATTCATTAGAATGTATACATTGTTTTGTGAAAAGGAAAATAGAACGATGACATCGAATTAGAAACAGTTGAATAGCATTTTGAAGTTAATGATCGTCGTTGAACTAAAATTACTTGCTCTTGTGTTCAACTCAGATTGCTTAAATTGTTTGTCCGTTGAAATTAATGTTCATTCCAAATCAAGCTTGAAATTTTAGGTATGCTTAGCATCTTTCGTTGCTTTGTTATTACAGTTTGGGCAGATGCAGACACTTGGTTTGAGAGACAGCAACAAGAAGAGGAAATGCAGCGTATTCAGGCAGAGAACAAGGCTGCCATGCAGGCCGCGGAAGAGTTGCACAGGAAAAAATTGACGCAAGAACGAGAAGGGGAAAAAGAAGAGGAGATCGAGATGAAGGACGATCCCATGGCAAGGGCGGAAGCAGAGGTTTTGCAACAGAGTGACTAGTGTTCTACTGCTTCCAAGTGAAAATTATGTGAGGAGTATGCAGTTTTGTTCTATCAAATCCTTGTAACTCGTCAAAGCTCTCTTGTAAAACTTAGCTAACGAAACAAACCCTTGATTCCGAATCTCGTATTAATATTTGGAACAAGTGAGCCGAATAGGGGTTGATCTTTATGTTGTGCACTTATTCTATCCAATCCAAGGTTAATGAATATATCCCAAAGTTCGGAGACCCGATTTCTGAATCAATCTGGTGTGCACCAACTTCCGGTTGGTTGCTCAACCGTTCGTTCAGAGAAATGATATCTGCACACCCTTTTACGCTAACTTCCTGTTGGTTTACGATAGAATGCAAAAGCAAAGATTTTACCAAGGCGGACAAAATCATCCAATTTTCTTATTTTCCCAAGTTTGAATCCCCAACTGTAATAACGAAGATTGTACAAAGACCGGCAAATCCTTCATATTCTCAAGTTCGAATCCCCCACTCTCATTATTCAAAAAACGAAGGTTCTACTAAGTTCGAATTCCAAACCTTTCCAAGCTATATAATTCGACCAGAGTGGTGCTATTCACACACCTATTTTTTACCTCGAACATGCTTCTTTCAATTTTTGGGTTGTCGGATGAAATGAATTGAAGAATATCAATTGACAAAAATTAACAAGTAAAAATTAATGTGTGAATAGCACTCCCCTTCCGATAATACTTTACCGTTCTTAACTGCACGCCTTGTGCACGTGCAATAGCTCTCATCCTATTTCCTTCTCCCGCTAAGCTAAGCTAAGCTAAGCTGCTGTTACTGAAAAGTGATAAATCTCACACTTATCGCTTCTATCTCATGGCTTAATAGCAAAACACTCAATTGTTGAATTTACCTGGGCGACGAAAAATTTGAGCTCTTTGTACACCTCCGTCCATGGCGTCTCTTCCTTTCACTCACTTTCTCCTCCTACCCAGGTTCCTCTCTCTTTCTCTCTCTCTGTTAAAATTCCATTTTTTAATTCAAAACCGTGTGTTTTCCTTCGCTCCTTATCCAAATGGGAGTCCAAAACTGAGCAGAAATGAGAATTAATAAATAAATTAAGTGAAAAATGTGGAAACTTATCTGGGTTTGGATAATTGTAGATTTTTGCTGGTTGGTTTGAGCTTTCAAGATAAATCCATGAAAAAACAACAGAATTTGCTTAAACCCTTAAAACCCTACAATTAATTGCACCTCACAGTCTGCTTCCCAAGAAAAATTAGTAAACTTGTTCACTGAAATTTCCAGGCGCCATTCGGTTTGGCCCAATAGCCGGTCGATGAGTTTCGTGCAGCTTCAGGGTCTTAGATTGCATGGTAAAAAACGGGGACTTGCAGCTCTCCCTAAAAAGATAAACTCAGAGAACTCAGCTCTGGAGGGTTCCGTTGAAGATGAGGAGGTGGTTGTGAAGAAAAAGACATCTAGGACTCCTAGAAGAACCCGAAAGAAAGCAGCATCCGATAATGAGTCTTCGGATGAGGAAACTGTCATTTCTGCGTCTAGTGAAGAGACCAAGAAACCGCGTGGAAGAACTCGTAAGAAAGGTATTATTCATACTTATTGCTCATTTAGTGTGTTACGTGAATGCTTATCTTGTATGTGCTAACTAACCAGTAATTTGATATATCTAGCTGCATCCGCTTCCACAAGCGTGGAGGAAGAACAAACTGAGAAGAAGGTGAGGAAGAGAAGAACTAAGAAGAAGGACGATGCGATTGAGCAGCAGGTTAGTGACGGTGAACTTAGTGAGACTGAGGATTTTACATTCGTTATGGATATGAAGGATGAGAATGAGGAAGACCTAGAATTGAAAATTGATGAGGGAGAGGATATTAGCGAAACTTACGATTGGCCTCCTCTTGTTTGTTGCTTTGGAGCCGCACAACATGCTTTTGTGCCCTCAGGAAGGCCAGCCAACAGACTTGTAGATTATGAAATACATGAAAGAAAGAAAGATGCGTTATGGGCCCCTGAGAAATTTGTTAGGTCTCCTGGGGGATCTGCAGGCAGCGTCGCAATTGCTCTTGCAAGCTTGGGAGGCAAGGTTGCTTTCATGGGAAAACTTGGAGATGATCAGTTTGGTCAGGCCATGCTGTATTATATGAATGTCAAAAATGTTCAAACCCGTTCTGTTCGCATGGATACTAAAAGGGCAACTGCAGTATCACAAATGAAGATTGGTAAAAGGGGTCGCATGAAATTAAGTTGTGTCAAACCATGTGCTGAGGATTCTTTAACAAAGTCAGAGATCAACGTTGATGTGCTGAAGGAGGTAAAATCTTTGGGTCCTTTGGAAAATATTTAACTTTTGTCGTAGATCCTGCTTGTTAGGTGGTATATCTTTGTCGTGTTTCTTTGGAGGGGAGGGGGTGAATATTGAATGCTGACATTTTATATCATACACAGTTTTCGGCAAATATACTTCCATCTGTGATTCCCATTATATTTTGTCAATTTGAGTGTCTACGCATTAGATCTTTTAGCTGCTTCTGTGGTTAGAGTGCTCTTAATTGTGGATAGCTTTTAACAACCTGTGGTGCAGGCAAAGATGTTTTACTTCAGCACAAATTCTCTGCTTGATCGAAACATGAGGTCAACTACACTGCAAGCAATCAAGATTTCGAAGAAACTTGGAGGAGTTATTTTCTACGATGTAAACCTTCCATTACCACTATGGCAGTCTTGTGAAGAAACAAAGTTGTTCGTACAGCAAGTGTGGAATCTTGCTGATATTATTGAAGTTACTAAGCAAGAGCTTGAGTTTCTCTGCGGGATCCAGCCCTCTGAGGAATTTGACACTAAAAATAATGACAGGTTAAAGTTTGTCCATCATTCACCAGAAGTGGTTGAACAGCTTTGGCATGACAATCTTAAGGTTTTGTTCGTGACAAATGGGACTTCGAAGATACACTACTACACAAAGGACCACCAAGGTGCTGTTAACGGAATGGAAGATCCCCCCATTAGTCCTTTCACTTCTGATATGTCAGCATCTGGAGACGGCATTGTGGCGGGTACACTCCTATGATCTGCAAATCTATCAAATTTTAGTTTCTTTAATGATCGAGCTTATCTTCAAATGCTTTCACTATGAGAGTAGGTCCTGCTTAGCTCTTGCATTAGGGTGTTTGGGTCAAGAAATGCAGATACAAGCCTATAGTTTATATTCCCGGGCTTATTCTGTTGATAAAGTTGTGTGTTGTAAGATTTAGATTCCGGCTATTAGTTTGGTGCACTTCGTGTCAACTTTCACTCGCACACAGGATCACTTCGAAATTCATTGATGCATATAATTCTATTCTCGTCGGTGATTATTGCATCACGTCTTACTTCATGCAAACGTACAAGGTATCGCTGGGCATAGTTCGTCATAGACAAAACTTGTACCTGGACTGATGTGGTGAAATTATCAATGAGTTGGAAAACAACGTAAAACCGTGAGTTCACTCACAATTTTAAACCTATGCATATAATTACATTGGCCGGTGGGTTAGATGATCGCAAAGACAATAAACTTGGATAAAGTTCTGCATTACAAGATAAATTTTTGTATTTCCTAACTTCTGCGTGACTTGTTTTCAGCTCTCATGAGAATGTTGACAGTTCAACCACATCTTATTACTGATAAAGAATATCTGGAGCACTCAATCAACTATGCAATCGATTGTGGGGTGATAGATCAATGGCTGCTTGGACAAGAACGCGGCTTCCCTCTGAAGGAAGACATGGAAGAAGTGGTTCCTGATTCAGACGGTATAAGGTCTATAACAGAAACGGAATATCGCACTCTCACACCAGAGACTGTAAGTTGATTATCCTGGAGGCGTTGTAACTGAGATAGAATTACAAGTTAGTCACCAATTTTGTATGCGATGGATAGCATTTATAAGCAGATTCAGAGCTAAAGATTTGAAACCGTGTGTTATAACTCGATAAATACTACGATTGCTTCCAACTAGCTTACAACATTTTTCGTTATTTCGCCCGAACAAGCGCATTTTTTCGATCAAAATGTGCGCAGGGCTATCAGAATTTGGAGGACATTGACAACATTCTGCTTGCTTGTTTAATGAATGTGTGTTTAGTCACAAATGTAATGTTTTAAGGACATTGAGAACACGTTGAATCGTCTTAATCTTATCCAACTACAAAGAGTGATTCCCACACGCTTTAATGTCGCTGTATAGAAAAAGATTGGATATGCCAAGTAGTTTTCATTTTATTAATTAGGAGTAGTTGAGGGGTAGGTGTACAAGAGTGTGATGTCAAAACCTTTTAGAACCCAAGGGTTAAGATTGAACGATGGTGACCGCAATTCTCTTGAACTACGGTGTCTAGGAGAACGAGAATGTATTTAAACCAGCTCGGTCTTTGAAGTTGTGAAAAATTTTCAGTGTACTCTGAACACAAGCGGTACACAACGTGTGGCTCATAATTTAAGTGGAGGGACAAATGGAAATATTCCAAATGGCAATGGGAAGGAAGCATCCTTGAGAAAAATACCATCCAACCTTTGAGTCTTTCCTATTAGCAAAGTAGAACCAGAAAAATGGCTTTTGGATTAAAGTCCCCAACTTTATTGGCCTCTACCCCACTAAACATGAGGGAAGGCAAGGCAAAATAGGGGAAATTAACCCAAAGATTGTACAAAAGGTGACTAATGACGAAAGATATCGAATCGCAGGCATCGAATCCCTCTGGTAAACACAAAACATACACTTAGACACGAAATGATTCGACCCTATGCGGAAAATTGGGTACCGGCATCAAGTTTTGAGGCAGCTGCCTTGTCCAAAAACCACACCAGCTTCCCTTTCAGTGGCTGGACAACTCCAGCAGGCACTGGAGGGAGGTCAGATCCCATGTCGTCGACTGCCAGGTGCGCAGCCTCTGCTTTGCTTTCACCTGTTGCGACTATAGCTACATTGGATGCAGAGTTGATAACCGGCAGAGTGAATGTGATTCTCTCAGGTGGAGGCTTGGGGGAATCAGTTATAAAAGTTACCCATTCATCTTTCTCCTCCAGGACCGAGTGGTTGGGGAACAGCGAGGCGACGTGCCCATCAGGACCCATTCCCAGGAGGATCAGGTCAAACTTGGGGCAGTCACTTATATCAGACACGCTGATCACACGAGATTTCACTAGCTGGCGAATGACAAACCCGTAGTCATCAGCAGCCTCCTCTGCTGACACTGAATCATTAATAGAATGCACATGACTGGGAATTATAGGTACCTGAAAACATGAAATAAAAATGAGCATGGGAATACCGATTACAGATGGGCGATAAAATTTACCAGAACCAGAACAAATATTGCAATCACATAGCCATCGTTCTCAACTAAAAGCTTTCGATCTGTTCTCTAATACTAAAATGATACTATGTGCACAAATAAGCATATTTTACGTTCAGTAACAATCGTGATAGCCATGAACGAAAAATCAGGTTGCAACTTATAGCTTGATTAGCTAATTACTGATTGCATAGTAGAAGATCTTCATGATGTTGTGAAGAAATGTACAAAAGATAGCCATATGTGAAGTCAAGAAGTTGAAATAGAAAAATTCATTACTGGCAATGGTGGACAGCTTCACATCGTAAAATTAAATTATGGAAAATCCTTTAAAAATGGAAAATTATGAAAAAATAGAAGATCATAACTCGAAGAGGAACAAAAAAACCTACATCTCAGTAAATACTTTGTTTAAAAGGAAAGTTCACTGAAGTGGCTATGAGATAGCTTCACGGTGTTTAGGATGCAACGAATGACCCGAGAAACAACCAACATAATCTGCAGCAGTGATCTTCCTTTCACTAAAAGCCAACTTTATCCGCAATTGTTAAAATTGAAAATGTGCACCAGAAGATGGCTGCAATATACAAGTTGGTTCCGATGATGACACGGAGATTTAGTGAAACTAAAGAAATTAGCAACAGCTAGTAAACTTCTTATACAAGAAACTTGACTCTTTAATTTGATAAGCAGTTTAGATCCGGTACACGATTGTTGGGTACTAAATCACAGCCACCTCGTCTGATATAAAGAGTTAAAACACATTAAGTGTCATAATTCAACACACATAACAGATCAAACTATGCATGGTACTATCTATCCTTTCATTCGAAGTTCATCATGTCATTTGGTTTTCTGACAGAGAGAGACTGGAAAGAAGACAGCATCATGTTCAAAGCAAGACAAACAATCTCTACAAGATTTCTTCGACTCGGTTACTTAAAGAACAAAATACAGCCTACAACAGGCTGCGAAGGTAAAAAAGTCGGAGAATTTCATACAAACCTTAGACAAAAAGCGATCTTTCGCAAGCTTGTAATTGCTATCAACATGACTTTTCGCCACAACACGCTCGTCTGCCCAAAATATATACCATTTGGCCCAATCTACAGTCTTGTTATAAGGAGCTTCACAGAGTTTTCTGTTTTTTCCATCATAAGTGACACATTAACACAAAAATCATAACATATACAAAAACCGGATGTGGGAAGGAAAGCATGATACCCCATTAAGCCAATGAGAGAACCACCAGATAATGCAATTGCAAAGACGCCGCGCTCCTTCACGGATGCCTCTGATATCTCAGCAATGTAGTCTGCCAAATCAGTGCTAAGATCATCCAAACTTTCATGAACCCTCAACTCTCTATCTTTTGGAACCCCGGAAAGTGCCATGCTTCCAACAAGTTCAACAGCACTATTTCCACACACAAAAACAGATCAAATTTAGAAAAAAAATAGAAAGAACAACGCATTGTTACCTTTGAATTTTTTTTTGGTCAAATAGGAAAACCAGGCAAAATTGCAGCTCATGAACTTTGGATTGTGTAAGGGGATTAAAATCTATATCACTCAAATTCCACAAAAATTAATAATTCCACTGGATTTTATACAAAATAAGGACTCATCAAACATGATTACTGATGATTAATTAAAAACTAATCAACTCTTAATTGAGTTGAAAACTGCGATAAAACCAAAGGGTATCCTGATCATAATCCAAAGATCAAAACCCAACAAACAAAGTTACTAAATTTATAATTTTTACAGCAAAAGCAAACAAACCCAGATCATAGAATAATCAAAACTGAAATCCCATTACAGCAAGCAACTCAGAAAACACAAGAAATACATAATGCCATGTAATCTGAGATTACTGAAACTGCAGAAAAAAGCAGTGCAGACAGAATAAAGAAAGAAGAAACAGATGCTTACAAAGAGGAGGAAGAAGAAGGAAAGAAGGGGAGAGAGGTGGCAGAGAAGCAAGAAAACGAAGGTGGAAGATGGGAAACAACACGAAATTGTTATATATAATATTTATAGTATTTCATCACATTACTCAAAATTTTATTTTACTGATTATAATAATTTAAAAAAACTTCAGTAGAAGTCGAGAAGGAATTATTTTCCTTCTGGGCTTCCACGTGCATCCAATGATTTTGATAAAACACACATGCGAAAACAACTCTCTCTTCATGAAGATTAAAAGTTAAAAAAAAAAAAAAAAAAACCTTTCATCTCTCTCTCTGTGTTCTTTTACAGAGGAACAGAAAATCCATCTACCCTATATTCTCTGCTAAATGGAAGGGAGAAACCAAAAAAAAAAAATTGTATAAATACCCGAACACATTATTTATAAGGTATCTATCACAAAAATACGGAATTTTTTATATTTTGATCTCACTCAGCCTTGTGGAACTTTACACGAACAATTCTATCGAATTTTTTCCTAAATAGGAACGGACAGTTCTATCAAATATTTTCTCCTTGCTTGGACAAACTTACCACTAGTAACTTTGTCTTCCAAAGCTAATAGGATTTAAGTTTATCTATACCAACATTTCCAACCTCAAATTTTATTCCATGCTAGCACATTATTTTTCCTTAATATGTAATTACCAAACTATCTTTGGCTTTTAAACCCATTGCTAAAACTATTTTAAATAAGAACCATAAATTTGTAATTTGTATTATGATTGCATAATCTTCCCCTTTCATAAATCTTTTTTTTTCTTGATTCCTTTTCTGTTTGCTTGCATGACTTAGAATTTCTTTTTGTTTGTCTCTCCAAAAGTAGCTATTTGTACAGTTTTTATATGTTTGTGTATCATTAACCTGTGCCCATCACCTCCATGATCCCCACATCTTGATCATCCACCACTAAGTGGGGGGTTGTACTTGGGAAAATTATGCATTGTGAGAATACAAATATGTCCTATTTCTATGGGCACCCATGGTGACAAACTAAATCAAATCACACTCATTGATCAACTATTGAGAAGTTGAGAAAACCAACCTAAGATCAATGAGGGGTGCTCTTTAACTTGCCACTCCTTTTCATAGCTTGAATTCTTTTTCATTTCAATGTGTTTGTGAAAAAGCATTTCAATCTTGAGAAAGAAAAAAAAAACTTAAAGATGACAGCCTAATCACGTAGCTCATTAGGTCACTTTTACAAACACATTAAATTTTACTTAGTTTGACGTTAGTGTCATCCAATATAAGATCTGTCATGATCAGAAAATCCTTAATCATATAAAGATGAAGGCTTTAAGTCATGTTTGTCTAATTAGGTCGGTTTGATTAGGTCGCTTTCACAAACACATTAGATTTTACTGTATTTTGATTTTACTTAATCTCACGTTAGTCTCATCCTATATAAGATCTATTATGACCAGTTAATCCTTAATCATATAAAGATGAAAGCTTTAAGTCATGTTTGTTTCGTTAGGTCGCTTTCACAAACACATTAGATTTTACTGTATTTTGATTTTACTTAATCTCACGTTAGTCTCATCCTACATAAGATCTATTATGATCAGTCAATCCTTAATCATATAAAGATTAAAGCTTTAAGTCATGTTTGTTTTGTTAAGTCGGTCTGATTAGGTTGCTTTTACAAACACATTAAATTTTAATGTATTTTAATTTTACTTAACGTTATTCTCATCCTATATAAAATTTGTCATGATCAGACAATCCTTAATAATGCATATGAAAGCTTTAAATATGGTTCATAGTGTATTCATTTTTCTCCAACCTCCACCACCACATCCACATAAATTAGCAACACAAAACATACAGTAGAAAATATGAGACACATCAAAGAGTAGTTTGGAATCTCTCTCGTTCAATCAAAATCAGAAAAAGAAGTGGCAAAAGAGGTTGCTCAAGTAAAAAGTGTAAAAAGCCCTCAAGAGCCAAAACAACAAATCAAAATCAAAGCCCCCACATCATGACAAATCAGAAACTCCCTCCCTCTTGGAATTAGATCCGCTCCGAACCTTAATGTCTGTTGGAAAATTAGTTATTATTTTATTATTATTTATGGTTTTCTTGTGGACCAAGGATATTATAATTTATTGTCTGTCAAGGATTAGAGTTTTGCTTTAGTTTTTACTATATATAAGAATGATTGTATTAGTTTATTTTATCAAGTCAGTCAAGATGTAGTCTATTCGGTTCATGTAACATTCTTGGCAATTCAATTTAATAAAGTTTTATATTCAGTTTGTTCGTTTGTTCATGACGCACTCTGATATTCAACTGTATCCAGATTCAAGTGATCAGCACATCTAGGCCGCTAATTAGTGTGTAGAAAAAACCAAAACTGTTGATTTGTGTGTAATAAGCTAACGAAATGAGTAAATAGAGACCGTCACATGTTAATCTCTAGGTTCCAAACATAAAAGTCCTGAGCGAATCAAATTCCATCCCTTCCTCCACAGAAGTAGTTCAGAGAATCTTAGCATTATCAAAGCCTGACGGACTGATGGGGTCCTTACATTGTTTACTCCTTTTGGGGAGAAGCGGGCAACCATGAACCATGGCTTGGCTGACATCACTCCATTCGCCCTCTCTTGAATCTCTGCCTTCCATTGATTCTCAATTTGACTGTTTGATAAAGAAACAAACCCACCTCTCGTAAATTCGTAATGGAGAAGGACTTGGACAGATTGAATATATTCTCACGATTGTATCTTGAGCTGAATAATATAATGTTTTGTAGAGTATAATTAACACATAATATTTTTTTATTAAACTATACCATCACAATAACAGTGTATCTGTTTACGTAAATTAGTACTTTATTTTAGTACTCACCCTTTTAATCATTAGAAAAATGGAGGCAATTTTTTAAATTGATAAAGTTGCCTCTAAGTTGATCAAGTTTCCTTCTTTGATGGAAATTCATCATCCCTAATTAGAGCTCATTAGACTTCCTCCATTTTGTACTTCTCCTTGACAATTATTGAACCATTGAATATGGCCGTGACAAAATTGGTCATACAATACAAACCAGCCATCCATATGTTGCAATGGATCTATTAATAATTGCCTCAAATATGTGAGAGAGTTTTCAATGTGTCAGGAACACAGTTCGGTACACCAAGTATAATAATATAATTGGTTGGAAACTTGAAAAAAAAAATTACAACCAATTATATTATTACACTTGATGTACCTAACTGTGTTCCTGGCACATTAAAAAATTTATCAAAACATGAACGTATTAATAATTGCGTCAAACATTTCAGCCTAGCTAGGGTTTTCAAGTTCACAAGGAACTATAAGAGAAAATAGATTTTTTTTTTTTAATGAACATTGGGTGTGTGTGTGCCTGTGTATATATTAAATTCATCTAAATTACGAAAAGAAAGATTTGAACATGGGTACAGACGATAAACTATAAAACATGTTGCTCTAGTCGACTCGAAGAGGGTTGAAATTTGCAATTTATCAAAAAGCCAACAAAACCCTAGTTAATGTCGTTATGGGTGAAAGCAACCTTAGCACAAATTCACTTAAAATTTGCCGTTGAAATGTAATTTATCATAAGAAGCCTTTTATGTAGGAAAATTTAAGATAAAGTAGTAACGTGTTGGGATGTAATCACCTTCACCAAAATTTTGCTCTTCCATGTTTGAAACTAGTAATCTAAACTACGGGGAAGATATTCAAACTCAGGTGCATAGAATCAGCAAATCTGCTATAATTAATATAACTATGCCCACATCTGCATATTTGTGACATTAATTGTTAGATTATGCTTGACACATATGTATGGTTTGGTCTTAGCTAAGAACCCATCAATATGAAAATAGTTAGTTTGCCAAATCTCAGTGTTGAAGTAAATGAGTGCATTTATGCTCACCATCCTCAAGTGGTGGTAATACTCACTTGTCCTATTTAATCATCGTTTAATAAGTTTAAATTTTGAGATTTGTGTATATCCGCTGCACATATCTTGAAATTCAAACTCATTTAATGATGATAAATAGGGTGATGAACATCACTGTCACTTAAGAGTTGTCAGCAAAAATATTACCGAAGTAAAAAGGCATTTGGTTTATTGTTATATTTAGACAGAGTTTTCGTTTGAGGACTCTTTCTTTCGTTTTGTTGATTTATTTCAGTGTTTTAGGGCAATAATGCTCACCTACTTTTGGCACAACAGGTTATCAAGGATACTTTGGTTTCTTCTGCATTATATATGTATGGTCTAATCTCTCTGATCTTTTTGGTTGGCATTGTTAGCAGAATATACATACATTTATAAATATATATGTATATATATATGGGAACAAATAATTCCCCACAGATTGGAGGATGGATACTTGTGCATGGGGATCAGTAGCTGGTTTCAGGTTGAATGCCCATGCTTCTTTGGATGTTTCAATACGTTAAAATTTCCCACATGCTAGATCGAGTTAACGAGCTTTGAACTTTTTCATGTTTGTACGTATGCATGTTTATGGGAGTTGGATTCTCTCCCCTTTCTTCTCTTCTCTTTTGATTTCCTCTTCTTCTTCTCTCTACGGAGAAAGTAAAACAAGATATGTTATGATTTAATCTTGAGCGTTTTCAAATAGGAGGGGAGGGAAAAATGGGGGGAAAGCCTGAATTTTGAAGTGTTTCTCTTTAATCTCTCCTCATGTGATGGACACTTACGTGACTAGAGTGATAGAAAGGGAAAAAATATGAGCGTGGATAACTAAAACTTTGTCTTTAATCTCTCTTCTTATGTGACGATAAGTTGAATTATGAGCTTAAATGATTAGATTGTTCTTCATATTTTTTTCAATGACAAGTTACATGAAAAGAAAGACGGAAAACAAAGAAATATAAGTTGAGATAGCGAAGTTTTTCTCCTTAATGAAGAGCCTCGTCAAGTAACATAATTAGGTGTCAATGAGTGGGGAAATTAAAGAGAGGTCTAAATCAGATGATGCAAAGATGGAGGGAGAAAACCCACTGGATTTGTTAATTTGGTCCACATCTATTATTTTGGGGGCCTCCTAATTTGGTCCACATATGCTCTCTTTTCAATTGGCGTACAAGTTTTTGCACTATCATTATTATTATTATTATTATTTTATTTTATTTAAATTTAATGACATGAATTCATCCTCCTCCATTGCACC
The DNA here is from genome assembly GCA_024362995.1 of Heteromeles arbutifolia. NCBI lineage: Eukaryota > Viridiplantae > Streptophyta > Magnoliopsida > Rosales > Rosaceae > Heteromeles > Heteromeles arbutifolia. Next base: position 3,836,526 of record JANCRC010000021.1, read on the forward strand.
ACTCTTCCCACTCAATTTCAATCTTCATCATTTCAAAGGGCATATTCCATCTCTTTCCATCTCCAATCACCATGACTCTCACTTTGCGATTCTTAATTTTTAATTGCCTTGTTTTTTCTGACAAATTTCTAAATCAATCATTCACTGAGTTACGTTTTTTTTTTTTTTTATATGACAGTGCTTAAAATACCGTTACAGTAGCATCTGTTCTACGAAGAACAAAGAGAATTTCTTTTCGTATCTAAGAGATGAAACGTGATTCAATCACACTCATAGTTCGTATTCATTTAACATACCGGTACAATTATATTCGGTTCCATATAAGTTTCTGTCTCGTAAGAAATGGATTGCGGATCAATAGCTTCATTCTTAACAGGGTATTTCAGTGGGGAACATTTTCTTGACCTTTGAATTAAACATAAAATTAAAGGATCCAACCAAAATTAGTGGATAGCAACCGAAAACCGACAAGAAGCAACTACCTCCCCTCCCCCTCCCTCCTCCCTCCTCCCTCCTCCCTCCTCCCTCCTCCCTCCTCCCTCTTCCTTCCTCCCACCTCCCACCTCCCACAGGGACAGCCGGACAGGGCCACGAGGACCAACAGAATCTATCAATTCATGCTGTCAATTTTAACTGTTTAACTCTCTCTTTTCTTTCTTGTTTTTCTTCCATCTGCTTTATGAAAACAATGACCTTTTTGTCTCTCCCTTTCTTTCAAATATTCCCATAGATTCTTTTCAACTCAATCCAGTTGCTCACTTCAGATTCTCCTTGCTCCTTTTCTCACTGCTATGGTATGAGTAACTTTCCCGCATGACAATCTGACCGTCCTGAACATTAACTCTGACGTTCATTAATATTATAACGCGTGAATTAGTAATATCGCAAGTTAGTCAAACCGTTGCCCTAAAACATTTGTGGTGTATTATTACCATGCAAAAACAAGTTGAAAGCTTATATTAGCACCTTGGAAGCAATGAGATCTTAAAAATGTAATGATTTTGATTCTCATTTTCTCCGGATAGGGTATAGTTTTAAACTCACGAGTCAACCATTGTTGCCCGTACAAACCATTGGTGTCTGGGGTTAGTCTTTTACAGGGATCAACCATTGTTGCCCGTACCAATCCCACCAAGAGTTTGCCTACCCTAACTAGGCATGGCAGAGGATGGAACCCTAAAGATCTGAAACTCAGTCTCACTCATGTCTTGAAAAATTATGATGTTAAATACTTCACCCGAGTTAAATTCTCGAAACAAAATTCCAGGCAGGATACGAAGTGCAAGGACACAGGAGTTCTGCTAAAATATGTGTTTCCTACCAACGTTTTCGCCTCAAACATCACGAAGCTCTAGAAACTCGAGTTCTAAGATACAATTAGATTGGCGATTTTCAGTACTCTAGATACAGAAGTACCCTTTTATGCTCTGAAAATGGCAATTTTAATCTCCAATCCCGCTGTTTACGTGTTAACGGTCTGCCTTTGCTATTAGGGTCCCTGTTTTCCTTCACATTTGCCAACTTCCACACACAGCTCTCTGACTCTGCCTCAATGGACTCCAGATTGAACACTCCGTCCTTTCCCCGGTATTTAGAATCCACTTCTTCTGCATAGCATACCCTCATAGGCATGTCTTCAAACCGTTGTAGATCATCTGGTACCTTTAGCAACCTCTCCGCACCAGGAGATGACACCTTCAGAACAAGACATAGTTTTATATATTAAACATGTTTGTATGGATTAAATTTACTTCCATTCACTAACACATGATAAATCCAGCCACTTAATACCTCAAGAGCCAAATTTTCAGGTATTTCTCCAAGTTCTCCAGCTTCATCTAGTCTTTTCTTGTACTCTTGATTGTAGCGTTCAAGTTCCTCCATGCCAGGACACCCATATCTGATAAAAGTAGAATATCATGTCAGAATCTAACATATCGAAGGGTTGCACATGAAGGAACAGTTCATTTATATTTTCCATCTTCAAAACAAACACAAATTATGCCAAATAAAAGAAATGCCTTGATCAAGCCTTCTCCTTTCATCTATTTTTGTATAAATTGTAAAGGGGTGTGCTATCCACACACCCCTTGTTAATTTCTATCCTATGATCTTCTTCAATTCTTCCAATCTGAAGGCCGAAAATTAAAAGGGTGTGAGAAGTAAAACGGTGTGTGGATAGCACACCCCATTGTAAAACGTAAGTTCTTTTATGCTATATCATATCGTTAACATCAAAGAGTTGAATGTGAAGAAAACTCTCATCATTGTTCAATTACGGAACTCGTTTTCTCCATCTACAAAACAAACACAAATTATGCTGAAGAGAAAAGAAGGCCTTGATCAAAGCCTATTTTTGTGGCAAGTAGCCTGCATCAAACGATCGATCAACCGAAAATCTATAGTATACATCTTAAGCATGTGTAACTCTCCAATTTGCAGTCTATGAAAAAATTAGTTAATTGAAATTGGAAAATGTAAATTCGTTTGGCTGCCAAAGCTTGTATGTTAAGCTGGTTTAATGTTTATAGCTAAAAAGAGCAGAAGAGTTACTCGTTTGACAGTTTGTCCAGTCTCACATATACATATCCTCGAGGAGTAGTCTTGAAAGAGAAGAGCTTCACATTATCTTCGAATTGTGTTAAGACCTCACGAGCAATGGACAGAGCCTGCTCGCCCCAAGGGACACCCTGAAACACCACCCCACCACCATCGCCTCCATCGCCAATCTGTCCAAATCGATAACTAACATCAATGACAACATAAACTTTAAAGCTAAAATGAAGGTGGAGAACCAAAATGGCGAAGCCAAAACATTGTACCTCAGGCTCGCCGGCATCCTCTTCCTCCCAGCCATCTGTGGTGTCTCCCTCTTCAATTCCGTCACCTGAAAATGCGAAACTTGTACACCCTTGAGAAACAACAATATAAAAAACCACATATAGTTTAGGTATAAACATACGAAAAAAAGTGTATGTGAATACTTTGTCCTATTAACTGCCAAAAAAAGTGACTGAAAATAGTAAATTTAGAAGGAAGATAGCATAAATAATAAAAACACAATGCTATTAATTGGGTCTAATGCAGACCATTTAGTGCCCTGTTTGGTTACTGAGAAAATGCAGTGGAAAGCAGTAGCATTTGCTTCTTGAGACAATGGAGCTACTTAATTAGTTAAAATACCAATTTAGAGCTTCCCAACTAATTATAATTAGTGAAGAGCAATACACACACACACACACACACACACACATATAATTGACAGAAAAATAGATAGAAAAAAAAAACGATGAAATAAAAGGAGTACCTGGAAAACGATCATTTGGGTTATCCTCCTCAACATCCTCAGAGGATTTGGTGCTTACGAAACGAAGAGCAGAGGGAGGAAATATATTGGGATTTAGATTAAGAGAAAGAGAGGGCAAAGAAGAAGGATGAGGAGGAAGACGTTTAGGGTTTAGGAGGAGAGAGGGTTTTTGAAGTTTGGGGTGGGATGTTAGGAAAGAGAGGCTTCTGAACGACGGAGAAGAAGAGGAGGCGACGCAGCTGCGAGCACTGTGCCACCGTACAAGGCTGAGGGTGAGGCTCCTCCTCCGGATCATTCTTCTCTCTCTTTTTGCCTTCTGGGTTTTGGCAACCAAATTTTTCTACTTTCTAGTATTTGCTTGCCGCTGCCCGCTCTGTTTCGTTATTTTCCGGTCGGACCGCTGCCTCACTGCACAGTTTATATTTTTAGTTTATGCCTTCTTTTTTAAGGTAATTACACTTTACACCCTTCAAGTTCAGTTTTTTTTTTTTAAAATAGCTACTGTGGTATTATTTTCTTACATTGCACCATAAGATTTTAAAATCGTAGCAATTTATGTTCATCTGTTTGACAATTTGATCCTCTGATGCGATTTCACATCAAGGTGCAATGTGAAAGTGAAACAACTCGATGATTGAAGGAAATTCATTCGAGTTGAGTTCGCGTTGCATTTTTTTCACTTAAAAGGCATTTGAACTGACCAAATTACAAACATTTTCAAAGTTTCAATTATTTTGACACTTACAATGTGAATAATGTCAATAACCAATTGCTAACAGTAAATAATGACCCTGAGAACATTCGTTACTTTATGTTGCACTCGTACTTACGCTTTGACACTTACGCATTGTTAATTAGGTACTCACCCGCACACTGCGCACTCCTCACTTTATGGTCTCATCACCTTCCAAATGTCAGCCAGCACACTTCGATTCGGGTGTTTACGTTGAATATCCAAGTCGGGGTGTGTCCGTTAAAGAAAAGAGTAAATTGTAGCAATGGTCCCTCAACTTTAATCAAATTGGAGCATTGGTCCCTCAACTAAAAATCAATTACCATTGGTTCCTCAACTTATCAAAATGTGTAGCTATAGTCATTTTCATCAATTTCGTCAAAATTTTGTCAAAATAAGTTATGTTGGAATAACCATTTATATAATTAGAGTACCTCAACTCATCAAAGTGTGTAATTATGGTCATTTTCATCAACTACATCAAAATTTTTGTCAAAACGAGTTATGTTGAAAGGACCATTGCTACAATTGGGTTAAAGTTAAGGGACTATTTCTCCAGTTGAATTAAAGTTGAGGGACTAATGGTAATGGATTTTTAGTTGAGGGATCATAGCTACACGTTTTGATGAGTTGAGGAACCAATGGTAATGGATTTTTAGTCGAGGGACCATTGCTCCAATTGAGTTAAAGTTAAGGGACCATAGCTACAATTTACTCTAAAGAAAAACAAGAACAAAAAACCACTTACAAAAATGATTCATCAGGGTGTAATGTACAAGGTAGAGCACAATTTACAAACTCACAAAAAACTACCAACTGAGAAGTTATATACCTGATGGAATTTAAACCGGGGCATACCCATCGGAACCGGCATTGCAGTAGGTAGACCGCAACTAAACCTACCTCCCGTTAACCGGGCACAACTCCTTCCTTGGCCTTAAAAAATATGCCATTGCGACGAAGACATGGATTATTGAAAGTAAACAAAATTACACTTTGGCAGCTACATTTTCCACCTACAATCTAAGAATGGTTCTTAGTGTATCACAAAGATTTTGAATAGTCTGTTGTTCCTGAGTTGCTTGCATTTCTTGGAGCGGCATATCTTCGTAGCACCTGAAAGCAAATGAAACCTCTAGAGTAAATAACAAGCAATGCAAGCAAGGGCTGAAGCATGCAGGACATGCTTGCCGCAGCAGAGAGATGATGTGGTATGCTCACATATTACACACAAAACACAACAATTTTCTTTTAATTTTTTACCCAGCCAAAGTAAAAGTTCGATAAATATAATTTGGTTGACGTACATCTTGTGGTAGGCTAATGCTTGTGCCAGATTCATTAGAGTCGGACTTGTAAAGAGCCTTTTGTAAACACTTGGAGGGAGGGGCATCTGCAGCACACCAATAGATCAAAAATGCTTAGAGAGAGAGAGAGGGAGAGGGAGGGAATGCAGAGAGAGAGAGAGATTTGACCTCGTTTTGCCCTCTTCGTCCCTTCTTAGACTGTCCATCACCAGTAAAAAGCTCCTGTAGTGCCTCCATGGCTACAGTTCCACTACTATCCTGATGCATGCCTCCAAGAACATTGTCTGATAAGAGAGCAATGGGAGATATATCGGTTGCCCTCAAAAATGGTATAGGCACTGTATTACCAGCTGCATATATGGACCAAAGCTGCCATGAACATGATAATAAGCAATTATATACCAGTGTTGAGCCTGTTGACGCATTTTTTTAGGAAGGGCAGGTTTTTAAGTCAAAAGGTTGGGACAGCTTTCGATTAGTGAGGGGAGAGGGAATTAGAGATGCCCCTTGAGGGAGAAGAAATGAGGAAGGCATGTCCGACCGTGAAAGGGACCTATCAACTGGCAAGCATAGACCTCAGTACAAATATTACCTTATCTTGCATTGCAAAAGCTTTCCGGCTGCCAGTTTCATTCTTCACTGTGCCACTGCTTATACTGCTTGGGCCTCCAACCTGGACTTGAGATATGCCTTTTGTCTTTAGGCTCTGCTCAGATGCCCGTAGAGTGTGCGCAACTGGAATGCTGTTTTGGGTAATACCACTTAAATTTTCCTCCCTGATAGAAGCATCATCGTAAATTCAGAGCACTCTTGTCAAACTATAGTTTATCTTTTGACTAGGCAATTGATATTACATAAACCAATCTTTTTTTTTTTTTTCTAAAAACAAGATTTCTAAATAGAATTCAAGAATAAAAAGTGAGGGCAGTACCTGGGTTCGGGCAATTTGCCTCCTGCGCCAGTATTGGAAGAGCTTTCAGGAAGTCCAGGAGCTGGTGAAGGTTCTTTGGCACTAAAACTCTCTGTCTCGCTAGAGATCTCATCTCTTTCATCCCCCTCATGAATAATAAAAGTGCCAAAGTTACCTGTTAAACATAGGTTTCACATACATCAGATGGATCGTATCCTACCCAAACAGCAAATAGATTGTCAAATAAAGAAGTTAACAATTATGTGCCCGCAGAATCATTTCACTAAGATACATTCAACCAACAATCCCACAATTTCGAACATCAAGTGATGTCATGTCCCTCAGAGAGAGAGAGAGCACTAAATGATGTCACTATCAGTAATAGCTACACCATTCTGCCCTTGAATGTTTGAAACTGTGACAACATAAGGTCAGGCCCACAGGTGAGTTTATCGCCATATTTCATGCAATTGAAAAAGAAATAACAATAAATGTGTAAAGGAAAAAAAATCAATGGAATAACTAGTACATCCCTTCTCAGAATTCAATATCCAAGCATAAATTAGCCCATTCGAAGTAAAGTTCCCAAAGATAAGTATCTATCATGTACGCACACCAAGAAGTCAATCACAAGCATACCTTCCCCAGCCATTCCCACATCACCAGATATGTGCTGCTTCCTCAATGTGCTACCCGAAGATACTTCATTTTCTCCTTGAAGTGGCCTTGAAGGGACAGTATCTCCATAATCCTCATTGACTTTGGGAGCTTCAATTGTCTGTTTCAAGTTATAAACAACATTTAAGATGAGAGTGATTTGACATGAGTTGCACAAGGAGAGACAAAATGAGAATTCGTACATTGTCCCGTTCAGGTGGAGCAATATTTTGTGCTTGCAAAGCCATTGAAGCCCTTGCTTGCCTTGCCCTTTCAATCTTTGCCAACATTGCAGAGGGACCACATTTGCATTTTTCAATGAACTTGTGCTGCATTTAAATAAAATATTAATAAAGATACAAAATATCCAAGATTATGAGCACTTGGCAAAGATGAAGATATGTTTATTTTCTTTCAATATTATAGGTATCCAAATCTGCTTCAAGGTAAATATAATTATTCCAACATCAAAGTTTCTGTATAAATTATTGCTTTAAGTGATTCTTTCACTAAAGAATTTGATTTTGAAGAAAAATAGTTTATCATGACATAAAAGATTTTAAACAGAGGTTCTTCTTCATAATCCCATTTTGTCAATATAACATATTTCCATTGACTATTAGCAGTACCTTCAGCATCTCAGATGCAGTAGGGCGTAGACGAGGTTCTTTAGTTAGGCACTTTGCCACAAAATCATGAAACACAAGAGACCTGCAAAAGAACGCAGTACTATTTGAGCACAATGCTGCACAATAAAAAGCAAAAAACAATGGAATTATACATAAGAAAAGGTTAGAACTATCGTAGACATAATAATTTGCACCAGTAAGAATTTATATCAGAACTCTTTTAAGGTTTGATGAGAGCTTCAATAGTTCTATTGCAACTCCTCTCAAAAGAAGAACAGATTAAACTCAAAGCCGATAAGTCCCGGGCAAAGAATCACATTCCATAGCAGTGGTTATAGTAATAAAGAATTTTCGGTTGAGCGCAAATCCCATAACAATAAAATCATAAAACCTACACTGCTTTAAGATAAAGCATAAAGTTATTTAAAATTGTCATACAGGCTACTGTCCTCAATAATGCTAGAAAAAGAACGGATATACAAAAGTATGAAAACGGACCATTTTTCTTTATCCTCAAGCATCGGGGCTGGCTCAAGGGATATCATGAATAAAACCTATAATAGACAATCAATAAGTTACTTATCCCCTCAACAAACAATAACTTGAAAAGGCAAAAAAGGAGGAATTTTTTTTAACAAATTAACATTCAACCACACAACCGTTGAGCCATGAACACACATCACATCACAGGATCCCTACTTATGCTTGGTTATAACAATTTTGCTACTTGTGTGTATCAGGGGCCATCTACAAGGCATAGTTCTCTTGAAACATCCAATTTTTCTTACAAGCAATAATAGGGAGGGGGAAATCGAGATCAGTAACTCGGGTGCAGGGCTGCATACTCTTAAGCAATTCAGCTACATGCCCCTTGAGAAACATAAAATCTTTACTAATGCTATCTCTTAACCTATTGTCAATAAAAGCAATGAAGGAAAGATTATGCAACATAGAAAGTGACATCTGTGTTCCAATTCAACATGCAACCTTGGTAGAAACTGAGATGAAAAATATGTAATTTAACTTTCGAGTAATTAGAAACTAAAAAGTTAAAGTACTAACCCTCATTGGATGCACCGAAGATCTTGGAGGGAGGCCCTGAAAATAATTACAAGGAGAACATGACAATGATCAATGATCATTACTATGAATGGAGTGATCTCGTGAAGAAATATGAGTAATTAATTGGTGCTAAGACATAAACAACTATTTCATCATGGGAGCTAATAATACCAGTGTTCTCTACATAGGATACAATAGTCATAAGTCCCAATTCAGTTTTGAAAAGAACATGCTGAACATATATTACCTCTGCCATTTCAATTGCAGAAACACCAAGAGCCCATACATCCACCTGGAATTATACAAAGAAGTCAGTCTTGATAAGGGCAGCACATATAGAAGAAACAAGCAAGACAGGAAATAAAATTGTGTAGAGTAGAAATGAATCACATGATACCTTTCCATCATAACGACTTTCCTGAATAACTTCTGGAGCCATCCAATGTGGAGTGCCAATGAACTGAGAATAAAATAAATAAAACTTTCATGTATCAAGCACAAACAGAGTATCACCAAAAAGCCAAGGTTTGTAACCGTCCATCCTATAAAACCATGATATGTTAGTAATTGTCACGTCCAAGGAATCGGATTCCCTTGATTATTACTTTTAAAAGTCCCAGAAAGATACCCAATATTAAAAAAGGGAAAACAATAAGCATTTTGCCTTTACAGCAAACTAATATTACTTTTAAAAGTCCCAGAATGATACCCAGTATTTTTTTTTTAAAAAAAAAAAACAATAAGCATTTGACCTTTAGAGCAAACTACTAGCAATTTCTGAACCCATAAGGGAAAATTTTGGGAAAACAAATTAAGTCAAATTAAACAGAATTATGCAGCAGCTATTACATACATCTTATCAAAACGATTAACATACCGTGTTGCGCTTTGACATGGTTCTTGTAAGTTGAGCTGCAACACCAAAATCACCTGCCAACATTGTCATACACCAAAGTTGAGTTAGAGTGTTGTTAAAAGTACAAGAAAAATGAACTTCACATGAAAAATTAAAACAGAACAGAATGGTACAGAACATACTCCATTTCCATTGTCAACTTGGAATGTTGAAAAATTAATTAAAGGGAAAAAGCCCCTTGACACTTTTTTTATGATGCAATAATGCCACTAAGGTTTTGAAAGATTACAAAAGAGTATGAACATCATCAGCTGTGAAAGAACTGCATAATTTGGATGTAAAGAACATCCAAAACTTTAATGAGATGGTACTGCATATAAATGAATGATAATTGCACTCACCCAACTTGACATCTCCTTGTTCAGTTAACAGAATATTACCACCCTTAATATCTCTGTGGACCTTGAAAATCGAGTGCAGATAAGCAAGGCCCTGTACAAAACAAATATTGTTCAAATACAGCAAACACTTCACACTGAAAAATATAAACTGAATAGAAAATGAATGTATGTAAAGCATCAGCACTGAATAATTTTTTGAGATAGTTTACTTTACTTTCACATATAGAATTGCGAGAACATATATGAAGCATTTTATCGGCACTTCATGACAAAATTTAGGCATAAAAAGATTGGGGGAGAACCCCTTAATGAGATGCAATTGTTTGCTTTGAACTCAAATATCCAATCAAATGATCTTACCTTCAACGCCTCCCTACAAATGAAGGCTATTTGATACTCCTCCAGAGCATCCTCGGTAACATTCATCAAGTCGGCAACACTGCCACCACCACAGTACTCCATCACAATCTAACAAGACACAACAAAAGAGCAGTCTACAGTCTCAGAATTTGCGCTAACCTACTTACAAAAACAAACCAATAACTAGCTTTGTAATTTAGCAATTTCACCAGTAATCAAAGCAAATGCAATTCATTAGAATCATTACCCAAAGATACTCTTCTCCTTGGTAGCTCCCCAGGTACCGAACCACATTCGGATGATTACATTGTTGCAGCATCTCAATTTCACCGCAAATTTCTTCATACCCCTCCTCCTAAAACCAATCAAAACAAAAATTCAAACTCAAACCAAGTACAAATCAAATGCACGAAAAACAGAAAAGAAGATAACTACTGTTCTAAAAATCCCTACCTAGCGCCGCGTAGGCGCTAGGCGGCTGGCCACCGTCCCGATTAATGTCTAGGCGTTTGAAAATTAGAAAGGGTGCATAGACCTACTGAGGCACCCGCCTAGACCTCCTAGGCACCCGCCTAGACCACCTAGGCACCCGCCTAGCCCGTCCAGACCCGTTTAGGTTGCGACTCACTTAGACAGAAGATAGATAACTTTCATTTTGCATTCTATTTTTTCAATAAATTGTAAGAAACTTGTCGAATACTTAAACGAGCACACCTTGTAAGTTTTCATTATGTTCTAATACTTCATAATATATGTATCATTTTATTTTGTAGTTTATGATGAAATTATATATATTTTAAGTATAAACATACACTTATTTACATGAAATATAACGAATTTAGTTAAATCCGTCTAGGCGTCACCTAGGCGCTAGGCCCCAGCTCGCCGCCCGACTAGCGCGTAGCATCATTTAGAACCTTGACTAAAACATACCCCTTGAGACAATGAAATGACTTTGATCGCCACCAGCTCCGACGTCTTAATATCCCTAGCTTTATAAACCGCGCCATAAGACCCCTTCCCTGCCATTCGTTCCACTCAGTTAAATTTCACAGAAAAATTAAACAGAAGTAAATGCAGGAGCAGCTGAAATGCATAGAAGCTGAAAGTACAAGAAACCCACCAAGCTCATTGAGCAGGTCGTACTTCACAGTTGGGTCTTCTCTGGTAATGCTATCGGGTATCGAACTCGACGACATTTTAGTGGTTTGGCGATACTCTTCGCCCTGCGACGACCCACTGCCCCTCCTCTGCTTCCCAAACCCTGACTCCGACGAGGCCTGCATGCTCGCCACTGCCCTACTCATCGTCGAACCAACGCCGCTGCTTGTCCTCCTCACCACGGTCCCGCTGACAGACTCTCTCTCACTCGACGGCCTCACCACAAAGGTCGAGAACCCATCGCCGTCTCCGCCATCGTCGAAAGACGCCCGCTTGAAGTCGCGCGACCTCCTCGTGGCCCGATTCCGATCGGGCTTGACGATCATTGTGCCGAAATCGCCGCCATTTTCGTCTTCCTCCTCGTCATCGAAGTAATCGATGGGGGCTCCGCCGCCGAAGTCCTTGGGGAGGCGTTTGAGGAGCGGAGGAAGAGAGGCGTCATCGTCTTCGTCTTCGTCGGCATTACCCTTGTAGACCATTGTGGCGTAGAGGTCGGTTTCCGGGTCGCAGCTCTTGGGTTTGCTCCGACGATCGGATTCGGAGTTGGAGCCATCGTCGTCATGGATGACTACGGTTGAGTAATCGGGTTTGGGTGGAATTTTCCGGGTCCGGCGGGTGATGGGGGTCGGATCCATTTCGGGATTGGGAGTGAGAGAGAGGGAGATAGAAGGAGAGAGTGTGTTAGCTGTTGGAGAACGCCATAGCTCGGAGTGGATGCAAACCAGTTGGAACCAGCTGTTGAGCACGATGACGTAGTTTTCGGGCTCTTGGGCTCATAAGTGTTTAACATTTGGGCCCAAAGTAATTTGTTTTTAAGGGACATTAAATACCCATGTTTTTGTAACGGGCCTTGCTACCCATCCCCGTAGGCACTACACCAAAGTTTATTTTATCAAAACAAGTACGGACAATACTTGTGTCACTTCATGTGTGCCTTTCATTGTCCACTTAATTGTGATCACATTTTTACCGTAAAAATTTTATAATCAGAACAATTTACTTTTTAATAGATATTAAACAATTATCGCCACATAAATCAATTAGTAGAAAATTATTTAGTTTTTGGTTGTTAAAAGTTTAGGGAAAGGGGTCACTTATTATTACGGTATAGTGGTATTTTTTTTCACTTGTAAGTGAGGTTTTAGATGAGATTCTCACAAAAAGCGAAGTTGAACCATATTATTATGGCAAGCCCATTATAAGGTTTAGCCCATTCTTCCAATCCTTTAGTGTAGATACTATCATTTGTTCAAAAAAAAATAAAAATTAGGCAGATGGGAGTCTACCCCATCTCAGGACCAGGGAATACGGCATGCCACAAGCCTCTTTGAGGACTTACATGGAGGGTCTTAGCTCTTCTTTTGGTTTTAGATCGCCAAGAATGATTGCCGATAGCTACTTAGTACTACAGTCTAGTGATATTCTTCTTTACTTATAAGTGAGAGGTTTTTTATTCGATTATCGTCAAAGGCGAATTTGAACCATATTATTACTAGTCCATTGTGAGGCTAAGGCCACCCCCTCCCCCTTAATATAGATAATATCGTTTGTTAAAAAAAAAAAACGATTGCTCATAGCGAGACTCGAAGAGATGTTATTGAGAATTATTGATTTATCAATATGAACCAAAGATGGTTAATATTACTAAGGGTAATTAAGACTTTTTAATTTGAATTTTTTAGTTAGAATTAAAAAAGTTACTAAATGAACCATATATATATATATGGTTAATATTACTAAGGGTAATTAAGACTTTTTAATTTGAATTTTTTAGTTAGAATTAAAAGAAGTTTCTAAATGAACCATATATATATATATATATGATGTATATGAACCACTAACAATCTCTAGTTTTTACAAAGATGTCTTTAAATGATGAATATTAAAACGTATTTTGACAATAAAATTGCGTTAATCAGAACCGGGTTAGTAATATGTGTAACCTAATCAATGATATTATGATATTAAATAATTTCTCGTCACTACATGTGACGTGATGAGAAAATTTGAAAAGTTAATGTTACAAACTTTACTCAAATTTACCACTCGAACAAGATTTTAGCATATAGCATCGTCGTCAAAAGAGATTTCGAGAGGGGCTTGATTGGCTATATTTCTAAAAACATGAAAAGAAAAAAGAAAGTAGCTAGCTGTCTTCAATTTTAGACAGAAAAGATGGACGAGGATCCTTTCTGGATTCTCTTTATGGGGACCTGGAGGATAAATCAATCGTATTCGTTTATCGTATATCGTGCGATAAGTTTTCGTTAGGTACTATTTATATTCAATTTTAAATTTAAAATGATTTATAACCGCACAATATACGATGAACAAATACGATTAATTAATTCTCAGATCCCCACAAAGAAGATCCGGAGAGGATCCTATTCCGGAAAAGATTATTATCGGAATAAGTATAGTATTGCATCTCCTTTACAAGATGAAAAGGAGTTGTGTCTATTTATAGCCATACTCCACCCTCATATCCAGATGTATATTCTTTCCCTATCTTCTAAAAAGGTAAGGAATATGAATCTCACCCGATCCATACAACCAAATCAAGCCATCGAATCAAACTTTTGCTTCTTATTCTTCAATCTTCATGCATGCTGCTCGATTATGATTAACCACGTACACACCGACATAAACTTACTGCAACGAAGATGTCACTACACACGTATGCCTAAAATACGATAAGATGCAGAAACCATAAACCACTAGAACGAGAGAGGAACCTCATTCCTCTCAACGTCGTGAACCAGTCTTTGTTATGCAGGAATTGCCCCCCATACACCCTCTTATCTCAAGTTAAGTTTGCATATCTGTTTTCGTATGGTCCTCAACCATGTCAAAAATGTCTCTTTCTCGTCTTTCGTTCTTTTCATTTTCCGTCTCAAGTTACTTTCTGTTAAGCTGGTTTAGAAAAGAATAATGCTACTAAGACCAAAATTTTAAACCAAATATTGACACCAATAGAAAATACGTCTGTTAATCATCACTTAAAGTAATAATCCAATCCTCAACATTCACATTATTTGACTTACAAAATTTGGTTGGCTTTTTTTATTAGCACCCCACAATATGTTGAATACACCCCTCATTGAAATTTAATATTAAATGACTTACATACCTAATATGTAATGACAATTTTGACCTTATAAGGTTTTAAAAAGATAAAAATCCAAATTACTTTTCACATGTATATCCCAAGTTTAATGATCTTCTTCAACTCTCAAAACCACTCTCATCCTCCATTGTAGAATTAATGAAACTACAAACACGTTAATTAAAAAAATTATTCTTGACGAATGAACCATGAAATCAACGTTTTAGAAACTTTACATGAGGTAAGACTTCATATTTTTATTGTTTTAGTGATTTCAACGACATCGGCATGCATATAGCTGCGTTATGAATGATATCCATTAAAAACAAATATGATTGATGATGAGAATCACACACCTAATAAACCTTAGCCACATTAGATCACAAAGATCCCTTGATTTTAAAAGCAGCGTAACAACCTAATCTCTTCTTCTAATTCAATGATTCAATAACTAAATGCATTCTCATGATTTGATTAAAGGAAAAGAAGAGGAATCATCATCAATAACCCTAATATTTATTTAATCCCCATTACCCAGTGCCACTGCTCCTACTCTATATAAAGCTCTACACTTCTATAATTGCCATATTTTTTTTGGATTTTTATCTTCCTCATCCACTGTTGCGAAAATTATCTTCCTCATCTGCTGGTACGGAATACTCACAGCCTTCCACCTCTTTCCAAGGGATAGAGAAACATGAAGGGATAAACACATGCAAATAACCAAACAATTGTTGGCACCACTCCAATAGAAAAAATTTTAAAAATTTCGAAATCACACCAGCTTCAGCTTTACACCAAAGGTACTTTTGGATGACCATATGTATTTGCACCTAAGATTTGAATAGTGTGGGGTGTACGTAGAAAATGTAAGGTATATGGTAAGAGTGGGGTGTGAGGGTGTGTTTGTTTGGGTTCACTAGCCTTCACTGGATTGGACTACACTAAAAATTAGCGTAGTGTAGTCCCGTGTTTGGTAATCATAGGGACTAGTTTTAGTGGGACTAAACGGGATTCACCTCGAATAGAGACCTCGTTAGAGGTTCTTAGTGAAGCCCCCCAAAATGCAGCGGACTGCTAAGCCCTTCCTTCGTATGTTCGTTGCCTCATCGTAATCAACGACCTCAACGTCAAATCCTCCACTTCATCCCTGCATGGATCTTCTTCTCTCTCCCTGCTCTATCTCATTACCACCCACCCCTAAATCCCAAAATCGGATTAGCACCCACTGATGGGTCGATTCGATCCGATGCCCAGATCGATGCCGGGGTCCACCCCACTCCTTTTCCCAAGGTCATCTCCCGCTCTCTCTAAGTCTCGACGATGGCTACCATACTTGTAGCATCGTGTCAACTCGCTCAGAATGAGGCTGAATTCAGATGATGTTGGCCACGAAGTCCATTTGGGCACGAAAAACTGATGTTTTCAGATGGAAAGATGTAATGCCATATATCCTCAATCTTCCGCATATTTGCTTATTTTTTGGTAATATAATATGAATTTTAGATTTTTTGAGGAAAAATTGTGATGGGTTGCTTTGTTGTGGATGGGTTTTTGTTTAAATGTGAAACAAATTATCAATTGTTGGTTTTGAAATCTCAAGAATTTTGCAATTTCTAATATGGTAGATGGCACTAGTGGCAATTGCCATAAGAAGAAATGAGGTTGGATTAAATACGGTATTTGAGTGACACCAACATACTTTGAAGATGGGGAAGATGAAATGTTTTAACAGGAATAACATTAATATTTGGTTGAAATTGAAGTTGAAGCAAATAAAATATTTTGTAATATATCATGGGTTTTTTTATTTTATTATCCTGCTTCTTAATCTGAAACTGCACCAAACGCTTCACTAAGTTAGTCCAGCTTAGTCTAGTCTAAGGCAGTCCAGCTTAGTTCTTGAAGCTAATCCAGTCCTAAATAGTCCGGTGCAACAAACGCATCCTGACGGTATTATAGGAAAGTAAATGAGATGTATTAAAATAAATTTTAATTAAAAAAAATGTGAGATGTAATAAGTATATGAGATATATTCATCAATATATAAGGTTTCAATATAATAAACCAATTTGATTTAGAAATTTAATTTCCCTAGCATTAACCTTTAAAAACATATTAAATTGGCTCGTGTGGGTCGAACTTTTCCTCATCGGCCAAGTTAACAATCTTCCTAATCAACTTAGACAGAGTGAAGAACTTACAACTGAAAGCACAAGAAACAATATCAACTTTGCAAATTAGAATGAGCAGATATAAAACACAATAACTATATATTCCAAACAGTATTATACAGTCAATAAGCTGCCCATGCATTACACAAACACGATTTAATTAACATAAACTACCAATACTTTAACCAAAAGATAAACCCAAACTTGTTGCAGTTCATGAGATTCCCCAACTGTGGCGGCTAACATATCCAAAACTTGCACCTAATCAGGATTTACTCCTTTAATTAAACCAGAGTCTACCCTAACTTGTTAACCAAGCTAATTAAACCACGCAAGGGTCGGTCTAACAACTCAACAAGCCTTCATCAAACAAACCTAGGAACCGCCCTGCAGACCAACGGGCTCTTCATCTCCATCGAAAGCTTCAAACACTCCGACAAGTCCACGTCACCATTCTCCGAACCAATCCAGTTAAAGTTCTGTAGCAGCTGAGCAAGCCAGAGCTCGACGGTGGCCAATCCCAACGCTTTCCCAGGACAAACCCTCCTTCCGGAACCGAAGGGAGCCAGCCGCAGATCAGTCCCCATGATGCTCACATCCTCCGCCATGAATCGCTCCGGACTAAACTTCTCAGGCTCAGTCCAGACCTTCGCGTCGTGTGTGATTGCCCACATGTTCACCATGGCCGAAGTTCCAGCCGGTACAAAGTTATCTCCCACGTAGACATCATGGATGGCAATGCGAGCCCAGGAGAGGAGAGGGCCCGGTGGGTGCACCCTCAGGCACTCCTTCACAATGGCTTGGAGGTAAGGCAGGTTGGCAATGTCGGAGCCCTGGACGGTTCTCGTGGAGCCCACTACGGCTTCGATTTCAGACTGAGCTTTGGACTGGATTTCTGGGTGCAACACCATTCTTGCAAGAATCCATTCAAGCAGTATGGCTACTGTGTCGGTTCCTCTGAAAATCATCTCCTGTAATTTAAATATTTTAGATTCTAATTTCCAAAAATAAAGTGAATGTGCACAAATAGAAACTTGTGCAGCACTTCAGAAAAACAAAACTAGAAAATTTTCACTACCGGCAGATTAATAAACAATTAGAAGGTTTTTAAGCCACTTAAGTGTTGTTTAATTGTGATTAATCATGCAGTAAATCGCTATTTAATATGATTAAATAGGCCATGAAAAAGGCTTTTAAGCCACTTCAAGTGTTGTTTAATTGTTATTAATCATGCAGTAAAACGATATTTAATATGATTTTGTTGTCTGTATATTGTCTTTTTAGTGCAAATGGGGTAAATTTTTATTTACAAAATAATCTACTTGTGCATAATTCCTAAACAAAAACAAATAGGGCAAGTAAAATAGTACCGAACTAACTAAAATAGAGTGATAGAAGTAAAAAAATTGGTACCCAAAGCACAGCAATCATGTCAGAATCGCTGAGTTTGTCATCTTCCTCCAAATCAAGCAAAACATCAACAAAATCTCCAACCCTTTCCTTCTCAAAGCTGCCACCTTTCACTCTCTCAAGCCTATGTTCTTCAATGATTTTTCCAACAAAACCATTCACTTTCGAAACCAACTTTCTGCACCTCTTCCTTACGCCCTGCAAATCCAGCCAACTCAGAAACGGAAAATGGTTGCTCCAGTTGAACACCCCCAGCAGCTCATACCCTTCAGTCACCAGTTTCTCGAGCTCCAGCCCATCGCCGCCTTTGTCGAACTCGTAGCACCGCCCAAAAACCGTCATCATAACGTTGTTCAGAGAACCGAAATGAAGCACCTTTTTCACCTGAACTTGGCCGTTCTTCAACATCAAACGCCTTAACTCCTCGACCATTTTCAGCCCCACTTCGCGTCGGAAAGCCTCAGAGCCAGCGATTCTCTTTGGACTGAACAAATGGGTCGCTGCAATCCTCCTCAGATTCCTCCAGTACTCACCGTACGGCGCGAACCCCATCGCTCTGTTGAAGAGAAGCTCGTAGGCCGTCTCATTCACAGGACGGTTAGCGAAAGCTGTGCTGTTCAGCATCTCTTTCGCCGCTTCCGGGTGGCTGGCGATCACGAACCGGCTGAGACCGACGGAGAAAGACATCAAAGCCTCGGCCTTGAAGCTCCTGGCGAGCTTGGCCAGCACTCGGTGGCGAGTCGACCCGATGAAAACGGTGAGCGACCCAATGAGGGGGTAGCCAGGTGGACCCGGAATAGCCCGGAAAGCTCGATCCTTGCACAGCGCCCAGGCGAGGCTTCCGGGAGCGAAGCAGAAGGCGCAGACCGCCGTGAGAAGCACAAAACAGGCATATGTCTCGAAACCGAGAACGGAGGAGTGAAGAATCGACCTAGGTATGAACATGAGGTGATTTTCGACAGACATTTTGATTAGGGTCTAGGGAGAGAGCGGTTTTTTTCAGAGTGGGAAAGTGGAAGACGGAGCAAGCACGGAAGACGAAGAAGGTGAAATGGGGGCAATTTTATAGACAGAGTTGGTGGGATGAGTTTAACCGTGGTAGAAAGATAACTGGACTGGGGTTACAAGAGGACGGTCGGATCGACCAAGAAGCAATTTCGATATCGTAGCTCTGTCCTGTCCATCCGATTACGATTCGAGGAAATGGAGCCCACCACGGGGAGGTCCCACGTCTTTGGAAACGCACTTTTGTTCTAGTTATAGTAACGAGAGGAGGAGGGGTAACGGTTGGGGACGTGTGTAAATATTAGAAAGTGAATTAAGAACAGTATTTATGTTGTGAATTAAGGACATGTCTAATTTGATTACGGTATACGCACTTAGTATAATAACTGGCAACGTGACATCATTTTATTGATTGGACAAATTGTCTCACTAAGGTTTTTATTTATCTCGAAGGGGCAAGGAGAGTGAGATTGTTATAAGATGAGGGGTTGGTTCTCGACGAGGTGGATTCGAACCTTGACATTATGGTTCGCAACCATGTGTAGTAATCCTCGAAGTTACATGCACCACCTCGTATTCACTAGATGTATTATTATCAAGGGTACCGTAAAACAAAAAAAAGAACATTCCTATCACCAATTGTTTTCATTTAAGAAAATGTTAAACACCTATTTACACATACGTATAAGAATATTGTGTTTTGAAGTGAGAAGTGGAAGAGCCACACCACCAATATGCCAAAAGACACACACAAAGAGTAGACCCCGTGCATTTTCATGGACTTAAAAGCAACGAGTTCACTTATGTGCATTTTCATGGACTTAAAAACAACGAGGTTTCTTATGTGCGTTTTGAGCAAACAGATAACGTGACATAATACTTGTCCACAAGGAGACCAGCCATATTACATTTTTATTGCCAATTAACATCCTGGTCCACTTACGTAATGTTATATATACAAAGATAAATTTATATATAATATTATATTATTGAACTAAAATATCACGATAAAACTAAACATGTTCTATGTTAAGTTCTTGTTCTCAAGATGTTTTTAGGACCATGGACCAACTTGATATTTTGATGCATAAAAATGAGATCAAATGACCCTATAATCATATCCACTGATTTAAATTGGTGGTGTAATGGACTCATAGTTTTGATGGTGAGAGGAGTGAGGAGGAACCAGTTGGATTTGTAAACCCTAATTACCCCAAAAGGACAAAGGTCATGACTTTTTAATTTATACGACAAAACTCATGACTTTTGGTCCATCAATAACACACGGATTTGCATTTCCCAAGTAGTTTGTTAGTTTATAATATGGACAATACTTGGGTATTGACAAGTCAGTACCTATACACATCAATCTATAGGGCCCAATAAAAATAGGGGTGTGCTATCTACACACATTTTTTTACTTCTCACACACCGTTTGTTCATTTATGTCTGTTGATCTTATTCAATTCATCTGATCCGACGGTCGAAAACCAAAAATGTGTGAGAGAAGTAAAAAGGGTGTGTGGGTATCACACCCTCACCCTTAAAACTGATACCAAACATAAATCTTCTTAGCCACTTCATCTTCCTTCCACTCGAACAAGTTGATGACGATACTCATAACCGGCCACCGTGGCCTCGTCGCCTCTGCCATTATTTTGCAAGCTCCATATTCTAGGATTCAACAACCTCGCCCCCGTGACGGTCTCAACCTCACTCGCAAAGCCGGAGTCGAGTCCATTTTCACCACCAAGCGAGAAGCCCCAATTCGTCATCCTCACCGCCACAGAAGACGGTGGCATTCACTACTGGGTGGAGTCGACGATTAGGGGAGTGTTTGTCGGTGGGATCGACGGAGAAAGCTTAGTGCAACTACTAAACTCGTGTTTTTTTCTGTCTCGAACTCCCACTTCTTGAATTTTATCATTTTGGTTTACATCTGCCATGGGAAGAAAGGAACAAGAAAAGATGAATGCTTGGTTATTTGAGGCGAGTGCATTTTTGCTCACCACCATTTATGTGTTGTATGCTCATCATTCTATTTATCACCATTAGATGAGTTTGAATTTTGAGATTTGTGCTTATCTACTACACGAATCTCGAAATTGAAACTCATTTACCGGTGATAAATAGGGTGGTAAGCATACACCACACTAAATATTGGTGAGCAAAAATGCTCCCATTTGAGGTTGTTTGGTTACTAAGATAGTAGGGACGTGGGAGAGAATTTCAAATGACAAATGTTGTATTCATGTTGGACCACATAGCTTGGTGAGTAAAATGAGTACTACCCACAATCATTGTTCTAAAAATCCCTGCTTAGGCGCTAGGTAGCTGGCCACCGTCCCAATTAATGCCTAGACGTTTGAAAATTAAGAAAGGGCGCCTAGACCTGCTGAGGCACCCGCCTAGGTCGTAACTCACTTAGACAAAAAATAGATAACTTTCATTTTGCATTTTATTTTTTTCCAATAAATTTTAAGAGATTTGTTGCATACTTAAATGAACACACATTATATCTTTATTTCACATGTTTTCATTATGTTTCATTATTTCATAATATATATACATTTTGTTTTTTAGTTTATAATAAAATTATATATATTTTAAGTATAAGCATATACTTATTTACACGAAATATGATAGATTTACTTAAATCTGCCTAATCCGCCTAGGCGCCCGCCTAACCGCTTAGGCGTTAAGCCTCGCCTAGCCGCCTAGGCGTTAGGCCTCAATCCGCAGCCCGACTAGCACCAAGCGTCTTTTAAAACCTTGCCCGGAATGCAAAACGCTAGTTTGGTTTCAAGTGGTGACGTGTAAACGAAGGACAGAGAGCTCCATGCAAATATAAAAGAACGCTGCTTGGCTGCTGAAGGTTTCAGCAGGAACTCCTGCTTACACCCAATCTCGGATGGACACGTGTCCAAGTTTTGACAAGTATATTTCAATATAAAAATGTTTTCAATTTGCCTTGATTTTTGAAGTGTTGAACAAGCAAAAGGCAGCAGAGATTGCAGTCTGCAGCAAATGGCAGCAAGGCAGTGGCGCATGCTGTCGACCTCCAACGCCAACACTAGTCTGTCTACAGTTTACTATACCATACGTAACTTACATAAAACATGTTGATTATTACGGAGTATTTAAATGTAATAATGTATATTTTCTTTTAAATATTTTAGTTTATATTAAGAAAATGCAAAGAATTTGAGCTCGAGAAGCATAATTACCTGAATAATATGCATTGTTAATAATGTGCGATGAAATTTACATAATAATGCATTATTAATCTACATTTTGTCACGGTAAATCCGTCTATTTTCACCAGAGAGGGTGAGAAAGTAAATGAGTGATTGGAGTGATCAGTCAGTAAAACGATTTTCTGTGATTTTTCTGTCTCTCTTTTCTCTTTGAGTAAGGAGGAGTACTGTGGAGTATGTACGATAGTTTTTATGGTACCGTCCTGCTTTGTCAGGTCCCAGTAAACCAACGGCCTTCTCTTCTTCTCCAGCTGCCTCTCTCTCTCTCTCTCTCTCTCTTTTTTGGAGGCAGATTGTCTGCCCTCATATTATAATGCCCTCCTCATATCCTCCTATTTGTACGATTACGGTTAAGCTATATTAACATTATATTCTTATTATTTTTTATCTTATTATCTCTATAAAAAAATTAATATAAAATGTTGACGTGGCTTAACCGTAACCACACAAAATAAGAAGGGATGAAAATGGCACCATAAGAGCAATTCCAGCGTTGCTGGTTGCTCGGGGGATGGGGGAGAGGAAAGGGCCCGAGGCCCTGTGAAGTCGGTCCAGCGTTGGAGGAGCCCGAGCAGCGGTGGAGGCCCGAGCAACAGGCCTGTGAACTGCTGCCAGCCCGAGAGCCCGATGGGTGTGACGCCAGCGCTGGCGTCTGCCCATTTTTTTATTTTTTTCTGTCAGGCGCGTGCACCCCACTCGCGCGTGGGGGCGCGTCGCCCGACCAAAAATCAGAAAAGTCAGCCCACTTTTCAGATTCAAATGTTACCGTTGGGAAGCCACGTGGCTTCCCACGGTCCGTTCGATTTTAACGGCTCTTTAATACGAACCGTCCGATTTCCAACGGTAATAAAAAAAAAGCTGATTTAATATCAACCGTTCGATCTGAGATCAACGGTTGATGTTAATCTGCTTTATAAATTAAAAATAAATAAATAGTTTTAAAATTAAGAAAAGTTACCGTTGTGACACGTGGCACAATCTGGAGTGTTGGAATTCAATTTTTTTTAAATCCAACGGCAGAGATTAATTATTTGAATAAAAAAATTTTAAAAATTGTAAAAAATCCGAAAAAAATATCTGAAAATTTAAAAAAAAATTTGTTTCTACTTTTCTATAAATACATTCTCATTATCATACCATAATTTCATATTTTCTCAATTACTTTCAACCACATTCCTATATTTCTCTCAAAGTTTCAA
The DNA here is from genome assembly GCA_024362995.1 of Heteromeles arbutifolia. Taxonomy (NCBI): domain Eukaryota; kingdom Viridiplantae; phylum Streptophyta; class Magnoliopsida; order Rosales; family Rosaceae; genus Heteromeles; species Heteromeles arbutifolia. The sequence continues at coordinate 3,860,060 of JANCRC010000021.1, forward strand.
TCCAAAACTTTTCAACAAAATGACTACTGCTGCAGGTACGAATTGGACGCTTCTTGAAGATGTTGCGTTGTGTAGTTGTTGGGTTGAAGTTACTCATAGTTCGTTTACGGGTAATGAGATGCAATTGCGAGAAATGTGGAGTCTTATTCATACCAAGTATCTTGAGAAAATGGGTGGGGAAAGAACCAAAGAATCGATGTCCAGCCGTTGGAAATTACTTAGCCAATCGTTTGGTTTGTGGAGAGACGCCTTGGCACAAGCTAGTAATAATCTTCGAAGTGGGGAAAATTACACGGATCAGGTAACAATATATTATTTATTTGTTTGTACTATACCCAAATTTACATTGTAATTATTTGTTTGTATTATTTATTTGTTACCTACTTTAATTATAATTATTTGTTTGTATTATTTATTTGTTACCTACTTTAATTAATTATTTCTTCTCCCCCATTGTGTAGCTAATTCAAGCACAAGCTTGGTATGGTGCCAAAACCAAAAGCAAAAATAAATCATTCAACCGGTGGGAATGTTGGAATATTGTCAAAGATTGTCCTAAATTCAAAGTTGTGCCTGTCGGTCCAGAAGTTGTCATGAACAGCACCCCTCTACACTCTACACCTGATATTGGCTCGCATGATGATGATACAGAAGAAGTGCCCGAAACGCCTATCCCTGAACAAGCGTCGGGTTCGACCCGTTATCCAATTAGGCCTCAAGGTAAGAAGGCTTCAAAGAGAAAAGGAAGTGCTTCCAAGCATGATTATGCAAAGTACATGGAAGAACTTACTCGCCATAGTGAATTGACTTTGGCGCGGGAAATGGCGAAATTTGAGGCTGATAAGGTTAGAGAAGAGACAAAAGCTGCAGCTGTTGAGAGAGAATTTCAAGCAAATGAGAGAGGAAGAGAGCTACTTCGGCAAGAAAGGGAATTGGTTAGAGAAGAAAGAATGGCTCAACGAGATCGTGAGATTATGAAGGAGCCTTTAGAATGGAAGTCTCCAAACTCTAAATTTTTTTGGAAGTCGGAGAAAGCGGAAGTGGTGCGAAGGAGGCTTGCAAGAGAAGCGAGAGCAAGAGGAGATGGTCCTAGCACGAGAAGAGAAGATCTTCCTACCACCACAGATTTTATAAGTGATAGTGAATAGAGTATTTGTTTGTAATCGGAGCCCATAGTTTTCCAATCACCTTGGGTTGTAATTTATTATTTATTGAATAGAGTATTTTATGTTGTTTCCAATTTATTGAATTTAGTACTTTATTTAAAGTAAGAGTAAATTTATTTAATATGGTAATATATTTATACTATAAGAGAATCTTTATTCAAACTTCCATAAACACACCAAATAAAAAACTCACGAAATGAACTAAAATAAAACTCACCAAATAAAATTACATAAACATACCAAATAATAAAAAAACACACTAAATGAACTAAAATAAAACACACCAAATAAAATTACATAAACATACCAAATAATAAAAAACACACTAAATAAACTTAATTATCTTCAGCTTGTTTCAATGCCCACTGGTGCTCTATCAAGTCTTTTTGCCGGGCATTGTGCATTTCTGGCATTTGAAATGCAGTATATCATTGAATGACCATTTCATTGTAACGTCCATCCCTTTCTAATGGCTCATGTTGCACGGGCTCATCGGTGGCGTCATGAGCACAATATATACGTGTTCTTGAATTGTTCATTGTGTCTGGCTCATATTCATCAACGGCTTCATAATCGTACTCATCTTCCATAATCATGTTGTGAAGAATGATGCACGTCATCATGATGGAGCGAAGCGACTCTACATCAAACAATCTGGCAGCACCTCTAACGATCGCCCAACGAGCTTGGAGGATACCGAAACAACGCTCCACATCCTTCCTGCACCCCTATTGACAGCTTGCAAAATGTTTTTCCTTTGCACTTCGCAGACGTGGCACTGTTTTGACAAATGTTGACCACCTTGGGTAAATGCCGTCAGCCAGGTAGTATGACCCGTCGTACATACGTCCGTTCACCTCATACGTGACTTTTGGTGCCTTTCCTTGCAGGACATCATTGAACACTGGGGATTGGGCAAGGACGTTGAGGTCATTTTGAGCTCCTGGAACCCCGAAAAAGGCGTGCCAAATCCATGTATCAAAAGATGCCACCGCCTCCAAAATAATACTTTTTTCTCATTTTCTGTCTCCATAAGCGCCTTGCCATGCACTTGGACAATTTTTCCACGTCCAATGCATACAATCAATGCTCCCAACCATCCCAGGAAAACCTCGTATCTCGGCCTTCTTCAGCAGCCTTTCCAAGTCCATGTGAGTAGGTTGCCGGAGGTACTCTGCGGTGTAGATAGATTCAATTGCTCCGCAAAACCTCATCAGGGACTCAAGAATGGTTGATTTGCCCATCCTCGCTATCTCATCCACTTGGTCTGCAGATGCTCCATACGCAAGCATCCGCAGCGCAGCAGTAAGTTTTTGCTGGGGAAGAAGACCCATAGCACCACAAGCATCCTTCTTTTACACAAAGTAAGAATCATGGTTGCAAACATCAGTCATGATTCTGTTAAACAAATGTCGTTCCATTCTAAAACGACGTCTGAAGTACGTATCAGGAAATGCACTGTTATGGACAAAGTAATCGTCCAACAGCTCTTTACCCCGTCGTTGCCTGCTTCTATCAAGGTTTCTGGAACGGCTGGGCATGCAGATCTGACCCAGAGCTTGGATGACTTAACGGGAATGTGAGGCTGTGGCCATTCTTGCTTCGTCATCTCTCATTCTACGCTCGTCATCCTCTTCCCTCTTATTTCGGGCCACTTGGAGATTGAACATTCTTTCAAATTGGTTAAACAATTCTTCCTCTTGCTGATCGATTTCCCACATCATCCTTGATGAAGAAGAAGACATTGTAAAAAGGAAGCAGAAACTATGAATAATTATACAGATTTTGGTGATGAAGGAAGCATAAACTATGAATAATGATAGAGATCTTGAGAAAATTGGTGTGACATTTGTGAGGCTGGATGTGGATTATATGGACGATTCAGAAATGATTGGCTTGTAGATAGGGCCACGTGGCATGCCGTCATTCGTTAAAAATCTGATTGAAATCTATCGTCAAAGATTCTGAAAAGATAACGACACGTAGCACGATGACATTGGATAAAAATCTTATCGAAATCGATCTCTAATAATTATCTTTTCGGATAATGACACGTGGCGCAACGAGAACGATTTAAAATCTGATTGAAATATATCGTCAAAGATTCTGAAAAGATAACGACACGTGGCACGATGACATTGGATAAAAATCTTATCGAAATCCATCGCTAAATATTTTTTTTTTATAAAATGACACGTGGCGCAACGAGAACGATTTAAAAAATCTTATCCGAAATTACAAATAATTTTATTTTGTATTATTTAAACAAACAAAAAAAAGTAATATTTTATTGCCTATTGCCAGGGGGGAGGGCTCCAAGGGTGGAGATGCAAATGGCAATTACTGTTCATTAATGGCAGTTACTATTCATTAAAGGCAGTTACTGTTCAATAGGGTGGATTGAATAGTGGATTGCCAGGGGGGAGGGCTTCAAGGGTGGAGTTGCTCTTAACAGGAGGGCAGGCAATCTGCCTCCCTTTTTTTTGGGTCGATACTTGCTCTTGTCTTACATCATTTGGACCAATTTCAATTCTTGAAATAAGTCTTAAATTTTTCATACTATTCTCTCCTCATTTCTCTCTAACCCTTGTTTTAAAATTGAATTAAGTGTTAAAACCTAAACAAAACTCAAATTCCCCTCAAGATTTAGCCCAAAATTAGTGGTAAAGGCCACATGTGAGAGTGGAAAACCTGATGTGAAGCCCAAACACCCAAAAACCACTCTTGGACGCGCCAAACACACCAGCCGAACCCCACCCACGTGGGCGTGTTCGCCTCTTGTCGGCCGCAACAATGAGCCCAACAACTCTTTTTTCTAATCCAACGGTCCACATTTATATTTGTTTTATATTTAGAAATTTCATTGAATCTAATATGATCAAATCCAAACCATAAAAAAGATCTAACAGCTAAAATAATTAAAAAAATTCACCTAAATTTAGTGATTTTTCAATATTTATCTGAATCTAAATATTTTTAAGTTAAAATGTTCATAAAATTAAATTAGGATAGTATGCATAATTTTTTTTTTAAATTACATAAAAAAATTAGCCTAAATTTATTCTTTAATAACTTCGGGTTAAAAAATTTAGGCCAGAAGGATTGGAGCAAAAAAAACTATTGTTTAGTTAAAACCTAAATTTTTAGATTTTACTTCAAGAATTGAAGATGATCTTATAATGTAACGCTAATTTCAATTTACATCATGAAGAAGAATTGAACCGTTTTTATTTAGGGTTTAGGGTTTTGAAGGAATTAAAAACAATTACTTATAGGTAGAGATAATTTGTTGTGCTATTTTTCATGTTGTTTATCACTTGATTGGCCACGTGGTCAGAAACTTGTATGCATAATTTTATAAAATTGTCGAATCTAAAAAATCTTTCTCACTGTTCGCGTCTTGGTTCATGCCTATATTGGTATCGGCTGTCACTTTTAAACAAGTTATAACATATCAAAGTGTGATTTATGAAAGACTGATTCGATGAAAGAAGACAAACTAAGTGCCATGCTAAGGTCAAGAAATTCGACTCCTAGAGGTTGAGTTGAGACATAAGGAGTCATTTTTTAACGTCTCGCGGTTAAGTACATCAAGTGTAATACTACAATTGGTTAGAAAATTGAAAATAAAAATTTCAGTTAAACAAGCACGTTAATCGACACTTAATTAATAATCTAATTATCTACAACCACATCATTCGATTTACAAATTTAATTAAAAAAATTTCATTTACTTAATATTACCCATTATATTATTACACTTAACCTTTAGTTCGGCACTTAATGTACTTGACTGTGTTCTCGATAGACATGGCCGCCGGGCAATAAAATCACCTTCTTTATGGCAAGGATGAATTTCATTGAACTGGGTGCATAGAAATGGCATTGGCACATAGTTTTACATTCCCCCACCATATCTCATAAATACCGCATTTAATTTTCTACTTGCATTACAAAACAAGCCACTTAATTACACTTCAAACCCTAGCCGACTTCCCCCGTCCTCTTCATTCTTCCACTATCAAAAACCAAAAATTGAATAAATTAACTCAACTTGCATATGAGTTACAGAACTTTTCTTTTATTATTATTATTATTATTATTATTATTATTATTATATATTAGCTATCCAACCATGGTGTAGGGGAACGTACTGATCCACAGGCTTAGGAGCGTACTTTGTGTGATTTCACCCAAGGTGAAAAGACCAAGACCACCGTAACCTCACCTTGTTACGCTTCATGTAGTTAACCAATCACTTTAATGCTTGCTAAGTCACAAGCCTATGAGTTACAGGACTATGTTAGCGCCTTTTGTATTTTGATTTTTTTAGATGACAAGTTTGATATTAAATTATTGTTGACTCATTGTTTGAATTAATTGAAACTTTCGTTGATCAAGATATAGCGTGCCCATCCTCACAATTCGAGTTTGAATTTCCTATTGTATCCGGATGATTGGATCATGTGGTTGTCAAGCACTAGATACAAAAACAATCCACCCAACTTCACCCGTTGTATTTTGACCTCACCACCCGAGGCTAGAAAGCAGATGGTGCTTAACCGCAGTAACGCAAAGTAATAATGTCTATTCATTTTGGAACGGGTTCAATTTCCACAAATTTCCCTCGTCCTAACATTTAACAATTGAACCCAGTAACTCTATTGTTTGTCAAAAAAAAAAAAAAAAAAAAAAGACGGAAGAAGAGGCCCATTGGTTAGAGTGGAAAAATAAAAGCAGGCCCATGTTTATCTGGCCCAACCCTTATCTCTTGCTTGTTGCTACCCAAACCAACGGCCACTCACAGAGACAACCGCCTTATTCCGCCCCAGCAACAAAGATTAAAAGCGCCGATCTTCCCGTGCCAAACTCAGGGAGTCAGGTAAACAAAAATTTCTTCAAATTTTGTTTGGTTTACGAGAAAATTTTAATGTTTTACTCTTTAACTCTAAATACCCAATTTTTTGAGGTAAAAAAGGAAGAAAATTTTCTAGCAATCGTCGGGGATCTTGCCCAATAGCAATCGTCAGAGACCTGTTAGATAAGCTTTTCTTAATTTCCTAATCTTAATGTTATTACAACTGTCGATGATTCATAAATCGGGTGCTTCAGTTCTTTGTTTGATGATTATAAAGTTTATAGTTAATTACGCATCATTGGATGCAATAATCAGTAATTTGCCCAGAAACTATTTGTGAAAATGCTTCAAAGGCAATGCTTGTAATTTTTTTTATTGTGTAAAGGTTAAATTGTTGCGGAAATTTGCATGTAATGATTAGGATTGCAAGAAAACCGGTGAGTTACCATGTTAGGAAGTGCGCGTGTTCGGCTGAACCGGTGGCAGCAGGCGGCTGTTGCTGTCGGTTCGGCTGTGGGCGCATTGCTGGACCCAAGAAGAGCTGATCTCATAGCAGCTCTTGGAGAGACAACTGGGAAACCTGCATTTGAAAGAGTACTTGAAAGAATGACGAGGAGCCCTGAAGGCAGAGTAAGCCTCTTCTGTCCTCACCCTTCTTGTTTAGTCAATCAAATAACATTATGCGTGTAAGTAGTTGTTCACTAAAAAAACTTTCTCGTAATTATGCAAGGTGTTTCTGCTTAGCTATCTGCGTTATGTTTTGTTAATGAAGGTGGTGGGAGTTTCGGGTTATTTGAGTCCATAGCATGTTCTTTGAAAGTCTGCTTGAGGGAAGTCATATGAACTGAACATTTTTCCCGTTATTAGCGGCAAGGGAATCGTGAAAATTGCTACCTGGGTTATATCCATTCTGGCCAGTTGAAGTCATATATCAGTCTTTCGTGTAAAACTGGCAAAATATTGTTCTTCTTGTTGCCGAGTATTGAGTGCTGCTGCTCGTTAGTTTAGATAGGTGATAGCTAATGCAAACTGAAGTCATATATTCTTCTTCTAAGTTTAGTACAGGCTAGGTAGAGGAGTTGTTGACCCCGACACTCTTACTCTTCAGTTATGTGTTCTCTGTTGGTTGGCTTGCCGCTCTAGCTGAGTGCCTTTGATTATCATTGGCCGATAGGGAGTTCAAAACCTTCAAGCTTAGAAAATGAAAACCAAAAGCAACAAAACTCATAGATCTCTTTGAACCCTTGCAGAAAACAAGAGTATCGTCCGCATATAATATAACAAATGAGTGATGACTTTTCAATGAATACCTCGACTGATCTAGAAAAACAAGTTAGTTCCAGAGGCATCTTCCATTCATCTCGATTTGGGCAAAATATTGTTCTTCTTGTTGCCGAGTATTGAGTGCTGCTGCTCGTTAGTTTAGATAGGTGATAGCTAATGCTAACTGAAGTCATATATTCTTCTTCCACTACAGTAAATAAATGGTGTTCTTTTGTAGTGGTACTTATAATGTGCTTCCTTCTCATGTAAACTGTTTTGCGTTGTTTTTGCCACCCGTATAACGAACTAAGAATGGCTATTGCTCGAGATATCTAAATTTTATGGAATCAGTACTTGAAAGCCATTTGGTTGCTGGTATGCAATGAAATCCTATTTTGTCAACGGTTTTGCTTTGTTATTCTAAGACCAATGCATTTCTTTCTTTACCAGGCCATACTGTTGGAGAAACCCCGTGTAATATCTGTAAACGTGGGTCATGCATGGGATCTACCAGCAAACACATTTGGTGCTGCCTATGCAAAGTTCATGGGATCTAGGAACTTCTCCCCAGATGATCGACCACCAGTGCGGTTCATGGAGACAGATGAGCTTGCATATGTGGCCATGAGGGCTCGCGAGGTGCATGACTTCTGGCACACCCTTTTTGGCCTTCCAACGAACTTGATGGGGGAGTCAGCCCTCAAGGTAATAGAGTTTGAGCAAATGTACCTCCCCATGTGCCTGATGTCCGTCATAGGGGGCTCAGCGAGATTCAACGAGAAGCAAAGGAAATTGTTCTTTCAACACTACTTCCCTTGGGCCATCCAAGCTGGAATGCAGTGCACAGATCTCATGTGCGTGTATTACGAGCGGCACTTTCACGAGGATTTGGAGGACGTTCGGAGAAAGTGGGGTATAATTCCTGCCCCTGCTCCTCCTAAACAAGCCTGATCATCAGCAGCTTCAGCTTGTTTGGTGGAGAAACTGTAAATTTCTCGAGCACAATGTACCCATTAACTTGATATTTTTTTGTCAACCCAAATAAGTTATTGTTTGAACACATTAATAGTTACCGGTTGATTTCAATTTACCGTCACAAATTGAATCTTCGTGTGCACAATATGTCAACTTATCCAAATTGGCATATTGTAGAGAGATGATTTTCACACTCCGTCTCCGTACCGACGTTTGGTTTGAACAAGTCAGAGAACCAAAGTCCAAAAATAAACAAGAGTGAGCGGAAATCAGTTCCTTCACTTTTCGACTTTCAATTTAAGCATTCTGTTTTCGGAAAAATGCACCGGAGATACGTAGCCAAACACTCCCCGGCAGGCACAGCGTTTCCAATCATAATCCAACATAGAAAACAACAGAAATGACCATGTAAAGATGAACATAAATTAATCAATGAGAAAATAACGAGAAACACGAAATATGCACTAGGAAATGTTTGGTTCGTCCATGAAAACGAAATCTGTATCAGATGGTTTATCCATCTAAAATAGATCATTCTTGACTGAATGATCCCAACAACCACAAGACCTATATTACATCACAGAATCCATAGAGACTTCCATTGTTTATATAACGGATGAAGGCATTGCCTCGTCCAGAATAGAGGTTTCACAAAACTCAACGATACGAAGGGCATGTCTGTCTCAGTTACCACCCGGTCCACCAAAGAGGTAACCCAAAGAAGATCCACCGCCTGGGGCAGCATGGACCTTGGTCGAGGGTCGATCCTGCGCGCAGGGAGAATCAATATGAACATCAAAATAACACAAATTGTGCATAAAATAGAACAAAAACACTATATCAAACAATGAAGAAGGATAAGCCAATTCCAGCAGCTATATAAACCGTTTCAGTGAACAAATTATAAACACCAAGATATTTGGATAATAATTAAAAAGATAATGAAATATTGGAAGATTTATTGGGGTGTAACCATGTAAGTAAACTAGGTTTTGTCTAACCCCAAACAATGAGAAGAATCATACCGTAATGAAGTTTCCGGTGTTCTGGCCATCTGCACGCATGTAGTTGTTTGTAGAGGTGCTATGGATACCAGCAGGAATCGCCTTGGTGATATCAACTGGTTCAGGAGCAGGAGCGGGAGCAACAGGCTTGGAAGCAGGCTCATCTGGAACTGGCGCAGCTTGAGCATTGTTGTTGGCAGCCGGTTTTGGAGCCTCTCCACTCCCAAAAAGATAGTTCAAAGAACTCTGTCCCCCACCGCTGCTAACTCCACGACCCATGTTCTGCAACTTCTTCACAGATAACCCTACACCCTTACATTACAAACAGATGTTTAGAGTGGAATTCCGGAATAAAGAACAAAATCGCAAGAAACTATACCGATGATTCCTAATAGACGCCTCAAACAGTAAAGGATATACCTACAGGAACAATTATCACAATAACTTTGTCACTACTTGCCTCAGTGTCACGGAATGCTTTGAAATCAAACACCCTAACATGCTCTAAACCATTGATCCATTTTATAAATCGAGCCATTCACAAGAAACCCGAACGAGAAGTACAAAACAAAAATCTTCGAATCTGCACCATGAACTTCAAGGTAGGGTTCTGCCTTCATCACAAAAAAGGCTCAACTTTTTGATGTTTTATAGGCCAAACTAATTCAATTCCTCTTTATTTTCGAATGTTTTCTTCACAATTTTTAAAATCCAATTGATCATTTCAGCTAAATTACACAAACAGATGCTCAACTTAGCAAAATGCAGAATCACACGCCGAAACTTTTTCAGTATAAAAATCGAAAACAGACAGATCCACGATCAACAGTTCATCCTATAAATCTCAGAAACCACAAGCAAAAGAAACGCCTCAATCAAACACCACCACAAATCAAAACATACATACATACATACACACACACACACACACACACACACACACACATACATATATAGATCTACCAAATGAAATGCACCCCATCACCCATCATTCTAATGATTCCATCAAATAATTCACCTAAAAATCCACCGATTAAATATCAAAATTATCCACTAGGAAAAGCATCAAATCACACACAGTAAAATTGGGTTATAAAAAAACGATAAATTGAAAGCGAAACGCAGCGATTGAATCATGGAAGTCAAAATCCGAGAAGGGAGGCAGAGATCTAGGGTTAGAGAGAGGGGCGCGTAGGGCACCTGGTTGTTAGGATCAGATCTGGAAGGGAGAGCTGTGGAAGCAGAGAGTGTTGAGAGACTGGAGACACAAAGTGAAACCGTACGCCACTTCTATGCGTTATATAAATATATTAGTGTAGATATACCGTCACTGTTTTCCAATTATTATTTTATTATTTTATTTTTGGAATTTTCAGATTTTATTTATTAATTTTTTTTTTATGAACATTAATTTTTTTTTTTTGTTTAAACGATCGATTTTGTTAAATTAACTACCAACAAGGTTTGAACAAATTTAAACTCTACCATAAAAAATTAAATTGGTCAAGACTTGGTGGAAATTTGCATTATTAATCTTACTGAAATTGCATCGACTATTTTGGTATTCTTTACTTTTTCAGACATTGTGTTTTCTTTTTTAAAATAAATACGATATGGTGCGAAAAGCATTAATTAAATTATGAGATTTACCAGGCAACTCGGTTGCGCATTGGCTTGCTCGGTTGGGCCTCAGTTGCTTTTAGGAGATGATGTGGTTTGAGGAGCCTCTGGATTTGATTCAAGACCTTTTATGCGAGGAAGACATAATCTCAATTTATATTGTTCATTTGAAGATAGGTCTATTGTTGTGCGGGACACTCTTTTTTTTAGACCGGGTTGAAATTCCCGACAAGATTTTTATCGAGGTCCAGTAAGCACATTATCTTCAATTCGTACGTATTCTAAGTTAGTTTAATGAATATCGTATTTCTTTATAAAAAAAAATTATAAGATTTACCGTTAGTTGCAAGTTTATTTATCTTTTACCTCTTTTGTTGATTGTGGCACCGCAACTCTAATAAGAAATATTTCTACTTTAAAGGATTTTTTGCCTTTTATTAATTTTTATTTCTCTTAATTGATTTTTTTTATCTAATACGAAAAACTTATACAAATTTCATTTGCATTTATTATTAGTTTAATATTTAGGCAGTAATTATGGATAAAACGTTATGCCAGTTTGGCATATGATGTAACCTACTAACCTCCTTGCTTTGTACTTTCCGTTTGCAGGCCATGCAGCATGGAGATTTTTCAATGTGTCTCGAACAAGCTCGTGCATTAATCACTTATATTATAACACTTAGTGTATTTAGTTATGTTCTTGGTACACTAAAAAATTTATCTGTGCATCAAGTGTAAAACCATAATTACTAAATTACCATTCAAGTGGTAAAGTATCAAAAATACACATGATGCTCCCTTGCCATTTTTCAAAGTTTTATTTTTTATACATTCCCTTCCACTATGTGTACTGAAAAGCCTATGTGATTTGGCAGCTCAGCTCATGTCTACACTGGAGGAAATTGTGATATCTCTACTAATATCCTATGCAAAGCCTGTGGCCTTGAGAAAAAGGGTGCATGATCGGAGCCCTTAAGCCGGAAAACCTGTTCTGGCGGGTTGGATTCGATCATGGCTTCTTGTAATGGAACGGTTATGGCATGATCTTCTTGAGTCACTACGAAAAACCGCCTGACAGCGCCGTAGTTCTCGTCGGAAAGAGAAAGCTTCTCTGTTACTGGTGCAAAAGGGATTGGCCTCATTGAGACTGATGCCAGTGCAACATCCTGGTTTGGATTAAGGAGCAGGAAAATTAGCATCGATATCAAACGGAAAAAACTAACTGATAAGCGCTTGAGCTCTGTTGTAGTTTATACAACGTACCTTTGCAGGACTTTGATTGAACAATAAGTCTTCGGACAGTTTTTTGTCAAGATTAATAGCACTAGGAGGCTGATCCTTCCCATTGGCATACAAGAATCTCTGAGCCTGTCGCATGAGATCGTTCGATCCGGTCTGCATTAAAATTAAAAGGATTATTTAGTTTGGTTTATGAAGATTAGCAAAAAATTATCTGTAGAAATATGAAACTAATTATGTTATTATTGTGTGGATTGGAGGGCAAACCTGTTGAGCAAAGAGATTAAGAGTGGTCTGCCCACTGGTTAACATTGCTGCAGAAACGAATATGGCTTTTGCAATTTTAGATGGAAACAACTCCATTGCATATGAGATACATGTGCCACCAAAATCATGTCCAACCAAAATCACCTGCATTTTAGAGGAAAATAAAAGAATTAAACATTCGGCTACAATATAAACACGTACTAAACACGAACACTCAAATACTTCATCGTGGCCGGCAAATTAAGTGTCGAAATAACCATCTAATGCGTTAATTGCTGGTGTCCGTACTCAGTACGTGTTTGTACCCTAAACCCGAGAAAGGGAGAGAAAGAGAGAGAGGAAGCAAACCTTCTTCCCAACCCCAAGATTCTCAAGGACGTCAGTGAGTGGCTTGACATATTGTGCAAGACTTGTAATGTTGTTTGTATCAAACGAGTGAACTCCAGAACCAGTCAGGTCAACTGCATCAACTTTGAACCCACTTTCTTCCAAAAGTGTCATGGTTTTGTACCAACACCAAGCACCAAAGCCACCTCCATGAACTAAGATGAAATGATTGGTTTCCAGTTCATCAGTCTTCACATCCTACAGACACATAAATTGTTGAAGCACAAAAGGACTAATTAACAAACCAAATTAACTAGTCCATCACATTAAAATCATCATATATAAGTTTTTTCGTTTTCTGCTGACTTGATTAAATCATATTAGAATATTGCTTGAATAAAAAAGAACTTATTTTCGTCACTACTAACAATTATCTTCATTATATTTTAAACACGGATTAACCCTGACCTATCTCGAATGTTTGATGCGAAGCTTTGAACTAATCAAACCTATATGTTTATGAGAAATATTCACACTCCTTCAAAACCTTGATGCAGCCGGCCAGAAATGAAACATCATTCCATAGAATACAAGGTGATATTTATATAAGATGATATTCATATAATGTCCTTTAATTGTAGTTGACCAAAGATTAAAAAAAGAAGAAAAATGTTGTTTTCAATTTTGCCCTCATATGAAAAGGCAATAGACCGTCAAGGTTGTTTGTCCCGCACGGTGTCGGCGTCAGAGAGGAATACTCGACAAGAAAAAAGAAAGGCAATAAACGGGCTAACTGTTGTTTCAAAATTATGGATTCATTTGGTAGTACTTTTAAATTGATTGAAAACGTTTTTGATAAAAATATTTTGAAACCAATCCTTAATAAAAACGTAGGTGAGTTCTAGAAAAGCATTTGAAGTGCTTTGAAAAGCAAAAACATTTTTTCTAAACAATTTTAATCATTTTAAAAATACTTCCAAACGAGTTCTATGCTTTTTTTTGCTCTTTAAAAAATTAAATTACAGGTTCGTGCTTTATACGGCACACCAACACCAAACACAAATTGAAGAATGAGGATCATCTCCGGATCCTCTTTGTGAGGATTTTGGGAATCCTCAAATCATGTCCGTTCATCGTACATCATGCGATTAGAAATCATTTTAAATATTTTAATTTAAAATTAAACATTAAGAGTATTTGACGAACATTCGTTGCACGATGTACGATGACGAGACACCATGTTTGACTTTTGTTTTCGAAATCCATCCGGCCTATTACTGCAGAAATTTAAACGAACAAATCGTCCGTTTTCAACCGAAAAAAGTTATAATTTCGGCAGTTCGTACCGAACAAAAATGAGCGTTGGGATTACTATAAACAGATATTAAAAAAAAACAGATGAACTTGTCAAACCTGCTTATCAACAAGCTCAAGAGGCTGAAATCCGAGAGTATCCAACCGCAAACGCTGCCTAGAGCTCGAGCTCTTCGCGAACCCCTGATTCTTGGGAGCCGGAGAGGGATACACAACGGATGTGGACCGGTTAAACAGTTGCGAAGAACCGCCGTTCTTCTGGACGTTCTGGAACAGCAGAACAGCCTCTATAGCTTGTTGCTGAAGCAACAAGTCATCAGCACCAGAAAGCCGCTCTTTCTTCTTGGTCGAACCGTTTGCCGATCTTCTAGTACTACCAGTGGAAGCCAAGGACGGCGAAGAGTACGTTGGCCGCTTCGAGGGGTTTCGGGTCAAGTTTCCGGGCTTGTGCGCCGGCGAGAAGCATGCCATTGAGTTCCCCATAGTCTTCAGATGTGAGAGAGACTTGGAAAGTGGTTGTGTGATTTATGTGTGTTGTTGACGATGTAGGAGGAGAATGTAAAGAGGGGAACACAAAGTTTGACCGAATTGTAAAGTATTAAAATACTAATCTGAGAGGTGTGACAAAATATTTGCATTACTTGAAGGTTCATGGAAGGGGAAGAAAATCCTCTTCGAATCCACTCTGTCGGAATCCTACGGATCCTTGTATTCTAACCGTTCATCGTATATGGTACGGTCAATTTTCGTCAAGTACTATTTGTGTTTAATTTTAAATAAAAAAAATCCATTGATTTCTGACCGTACGATGAATGACTAAGATGTAAAGATCCCTAAAATCCTCAGAATTTGGATCCGATGGGATCCAAATCCCATGGAAGGTAATTAATATATTTTGAATTTTTAAACAAAGAGGACGTTCTTCTGGTTTCTCTATTTTCATATATTTTTAATTGTCTTCACACAAGCTTACGGTGGAAAATGAGAAAAATTAAGGAAAATTTCTGTGGTACTGAAGGGAAGACTAAACTTGTATCTGGAAAGAGAAATTTGAGTATTCGTCTAATAATTTTGGTTCAATTTGAGCTTTGGAACTTATGCGCGCATTGATTCTTGAATTTTTTATGTCGTAGAGTGCAGAGCAATGGTCATTTTTGGCAAATTTGTAAACACTTGTATCCCTCATTTTTTCTTAAAATCTTGTATTTCGAATGAAAGTTTTAACAGAATTATTCAAAATGATCATTGCTCCACATTGTGACTTGTTCAGAGCTAATACTCACAGATTTTTTCAAAAATGCTAATTTTACCACATATTTGTACCATAATTCGTACTATCTCTCCAATAGAGATGAAATCCACATATATTGGTGGGCCCTTCCTGTTTTAAAAAGATTGTACAAATATATGATAAGCATAACATTACTCTTGATTTTTAGATCAAATTGAGCTAAAATTCGAGACCAATGCCCTGATTTAAAAAAAAAAACTAAAGAATTTAAGTATTCATTTTTCCAAGCCATTTATTTTGACCAAATGTGTCGGTTAGATTAGGAGGGAATTCTCTTCAGATCCCTTCTTCCTAATCCACCAAATTAAGTGATCCATCTCATTGAAATTTGATCAAACGGCTGAAGTTATTATAACTTTTAAAGTGGGCCCCTGTTTGTAGCCGTTGGATCAAATTTCAATGACACATATTCCCTAATTTGATGGATTAGGAGGAAGGGATCCTCTCCGGATCCCTTTCCAGGAGGGAATGCCTTAGAGCAACTCCAGCAGGAGCTGGAGCCCGATGGACCAGCGACAGAAATGACCCAATAGCCCTACCAATCTGCTCCAGCCCATGCGGGTAATGGGGTTCGGGGGAGGCCCGAGTGAGAGGCCTAGCTCGAATTGGTGGTCCTTGAGCCTGAGGCCACATGATGCAAGGCTGACGTAAGTCACATTATAAAATTAATAAAAAATGTAAAAAAGCAATAAAAAAATGTAAACAATTAATAAAAAAATGTAAACAATTAATAAAAAATTCGAAATATTTTTAAAAATTAAAAAAAAAAATTTAATTTTTATATAAATATCTTATCATTATCTTTCAACTTACACCACAATTTTATATTTTCTCAAATACTTTGGGTTGTGATTTCTTATTTAATGAAACGTGGTACAATGAGACCGATTAAAAATTATATCCGAAATTTGAAATAAAATTATTTTTTATTATTTTATAAAATAAAAAATACTAATATTTTATTACCTATTGCCATGATTATTCAGTTTAGGGATGGAGATGCAAAAGACAGTTAATGTTTACTGTGGAGATTCAATAGTGAGTTGCCCTAGGAGGCCTTTGCTGGAGTTGCTCTTAATATTTGCTCAGAGTAACTAGAAGTCGTAACATCATGACTGAATTGGATGAGTTGAACGATGACTATTTAATTTTCTTTTGACTTTATTTGCTTAGCTTACGAAATTTCTCTGATTCAAACTACTGTAACATACAGGGAGATTGACTCCGATATGACTGTAGGGGCCGGCCACATTGCCCCAGCTGACCGGCCTAACTCCGTTTGCAAGTTAAACTTTCACATTGGATACTCAAAAGTTAAAACAAAAGTCACGCGATTGACTGATTGAGGAGCAAGCTCAGTAAGGAGGCAGATTCTCTGACCTCCCACTTCCCATACACTTCCATCCTCTCCTGTTTGTGCAATCACGGTTAAGCCACGTCAACATTTTATATTACTATTGAGTGTATGGGAAGTGGGAGGGCAGAGAATCTGCCTCCGCTCAGTTAACCACAAAAAGTCGATTCTAGTTGTGTTGCGGATGAATTTTCTACTAGTTTCGACCGGTTCATTGTAAATTAGGCACTCTGGTCTATTCTTTAATACGGAAGACGGGTGGATAGAAACCACCTCACCATTTGCTAAAGCCCTGTCATTTGATTAGTTAACTGTGAGAGGTCGTGCATGAATCCAAGAGAGAATTAAAAATACATGTATAAGGGTACAAGCTTTGGAGCGTATAAGAAACCAGCCAAAAGAATTTCAAAACATGTCAAGGTAAGTTCAAGACCTGTATGTTCCGTCAGGCTGCTTTAAGGCTGCATTGAGGAAGAAAGAAGCGGCAAGACATCTGCAAAACTGAAGCACATCATCCCCACAAGAGGTGATACGAAGACCCATTTGTTCAACATGTCCTCGAATTTGTCTGCAAACAGACATCTATTAAATTTAGAGAAGCTAAGTACTTCAATCTGCACCATAATAGACACACTGAACTTCCAAAACAGGGGCACAAAATCCAGTCTGATTGTGTGAGACCAGCAGAAACGTGTCTATAGCTTAAGAAGGAAGAGAAATAACTGACCTGTGAATGTCGCGAGCATTTGTCAAGGAGCGACTATGAATGAAATTATCCTTGCACCATTTCCGGAAAGCTTTTTCACGCTTCTCTTTACTAAGACCTGCTCTCTTCTCCAAGAACTCATTGGATGCTCGATATACATTAACCAAAGTGAGGTGGTCTCCCTCTGGACTTGCAAAGGATTTCTGTGCAGTTCTCACCTGACAACAGGAAGGAATGTATAGCAGGAGACAAATAGGTAATGCTTCATACACAAATACCTCTTCTATTTTGTCACGGGGATTAAAAACTATTGATTCCACAGAGAGCATTGCAACGAATATCAACATCTCTTCCAGGCAATTGAATTCACTTGCTACGATTAGAGCCTTTGAATAAACAGGGTCTAAGGGAAGGCGAGCCATTTGGATTCCAACTGGATTTGACAATTTGCAGTCATCTGTCAAAGCACCCAGTACGAACAATTGCTCCAGTGATTTGACAATAGCCGACCTGTTCAAATAAGATCCATGTACGATAAAATTCTCTGGGAGATGAGAAAGCAATATTTATTAGAAGAACTAACTGCTTGACAACAAAAAAACAAATATTGCTTTCTACCATCAACATCAAGCCACAAAAGGCATCATAAGACACAAACAAGTAACAAAACCTATCCGAGATTTTACCTTGATGGTTTTTCTATGAAGTCAAACCCAGTGATATCATCAACACCCGGTGCCTTAAGTTGCAAAATGACATTAGAGAGGTTGCATCGCTTGATCTCTGCCTTTGTCGAATCCTCAAGTTTCCCAAATTGGTCTTCTGGGTAGAGGCGGAAGCATTTCCCTGGTCCTTCTCTCCCTGCACGCCAACTGCAGAGTAAAGTTATTTGTCATACAAAGTTATAGTTCTTAATCATCAGTTCAAATATCCACAGGTCATAAACTAAATTAATTAAAATGAGCTGCCAAAGAAATCTAACAATTCGTATAACATAAATATAAATAAATTACTTTAATTATCCTCGAAACTGATCATTTTATTTTTATGAATTCTTGTTAGATCCCCCTGACCAGCTATGCTTACCTCCTTTGAAGAGCCTGTGCTTTTGAAATTGGGACAACAACCAAAGATTCCAACCCTTTGTTCGGATCATAGTAACGTGCTTTTACAAACCCAGGATCTACAACATGCTTGATTCCAGATATTGTCAATGATGTCTCAGCAATATTTGTTGCCCATATTACCTAACAGGAAAATTTAATATGATTAGAGAATCGAGACCACCAAATGAACATGTATCAGAAACCTTCCTTTTCCAACAATGTGTAGATTTTCCCCATGATCAAGTCCATGAAAAGAACAACTTTACACGAACACATATGTAAGATACGATACACAAACCAAAAGTGTAGACAATTAGAAGAAGCTCGAATTATATGACAGTCATAGAAAATTTTTCATTAATTAACCTAAAAAATAATTTATTATGAAACAAAAATAATTAAAAAAAAAACTCTTTAATTTAGGAGCAAAATTGGCAATAAAAAGGGGGTGAGGTGAGTGATTGAATATCTTGGGGGTGACATTGCTCTTCACTTGACAATTTGTTATGCAACAGTCACAAAATATCTTGATGCTTCCTATTCATATTTAAAAGCCAATGGACATCATTAAGTTACCTTACGAAATCCAGGAGGGGCTTGTGCAAAAACTTGCATTTGATGCTCTGACAAAAGAGATGAGTATATAGGAACAGCTAATAGTTTTTGACTGTTTTCTGGTAACTGTTTAATTCTTTCTTTGACAAGTCTTTCTGCAGATTCAATTTCTTCTTGAGCCGTCAAAAATACAAGTATATCACCAGGTCCCTCCTCCAGATGAATCTCACACCACAATTATATAAATAAGTTATATTACAAGAACATGTACATTGTTTAGGAATACATGGCCCTTCTCCAGATGAATCTAATGCTAAATACCTGCAATATTGTGGTTAACGAAGCATCTAGATAATCTTGTATAGAATGAAGTGTATAGAATATATCCACCGGAAACTGTCGACCCCGGATGTGATCAGCTCTTGCACCTCCGAAGTACTCAGCAAAAACTTTTGCATCCAAACTGGCAGACATGATAATTAACTTCAACGGGGTCCTTCCTTGGTATTTATTGAGAAAATGGAAGACCTGAGCATGTTTTCTTGCGATGGCATGTCATTATTTGTATTCTGTTTTTTAGTATTTTGGAGGTTGTTGAGGGATTTTGACCTTGCATTTTGTACATTTTCCAGCAAGCCTAGTAGCACATCAGTCTGGACAGTTTTCTCATGAGCTTCATCAATAATTATGACAGAATACCTAGAGAGATATGGATCCAATAGTGCTTCCCTGGAAGTGCGCCAACCGTTATATTAGTTCATAAAAATTATATAACTACGCCAAAATCTAGATCTAGACAGACAACAACACGGTTTTACACCAACGGAAAGAAACTATTCTTTTGCTGAGATACGTCTCTATATGCCAAAATTGATTGTTAAGTATGTTAATTGAGCTTCTAGATGAAATTCCTAGAGAGAAAGCATTTACCTTACCAAGTTATTCACCAAATTTACCTCAGTGGCAATCCATCTGTCATGTACTTTATCCTTGTCGAACCTAGACGTCACATCCTCAAATCTGATGGAGTAACCAACCTTTTGACCCAAATTAACACCACATTCCTCAGCAACCCGTTTTGCCACAGTCATCGCAGCCACACGCCTCGGTTGAGTTACCCCAATGACTTTTCCGTCCCCGGAAAACCCAGCATTGAACAAAAACTGAGGTAATTCTAGAGAAACAAAAAAAGAGATTATAGCACAGGAAAAACAACATCAAGCTGAAAGTTCAGAACTGCAAAATCCAAACAAATACAGAAATTCGAAACAAAACAATCTGCACATAAATACATATTCAATGATGCATTTGTAAAATTTTATACAAAATATATGAAAGAATTACATACGTGTCGTTTTTACGCTTCCAGTTTCGCCAACAATATCAAAGTATCGTGCTTCCGAACCTCCTCGATTAGCCGTTTTTCAACTAGTAATCAAGCAACACCAGTACTTATACTCCTAAGATAATCACTAAACAGAAACAAAAACGATTAATTAAAGTAATTAGTCTCAGATTATACCAGAAGCGATTGGGAGGGACTTCCTGTGCTGCACGAGCGCTTTCCTCCTAGAATTTAAAAATCAAAGACCTTTTAACATTTTCGGATTTTCTGAGCAGCCAAACAGAAAGTAAGGAGACTAAAGGTGCTTACTTGGCGAAGTCATCGACGTTTCCGTTACCGGCGGAGAATTTGCGGTTAGGGCTTTTCATGGAGTTGTTCGGCCGTCCCTGACCTTGAGCCATGGAGGTGGTTTCGGGTTTTGGCGCAAACGGCAGTCAAAATTTGAAACACGTGCGAAGTTTTTTTTTTTTCCGAACGACGCACGTGCGAAGTTAAGTAGTGAAGTTGTGTTTTTTTTTAATTTTTTGGTGAAATGTTGCTTTATTCCAACACAATAATTACACAAGAAAAGGTTCAGATACAAACACATAAACAAAAAGAAGGGCCTCAGAAGCAACTAAAGAGTCCAAAACAAAAGTTTGAGCCCAATACAGAGAAAACACCGAAATAAACGTTCCCTGCACACACCGTCGTCGGAAAGCCGCTTACCAACCAACAGAAACGAACTTTCCCTGCACACACCTGAAAACAAGTTGAACAAAGCCCCAAAACTAGAAGAAAACTGAGTGAAAACAAAACCCCAAAATAAAATCCCAAACACCGCCGAGCACCACACCGGTAGCTGCCACAAATCGAAAGAAGCTAGGGAAATTGTGTTTTATTTCCTGGGGTTGTGAACTCGTGAGGAAGCGAAATGGAGTTGAAAGTTGAAGGCATGTATGAAACGTGTAAAGCCAATAATGCCCTTACTTTTCAGCAATCTATAAGGGCAAAAAAGGCAATATATATTTAACCTTTTGAATTTTCATGTGAAAAAATTAATCGATCTAGCATTACTCTAGAGCATATATACTTCATACTAAACCAATTCTCGTGGTTTGGTTCCAATTCATCCATCGTTACTTTTAAATTCATCATTCATTTTCCAAAGAGACGGTACCCATGCATGCATACACCAACAACAACAACAACAACAAAGCCTTTTCCCACTAAATGATGTCGGCTATATGAATCGTAGAACGCCATTGCGCTCGGTTCTGTGTCACGTCTTCCGTTAGATTCAAGTACTCTTTAAGTATTTTCTTAAAGTCTCTTCCAAAGTCCTTCTAGGTCTTCCTCTACTCCTTTGGCCCAGAATCTCTGCCCGTAGTCGCATGATTGGAAAGAAAAAAACCTGTCCCGTACTACAAATCTAACTCTTTCAGGTACTGCCTATGTTGTATAAGAAATCCTTTTGCGCTTGCCGTCCTTGGCACTTGATTTTAAGCAACACCAAAAGCCAAATAAGAATCCACGTCTGATTTGGTTAATGCTGGCTTTAACGAATCTTTTGCAGTCCGGAAATGACGATTACACACAACGGTGGCAGATATGTCTTCCCTCAGAGCTACTATTCCAGCTTCCCTGCACAGACCCTCCAGCTCCGCTCCTGTGAAGCGCTCGGTGTCTTTTGCTATCCGTTCCAGATCAACATCGTCTCCTAGTCTCATGTTTCGAGTATGTACCCGCAGTATCTCATGTCGACCTTCTAAATCTGGTGGTGGTACACAGAGCACCTAGAATTTCATGAAAATAACAGAGTTAAAGCATCTCTTTGACATACTGTTGAGTTTTGGTTTGTAGAAATTTTCCACTAGACCTCGGTAACCATTCATACGATAGAACAAAATCCTTACCAAATCAAAGCGTCCTGGGCGAACTAGTGCAGCATCAATTGCATGAGGACGGTTTGTAGCAGCCAAAACAAAGACTCCCTAAAAACAAATGAGAATACAATTTTAAAGCCACAAGAAAATGAGAACTAATGCAGCATTGAAACCTCTCACATATTGATTTTGAAATTACGGCAGAATTAAAAGAATTTTAATGGGATACAGTGTTACCTTAGCTTCTTCTAAACCATCCATTTCGGTCAGCAAAGTAGACAGAAGCCTTTCTCCAACAGTACTGCTGTTGCTTGAACTCCCACCTCTGCCCATTCAAGGAAAACGAAAAAAATTATTAAACTTGTATGCACAGCATGGAAGTTCTTCGTAAGATCATTAAGCAAATTGTTCCGGTTGACACAAAATAACAAATCATCATGTTAATAGTTAATCCTACAAAGAAAGCTATTGGACAATAGCAACATACTAAGTTACTAACCTTTTGGCAGCAACAACATCTGCCTCATCAAAGAATATTATGCTAGGTGCTGCAAGGCGAGCTCTCCGAAAGGTATTGCGCAGCAAAGCTTCACCCTCTCCAACGTACATTGAAAACAATTCTGCACCACTGATTCAAACTTTATGAATTTCAGGCATGCAACTCTTCTTTTTTTTTTTTGAAGAGAAACGAAAGAATTTTATAAAAAGGAAAGAAAATACAGAATATGAAAAGTAAACCTCATGGAAAAGATATCCACCTGGAGCTAGAGAAAAACTAGCACAGACCTCTACAGAAAACTAAAAGAATAGAGGAAAAGCTAAACTGAATCACATAACAGCTGCTAACAAATCCCTAAAAATAGAAGAGAAATTGTAATCTCTAAACTCTACTGAAACCGAAGCCCACAGGCCTGCCCAGTTTCTTACTCTATCCCAAAGCTCCTCAACCCCCACTCCCTTGTAATTCTCAAAGACTCTTTTATTACGCTCCAACCAAATGTTCCAAAAGAGGGCCATCATCAGTGATCCCCACAAGATTTTGGCTTTCCTCCCTTTCCTAGGGCTTCGAACTTAGTGCTTAGGAGCTCAAAACAACCCTTAGGGGTGACCCAACTTGCTCCAGCTTCCTTGAGCAATTTCCACCAGAGTTGAATGCTATACGGACAGTGGAGGAAAACATGGTTGGCGCTCTCCTCTCCGGACTTGCACAAAGCGCACCAATGGGGGGAGAAGCAAACAAAAGGCAATCGGCTTTGGACTTGATCACAGGTATTAACCTTCCCGAGAGCCACTAACCACACAAGGATTTTGACTTTTGGAGGCACTTTAGCTTTCCAGATCTGAGGGAAAGGGGGAAAGTGATGCACAGCTTCGTTGTTGCAAAGGAAAGAGTTATAGGATTTGCAAGTGAACTGGCCAGAACCTTCTAAATTCCATCTTCTCCTGTCTTCTCTAGAAAGGCACAGCCGAAAGGGCTCCACCTTCTGCAGTAAACCAGCCACCTCTTCAATCTCCGACTCTCTTAGGTTCCTCCTAAACTCAAAATTCCAACTGACCGGCTGAGAAGAAGAAACCACCAAACTGGAAATACTTTGGTTAATTGTCCTTGTTAACGAAAATAATCTAGGGAATTGCTCCTTCAACGGACCGCCCTCCAACCAAGCATCCTCCCAGAATCTCAGCCTCTCTCCGTTACCAACCACAAAATTGCAAGAGTGAAGAAAAGAAGGGGAACCAGCCGAGATGTCAGACCAGGGACACCTGCTCAAACCTCGCCTTGGACAATTAGCATCCCAACCATTAGCCACAAGTCCGTACTTTCTAGTTTCTCAAATAAACAAATTATAATTGTAAAAACTTCAATGGACTTCCAGGTGAGAGCAGCTTCTTGCTAAATAAGTAGCACGAATATGTCAATCTATGGAATAAGTTCAAACCTCAAAGAAAAAAATGAAGCTTGGGCAGCATGTGCAGCGGCTTTAGCAAGTGTGGTCTTCGAGCATCCCGGAGGACCATAAAGAAGAATTCCACGCATGGGTGAGATTCCCAGCCTTGAAAACACAGAAGAATATTTAATGGGCCACTCAACAGCTTGCTGGAGCTTTTTCTGTCAACAAGAAAGGTGAAGTATAATTAGTACCATGAGAATTCAGCCTGAGATGAAAACAAACAAGCAAAAACTTACCTTTAAATCGTTCAACCCGCCTATATCTTCCCAAGTCACCTTGGGAATTTCCACCGTGACACCTCTTGTTATACTTGGACCAACTACAGACCTTGCATGCTTCCAGTCTTCTATTGTTACGCTAAACAAACCAGCATCTTTATTTGCATCTGGATGTCTTTTAATTGCAGACATAGCAGCCTCACGACATAATGCTTCCAGGTCCGCCCCAACAAATCCATTGCAAGATGCAGCTATGCCATGTAGATCAACGTTGGTATCCAATGGAACTTTTCTTGTGTAGAGCTGAACATTCATTAACACTGTTATACTTGGAATTTAGTGAACACTAGGTAGTAATTTGATTAGGTGATTGACATTACTGAAAAAGTAAGCCCATAATATCGCTTGCAAAATTTTGAAAGCATCACTCTAACCTTGAGAATTTGAAAGCGTTCTTCTTCAGTAGGCGTAGTAACTTCAATTTCAACATCAAAACGCCCAGACCTTCTGAGTGCTGGATCAATTGCTTCAGCTCTTTGTATGTAGAAACGAGATATTAATACATTTTGAAAATAAGACGAAATAATCTACAAGAAACCTACATCTGTGCAAATAGAACATTAATCACAATGCAAAAGCCAAAGTTCTTCTCCAATTGGCTTACTGGCAACGCCATAAACATAATGCATAGAAAACTTACAATGACAGAGCACCATTTAAAACCATGGTCAAATAACAGATCATAGACCTTATGAAAGCATCAGATTGCGTAGAAATACTTCCACATTACCAACTATTCACTGGTTAATAGCCAGGTATAATCACATCATACATTCTAGAACAGAAACAATACCTGTTAGTGGATGCAACAACCACAACCTGTGGTACGGATGCTGAGGACATCTTGGTTGAGTCCAACAGCGTAAAGAGTTGAGAGGCTATACGAACATCTTGCTCTCTTCTGCAATTCAAACATAACTTAACCATGTTAACCGAGGCATGCCCAAATATTCATTACAGTTCACTCTAGCATCATTTGGCTGTTACCTAGAATCACGGCGAGGACAGAGTGCATCTATTTCATCTATAAAGATAGCAGATGGTTTGCCGGACAATGTAAGCGATGAAGCCTCAGCAAAAGCCTCCCGTAAAAATTTCTCACTTTCTCCGGCATGTGCTTTGTGGACAGAATGTGGACTACAGAAAAATAAACGAAATTAAAACCATGACAACAATATATCATAATCATAACTTAGTCAAGAGCAGCATTGCAACTGGCATCGTTTCATTTGTACCAAAAAGATTAAGATTAACGCAAAGATTAAGGAATAATAGGGTACCTAATGACAATCAAATGCGCACCGCATTCCCTGACCACTGCTCTTACCAAGCTTGTCTAGAAAGAAGAAAAATAAGAACACCATTTCATAAAAACCCAATAAGCAAACAAGTTTAATAAAAAGACCCAATTAGCAACGAATGTTAATTACAGCTTAAACAATATGATCAAGCAAATTAACAAGTAAAAACCTTTCCGGTGCCGGGAGGGCCGTAGAGAAGCAAACCCCGAGGCCACTGAAGAAAAACCCAGAAACCCAAAATTAAGTAGCGTAAGAGAAATGGAAGCGTAAGAGATATGGAGTGTGTATGTGGGGGTTTTGAGGTGTTTACTTTGAGACCGAGCTTTTGGGCTTGACGAGAGTAGAGGAGAGGGTAGACGATGAGTTCTCTGAGAGCTCGGAGAGCTTCGGCGTTTCCGGCTATGGCGTCTTCGGCTCTCCATTGCTCCTTCTTGTTGTTGCCGTTGTTCATGCTGCCGCTACGCGAGCTGCTGCTATGGCTTTCCATCTCTACGCAAAGAGTAGAGAGGGAAACCTGAGAGAGAACTTCTGTCACCGACTTTAATTTGGGCACGGGCTGGGCCGGGCCCAAATTAGAGGGACCAGACCAAACCCGTTTGGAAATACAACGGGACCGGGCGGGACAGGGTGGGTCGGGTCACACAAAATTGAAATAGGACCTGACCTAACCGGCCCGTTTGAGGTTCCTACGGGCCCACGATTTCATTTCTTATTCCTCCCTTGTCAAATTACTCAGGACACCCAATTCACCGAAATCTCAAAAATCAATCATAATTTACACATACCCGGTCGGATTTCCTCAGGAAAAACCTTTCAAAGCAACAAATTTTAATCCAGAAATTGAATTTTGAGACAACCCAGATGACCAATTTACCAAGATTGCGTAACAATTTATAAGGAAACACCAGATCAATTACAGATGGTCAAATTATTCTCAAGGCTAAGTTAATACAAATTAATAAGCGATTAGGTGCCAAAGAAACAACGTTGTTTCCCAAGTCTTCCAAGATCTTCCATTTCCATTTCAATCACCAGTTACAGCCATTAAGAATTGAGCACGCCGAAACCTACAAACTGATGGAGTGGAGGATTAAACATGTATGCATCTACGCTGCATCAAAGAATCCCACTAAGCCATGTCCAACCGTTTGTGAATCACTGCACTTCCTGCAGATGCTTGATTTGCTGCACGGTTACTTCCGTAATTCTTTCGGTTTGATTCCCTTGCAATTCTTGAACCAAACTAAAACAGAAACACAGAAAAACCCATGATTAATTCGCCTACACTATCAAAGTTCTACGCATGCTTATAGCCCCAAAAAAAATAGGGAGAAACAGGAAAGAGGGAAAGAGAAAAGAACACCTGTATAGCTCTTTTAGGCAGAGAAGCAGCTTCATGCAAACCAAGCAATTCTGCAACCTGCATAGACACCATAGAATAGGAAAACAATTTAGCGCTTGGTCAAGATTCATGAATTGAGATACCATTGTATTCAGTAGAATCAGTACACATCAAGTCCAAAAGTAGATCAGACAATTCTCAAACACTGAGCAAAGGAATTAGCACTGACCTCTCTCAGAATCTTCTTTTCCCCTATCCCACTTGGCTGATCAAGGTTGGTAACCTCCCAGAGAGGAAACCCAAGCAAAATTCTTATAACATCTTCATCCAGGAACGGAAACATTGCCTAGCATAAATTAAGACCAAAATCAACACGTAACACAAGTCAAGGAGAAAATGAAAGATATTTATCCAAGTTGTTAGCAGTACCTCCTTGCCATTGTCAGCAATGCACCTATCATCTCTCCCAAGGTTTCTTTTCCAAATTCTCTGCATGTCCAATTTCATTTCCTCGTTCAGTGCAAGCCAGCTGAAATACAGTAGACCACCAGAATGAGTACCCGAAAAAATGTAATACTCTACACCACTGTAATCTAATTACATACCTGCCATTTCTATATTTCGTTCTGTGCCTACCATAGCCAGCGCATTGCTCATCTGCACCTGAACCAACAAGAAGAATCCTAGCCTTGGACTTGTACTTAATGCATCGACAATCCTCATTATAATTGGTATTTTCCTCATATACCCATCCATCGCCACCAGCAGCAAGCCACAAAGCTATTCCTATATTCAGGTCCTGCAACACTAAATAACATAAAACACCTATCTGGAAACCTTAGCATACTTGTGATATCTCAAACTGTAATTTAGTCAAACAGACAAAAAAACCAAAAAACAAACAAATATAAAATATCAGCAGGAACATGTCCTGGACAAATGTAACGTACACTAGCCATAGACTGAAATTGAGTACCATGTAGGTGTTGGCAGGATTTATAAGCGACATGACATGCTTTGTTTCAAAGGTCAATGTTGACAATTCAGCATCGATCTCCACAAGCTTCCACCTGCATTTCCAATTGCATATTGTAAGGAACACCATAAGCATTCAGAATGGAGTCAAACCAACAAGGTCTTTAATCCAAAGCTAAGTGATTTTGAGTATGTGGACCATAAACACTTCTCTGAAAAGCACATTATACTGCATTTTTGCATTAAACAAATAATCCAAAAGTATGCTATTTTATGCATGTGTTGAGCCAATAACATTAAACAGATATAGATTCGTGAGAAAAGTTTAGTAAGTACTTTCTTGAAGGTGCAATTCTTCTCAGTTCGTTTACTCCTGCCCTGGCAGAGATTCTGTCAGGAGCAGACCGACCATCAAAGCTCACATTAAGTAGATCAATATCATCTGGCAGCAGAAGTTTAAATAAAAAATCAACTCAGCTAAAGATATTACACAGTTATTCCACAATGCGATAGGCAAACTGAGTTTCTTCAGGCAAACATTGAACTAAGGCAAAAGAAATTGCTAACCTAGCTTATCCAGCTACACTTACAGCTTGGATCAAGGCACTGATGCAATAATGCTGCAATTATCATAGAATCCAATCCACCGGAAAAAAGAACTGCCACCAGTACAATTTCCTTCCTCATATCAAGCCTACCTGCCTAATAAATATTAAGAAGTTAAAACTTAAAAATACATCATTGAGTATTTAAGAGTACCAGCACATAGAACCAGAAAGATGACAATTCAATAGAATAAGATTTCTGAACCTGAAAAACTGTGTGCAGTGAAGAGCGCCGCATAACAGATTCCCTTAAAGCAATCAGCACCGCCTGTGCTGGCACTGAAATTGAAACTTGTATAGACCCTATTCAGTCAAAACAAAAGGCACAATGACAACCTCAGACAACAAAACCCATAATAAAAGTCATACTGAAAGTTCAGATTTTTCTGACTAACGATTAGATTCCTTCACCAAAGATGATATTAACCTGATTTAGTTGGTACTATATCTGAGTTAACCAAGTGCGTATCACGTTTCCCTGTAAGACTCTTCAAATGGGAAATATGTAAATCTTCAGGTTTAGGTTCAACATAAGTCCTCTCCCATTTAATCAGTTCTTCTAGCACAGGATTAGTCCAATCATGCTTTTTCACTTCACCAACCAAAACCCCGTCAACATCTGGCGCATCCATAGATATACTGTATATTCCACATCGGAGCTCTTCCCAAAAATTCAGCTTGGTAGTTCCATTTTCAGCTTCAATATATCTACAGTCCATTGACATTACTTATTAATACATACGGCTCCATACTACACAGTCCAAGATCAAGAATCAAGATTGGCAAGAAAAATAAAGCTCTACCGAGCGATATATACCAGAAGAACGTTCATTTGAAGAAACAGGTGAAACAGACGATAGCAGAAGCCGAGAGTCCTCCTCCGTTGGCCAGTGAACAAGAAGACTCCACCTACCAAACGCATCTCGAGCAAACCACAGAGTTTTTGCACTTTCCTATCGTGGAAAAAGATAAACAACTCAGAAACATATCCAAATTAAGAAAGCTGCTGCAGAAAATGCCCGTAAACTAAAACCAAACTTACCACTCGAAGTTACCTGCCAATAGATGATAGCCCAAGGCCCTTTGATCCTAGAAAGAACACCTGGAATCGAACCCGAACAGCACTCTCCCAGCAACTGCAGAAGGACTTCGCCATCGTTCTCATCACAACCAATATCTATTCCACCAAAGATTTCACCTTTCAAAAACAACATTACAGTAGAATCAAATTTCAATATCCAACAGCAAGAAAACTTAAACAAAATGCAATGCTGCAGAAAAAAAAAAGGAGAAACTCAAAAACAAATGCATACCATTATAAACAAGGATATTCTTGGCCGAATCTATCAATGGCTGAACTACAGGGGTTACTCCCCTGAGCTGCAAAGTGGCACCCAGGAAGTGCAACTCAGCAGACGAACAGGGAACGGTGCTGAAATGGGTATGCAAATGAGGTGTTCGACCATTTTCCAAAGAGAAACAATTGCCTTCATCGCCTTCGCAACCAGACTCCTCCTTTACTCCCCCCTCAATGGAAGACACAATTTCTCGCACCGGGAGACGATTCAAAATGGGTGAATGGAGAAGAAGCTTCGTGCTGCCTAAGTTATCGGGACCCCTCCTCCGTAAAGCTTCTCTGAGGCCGTCAATGTCGAATGCAAGCTGCTCAGTACCAACAAAGTCAGTTAGCTAAATTGTGAAGCCAAAAAGCTTTGATTTTTAATGGAAAAACAGAAGAAGAAGGAGACTGACTTGGTCGGAGTTGAGGACTGGAAGTGTGGAATTGAGAAATAGGGACGATAGATGAAAACGAATGCCGCAAATGATCAAAGCGATTCCGCACATTTCTTTTGGCGTATGATTGCCACCCACCCTAAACCCTAATTTTTGAAAATTTGGGGGTTTAACTGTTTGCTATTATACATCTCCTCCCAGCAACATGGCATAAAGCACCAATCATAGCCGTTAGATCATAAACTTTTCCATTATCTTAAACAAATCAAGGCCGTCAAGTTTAAATCTTTGTACAATATTAATTAGAGTAAATTGTAGCTATGGTCCCTTAACTTTAACTCAATTTGAGCAATGGTCCCTCAACTAAAAATTTATTACCATTGGTCCCTCAACTTATCAAAACGTGCAGCTATGGTCCCTCAACTAAAAATCTATTACCATTGGTCCCTCAACTTTAATTCAACTGGAGAAATGGTCCCTTAACTTTAACCCAATTGTAGCAATGATCATTCCAATATAACTCGTTTTGACAAAATTTTTGACATAGTTGATGAAAATAACCATAATTATACACTTTGATGAGTTGAGGGATTCTAATTGTATAAATGGTCATTCCAACATAACTTATTTTAACAAAATTTTGACAAAATTGATGAGAATGACTATTGCTACACATTTTGATAAGTTGAGGGACCAATGGTAATGGATTTTTAGTTGAGGGACCATTGCTCCAATTTGATTAAAGTTGAGGGACCATTCGTACAATTTACTCTTACTCTATTAATTAACATGGGCGGACCAACTCTCCGAACTGTAACAGTATGTTTAAATGAAGAAATTTAAAGTTATTAAGAAATTTTAAAATGATGGAAATTGAAATGATGGAATTTTAGGCCTTGTTTGGATGTGTTTTTCAAATGACTGAAAGAGCTTTTAGAAAAAATATTTTTGATTTCCAAAAGCACTTTAAGTGCTTTCTATAAGAAGCATCAGTTATGTGCTTCTTCTAGGAAGCACTTTAAGTGTTTTTCTAGGATTTACAAGCATTTTTATTAAGGATTGTTTCCAAAAATATTTTCCCCAAAAACGCTTTCATTCATTTTAAAACGAGCCCTTATTTTATAGAATTTGTGAATTTTCTTGTTTAGGTAACCTAAAAAAACAATATAATTGAATACATAATTTGTTGTTTTTAAACTCTCAATCATTAAAATTGAAAAATGACACTTATTTATATGGAATTTAAACTTGGAAATTGAAGGTTCCAAATTCCAAATTTTTTTTTCATGCGAAAATTCTAAATTTCTATATTTATGAATCCAAACAAAAAAATTGGTGTATGCCAACTTATAAATTGCAAGTTTATTCCGTCATCCACACATAGCGGAAAAATACGAAAAATTCCCTCCAACTCCAGGAAAAGGCAGTTGGCGAGAGAGGAGAACACATGGTAGGAAAACCCAAACAAATCGCCTACAATAAATCTCAACCTTCACATCTCCAGATTCTCCACACCAATTACTACTCTCTATCTCTCTAATCTTCTCTCTCCTCTCTGGAGTTGGAGCCCCGCAGCGCTTCTTTGGCCCGCACACTCCGACCCGCCGTCATCTGGTGCATTTCGATTCCTCTCTTCTGGGTCGTTGAGTTTTTTAATTGATTGCATTGTATTGTGAACGGACGGGTGTGATTGTTTGAATCCGATTCTTCTGCGTCTTGCTGTTCATAGCTTTCGGATCCGACTTTTGTTTTCTTTGCTATTTGATTTAAATACTTGTTTGTTTGTGCAAGGGTTTCTGATTCGTGACGTAAAGTCTGTAGATTTGGGTCCAGAAACAAAAGAAAAAGAAAAAGATTGTAAATTTGGATCATATCATTTTTATTTAATTCCGTTACGGAATTTAACAATACCTTTGTGGTTGCAGAGATGGCAAATCAATCAGAAAACCAACCTACAGCAACGGACGTGGGCAATATTTTCATAAACCAATATTATGATTTCTTTCAAAACGATTCTCAGGTGCTCCATAAATTTTACCAGGACTCAAGTGTGCTATCTCGTCCTGGACCAGATGGTTCGACGACGACAGTGACAACTATGGAAGTATGTCTTGTAAAAAGTTTAGTAGTTTCTTTACAGATTCTCATTACCTTGTGATTTTAAGATAACCGGTATGACGCGAAACGACATGAACACGACAAACTCGACCCTTTTGCCAGCCCTAATGGGAATTGGTCGGAGGATTGGATTGTTAATATGGTGGCCTTTAGCTGTTCTTTCTTGCTTCTTTTGCCTGCATTGGTCTTTGGCAGCTTTAGTTGTTAAAAACTTTCATGTTGGCATTCATTCCGGTTTTCGCTTTCCCTTGTTTCTCTATTAGCTCAAAATTTAGGGGTGTTTAAGCAGCGTGTTTGTGTCGACCAGAGTTCTCGTATTCTGATGATTTAATCGGTCTTTGTTTTGAAATAGGGCATTGAGAGCATGCTACTGTCCTTGGGCTACCAGAATTATGGTGATTTAGAGATATCGACTACTGATTCTCAGTTTTCATTCAATGGTGGAGTGATCGTTTTAGTGACTGGGTATTTAACTGGGGATGACAACGTGCGAAGAAATTTTACTCAAACTTTCTTTCTAGCCCCGCAACACAACGGATACTTTGTCTTGAACGATATCTTTAAATATGTGGATGTTGTGCCAAGTAATGTCGATGAAAATACACCAGATGCTTCTGTGCCCTCGAACCATGGTATGTTATATGGTATAGGTGCTGGTTTGCTGGTTGGTTGTTGCTTCACTCTTTGGAAAACAAGTTATTTATGGATATTATGTTATCAGTTGTTACAGAGCCCGCTACCGTTGCTGATCAGCCCGTGGTCAGTCAAACTACATCTGTGGAGGTTAAAAATACTAATGGAAAGACAGGGAATGATGTGATGGAAAATGTTCCCGAACCTGTTACTAAATACAGTGTTAGTGCTGATGATCCCATTGAATCAAGACGGAGTGTTGCCCCGAAAGAAATGGAAGCCGCAGCTTCTAACACCCAGAATGATGCTCCGAAGAAGTCTTTTGCAGCAGTGGTGAGTTATTGTTTGGGATGTCTTGTAGTTGGTACTTGGCATCACTAGACTTGTACTTATATATATTATCTGATTGTTTCTTGGTTCAGGTGACTGCTTTGAGTGAGAATAAAGCTCCATTTGTTGTGAGGACACCTGCACGAAAACCTGTTGAGCAACCGCGTGCACCTGTAACGCCTGAAGCCTTAACTCCCCGAAACAACACTGCTATGGAAAAGAATAATGTCCCTGCAGGTTGATATTCCTTTTACGGTGTAGTATTAACATTCACCTGTTTTGTCTCTGCCAATATTTACGAGGTGTTATATAACTTTCTCGCTGTTGGGAAAAAAGTATTCATACATTGTCCCCTTCTTATTTACTGTTGCAGTTAAGTCTCATGCCATTTTCGTTGCCAAGTTGCCCATGGATGCGACTCGTGAAGAACTGGAGAAGATATTCAAGCCTTACGGACCCATCAAGCGCAACGGGATTCAAATTAGAAGCAATTGGGTATGCTTTACGTTTTGTGTGTATTCTTCTTGAATTAACCCTTTTGGTTTATTGCTACTTACTCCTCGCGCATTACACTTTGCGTATCCAGAATCAGGGAAACTGTTTCGGGTTTGTGGATTTTGAATCTGCTGACTCCATGCAACGTGCGCTTAAGGCATCTCCGATCAAATGTGGCGAATATGAGCTACACGTTGAAGAAAGACGAGGCAAGTTGAAACGTTATTCATTGCTTCCTCAATTATGTGCATTTCTCTTGTACAAAATTCAAAGATTCTCACGATCTATTTTATTCATACAGCCGGCGACAAAGGAAGGTTCTCATCAGGAAGGGGTGGCTACCGAAATGACAACTTCAGGGGCCGCGAGAACTATGGGCGTGAAAATTACACTGAAGGCCGCGGCAACTACAATGTAGGCCGCGGGAACTACAGTGGAGGCCGTGGTTATGGAAGAGACGATCAGGAGAAGAGGGGCGAATACCGTGAATTCTCTGGTGCAGCAGCTAGGGGGAACGCCGGGCGCAATGCAGAAGGTTATCAGAACCAGAAGTCTTACCAGAACGGAGGAAAAGCTCCTCGTCGAACGGCGAAATCTGCTGCTGCTTAAATTAGAGTAAAGAACTTGAAACATAAGAAGCTTATTTACTTGAGAGATTTCATGCAGAAGGCGTTTTTGGTAGGCACAAGTTAGAGAGCGGCCATGTTACTTAGGAGGTGGGTTTTCCCCAGTTTTATTATTATTCTCTATCTCTTGTTTTTTGGTCTAAAAAAATGTTTGAACAAGCGATGGCCCTGAAAGGATCACTAATGAAATACCGCATTTAGAAGCCCATTTACTCTGCAATGTAGACAAAAATGGAATTGTGACTGGGAGAAACTATATTTTGGTGGAATAATTATTATTGGAAGTTTCATATTTATGCTGCTGATTTTCCATCATATGTTTTTTGGTCTAAAAGTGTACGTCGAGCAGATTTGTGTGTAGTTAGTCAAGTTATCGTATACAATATAATTCACATTATATTAGACTAACCGATGAGCATTCACTTTGGGTGTGCGAACAATTTCATTTTGTTTTTTGTTTTTTATTTTTTATTAAGGAGCATGATTAGTTTTTAAAATTTTAAAAAGAGTATGAAAAAATGATGAAGGAACAATTTCTCTTAAGAAGTGCATATTTTATCTTAATATTACATAATTACTGTTTTGTCCTCCTTATGTGAATATTGTGTATCAAAAGTGAGGGCAAAATAGGAAAAAAGGGGCAAAAGATACAAAATTATTATTTTACCCTCCTCCTTATGTAAGTATTATGTATCAAAAGTGAAAGCAAAATAAGAAAAAAATAGCAAAAAGTTGAGAATATTACTTTTTCGTAGCTAAAAGGTTGAGTCTTGGCATAACGGAGAATATTACTTTTTCGTAGCTAAAAGATCACGAATTAAAATCATGTGAAAAGGGATTGATAATTTTTCCAACACTGATCTTTTTAGTTTGAGGTCGCCCTTCTTTTTGTCGCTCGAATAAAAGAAACAAGTGCTTGTGGCCTTTATTGGTGCCACGCTTTCCTTCAACTTGTGGGGATACAAATTACAATGCCTTTTCAGACGGTGCGCGTAGCAGCAGGGGTGTTTTAGTCCTTTCGGAGATGGCGTAAGACACACCTGTGTGTTATTGTGGATTGCGAACACGTGGCGACCAGAAGTGTCGGAGAATCTTTCGTCACTCCATTTCAACATCAAGTACGTGTCCATTTCGTCACTCCCTTTTTTCTCTTTTCTTTTTTGCTTACTATTATCTGTTTCAAGGCATTTCTTTTGGGTTTTTGAATTTTTATTTTTAATCGAGATTTAATAATTAAAAAACTATCAATTTTCTTATAATTAAATTTTTTTTTTTTTCATTTAAGAAACTGATTATTAGCAGAAAATTAGTATTACCACTTCACAAATCTTATTTGTTAGTTTAAATATAGATGAAGTGCTGATTTAGTTCTTAAACTATCACCTCAATGAAAATTAGGTCCCTGAATTATTTTTTCGGTAAAATAAGTCTCTAAATTCATTAGAAATTACTAATTTCATCCCTACTATTATATTCAAAGCTATTTTATCCAATTTTTCTTCAACTTAAGTCACTTGACACACTTTAGAGTGTAATACCTTCATTTTCTCGTCTACAAGTGTTTAACATTTCATATAGGTTGCGAATTTAATGTCTAATTTACCCTCAAAAGTTAACTTACACTATTTCTTTATGAAAAACTACCAATTTCTCCTCCAAAGTTAACTCTATACACTATTTCTTTATGAAAAACTACCAATCTACCCTCCAATGTGTATCACATGCAAGTAACGTGACTTAAATTGACAGAAAATTGAATATAGTAGCTTCGAATATAACATTAGAGATGTAATTGGCAGATTTTTATAATTTAGGGACTAATTTTTCTGAAAAAAATTGTTTAGGGATCTAATTTTTACTAAGGTGATAATTTAGGGACTAAATTGGCAGTTTACCCTTTAAATATTTTATAATTAAAATATACATTTGGTAAGAGTTCAAAATAATTCTTGAAGTGCTAATAATAATTATCTTATAAAATAAAATTTTTGCACTATTTCGCTTATTCTATTTATTATAAAATGAATAAATTGACATTTTAGAAATTTCACTGTACACATATGATAAATATTAAATTTTTTTTTTAACAAACAATATTATCTACATTAAGAGGTTGGGGATGGTTAAGCCTCACAATGAGTTAGCAATAATGTGATTCAAATTCGTTTTTGACGAGATTCAAACCACCTGTTACTTACAAACAAAGAAAAATAAACTAGACCAATCATTGTAAAAATATCAATGTATTAAAAAAAAAATACCGAGAACAGAGGGGGGACCACCCATCCACTTCGACACGTTGATATCCACGTAGCACCACCTAGTTCTTTTACTATTTATAGGGTAGGAAACTGCAACTTGCCACTGCGGGTCCCGCTTCGTTGCACATGAATGATATGATGACGACATGTTTCTTGTTTGCAAGCACGTGCATCACACTCTACTCGCCCGATCTCTCCCTTCTTCCTCGTTGACTTTTTTGGTAATAAATGTTGAATACGCCGTCATACTTCCTTGTGAAATTGGTAGAAACTTCAACTTTCGCCCGTCAACTCGTGTGCTATTTCTCTTACTAGAAGAAAAAAGTGCGAAGCATATATCGTTATCTAACACTAGATGAATCCCACGCACCGTAAATTTAAAAAGTTTGAAAAAAAAAAATACAAAAACAGAAATTTTAGAGTGAAATGCGAGAAAGACAAAAAATGTGGATTTAAAAAAGAAAATTAGAAATGCTATGGTGATATGTAAGTTGTAACTCACGATTTTTTATATAATTACTCAAGATTTTAATGCATAATTTACCCTTTTTCAAATCTCTATGTATTAGTTGACTCGAGAAGTAGGAATCGTGAGGCTTGCCTCTATTCAATTGTAAATTGTATTTTTATTTTCATGTCTCCAGAATTTATAATGAGATTTTAACATTCACGAACGCCAATTATCTCATATGTTAACAACCATGCATCTTATCTTGTTATTTAATAGTCTACTTGGTAGACTCAGGAAAA
Source organism: Heteromeles arbutifolia (assembly GCA_024362995.1). Lineage (NCBI taxonomy): Eukaryota > Viridiplantae > Streptophyta > Magnoliopsida > Rosales > Rosaceae > Heteromeles > Heteromeles arbutifolia. The sequence goes on from JANCRC010000021.1 coordinate 3,897,715, forward strand.
GACACTAGTTAAACGACGGATTAAAAAAACAACATGATTTCTTATTTCGTCGTGGCAATCGTATTTTGGTAGGAGTTGTAAGATAATCCACCTATAAAGCACGACTATTGTAACTTAACCTAAAAAGCTATAATAAAAAATGGTTCCATGCTATACAGGTTCGTATATTGAAAAATAATATCTTACAAGTTATAACCTTAATTAATAATATAAAAACTCACAACAAATTAAATTATCAGATTTAAATCTGTTTAGTTAAGAAGATGATAGAGAGGAGAGTAATCCCCTGCTGTTAGTCAAATAATGGAAACGACAGCTATGGCCTAAGCACGACCAACAATAAACAAACACAAGTGCACAAGTAGCAGAAGAGATATATTCGATTCTGTAATTTTATGACGTGCTTAGATAAGCTGTAAAACGTTATTATTTTACTCAAATTATATCATATTTTTTCATGCACATTAACTATAGACTGTTTCTGAATAATAACACGTAAAATATAACAACACGTGACGGTATCGTTCTGTTCATCCTCAAAATATCATCAACCAGCAGCAGCAGAAGAGTTTAACTAGACCCAAAACCTACGCCGAGGAACTTTACGAGGCCAAACCAGTCCAGCCCACGTGTCTCGGAAGCGCTGTCCATGTTAGACCGACACGTGGTTCTATTCCCCTCCTTCATTCTCCTCCCGAAACGTGTCTCTAGAAGGACAGGTTACTGTTACTGGTGAGACGACAAAAAGACAATGCCGGTCAGGCTACGTGTCGCCACGCCATTCCTCAAATCAGCCACTTGGCTCCGCCCAAGTAGTCTTCCTTGTCAAAACGCCAAGGGCATTTTCGGAAATCCAACAGAAAATCGCCCCACAATCTGCCTTTCCAGTCTAGTCTCTCTGCTTTTCTTTCTTTCCACTTTCGTCTTCTCTCGATTTTCAGGGAGTTTTCAGTATCCGTAATCTCGGATATCTCTCAACTTGGGAATTAAACTCGGCCGAGTTGAAAACGGACGACTCATAAAGAAACAGAGAGAGAGAGAGAGAGAGAGAGAGAGAGAGAGAGAGAGAGAAACGGCTTTCTTTGGTGGGTCGTTTCTGAATCGGATTTTGAACTGAAAGCTGCGAGCGTTGTCGTTCTGCCATATTAAACAAGTTTCTGCTCATGGGTTCTGCTGATTCAGATCAAAGCTTCAACCTTTCGAATCTGCAGATACACATATGTAGCTTCTGAAGCATATACACTCGTGTGTGTATATATATATATCTGTTTTTTCCATGGGGGAAGCTAATGAAGGGAGAAGGAGAGCAATGGAAAATCTCTCTCTGCAAATGGATAAGTACCCGAGAGATTTGCTGCAGAGATTAATGTGCAGAAGCAACGACGCAACGACGCAGTTGCAATATGCAGATGCTAACGAAGAAGAAGAGTCGGATGAGCTGGAGTTGAATCTCGGGCTTTCGTTGGGCGGCCGATTCGGGGTCGACAAGAGTGCCAAAAACAAGCTAATCCGATCTTCGTCGATTGCCGGGACGATGCCGTTTGTGAGGGACGACAACGACGCGACTGCGCCGTCGTACACGGCGGGGCTGAAGAGGACGTCTTCGCTTCCGGCGGAGACGGAGGAGGAGTGGAGGAAGAGGAAGGAGTTGCAGACGCTGAGGCGGTTGGAGGCGAAAAGGAGGAGGTCGGAGAAGCAGAGGAACTCAAAGGCCGAGAAAGAAGGGGGTTCTGTGGAGGAGGAAAGGCGCGAACTTGAGGGCTCAGTTGGGCCCAATTCGGCAGGTGGTAGGGGTAATCGGACGGCGGGGCCGCCTTTCGGGTTGTCTAGTTGGGTTGCGGCAGCAGTTGCTAGTGGCAGTGGCAGTGGTGGCGGTGGCGGTGTAGAAAAAAATGCATTCACGAAATTCAATGGTGAGATTTTGAGTGGGTTGCAAGGATTTGGAGGACAACCCATTTCGCAGGCCTCGGCGGAGTCGCAAGGCGGAAGCTCATCGGGGATGTCGGAATTGGAGAGTAAACCTATTCAAGGTATTTCAATTTTTCTTAATTCTGTTTCTTAATCTGAATTTTGATGAATTTTTTTCGATTGAAATTCAGTTGTTAAGTGATTGGTTTTGCTGCTACTCAATACTATGGCATGGTGTATTCCTCTTCGTTTAAGAGGGAGAGTTCTTAAGTTCGAATCTAGTGGACGACGAATTCGATACCGCTACCTATTGTATGGTTTAGCCAAACTCCCTCTCTCCGTGTAAAAAATATCGATGGACTCAAAAAAAAAAAAAAAAAATAGTGATAGGTTTTGCTTTGATTAGGTGGGTTTTTTTGCTTTGTTTTGGACTAGGATTGTAGGAGTGTAGGACAAGTCTGGTATATTAGAAGATGGTGTCTTAGGTTGTTTTCCCATGTGGTCTTTCTCTTTTGTTCTCTGTTGTAGGTTGGGGTTTTTTAATCACGTGTGTGCTCGCTCTTTTTAGTTAATGGAGTGCGATGCAAAGTTGGTTGCTTTTAAAATTTGGGAACAACAAAGGGGACGTGAGTTTCTCAGCTTAACTCACCTAAACAGTTGTTTTCTGTTCGTTACGGTTTAGTTTCGAGAAAGTGATTGATCACACAGACTCAATTCGATATGAAACACAGATAGAGCTTTTGGTGGAAGCTCCTCTTGGAAAGGACGTGTCACCAACGTCAAGTTGATCGGGAAATTTAGGTTTAGCTCAAAACTACAAACACTAAATGGAGGACATGGGGTAGGATGGTACCCGAAAGTTCACTTTATAACATTGGTTGCTAGTTGTTAGCGAATAGGCCGACAATGTATATCAAGCTACTTTCTTGGAGCGAAACTCTTGTTAGAGCTAAAGTCTCTCCTTAGCATTGTTTTGAATTTGAAAAGGATGTGTCTTGTGGCTGCATTTTTGTAAGACGCAGGTAGGGATCACTTTCGTTTCCAAGTGAGATTCAAGATGTAGCTGATCGGCGTTCACCTTCCACCCTCATGCATGATAGATTTTATCTGAGAATTTCCCAAGGGGAGCGGAAAATGATGTAGTAGTTATACAAGAATGTCGTTGCAGCACATGCTGCAGCAGCTGCACTGATCTCTAACCTGTCCAATAGTCCAGTTAGTTTCAAGGTAGGGCCGGATACGTGACAGAACGAGTGTAATGTACCAAGCATTTTCTTGTATCTGTTACAAAACTGAGAAATGATGAGTTGGTCCTTGTGGTACAAGTGACGACAATTCTGTAACTAAGGCAGTGCAGGGTGCAATTACCGCCAGTGATTCGTTCACCTGGATTGTGGACAAACTGAGATGCGGTATGAGCAATCTAGAGAAGTAAATATCAAAGTTTCTAGTGCTCTATGGAAGTTGTTTTCCATTTGATATTGCAGCCTAAACCGAGATGCGTAGTATTCTGACCAAATTGAAATATTGATTAGCTTATACTAGGGACTGTACTCTTATGATGTAGTCAGGTAGTCTATGGAAGTAGCTTTCTTGTCTGAAGCTGGCTTCTTTCTATCTGTCTTCGTCGATGTGAAAACCTAGTTGGGATGGATTGATACGCAGTTCAAGAGGCTCTTACCTGCAGTGTCTTCAAATTTCCAAATTTGCTAATGGGAATTTGAATGTTGAAATCATAGATTCCACAAACAGGTGAAGGAGAAGAAACAAAAGAGGTAACACTGCTACTTCTAACCTCATAGTTTTCCCTTCACATCACAGGAACCAGCAGTTGCGGTGAAGCAAGAAACCCTGCACCCGCTAGCAACCAGTCGCTCCAAGAACGAAGTAATAACTCCGTTGGCTCTTCAGGCACAGGAACAACAGACGACGCATCCAGAGCTCCCAAACCCGACATAGAGAACCCGTCTAGGAAGCCAAATCCGCAAGAAAACAGCAAAGGGGAAACGAGAAGGAACGGGATGGAGGACATGCCTTGTGTTTTCACGAAAGGGGACGGCCCAAATGGTAGAAAAGTTGAGGGAATTCTGTACCGATATGGGAAGGGAGAGGAAGTGAGAATAATGTGTGTATGCCATGGAAGCTTTCTGTCTCCGGCAGAGTTCGTGAAGCATGCAGGAGGGAGCGATGTCACTAACCCACTTAGGCATATTGTTGTAAACCCAGCTGCCACTTCCTTTTTGTAAACAAAAAGGAGAGAAATTTAAATTTGATATATATATTTTGTTTGTTTATTTATTTTTATTTTTATTTTTGGTGAGTTCTAGATATGGAGTTTAAATAAATTAATATCTATGCATGACAGCAGTGTGTTGCGTGTTCATGGTATCCGCGGTTGCTTTCGCCTCTGAAATACAGCTTTCTTTTTTTCTTCAAGCTCTATATATTTCTCTTATAAGTTTTGAAGAGACGAACATGGTGTCGTCGTCTTCTTACAACGTCTAGTTTCTCTTCTTTACGACCTGGAACACCCTGAATCCATTTCTTTTAATCGAGAATTGTTGTTCATGACATTTGGACTCAGAATCTCCTCCAACAAAGTGAAGACTGAATCGCATTAGACGAAATAATTGCACCTCTAAAATTTATAATTTAGCTGTGGGTTTAGGTATCTTCCCTCTAAATGTTAAAAAAAAAAAAAAATCCTGTCTGGAATTTATTCTGGACTAATATTTGACTTGTTACCCATAAGATCCTCTACATGCTTGTGCTGTTTTATTTTCGTGACATTCATTTTCCCCAAATGCATACTTTTGTTTATTTTTATCTCTTAATTATCCTTCGATTTATTGAATACAAATCCAAAATAAACAAAGGCATGCAGAGGGAAAAAAAACAGGTACGCGAAAATCATTTTTGAAAGTGAAAATAGCGCGTCGAAGCGATTGTATAGGTTGTATCAGTTGTTGCCTCTTACAAATAGGAAAAAGTAAAATGACTATAGATGACAAGACAATCAACTGCTACCCATTTTTCACCAAGGAACGACTAGTCTAGCTCTAGTGACACCAAAGCAGTCGTCGGAAAGTTTGAACTAAACAGGGAGGAGACTCCACAAGTACTTGAAAATCCATTTAGCTATTTAAACTCAATTTGGCTAACCTGTCAGCTGCAAAATTACGCTCTCTATGAACATGCTGCAAATTGCAGCAACTACTACCCATTTTTCAATTAAGATTATAGATGATCAATTGCAAATGAACTGAGACATCTACTTGTATAACCGCAGGGTTGAAAAAATTTCTCAGCTCAGCAGAATATGCTTGTTGCAGGAAAAACAACAAACTGGAAACCAAAATTCGACTTCGCAGAAATGTACAAACTACAAGCATGTCATACCTTCTATACTTCTAGGTTATGATCGCTAGCTATATACTTTGCTCGTTATCCGCCTTCCTTGAAATAGGTTGGATTCGCTTTAATCTTTCGACGACTTGCTTCATTGTTGGCCTAGAGGCGAGGGTCTTGACTGTGCACGCGACAGCCAAATTCAACATCTCGACTAGATCATTCTGGGGTCCTGCATCCCATAGCCCTTCTATGAAGACCTCCTTATCCCGACCCTTTTCTAACAGCATGTCCACCCAAGAGACAATGTTGAAACCATCACCATGTGATGAAAACGAAGGGTCCAAGGGTTTCTTGTACGACATCAATTCAAGCAGCACCACACCGTAACTGTAAACATCAGACTTTTCAGACACATGGCAAGTGATAGCATACTCTGGTGCTACGTACCCAAAAGTCCCTGCCGGACCAGTTGTTGCGTGTGTTTCTGAAGTTCCCAAAAGCCTAGATAATCCAAAGTCAGACAAGTAAGCATTGAACTCATCATCCAACAGTATGTTACTTGGCTTGACATCACGGTGTAGGACACGCGGAACACACTCGCCATGCAGATAAGCAAGTGCACGGGCTATATGCAAAGCAATCTTGTGGAGAATTTGCCAATTAAAGGGCCTCCGAGATCTCTCCTTGATAAAGTTTTCCAAATTCCCTCCTGGTAAATAATTATATATGAGCAACATCTCAGTTTCACTGGCATGGTAACCTATTAAAGTCACCAGGTTTGGATGTCTCACCCTACCAAGGGTTTTAATCTCAGCATGAAACTGTTGAACACCATGAAACCTTCCAACAGCTAGCCTTTTCACAGCTACAGTGATTCCTGGAGCAATTTCGGCTTTGTAAGTGGCCCCAAATCCTCCGCTGCCAATGTGGTAGCTGCCATTAAAATTCCCTGTTGCTTGAACAATATTCTCAAATGTCAACGGAGCCCCAATATCTGTAAACAGAGTCATTTCTTTATATCCAAAACCCTGAACCCTGGAATCTGGTATCCACTTTCTCATATAAAAGAACAGGATAACAAGAGAGAGCAGAACCAAAACAACAGCTGATGCAGCTGCTATGGATGCGATCTCGATTGTGCCTAATCCACTATTATCATCACCACCAGTAGTTGCTGATAGAGAATCAGGGTTATGTTGTGAACTCCCATAACTATCTGGCTGATCTGAAGATGGAGCAGTTAGCGAAACAATATGGCACGGAATAAGGAAAGGGTTCCCAAGGACACCGCTGCAGTTCATCACACTATTGTTCAATGGAAATGAACCAGACAGGTTATTGAAGGAGGCATTGAATGTAGATAGGGATTTCAGATTAGTCAAGCCTGAAGGGATGTGCCCAGAAAGTTTATTGTTGTCAAGCAGAAAAACAGTTATATTTTTCAAGTTCACAAGACCTTGCGGAATATCCCCAGAAAGAGAATTTGAAGACAGCTTTAGAACTTCAAGGGAGTGCAACCACACAAAGCTAGCAGGAATTGCACCAGTGAGGTTGTTTTTATCCAGGGACAGATACTTAAGATACTTCAAATGACTGATACCTGCAGGAATTTGACCCTGCAGCTGGTTCCAGCTCAAGTCAAGAAAGACAAGAGATTCCAAATCCCCAATATCTGAAGGTATTGACCCGGATAAAAGATTGCCAGAGGCATCCAGGAATCTAAGAGATCTGCACATTGCACCAATCTGAAAAGGAATTTGACCTGACAACTTATTGTCGCTAACATCAATAATCATTGCATCTAATCCGTCACACTTTCCTAGTAAGGTTTCAGAAAATGATCCCGTGAGCTTGTTCCCACCAGCAAGAAATGCATAAACAGTCTGCTTCCCCAGTCTCTCAGTTGCAAGAGGGAGTTGTTGGATTGGACCAGTGAAGTTGTTACCGCTAAAATCATGAACCACAGTGAAACTACCACCTGAAAGAGGCAAATGGCTATCAAGCTGAGTTTGGCAAGTAAAGAGCACTTGATATGGAAATGATGGATTGTTGACTCGGACAAGATCTGAATTTGGGGGCACCTGGGGGCACAATCTGTACAGAAACTCGGGGACAGGTCCAGACATGAAGTTCCCACTGACACTGAAAACAGTCATACATGGAACTGGAAGCTTCTCATCGATCTTCCCACTCAGCTTATTTGATCCCAAATTTAGATAATGCAGCTTCTTGCATCTTTCAAATACTCCAGTGATTTCTCCGCTGAAAAGGTTCTGAGCTAAGTTCAACATTTCCAAGTTCTCACAACCACCCCAATTGCCTGGAAGCTTTCCTTCAAGGGTTGCCCTTGGAGCCCAAACTATTTTCAAATTTGGAAGGGTTGTAATTTCCTCCGGAATGGAGCCTTCATAATAATTGTAATCATCCTCCAAACCACTAGATAAATCAATTGATGTATCTCGATTTGTATTCTGATTGGTTGTCAATGGATTGAAAAGATTTGATAGGACAAGAACAGATAAATTGACACATTGTCCAAGCTCAGCGGGGATTGGCCCACTAAGGCTATTTCTTGAAACATCTAGAACCTCAAGCATTCGAATCCAACCAAGTTCTAGAGGAATGCCACCATCCAATATATTTGAAAACAACAAAAGAGTCCGTAACCGCCGACAATTCCCCAAACTAACAGGAATCTGCCCAACAAGGAAATTTCCCGACACATCAAGATATTCAAGATTTCGACAACAGCTTCCAAATGTGGCTGGTATAGACCCATTTAACCTATTTTGAGCCAAATAAAGCCCCTGCAACTTTGCAAAACTACCAACAAACCCAGGAATGGTTCCACTCACTTCATTACCTACCAAATTCAGCACCTCCAAATCCACACATTTCGAAAGCGAAAAAGGAATCTCCCCACCAATTCTATTAAACCCAAGATTCAAAACCCTCAACCTCCTCAAACCCGAAAACCAGGTTGGCAAATTTCCGTTCAACAAATTCCCCTCAAGATCAAGCACTTCAAGCTTCTCCAACCCCCAAATTTCCTTCGGAATTTCACCACCCAGTTCATTAAAAGGCAGCGATAAAACTCTAAGCTCACTGAGCTTTCCCACCCAAGGCGAAACCTTTCCATCCAATTTCCCACTAACCAAACTTTTCCTCCAAACACCGAACCCATCATACGGAAATTGAAATTTCAAACTCTGAGAGCAAGGGAGAGCTCGAAAATTACCTCCTTTGGCACCGCTGCCGCCGAGACTGAGCGAAACGACCCTCGATTTGGTGTCGCATGAGACCCCGACCCACGAACAGTGGTGATCGAAGCTGTTGGATCTCCAGCCGAAGAGAACCCCATCCGGGTCGGAAACCGAGCTCTTGATCTCGAGCAAAATCGACTTCTCAGAAAACAGCGCCCCAGAAACGCTACTCCATAAGCAGAAGACGTTGAGAAAAAGCGCGGTTTTAAAATGCAGATGGCATTTCATCTTCCCGGGAACAAAAGGTAAGACCGCTGTCGGCTTTTGGCTTTTGGCTTTTGACTTTTGACTTTTGCCTTCTCCTTGTTTCTTCGTCTTCTGTAATCTGCTTCTTCCTCCTTCTTGGAGAAAACGAAGACTCGGGGGGCTGTGGTGTTTCTGTGAATTATTTAAATTTATTGGGCTTCTTTTTCTTCTGGTTTTGGGTTGGAAAATTCAATGACCAATGGGGAGAGAGAGTGGGTGGGGCCCGAGAGGACTTTGAGGATGTCGGGCGGGAGATTTTTTAGGATGTCCACTACACATGACGTGTTACTATATAAATAGTAGGATATGTGTGTTAAAAAGTTAATAACTTAAAAAAATAAATTTTCTACTATTTATATAAAAACATATAATATACTCCTCGTGTTCCGATCAGAATAAAATTAATAACTTAAAAAGTAAATTTTTTACTACTTATATAAAAACATATAACGGAGTCCTCTTGCTCCGGTTACAATAAAAAGTTTATCTGCGGAGACCCCTGCATGTCTGTCCAGGTGGCGGTGTGTATCTGCCACCCAGCCTACTGGAAGTGTTTTGAAATAGGCGCTCAATTTTGAATTTTGAATTTTGAATTAAACATTTATAAATTTTTAAACTTCTGTTCCGACATTCATTATTTTAATTTTTAATATTAAAAATTTTTAAAAAAAAATTCAGTATATTTGATTTACCATAAATTAATGTCATCAAAATCTTAAAATGTAGAAAATATATCATATCATGATTGGTTTCAAAAGACACATTTTATTACTCAAATAAACTAGCCTCTCCGTACGCTCTCACGCGCACGTGAGAGGCTTTTTTTTTTTAATCACGAGCGCTACGCGCCCCTAAAGATGGTTGTTTACTATTCTTATCCATTTGGTTTAGACATTAGTAGTGTTGCTATTGTTTTAAACTATCAACAACCAAACTAAACATGGGTTGTTAATTAGTAGTTCTTCAAGTTGAATGAAAAATGTGCATTCTATTGAGAAAAAACACATTATCTTCTTCTTTTAATCAATCCCAGATCAAATAAAATTGGATCAACTCTCTGGGGTAATTTTTACCAAACCACACAAAACAATAAGAATGGAGATGACAATTGCATGAAAAAATATATTGGTATTTACATACTTCATCATAGTATTTGGTAGAGAAAAATTAAAATTATTTTTCTGTTTACAACACAACACTGACACCTTAAATATTAGCAATATCCAAATGCAGTCCCTTTCATTATGCAACCTTACTCTTGGAAAAGAGAGAACCCAAATATGTCGGCTTGCTCTGTAATAGTAGATATTGCACTAATAATTTAGGAGGCTCTCCTCTCCATAATTTCTCTTTAACTTTCCTTTTCATACAGCTAGTAGGATTACAACTCGAATAATTGATTTGAAGAGATATATACAAACAAAAGCAAACTAAAAAGTAAGGTATTGAAAAAATATATACAAACAAAAGCAAACTGAAAGAGATTTTGAATACACAAACACCACTCGAACTCAAACTTAAACTCAACATAAACTAAATAGTAGACATTGAAAAGATATATGCTCTTGAATCAAGAACTTCATCAAACGAACATCAATAAAATCTAATATAATATGTCCAGAACCAAAGCAGAGAATTTGAAGGCCTTGTAATGTTGAGGTTGTGCACACTTATAATGGCTAATGCACCTGTTGCTCAACCAAATCCTTTGCTTGGCTAAAAAAATAAAAATACTATAAATACATTCATCCAATTTATGAGAAATCAAGCAAAAGCAAGTGTAAATGACAACTAATCATGAATATGAATAAGAAACACAGACGTGCCAAAAATTAAAAACTGTCATAGCGTGTCAAGATACTCATAGCATATATTTTTATGGCATTACCATTTCGCAATTCATTAAACAATATATGGTTTGAAAAATCTTTGCTATGATTCACATATTATAACATCAATTCATAATTCAACCACTAATTCAATATCTATAGTGTATGAGCCTTGGTTGATCACGATGATAATAAATTAGATTAAAAGACGGCCCAAAAAGCAATCAAATTTAGAAGAAAAAAAAAAGATTCAAAAGTGCCATAAGAAAACGCACACTATATAAATGGTAAATCAAAAGAAGAGAAGCAAAAAACGAAGAAAACAACAACCGAAATTACTAGGTTTGGAAAAATAAATACCAAAACACAGTTACTAAAAAGAGAGTATAACAGCATGGTAATTGCAAAATACATTTCCAACAATGTACATGAACATTTGAATATAAAAAAAAAGAAGCAAAAATCGGAAAAAATACCCGGCTTCTACTTGGCATCCATAACTCCAGGCTTCTTCTCGGCATCCATAACTCCATTGTTGACTCTCGCTTCAACGTTTTTAATGGAAAAAACCCAAAAGAAACCTTTACACAAAATAAAATTATCCAAGTAAAATTAAAGCATGGACATAAAAAGAAATGAAGGCAGTTCATTCTAACTTAATTAGTGACATACTGAATAAGCTCAGAGTCTGTTTCACCTAGCTAAAAGAAAAATATAAATCAAGATCAAATCACACCACAACCCATATGAAAAATGAAAAATATAAAATAAGAACAATAATAAATTTACGAAAATGGAACCAACTATTATTAGCACTCAAAAAGTGTAATTGTACACTCCAAATTTTCCATATTAGAAAGAAAATTACTCTCATGAGAAGCGCTAATAGATTTTTGGAGTTCCAATTACAATTTCTCTTGAAACTAGTTGATATCTTACTTGAGAGTCAGTTTGGAATATGAAAATATGAGATTAGCAAAATTTCAAAATTGCTTCGTACTTGATAAATTTACTCTTTACTATGTCTAAAGCATCTTCATTCTGCAAGCATCACCAATAGTTTTAAGGATACTTAATATATGCATAAATAAAATAAAAGGAAAACTAATGAAAATGACTTGAAAACTTTGAGTTTTAACGATAAGGACAAAATAAATGGTAAAGTGAATAGTACCAGGATTGACTTTTTGTGTAAAAATATGGTTTTTCATTAAAGTAAACAATACCGGGAGCTTTTCGTTAAAGTTCCCTAAAATAAAAGCTTTGAAAAAGTCAGCTACACCTACTCAGTTGCGGGTTGTGGCCTATGTGACTTTGGTTCCATTAAAAATGGCCATATGCTGCTCGGCCTATCCCTCATCCGTTGGACAACGCAGTACCTCTATCTCTCATTCCTGCAATGCACTTCGTATGGGAAAAAGCAGGAAAATATTGGAAAAAACTGGGGAAATGAATGAATAAAAACAATCCTAAAATATGAAATTAAAACGCAGGATAAAAAGGAGATAGAAATCAAAAGCCAAAGAAACGAAAAGGAAACAATACAAAATTCAGTCGAAACGGAATTCAAATTACAAAATTGATTGCTTCAATTTTTCAAATTTTTATCAATTTTCGGATTCGAATTTGAGAGTGATGAAGTTGGAGAGGGACCTCAGGGAAGAAATTGGAGACTTGGAAGCCTTGGGCGATGAGAGCTAGCAATCGCTTGAGAGCCTCGCACTTGTCGGAGTCGAAAACAGAGGAGCGACTCTGACATCGTGGGGATCCTCGTAGAGATGAGCGTCGGTGCTGATTTGGAACACCATTGTCAAGGATTTGCTTAGTCTCCTCTGTTGCTTTGAACTTATTGAACATCTTCCGCCACAAGTTTCTCTTTCTCTTAAAATGGAGGAGTTACTTCAACACATCTCTTTTCAATGAACAACTACAAATTAAACTAAGCAAATAAAAAATTCTTGGAATTCGATCGAAATCAGTAGAAGATCAAAATTGCACAAAAGAAATGAACTATCTTGGCATGAAAATTCATGTACTCATTGTGGCGTAACTAGCTCAGCATTCACCATTTTCAAAATCCCCAAATCGAATCTGAACTGCAAAACCCAAATCGAAATTCAACAACAATTGAACAAAATGAATAGAATTAAAAAATTTCAATGTTGAAGAAGCACCAAATGAAAGAAGGTTGACCAAATGAAAGAAGAAGCACCAAAACTGTAAGATGGATGAAGAAGCACCACCAAAAAATACGATATGAGAGGGTATGGGAGGTTGAGTTGGTTTCTCCAAAACAGCACGGTTTAAATCGTGCAACTTTGCAACCACTATAACTGCTTGCGGAGAGTTCACTGGGTATACAGATGAGTAATCAATGGGTTAGAATCAATCTAAAAGTCTGGGCGCCTTTCATGTTTTTGTATTACAATTTTAACCCTATTTTATTTGTGTATTACAATTATAGTCCTATATAGGAATGGTTTTGTGTTGTTTTTTTTTGAAATGAGGACATAATTGGAATATTGAAAGCTTCACCTATTTGGGCTTCTCCCTTTATATAGATGATATTATTAAAATTCTAACAAATACAACTAACATCCTATTAACCATAACGTACCAATTGGTATCTTATGCAATCTTAACTTTGGTACATTCGGGATTACTAATTTTGGTACGTTATGTAATTTTTGTTTTGTTACGTACCAAGTTATTGGTACAATGTGTTAACCTAGTTTTAGTACGTACAAGCAAATAGTACAATATAACCCTTAGAACAAGATAAACTTTCATATTAAAACTTTGTACTAAAAAAAATATTATATCAAATTTTAATAACTAATGATTGGAATAAGGACTCAATTAAAGTTTTAAATTTATTAACAAGTAATTCTCTCCCTCCTTTCTTATTTTTTTTTATCAAGGAAAATAGAGAACTTATCTTAATGATAGAAAAATATATATCATTAGATAAATAATGTAATTATGGTGTACAATGAATTATAATTTATCTTTAAAAATCACTTAAGCATCACATCCCAATAATTTAGAATTAAAAAAAAAAAACACCTCCCTCTCCATTTTATATGTGAAATGCTCTGCCACTTCACAACTCAACATCAACTCTCAAAGTGGGACTCTCGATGGATACTCTGTCATCTCGTAGTTTAATATCAATTCTCGTATTAACATTATAAAACATTGTATCTAAAGCATGAGGTGACAGAGAGCTCATAGAAAGTCTCGCTTTTTAGGGAGTCCCTTGGCATTTCTTATTTTGTATTTCTGGCTCTGGTAGCACACAGCCACTGCCTTGGGGTCTCAATGTCATCACCTGTGGTTGTTGGCACATGCCACTTCCCATCCTCTGCTTCCTGTTAAGTATTTATCAACAATGCATTATTTAACTAAACCAAAAGGTTATGACTAAACTGAACAACCGGACGAACGAAAAAAATGAGATTATCGGCTGATTATCGCACCTGAATTACAATCGAGTAAGGTGGTGGCATGTGAAGATTAAGTCCCCGCCTTGAGACGGACAATCGGACCTGCAACGTACGAACAAATGTAACTGCACAGTTCTTTTTCAAATTTCTTGTTGCCGGCATTGCCATGCTAATGTAAGAAAGAAATCCGATGGCAGCTAAGATCCCATTTCAAATTTCTTCCCCTTGCCTTCTTTGAGAAATTTGGGGGTAGTTTTGAAAACGGATCCAAGCGAAAATCCTTCAAGCTCTTTGCATATGGACAACAAACGTCTACATGCAAAAGATTCTTGCAAGTCACGAAAACAATAGTCAGCAGACGCGTGATACCTGATGTTTTTCCTTCCATCTTGGGAAAAAACTAGTCCCTAGAAGTTGGAACAAGTGGTCTCTCATCTCATCGTTTGTCACTAGCAAACACTTGCAATTAACAGCAGCGTACAACCAGTACCTACAAATCGCATGGGACTATATTTTAGGCACAGGTAAACTCTGGTAATAATTAGACACAAGTTTGATTTTTCGATGATTTAAGTCATGGAAACAAATTGCAGTACATATTGACTACAACTATTCATGTCTAACAGCTCAGTTCAACCCTTTGATCAGTCAAGAGACGCAAACTTACCCATCATCATTTGAACCCACTGGAGTAGTGTAAAGTGCACCGGACTTTTTCCAACTCTCTAACAATCTCTTGTTATTAGGATTCTGAGCAGGGCCGTCAGTTACACGATTTTGGTGCAATATAACAAGTGGCAATCTCTTTGATGGGCTCATTTGGCGTAACCGGTTCACCAGAGTATCGAGCTACAACAAAGATGGTCATTAAGCAGCTCATTCATATATCTGATACGAAGAAGTCAAAAGACAGAGTGTCACGAAACTAATCATAGTCTGCCACTCACCAGGAAAAAGCTGAAATTACGTTGATTGATAAGACCGACATTGGCACCATCTACAACAGCATCGAATGGACCATGCCTTTGAAGCCACTCCTGGATGAGTTTAACTTCTAATCAATCAGGACAGCTGACAAACATATTATGTATCATTTGCCTGAGTCATACAAAATAAAAGTATAGACAAATGACTAACTACCAGCACCACGATTACATAACAATAAAACACAAGAAACACTTCCTTCCGTTAACTTCTTATCACACGAGGGCTTGATGGTTCCAAGAATTTGAACTCCGAAGAATGGGAAGACACTGCCACTAGTACTCTTTTTAGAAACTGTGCTTCCCAATAGAGTTATGAACCTACTTTCCTAATAAAAACAGGTTAAATGGAGATATCATATTGCCTTACAATGTTCTTATGGCGGTCTTACTTGCTAAGTGGGATTCAAGCACTAATCATCAGAAAGTTGATTATTCGGTGAAGTACAGATATAGTGGCAACACAATCTATATAACTTAATGCATAACTCCGCCCTCCGAAATGAGATCTTCTCATCAATGTAATGATATGAATATAAAGATGCATATCAAGCAAGTTTAATCGTTCGAGGAAATCCGAAAAGTCAATGCAATCATTCGGTTTTCAAATTTTTGAGTTATGATATGCCGAACTCTAAATATCAAAAACTGAAGTTAACAAACAAGGGAATGCAGAGTCACTCACCTGGAATCGAACGAAATCACCCCGAACCTCCCTTTGGCTAGCCAATTTGCTCAAAGAGGTAGCAAAATTCTCAGTCTCTTTCGGATCAATGTCGATAGAGACGAGCTTTTCACCGCAACAAGAGCATATCCCTGCTTCATCCATCTGAGTCCTCTCCACCCTCCAATTCCCACTCCCAAGCCACCCTTGCCCATGCCACCCTCCACCTCCTCTCACAACTCCTTCCCGCACCTTATTCACATCCCAACTCTCCACCCCAACTCTCGCCGCCTCCTCGGACTTAAACCACTCCTCCACCACCCCATAAGTTGACTCCGAGATCTGCCTCACCGTGGTCCGCAACCGGTGCAACATCTCATAAACCTTGTCACCTCTGTTCGAACCAGAACTAACTTTTATCAAAGCAGAAATCTCAGGCTCCTCGGCCGCGACCCCGGATTCAACCATGTGGGCATCGACCTCATAAGCTCTATCAGCCTCTCCCTTCTTACAGAACTCAAACAATGCCGGACCGTAAGACCTCAATTTCGGCGGAATCCCTAAACCCTTCATCTGCTTCACCAAATGAAACGCCATTTCCGGGTCCTCCGCCGCGATCGCTAGCCTCGCCGCGCCGGTGAAAGTGGCTTCATTGGGGACAACCTGATCCTCAACCATCTGACGAAAAATCTCAAACCCCCTCTTCAAACCCACATCACCATCATCACCGCCGCCATTGGAGGAGCAAAGGTAGAGCAGAACATTGTGATGGTGCAGACCAAGCGGCACCCCATTGCTCCTGGCCTCGTCGTAAAGGCTCAGAGCTTGGATCAGCTGGCCGTGCCTGGAGCACATGTCTAGCTTGTGCTTCAGGACCCCCTCGGGCGATTCCCGCCGCGCTTTCCTTTTGGCTTTGTTGGAAACCGCCGGAGACGACGGCGACGGCGAGTCGTTGGAGAGAGCCAGAGTGCAAAGGTCGAGTCTTTTGTCCATGGAGAAGCTGCCGGTGCCGGTAGAAATTGGGGTCGGTTTAGATTTAGGGAAGCGGAGAATTGGGCGGAAGAAACAGCGGGACGTTCGGGAGATTAGGGGGAGTGGGATTTTGATGAAGAAGGAGAAGAGCGGCGAGGTTCTTAGCAGAGCGCCGCCGTGCAACATTTTTATTTTTTATTTTTTGGTGAATTGTAAATTGTAATAAAAAATAAAAAAGAATTGGGTTATGGAGAATAAGTCGGAGAATTTCGTGTGGTATTCATGTCAGCTCAGACATGAACTGAATTCCGCAGAGGTTTTGGAAATCTCTGCACCTAAAACCCTAGCTGCCAATCTTGAGCGGGGAAACGACACATCGTATATGTTTCTCTTCTTTTGAATTTATCACCGATTTATTTGTTTATTTTCCCAAATTTGTATATAACTGTCAATTTCTTCTCTAAATTTTAATTTTAGCCAATACATCCCACCACCTTCCTTAATCCTTCTCTATTTCCCCTTTTTTTTATTCATATAATTTCCATATATCTCTGGCAAATGCAATAAAAAACAAAAACAAAATAGTTATCCGACAGAAGCTTTGCTTTCTTTTGGTAAAAGGAGGAAGAATCGTACATCCCAAGGAAGTTAACTTTTATGAACCCAGATCATTTGATCCTGATTCCTGAGCCTATGGATCAAATGATCCGGCTCATTGAAATTTAATCCAACGACCACAAACAAGAGGGCTCTTTTAAAAGTTATAATAATTGTAACCGTTGGATTAAATTTCAACCGGCCAGATCATTTGATCCCTAGGCTCAGGATCAAATGATCCGGAGAGGATCTGGTTTCAACTTTTATCAATGCCTTCGGCTTATCTGGATGTCCAGTTTCAATGAGATACAAAGGAGCTAACTTATACACGTATAAATCCAGTTCGTTCTTTTTTCTCAATGTGTTCAACTAAGCCTTCTCTACCTGTTAATTTGCTCTTCAAACAAGACGATCCACAGCCAAGAAATAGCTTCCGACCATGATGAATGATGCGATCCCGCTGCGAGCCATCCGCAACCCAAGGCCGCGGAACAGGAGATTCCTGTCTGAAGGGTGGATCCCTGTAACTCTCTCAAACCTATTCCCTGGTCTTTCCCATTTTAGAAGCTTCCTCTCCATTGAGACATACTGCCCACCACAAAACACAAATGACATTAGCAATCAAAGCAAACCTTATAATAGATAACACGCATTGATCAACATGCTAGCAAGTGTTGTTTAAGTATAAATCACGATATGTGCATCAATGGTGTATCGTGCTCAAACTAGACTAAACTTTGCCATGAGTAAGTAGCATACCTTGGGCAGCACAGTACATTCTGATCGAGATTTGGCAGTGTCAAAACAATGAGAAGCAGCTGCAGCAACAGAACCAGAAATTCCAGCAACAATACTAATAGCCAAAGGAGAAAGTGGACCGATTTCATCATCCGACCTATGAGAAAACAAGTTCACTTCAACAACATGGAAAAAGGGAAACATAAAACAATGCATCTTTGTTCAACAGGTGCTCCTTTTAGCAGTGCAAAAAAATGGTACTCGATGGTGTGATTCAACTAAGATACAGTTTAGTCAATAGCAAGTTGCATTAATACCTGGGTTCAGGATCCATCCCCACTGCCTTCCAGTCAAGCATTGCTCGGTGTAGAGATTGCCAAGTAGAAAAGAATATGCCACCAAAAACTGAATCCCGAACAACTCCTGGCCGTAGACCTCTCCATAATGCACCCCATCCTTCCAAAGAGATGATTTCAGATGGTTTCCTGACACTGAACGCTGAGGGTGGCTTCCCAGATCCTGTCATCATCCATGGGTACTCTTGTAAAGCACTCGTCATATTAGGATGCTTGGTTGTTAGGGTGGATAAAAGGGCAACAGAAGAATTTAATGCCTTCATGTCCGGACTACACCCACGTAGCAATCTTTGAATCAAAGGTGCAACAGCTTCCTTTCCTGGGAGAGAGGCCGAGTTTGGAATGCGAGAAGCAGAGGTCACCTGGGCACGAAGTTTTATAAGTTCAAAGGGGGAGCTTATCAGTGATTCTACAACACCAGAAACAAGTCCCGCCAGGAGGGCCTCAGAGACGTAGACGTAGTTATCTTCTCGACCATCTGCCAAAAAAGTATTTGCAACCACAAAAGGTGTCGGAAGCTGTAAATCACTGTATAATAACGATGAATTTTGGTACCATGTGTATGCACGTGTTTATTATCAGTTACCCAAAAATGAAGAGAAAATACCTTTATAGAAGGCAGTCAAAATTTCGTAGGTTCCAAAACGAGCTCCCAACCCCAAAGTTCTTCCCGCTGCTAACCATAGAAAACCATTGTACAAACCTACAACATGCATCGCAGGCCAAACTTAACTATCATCAGCAAGCACAACACTGGGGAGGAGAGGAACCCAGTAAGCACAAACAGAAAGCAGTGGAGAAAACAACAGGACTTGAAAAAACTAATGAAAATCGGGGAAGCACCTGAATTTCCTGAAAAATATCCAACTCTCTTTAAAACCTGAGTAGTTGTCAATTGCTTACTAGAACCTGAACCAACCTGTTCTCTCAATAACAAATGAGGATTCAGGTTAGAAGCAGATTATGACACGGCTCTTCACAAAGCGAAAAACTTGTAAAGCATAAAAAATCTAGGCAATGATGCCGGGGAGCAAACCTGAATAAGGGTTTTGATTGTATCAAGAGGGTAAGTCAGAGCTGTGCCTAATGCCACTGAACCTACCCCAGAAAGTGCATGGATTGCAAATATCTGGTTCTTTAACAACTCCTCCATCTAAACATTCAGCAAACCAAACACCATAAAAAAAAAGTAACATTTACAATCAGAAATTGAGAAATAGATTTATACCCCATTCAATTTTTACTAAACAAATATTTCTTCGCAACGCTGTTCCGCACAGGTACTCGACAATTTTCAGATACAAATTCATGGGATTATGATGTTATCAACCAATTAGTGAACGTAAACGCACAAAATTTTCAAACGAGATTTACTTTATCAAATACATAAGAAAACAATAAGAGCCGATAGAAGATACATAAACACGGGTCCCTTTCAGGCATTTCAACAAACACCTTGTCTGCAATATATATACTAAATAAAGGGGCGACCCCAAGCCAAGAAGGCTCTCAGTAGGGGGAACATCTATACAGCCTTACCTTTGCTTTGCAAAGAGACTATTTCCACGACTCGAACCCGTCACAAAGGAGCAAGCTTTCCGTTGCGACAAGCTCGCCCTTCTGCAATATACATACTACAAAGATGAAAACCCGACAAACAGAACGGAAAATGACGTAAGCATATACAAGAAATGCTTAAAACGAGCGTTTAGCAATCAGCATTTGATGTTTGAAATCTCATCGGAGAATACTTTACCGGCACCGGCGCTGTTCAAGTCACTTTCTTTTTCGTTCGCCTTCTTCAAATTGTCCGATGAATTCCAGCTCTCAACAATTTTATACGAAGGCGGAAATGCAAGATTGTCGAAAGAAATTCAACTGCGATCGCAAAACGTTTTATTGTATTTTTATTTCTGCGACTCAAAAAGTAGGATCAAAACTCTGGAGCCAGGGAGCAGCGAGCAGCTCATCAGCAATGGAGAAGCCGAGGACGGAATGGATGATTGGTTTTTGGGCCCGGGACCTTTCAGTCGAAGCCCAATTCATATTTAATAACGCCCAGCCCAATCCATATTTTTTTATACAAACATATTCTAAACTACTCTGATATAACTTGTGAGATAAGAAGTTGAACTTAGTGAAAGAACTAAGAGGGCGAGCGCACCGCCCTGACTAATTTTACTTTGTATAGAAGTGAATATTTTTTACAAAGTAATTTATATTATCATCCACTCCGATTATAAATACAAAATTTTGTAAATCATGTTATGCTTGCTAGGCATATTTTGGCATCACTTGACATGTTGCGTCGAGAGTACTCAACAAATTCTCTCGATATCACTTATCAGATTGCTTTGGCATGTGTCAGTATCTATTTAACTATGCGCAACATGTTTAGGTTGACCACAAACCCACCAAATGTTCAACGAAATGCCTCAACAAATCAACTGAAATTTATATTTCCCACTTCACGCTCCTTTTCTATTAAAAAATATAGATCTTTAATACTAGGATCCCCCAACATTCTAATCCTGAATCCGCTATTGAAAGTGAGTAGCCTAGTGTTGTTGTTTCCACCGTCTTATTGCGAGTGTGAACTGAGATAATGATGTTAGAGTTTTTCTATCAATGTGTATACAAAACATGCCTTTTAAAAGCGTATCGTTGCAGATTTCGGGCAGTATTAGGTATGATAATTTCTTACATGATTTGTAGACTCGGCACGAAATGACACGAACATAATAAGTTTCGGGTTAACCCATCAACGAGTTAGGTCGTTATCGGATCACCCGTTAACTAATCGGATCGTTATTAGATCACTCATTAAGAACCCCATAAGATATCGTTTGCAAGTATATACATTAGACATGACAAATTTCTTGCATGACTAACCTGACACAAAATGACACAACCCGTTAATGAATCGGGACGTTACGGGTCACTTGTTAAGAACCTGTTAGGAAAACGGTTTGACACGACACAATCCCTTAAGATAACAGGCATAATACAAAAATAATACGAACACGACAGACACGACCCGTTTGCCAAATTTAGGTAGTATTCAGAAAAGGGAGCGCACAATTTTCCCTGTGGTATGCTAATGCATACATTATAAAATGCATTTAACCTACTGTATACTACAGTTACACGGTACACCGGTGAGAAAAATCTGAACCTGAAACTAGTAACATTAGAAGTTCTTGCAACTAGGTTATCTGACATAGAAAACACCGCTAACTATCGATCAGCGACTGAATTCGCTAACAATCTCGTGTAAACTATACATTCTTTTCTCAGTACATGTATATGAAGGGAAGGTTAGGAATTCATTATATGGACACAGAGGAGGCTTACATAATCCATAGCGCTTACATTTCTCAACAACAGCAACAACAAGAAAAACATCGACGTCGACGCCGGCGACAAGAACAACCCCACTTGCACCAAGAAAAGCAACAAAGCCAATAGGAGGCTTTTGATTTGGTCACTTTTTTAGGCGGTAAGAGGACTGGTGGTGGCGGCAGCGGCGGCTCCGGCTCCAGACACGGCTCTTCGGCAAATTGTGTAACCTTCACAGAACTTTTCATCCTATCTGTCATCCCATCTGACAATCTGCATAACATATTGTACATAACATTCACGGACCATGGATTTCAGGAGAAACGGAAAGATGACGGTGCATTCATGATGCTGAGTAAAGGAAAATATTTTGTTGAAGAAAAGTTATGTTTTCACTTAAAGTTCGACGAATGGCCACCATAGTGAAAGAGACATGCATACATGGTTGAAGAAACACAACACTCTCTCTTTTGGAAGCAGTTCCAAGAATAGCAGAACGCCGCGGCCCAGCTGCAGTTCGAACAATGGCAGCTTGGCCATGTAACATAGCAGAACGCCCGGCTACAGTTAGAACAGCAGCGCAATGGCCACGCACGCTTCTTTGTTCTGCAATAAACAAAGGGTGCATTCTTCATGGACTAAGTTCGGGGTTTTGAATCTTAGCCAATAAATTCTGTAGGCATGCATATGCCTGAATTTTGTGTGTGCACGGTCATGTATAATACTAGAAATTGTTGCGCTAACTCCAAATCTGTAGTATATATACGAAACTGCATGTATGCTCATCCTAAAATAACAATGCATTACATCCATGTGAAAAGTAGGGTACAACCATGCATAATTCACCTTAGAAAATGTATATAGACGTACATTGGGAAGGCAAAAGAGCGTGTGCTAGTTCCACTCGCATCAGAACGGCGAGAGAGGGTAGGGGATTTTACGGGTCCAGTTGGTGCAGGCACCCTTCCCTCGCTATGATCTTCAGCATTTGCTCTTGCAGTGTTCTTAATGGTCTCATCTGCCACTCCAACTCCTGATTCCTTCACTTCTTCAATCCTCACTTCTTCAATCTTCACTTCTTCAATCCTTACTTCTTCAATCCTATCGCTTTCAATTTCTACCACTGGAACATGAGGGGCCGGATTGAGTGAAAACAACTCTCCTGATTTGCTCAGTTCCCCAGACTTACCCAAATCACCGAGAAAAAGTATGGGGTCTCTTGAAAAGCTATTGTTTCCTAAATGAATGCTAAAAAGCGACTCATTTGATGCAACACTCCATTCCAATTCTTTGTTGGATTTACTACTTGAAAACACAGAAGACGGGATCCTGTAAGGATCATATCCTCCTCCACACCGATCCATCGTTTGGATTGAAGGGGATTCTGTTGGTGACAAACCAGGCACCATGGACCCATGGGTGACATCAGAACCTCGGGACGTTGATGCAGGACCTACAGAGCTAGAGTCATGATGTTGAGGGAGAGAAGAAGTAAGTGTTGAAGTGGTAGTTCTGTTTGTATCCACTTGGAAGAGATCTTCCAGTGACGAGTCTGATGCCAAAGATGACAAAGAGGATACGGAGACTAGCTTTCTGGTCGGAACACGACCACCTTCATTAGCAGTGGCCTCCGGAAGTCTTGTTAAATGGCTACTGTCATCACTCCCATCACGAACCTTCGGTCTTTCCGAACGCTTACTGCCTCCACTTCCATCAACAACTCTTTCCGAACGCCTACTGTTTATGCTGCTTCCGGGTTCCAAGTCCATAACTGAAACATGCACGAAACAAATTTCGTAACAGAAATACTGGATAAAGTTTGCCATCAAATGCCAATATTATTTCAATAAAACCTACCTATGATTTGCAATTTAGGAAATGCTTCAAACAGACCTATCTAAATAATACGTCATTATCAATTTTATAACTTTTAGGACGTGACTTCCTTCATTTCGAGTAAGTAAACACATGTATACGTAATGTAACCAAAAGCTTAAGACCATAAAATATATACATTTTATGAGTTCATCATGTCAACAATTACCAGTTTACCTGCATTGCTTTTGATCTGCAGCACATTTTCATCATTTCATGGCAACAAAAAATAAATAAATAAATGAGAAAAAAATGTCCTTCCCCAAAAAAATTATTTTAAAATTTAAGATATGAATTTGATAGCTAAATTCAAATTGATTAAAAAATGAAGAAAATAAGCTCACCTGAATCATAAGAACTAAGCCCTTAAATTTCTGAATTTCCAAATGATCCTACCCGGGATCAGCATTCCTCTGTCTCCTCCTTACCTCGATAATTATATATATTTTTGGTAGAATAAAGCCTCCCCTCGCCGCAATTGAATTACTAAATTCCCAAGAAATATAAATTAAAACTTTTAGAAAAAAAAATTCAAAAAAACAAATTGAATATGTGAGAGAGGAGAAGCACTTTGATTGCTAAACCCTAATTTTGAAAAAAATAAAAATTAAACAAAATTAGGGCTGAAAGTTGTCGCCCTTGAATATCTGAATTTGTGGTTTTGGAATTAGGGTTTGTGAGTGGGAAAATCTGGTGATGGAAGGCGTAGCGAAACTTTCGGCATTTCTTTGGGTTCTATTTGTATATATCTGTATTCTGTAAGCCCTTCGTGCCATCTTTAACTTTCCCTTACCTTCTTTGGGCGCTGGAAGGCCTATCATATGCTAGGCTTTAATTCCAATCCTCGTGTTCATCCAACATCGTGAGGCCACGTAATACAAGGACGTTGTAATAATTTATTTAGATTAGGATTAAGATCAACGTGATTATTTCATACATTTCGCTCAATGATAAAATGGGTTGAATTCTACAAGATCGACCTATAAGACTTAACATGACATATAGTTTGATAATGGAAGTAACAAAAGGGTTGAGTTAGTGACAACATATCGATTTTAACACGACAAATTTGTGTAAGTAAATTTAGTTAAGTGTGTGTTGGAAGTGGTTGGTGTGCATCATGTGTGTGATGAAATTATTGTGTGATGTGCGAGTTGAAAGCAAGTTTTAATATTTATTTTTTTGTCAAAGCAAGTTTTAATATTTAGTTTATTGGTTTGTTTATAAATATATTCGTTCATTTGTCACTTAGTACTATGATTCATTTGTCACTTAGTACTATGTTCTAGTAGTATTCTTATTCATTTGTAATTAAGAGGTTTTAAATTCGGTTCTCACCAAAAGGGAATTTGAACCATATTATTGCGCATTGTGAAGCTTAACCTACTTCTTCACAATATTGTTTGTTCAATATATATATATATATTTCCATGTTAAAAAAGTTTCAAGATTTCCTTAAAGAGTTAGTTTAAGAACTTTGAGTTTGAAACGAGAAGATGAAGCTTTATGCAAGGCTTGGGTTTTTACTATTCGAGAATGCGTTACTAGCAACGATCAATCAGTGAAAATGTTTTAGAGTTGTGACTACACTTAATAATAGTATTTTTTTTGTTAACAAAATTGCCATTTAATGAAATAAAATTAGAAAATTGTTACAAGCACTCTAAAAATTTTATTTGGGATTCCAAACTTTCTATAATTAGAAAAAAAAGTACCTGTGAGAAGTGTAGAATGCGATTTTTGGAATGCTAATAACAGTTTCCTACAAACATACACTTTTTATATATTTTGTTGGTAAATTTTTTACATTAGCACTCGAAACTTTTCATTCTTAAATTATTGTAACAACTTCAAATCATTTCCTCCTCTTAATAATAGTATTTTTTTTTATTAAAAAAGTTGTCATTTAATGAAATAAATTTATGTACTTTTTATATATTTTATCGGTAAGTCTTTTACATTGTTACTCGAAAAAAGTTATTGTTCACTCTAATTTTTTAAACTGTTAATAAAATGAACTTAGTAACAGCTACCTAAATATATTAAGATAATTTTTTTAACTGTAAATAATATCGTTTATTAAAAATATATATATATATATATATATTAAATAATTTGAAAAAATTTAAAACCAAAATTAAGCACACGTGTACACTGTTGGTCTGATTAGCAAATTGACAGCAACCATTAAAAATCTCCAATTATTATTATTTAGATAAAAAAAAAGATAAAAAAAAAGTAAACGGGGGCGGGTGCGGTAGTTGGAACTTGGATGCTATCTCGGCTTTCCCGGAGTACTGTCCTCGGCCTCCTCTGTTCACTGAGACCAGGAAGCACATCCTTCGCTTCTCTCAATCTTGAGCTACTGAGCATTTCCAATCCCAGGTCGGAATCCCGAGCTCTTTCCTCTAGTTAATTTCCGTTAATTCTTCGATTTTCCCATCTGGGTTTTCTCAGATTCTCTGTCATTTTCTGATTTCCTTCTGTGCATTACTCTGATTGCTTAGTAAACTGTATAGTTTGAGCTAATGATGGATTGGATTGAATTGGTTTGGTTTGGATTGGATTGGTCTGGTTGGATTGGACTGGATTGGATTTAGCTGTTTCTTGAGACTATTTGAGCTTTATTGTTTTTTGTTTTTTGTTTTTGTAGAAACTGAATCAACTCAAGAAGATTTTAAAGTTCCGTTCTTTTCTTCTTTGTATTGAGTAGATTTCATCCACTGATACTTTCCACACTCAAAGTTGCTTGCTTTTATCTGTATTTTTTATGAAATTATACAGTTGAATTTACAATTTTCAGATTCGACTGTAGACATGTGCCAAGAACATGAATGCGCATAGATATGGTGGTTGCGCTTTCGTACATAGAAATGCGCTTATAACTAGGTTGCTCAGACATGAATGTGGTTGCTTTGGCTTGCATTTTAGTACCGATTGATATGCACCAACGTGGAAGTTGCCTTCTTCCAGATTTTGGATTAGAACCCAAAGCAGGGTGAATAAAATCCGATGGAAAGATCGCGATCTCGAACCCCTTTACTTCCTTCTGATCTTCCAGAATCCACCTCCTCTAACAATACCAGAAGCGCTCAGTTAAATGCACATGAAGTTCGTGGGCTGTCTGGTATTCAGGGACTGAAGAAGAGAGGTCACGGAAGTCGTTCTTGGATAAAGATTGATCCGCTTGGGAATATAAGCATTTTGGAGCTTGACAAGGCTACTATAATGAGACATTGTTCGTTGCCTGGAAGAGATCTCCGACTTTTGGATCCTTTGTTCATATACCCTTCTACAATATTAGGAAGGGAGAGAGCTATTGTTGTTAGTCTTG
Organism: Heteromeles arbutifolia; assembly: GCA_024362995.1. Taxonomy (NCBI): domain Eukaryota; kingdom Viridiplantae; phylum Streptophyta; class Magnoliopsida; order Rosales; family Rosaceae; genus Heteromeles; species Heteromeles arbutifolia. Next base: position 3,924,616 of record JANCRC010000021.1, read on the forward strand.
AACAGATCAGGTGTATAATCACCGCTGACGAGGTTATCCTGATGAATTCCCTGGATCAATGTGTTGTTCAGTACAAGTCTGAATTGTGCAAACGCCTAGAGTCAAACAAAGATCAATCTGGTATGGAATTGGAAACTAATCTACCTGATATCTGATATCTTTTACTGCCTTGGGGTGTACTTGTACTTTTCGAATGTATGTGAGTGATAACCTTTTTATACCATTTCTATAAACATCTTATCTGATAGCGAAATAGGTTTCCACAAAAAGTAAGCGACCACTTATTTCTCCACCCAAATTTAAGCCTTTATTTTCCTTAGTATTTTTTTTATTGCCAAAGTAAAAATTCAATGGCGAATGCATTTCTGATGAGTCTAATTTGATTCAGATGACTTGCCTTTCGAGTTTAGAGCATTGGAGCTGGCTCTGGAACTGACCTGCATGTCTCTAGATGCTCAGGTATCAATCTATTTGCAGCACAATCTATCAACTAATTTTGGTACATGCTTCATTTATCCCCAGGAAGATCTTTGTTCACTACGTTTTGGCGGTATAGCTCTCCCTACATTTGGTAGAGTCCCTAGTCGTGTATTTGTTGTCATTCAGAACTCTATATGTAGTTTTATTGTATATCAGATGAAGTAAAAATTGACAAAAACTAGGAAAATGTAGCAGGAATCGTCATCAGCACAAGCCCATTACATTAATGAAGTTCATCAATGTGATAGGTAAAGGAACTGCAAATGGAGATATACCCTGTGCTGGATGAACTAGCATCATCTATAAACACTGTTAATCTGGAGCGTGTGCGTAGACTCAAAGGTCACCTTCTTGCATTGACTCAACGAGTTCAAAAGGTAAGGTGATTCTATTGGCACCCAAACATTTGTTCTCTGAACCTCAAGTGGAGTAGTAGCATCTTCATTTTTCTCTCATTCATTTCTACTTTAGAGAGCAAATTTTTCATAATATACATGTTCTCTGCTCTTCATCTCCTCAATTCAATTGCTTTTAATTCATTATAGGTCCGTGACGAAATAGAACATCTCATGGATGATGACGGTGACATGGCTGAGATGTACCTTACTGAGAAGAAACAAAGGTCAGAGGGTTATCCCTTAAGTGACCTTTGTTTTCAAACTAACACATCAGGCGAGGAAACATTTGTTTCAAAATCTGCTCCTGTTTCTCCAGTGAGGTCACTCAGTGGAGCACATAAGTTGCAAAGGGCTTTTACCAGTTTTGTGAGTTCAAGCAGGAATGGAAGCTTATTGAGTTCATCTAATTTCGGAGAAAACATTGATAAACTGGAAATGCTGCTTGAAGCATACTTTGCTGTCATCGACCATACTCTCAGCAAGTTGTTATCGGTAGGAGATGTTTTATGCTCAGTGAATATATATATATATATATATATTTATTTATTGATGATGCAGCTTGAAAGAATGCATTGATGATACGAAGATTTGATTAAATATTAAACTGGCAATAAGTGATTGACACAAGCTTATATCTTGTTTTGGTGATGCAGCTGAAAGAATACATAGATGATACCGAAGACTTGATTAACTTTAAACTGGTAAGGAGTGATTAACTGCTTTCACTTTCTTAATTACTACAATACATGCACAAGTGAATTCTAATATTGCACTTTATATGGGACAGGGCAATGTGCAGAACCATCTGATACAGTTTGAGTTGCTCCTTACAGCGGCTACCTTCTTGGCTACTGTTTTTGCCGCTGTTACAGCAGTATTTGGAATGAATTTTCCCGCCACTGTTTTCGATGATCCATCTACATTCAATTGGGTTTTGGTTATCAGTGGTGTTGCCTGCGGGTTCCTGTACTTCTCTTTTCTGATTTATTTTAGGTATAAAAGGATCTTTCCCTTGTGAAGTATGAAATCGACGATTCACATTCACATTCTAATGGTGAAACTGAATGTTGTTTATCAGGGAGAAGAAAAATCCAATTGATTTTACATGTATTGATTGTAATGAACATGTTATATCACACTAAAATAGCGTCAACAACGAAACATTTAGAACCCGTTTGTTTCGTGGAATTGGGTTTAGAAATCCTAATTCCAGGAAGAAATGGGGTTTTTAGGAATATGCGGAATCTATTCATTCCTACTTCAGAGTTCAGAGTTTGAAATTGCTGGGAACGAAAGTACTTTTGATATCTATAAACCAATCAGTGATATTTTTCATAGGAAAACTAATTAAAAAGGCTTGAAAACTTTGAGTTTTAACGATAAGGACAAAATAAAGGGTAAAATGAATAGTACCAAGATTGATTTTTTAATGTAAAAATATGATTTTTCGTTAAAGTGAACAGTACCGCGGAGTTTTCGTTAAAACTCCCATTTTTCATTTCCAAATCCATTAAGCGCTCCTTTTCATTGGCTTCAAGTGCTGCCTCAAGCTCCATGATTCGTGCTTGGAGCCTCGACTCAGTCACTTCATACAGACGCAAACTCAGCTCCTGAGGCGACACACCTTTGGTAATTTCCTCCTGAGCGTTCATTTCCAAAAGCTATAGTTCGGCTAGGAGCTCTGCCTCAATTTTTCTCATTGCTTCTGCATCCTCCTCCGTTTGATCGTCGAGCCTTTTCGCAACACATTTGTTCGATTTCTCCAGTTCTTGTACATTGAAGGAGGTGATGATCTGCTTCTCAGTTCTCTGGAATCCAAAACCCTCCTCCTCCTCGGGTAGATTTTGGACCAACTTCTGAGTCTGCTTCAACAACTCATTCAACTTGTCAACTTCTCTTTTACGTGCACTAATACTATATATTACTCCAATAGTGATTCCAACAAAGAAAAGAAGCATTCCATTTCTTGAACCTGGAAAAGTAAAAAAATCTAAGCCAAATATGTATGCAGAATAAACAAAAAACTTCATGTGGATAGAACGGAATTGTTATTACTACTCCAAAATAGTACATGATGACTTTTTTTAAGTCTCGATAACAGATTCCTAATAAGAATAGCGTAAAACCTTGTGAACCAAACGGGCCGCCAGCCACTGGTTTAGTTGAGCTGCTGCATCTCCTCTTCCTCCTCCTCCCCAGCCACCACCGCGCCTTTTCCTCACTCTCTAACGACACGTCATTGACTTGGCTCCCACTGTTAACCAAAAATGGCCTCATTGCCAAAATACAAGGTGATGCACATGATGAGCTGTACACATCCTCTTCCACTCTAGCATTTTCCCAGTACAACACCACCTGAGCCAATAGGCAGCTTTCTGTAGAATTAAGTGCTTTTAGAGAAAGCCCTTTTGATTTAACTCCAAGAAATCTGCCTTTCTTTAGTCTTTGATGAATAGAAAACCCAGCTTTTTCTGCCACAACATAATCAGAAACCAACTCACCAGAAGACTCAGTCACCTCCTCACCATCATGAACTGACTGATCTGCTACACCTTCCGTTGCTCTGGAAAGCCATTTGTGCCAATAGCACTACGCCACGTAACCAGCCCCAGTGACTGTTGCTGCTGCTACAATCCATAAATCCATATAAAAGCCTATATTTCTGGCCAATTCTGATCTTCAAAACCCAAAAGCGAAAAGGGTTTTTGGTGAATTTTCTGTCTTGATCGAAAAGAAGAAGAAAAGGGTGGAGATCCAATTCTACTCTTCCTTCAACAATGGTTGGTAATGTTGTCAAAGGAAACACAATGAGAGTGAATCCACAACGGTTATATTAACAGTTGGTCATGTAAGGTGTCGTTCTTCTTTGCACGCTTATGAGAATTTAAAGCGGTTTTAGCAAGATATTTTTTCATATGTGTTAGACTATAATTGATAATTAAGGAGGAATAATTCCTTAACACATGAGGAGCCAAACAGTGTTTCTAACCTGGGAGTCAAATTGGGAAGTTGGCCATCCTGCTGGATTGTACAGTGTTCTTACCTGTTTTCTAATCTCAAATTTGTTATCCTTAAGTATTGGTATTGCACTTTGTAGTTTAGGTATTAAATATTGAAGGAAATCTAGAAAATATGAAAAAATAAGGTAATATATAGCAGGTGCACTGAACTACCACATAAACGTACACAGCACGTTCTAATTGGATAGGAAATTAAAACAGGTTAATTAGCATGATTAGTCACTAATATTCCTGATTAATTAGCATAATCTCTCACTACTTTAAAAATGGTAATGAATCGTTTAGAATATCACTATTTTGTTGCACTTGTGGTAATAAACTATAAAAAGAGATATTCTAAACAGTTGTGGTAATCAAATCTAACGACTAAAACACTTATAGTCACATTCAATATAATACAATTCAAATTCAATTCAAACGTAAGCCCTTAATAACATCACATTTAGTGAAGAAAAAAAGGCTTCAAACTTAATATGTACCACAATCTACTCCCAGTTTTTCATTTTCTTTGTGAATTATTACAAAACTTTAGTTATGTCCAGCAGCCGTGACATTTGAAGAACGGAGTGCACTTATACTCTTGAACTTGGTCGGAGCTTGCCTTAACCAATATCTGCCACCAATGAAGCCACTCGTCATAAGCGGCGCAGCCTCTTGGAACGTAAGTTCCCGGGCCCACTTAACTCTCTGCGACGTATCGGCTCCCGGTCCCCAACATCTGTACTGTCCGAAGTAGACAGTACTCAGTTCGTCGGGCGACCGACCCCAGTCGTCCCAACCTTGCGGCGCCACGACATTCGACATGTGTGTAAGGGCAAAGATAACCCTGGAATAGGGGCTCCATGGCCGTCCTAGGGTTGTCTTTGATAAGCCGCTTATCTTGCACCCCACGAAACTGAAACCCAAGTCCTCTGAAGCGTTATCCCTCCGGTGGGCGGTTATGAATCCGACCTCATCCGCAATCGAGTTCAAGTGGCAGCCCTGGAAAAGGGCGGCTGAGCTTCCGAATATGAAGTCGACCGCTCCTTCGATGTAGCAGTTGCTGTAGTACTGCTTGCCGTTTTCGGAAAGTAGGGTGTCTTGATACGACTTGATACTGCAATCGTAGAATGCTGCCCTATCTCCGGAAGCCCTAAGTGCCACTGCTCGAGCTCCTTTTCCGTACGTGTTCTGAATTGTGAGGGTTCGTCCTGTAAAATCAGAAGCCAGGACGGTGAAGGTTGGAGTGTCGTATATCTCCCCGCCCTGACTCCATGTTATTATCGTCTCGCCCGGCCCCGCGCCGGCTATCGTAATAAATGGCTTATCTGCAGGCACCCAAACTTTTTCAGTGTATGTTCCAGGTTTAACTGCAATGTACACATTCTCCGCATTATTCGACGGCACGGCATCAATGGCGTCTTGTATTTTCCAGTAATCTCCTTTGCCGGACTGGTCCACGGTTACGAGAATGGCTTCGTCAGACGCATAATTATTTGTGGTTGCAACTTGAGAGGTAACGGCGGTGAAAGCATAGAGTAAAAGAGCAATGAGAAAGAACTTCGTAGAAGTAACACCGTTGGCCATCGTGGTAAGAGAGAAGCACTTTGTGTCTGAATTAGGAGCTTTGTGTTGGATTGATCGACAACGATGACTAGTGATGTGAACGTTGACGATAGCTGATGTCGTTATTATATAGTGTTCGCATGCATGCAGGTGGAAGTAGGAAATTAGGTTTTACTTGAGGAATTAGGACAACCAATTTCAGGTAGTATCTAACTTTTTCTTGATGAATTTGGATTCCAAATTCAGATGGGAATATTTTAAGATTCCATTTTCATGTAGGAATATTGGAAAGATAAAAGAGGAATGGTTTGTGTAACTTCAAGGTGATGATTTGCTAATCGTTTGGGTGGGGGGGGCGCGAAATTTTTCCGATTAACCCGAGGACATAAGACGTACTTAGAAGCTTATGGTAAGCGATAATGAACCTCTCACTCACTTATCTTCCAATTAGTTATGTTAATGCCCTGCATTACAAGCAAAGCTACCAGACTTTGATAGGTGTGCTTTCTACCTACTACTCCCCAAACGTGATTGGGGACATAAAAAACATTTAAAATACAACAGATTTATTTCTACTCTCTTTTTATTTTATGCAATTGTCTCTCCGCCTTCTTTCTCTCCCAGCTAAGGGGGAGCGGCAGTCGGACTCGGACGGTGACGGGCCCGGGGATGGTTGGATGGATGACGTGGTCATATAGTCGGATCCAAGACGGACTTTCTTCAAAGGAAGAGTAAAAGAACCACTGAAAGCGTAATGGATTTTAAGTTTGCATTTTTTTGTCAAATTCCTTCGTAGGAACTAGGAAGGACGTGAGATTACATCAATTCAATATATAGACGATGAACAGATAAATTGCATATGTAAATAAATATTACAGGTGCCATCCATATCCCTACTGCCTTCCCCAAAAGTAACTACAGCGGGTCTTGAAGCTCTATCTGCTGATTATATATAAATAGCAACGCCCACGAGAGCAAAAGTCCTGCAGCCAACAATTGAGGTAAAGTTCTCGCATATAACGGTTGTATACAATACTATCGCCGTCGCCTCTATCATGACCGTGAGTTGTAACGAGTTATTGTGAGAGGAACGTTATATAATTACGCAAATAACGAGAGAAGCTGACGGTAATGGTAAATGCTTGGCCAAAAGAGAGACTTTTTGCGAGGAAAGGTGACAAGCATCAAACAAAGAAAGTCAAAAAAGGTACCTCCAATAAGGGTGTTAACTTGAAAATCCAGTTCCACTGCCCCACTCCAAGCATACCCTAATCATATCAGAAGTTCAAAAGCAGTAATCAGAGATAATTAATTGATTTAATTAAACTAAATCTGCTAATAATTGCAATAATTAATTACTGACCTCGCCCAAAGCAACTTGTGGTGGTGTTAACACCACTCCTGCAAATACAAGCAAATGACTGATCCAAACCAGCAAATCCACAAATCCCTCCACTTGTTTCACAATCCTTGCATTTATTTGTGTGGTAAGAATCATTATATTGCAAAGAAATCCCAAATTTCCATTTCGTCGGATCGCCTTCGTCTCCAAACTCGTAAACTGATGTATAAGAAGAGCATTGGAGCTTTGGAAGATCCAATGCATAACCTGAGCCAACCACGAATTCAGAATCATAAACACAACAGGTGGAAATTGGCGCATTCTGTGGCAGTCCAATGCCGGCCACCCCCTTGCAAGAGTACAACCCTCTACACACCCGGGTGCCGGATCCAGTGTCACACAAGTCTTCGTTTGGATCAAACACCGGGGATGTCGTTGAGCAGCCGAGCAAAACGAAGATGTTTTGCTCTCCTATAGTGAAAGGACTGGACTTGTCCAAGCTAAAACTACCTGAATTTTGCATGGAGGAACATGTTGACATGAGTGGATCTGTGACAATGATGGTGCTGCTGTTGTAGTCTATGGAGGAAATGGTGTAGATGCCGGTTCCGGTGGAGAATTGAAGTGTTCCTGAGCTGCATTTGATGTATCTGACAAATTCAGGGTGGCCGCAACCAAATCCGGTACCAAATGGGAACTTTACTGGGATTGCACCGCATGCGTCCTCACACATACCAGTGATAGGGATGGCATGGCCTGCATGGATGACGGACGAGAGGGTGTCGAGAGGAAGCAAGAAGAAAATGGTGATGAGAAGTAGGGTTTCTGAGGCCGACGGCGGCATAGGAGAAGAAGGGTTTTGGAGGAGTTGGAGATCTTCAAATGAAGAAACGAGAGCACAGTAATGCAAGAGGAGTTTCAACTTTCACATGATAAAGTTATATTTGTCAAGGAGGACAGAAGAAAGTGTTCTTTTCGGTGCCCTTCCTAATTTTTCTTCCTAAAAAGCAGAGCCTCTGGTTTTTTGTGGGTTATAGCGGAAATGTATCATCTTCGGATCCCTTCCTCCTAATCCATCAAATCGGGAGATGCAGACCGTTAAAATTTGATCAAACGGTTACAAACAGGAACTCACATTAAAAGTTATAATAACTTTAGCTGTTGAATTAAATTTCAACGCTCCGGATCCCCGGACTTGATGGATAAGGAGGAAGGGATCCGGAGAGGATCCTTTCCGGTTCTAGCTATGAAGCAATATGCATTTTCAAAAGGATGTAGACAAGGAGGGAAATCAACTCCAGAATAGTACAAGAGAAGGTGCTCGAGTGTGTAAACAAGTTTCTGTTTCGGCTTACCAATCTAACGCGGCATGTCAGCCCCACCAAGGACGATACTGATTGCTTTCACAGCCTTTTGCACTGCTACCAGCACATGCAAATGCAATATGAAAATGAACAGAGGACTGAAGGTGATCCCACTGCAATAAATCGAAGCAAGTGTGCATCTGAACTGCTCGTCGATTGCTTAAAATCATATTAATATTCGGCCATTATTTGGCAAAGAATTACACAGAAACTAAGATGACTTGGAAAAAAAAGTAGGGAAATTTATGTACTTGGATACCAATGTCGGCCTTGCGAGTTTCTTCACCCAAATTCAAACATTCGCCATCTCCATCACTCAGACAACGCGGAATGGTTGCTGAAACATATTCTAATTTTCCAGACTTAACATAGCCATCAATCAAACTACTCCGAAACACACTTTTCTCCGAAAAACCAAACCCACCCATCAACCCCTCTGCCTCAGTTTTCTCCTCAAGACCCTCCAATGCATACAAATGAGCAAGAAAGCCAAAACTCGACTCATCAGGCCCAACCCCCAAAACCGCAATCGTTTCAACAGTTTTTTCGGCATCACTCAACGATTCAAGCTCACGACAACACCCCTCCAACGCCGCATTACAAGCAGCCAAACCCGGTTTCATAAACTCCAACTTCTCATCCAAAGCAATCCAACAATTCTCTTCAAAAACCCGTAAGAACGCGACAAAGTTACCATCTTCCCTACTGATCTCAACAAGTACATTGCCCAACACACTAAACGGAAAGAAAAACCGGTTCTTGAACACGCATTTTGTTGAGGAAAAACTTAGAGTACACAACTCTAACACAAATGTTGGAGAGACAACACAAGTAAACAAATTACTTGTATTACACTCACAAAATATTACAACACAAACTCTCAAAGACACTTTAGAAGCTATGACACTCACTCACTTTCTAGAGACACACTCTAGATCACTCACACTCTTACAAGACTACTCTTGCTTCTCACTCTCACTTGGTTGCCTACTTGCTTGATTAGTGGTTGGTTACATATGGTGTGGATGCCTTCTCCATTTATAGGCATGGATGGAACCTTGGAGAAGCATGGAAACATCATGCTAGAGATATCTAGATAATTTCACTACCTTCCTAAGTTAGAATTATCTAAACTAATCTTGCATGTTGATGGAAACCTCACCATTCTTCTAGACTCTTCCACCAACTTGAACTTTGCTAGAATTCTCTAGCACGTGCATGGATATTTCTTTGTTCATGGGCTGGATCCATCTTGGCCCAAGGCAAGATTATACTTCAAAACAAACACCAATTGGGCTGGTGTTGATCTTCAACACATTTAACCAAAGCAAAAGCAGGGGCAGCAGTATTGGCACATTTCATAGCATTCAGCACAAACCCAACAGTTTTAAACTCCAAAAATCCTGGGTTTTTCTCCACGACATAAACAGTGGTGGCAAAAGCCCTCTTGAGATTGTGAATGTCCCCGAGTGAGGACAAATGGGTAATTAGAGAATTGGTGAGCGACTTACTGGGGAAGGCGGAGGTGCCGGTGAAGGTCTTGAAGGACTTCCAGGCCTCATCAGTGTTGTGGGTTATGAAAGACTTTTGGAGGGCGGTCTCAAGGGCGGCGATGTGGTCGGGGGACAGCCGGACAGGGTTTTGGGCGGCGGGGTTGGGAGGTCGCTGTGGGATTGGAGGGAGGAGGAGGGAGGTGGGGCCCTCTTGAGGGTAAAGATTGAAGGTTGGAGGAAGGAGTAGAGGGTTGGGATTTCAGGTGTTGAGGAGAAGGCTCTTCCTCTTCTGTGTGGAAGGAGGAGATGGAGAGTGAGAGCTTCTAGTTTTCTCCACATTCTCTCATCCAAATTCCAAAGATTCAAACTTTCTCTTCTTCCTCGTGCTGGGTTTTGTAGTGAGCTCATAATCTCTAGGAACTTGAATTTGGTTTTCAGCTCCCTTACAAGGTCTACATTGCCGCTGTTAGTCAAAATAGCTAAATATTAGCAGGTAGGATACACTCTCAACTGCTGGAATAGCTCAGCTGGTTAGAGCGTGTGGCTGTTAACCACAAGGTCGGAGGTTCGAACCCTCCTTCTAGCGCCTTTTTATTTTTATTTCTCTTTTAAGTTAAACGCTTTCTGACTCACGCCCTCTTTGGTATTTATGCTCACGGCTTGCTTAGGATTAAAAGCGTTGTCTAATAACTAAAAACATTTTGATGGTGTTTGATATAAAAATTTGGCTTGTAGAAGCATTTTTTAGAGAAGTACGTGCCACATGCTTCTTCGTGAATCACTTAGATTTTTAATAAAAATTCAAAATGTTTAGAGTAGAAAGACTTCGAGCATAAGTAATTTATGGAAAATGTATAATGTACTCCATGTCCAAATGTACCTTCTTGAATAGAAATAACAATGACTTTTTAATATAAACGCCTCATTTTTTAATTATGATGACTAAATATTTGTTGCTTTTTAAAGATTTAATTAAATATTTATGAGTTGGTTTTGAAGTTTTGAACTGCTTCTAAAATGATTAAAAATGTTTTTAATGAAAATATTTTTTACAAGTTAATTTAAAAAAAAAAAAACTTCTTATAAATAAGGGTAAAGTACAAAAAACTACCTCAATTATTGGTGTCACGACACTTTCATACCTTATTTTTTAAAGTTGACAATGTCATACCTCATCTTACGAATTTATGTCAATGTCATACCTCCGTTAATTTTTCTGTTAATTTTTCTGTTAAGTGCTGATGTGGCTACATTCGGATCCCACCCACTAATCCAATTGGATTTAAAAATTATTAAATATATTTTTAATAATTAAAAATTTAAAAAATTAATTTTTTTTATAATATTAAATCTATGTCTCTCTCCTCCTCACCTATCTATCTCCTCTCTCTCCTCTGCATCCCCGAGACCCTTTCCCACCCAACCCCTCCCACCTGTCCCTCCCCAACCTTCCTTCACCATCGTCACCAAAAACCCATACCCAGGTACCCCCACCCCAGCCCCGTGCCCCCCCCCCCCCGCGCGTCCACCCTCTCTTCCTCCCCGCATCGGCCCTCTCTTCCTCCATCCGTCATCCGTCCGTTCCCCCCCCACCCCACCCCACCCCAGTTGCAGCAGCAGCAGCAGCTCCCCAAAATCCCCAAACCTAACTTGCAGAAGAGGAAGAGGAACAGGAGAGAGAAGTGGAGAAAAAAAAAACGGAAACCACCCAACCTGCAGAAAAAGAGGAGGAAGGGGAAAGAGAGAAAAGAAAAGAAAGAAAAGAAAAACAGGTAGGGGAGAAGATGGGTTTTCAAATTTGGGCGGGGGGGGGGGGTTGATGAGATCTGGGCGCGCGCCGGAGGGTGTGTGTGACGGGATCTGGGCGCGCGCGGGGGAGGTGCGACGGGATCTGGCGGGGGTTCAGGTATGGGGTTTCCGGGGGGGGTTGGTAGGTTTTCAATTTTTTTTTTTTTTTTGCCTGGAGGAAGACGAAGGGGGAGAAGAGGGGAGTGTTCTGGTGGGGGGTGGGGAAGAAAATGAAGGATGGAGGGGACGAAAGATGTTTTTTAAATAATTTTTTTTACTTTTTTATTATTTTAATATTTAAAACATATTAAATAATTTTTTTTTTAGTTTTTAATAATATTTTATTAATTTTTGAATAGAAAGTGGGGTCTGGATTAAGCCACGTCAGCATTTTACTGACAAATTAATGGTCAAGCTAACGGAAGGTATAAAATTGACCAAATTCTAAAGATGAGGTATGACATTGTCAATTTTAAAAGATGAGGTATGAAAGTGTCGTGACATAAATAGTTGAGGTAGTTTTTTGTACTTTACCCTATAAATAAACACATAACTGATGCAGCGACAAATGTTTAATCTAAAGAAAAAAAGTTTAAAGATGACGCATCTAGTTCTAATTACTTTCTTTCAAATCAGACTTCCCATAGCTACGAATATAGTGAATAAAGCATCGCTTTCGATAATTACATAAAAGCAAGAACATTTTTTCACCAAAAAATAAAAAATAAAATAAAAAAAGCAAGAACATTTTACAAGTAGCCAGTACGTGTCATGCTACATCTTCACAAAAGTTCATATTAACACCTGCATTCTGCAGACACATTGTCGTTATGCGTCAATTCCGTATCCCAAATTGGAACTTTCCAATTACAAAACCATCAGTGACATGTGTATGAACTAACACTAAAAAAAAAATAGAGATCTCGAGATGGGATTTGGAACACATCCGAATTCAAACGGTGGGAATATTAAGGATTCTCACATTTTAGTCATTTATCGTGCATCGTGCGGTCAGAAATTATTTAAATTTTTTATTTAAAATTAAACACAAATAGTATCTGACAAAAACTGATTGTACGATGTACGATGAACGGCTAAGATATGAGAATCCTTAAAATTTCCACAAAGAGAATCCTTGTTCCTCGAGATGTACCACTTCAGTGGATGACTAAGTTTAAATACGTTAATCTACACATTACAATCTACCCGCTCACAAGATGTGACAGCCCGTCCTGAAATATTTTTATCGATGGTGTGAAAAGACGAAAATGCCTTCGGGCGTTTGATTGTGTTTGTGTTTTGGGCTAAAGGTTTGGGCCAATTATTGTAGATCCTAATGTTTTGGACCCAATAAGAACTTAGAAAATTGTTTGTGGTGATTGGTGACCCAAAATCTGGACCACACATCTTCTTCTCACTCTCACGTGACTCTCTCTCTCCTCCCTCTCGGAATTCTGCAAATTCCGTACAACCGTATGAACAAACCCCGAACTTTCCATTTCACGCACGGATCGAAGGTTTGGAGGTTGGTTTTAGACTCCTAACAAGCTCAGGAACTCGTCACTGTCCTTGGTTCGATGTGTGGACGTCGAGAACTCGGGTTATATGAAACCCCGATTTTGGAGCACAGTAACTCCGACGTGATCGGGGAGATTTTAAGGTGTTTTAAGGCTAAAAAAGGTAAGCTTTAATCTTTTCTAGCTTATTAAGACAGTTTTTCTTAAGATTGAACGTCGGGATCGTGAGAACCAAAGAACCTGATTTGAGTCACTGTTCATGTGATCGTATTTATGGACGTTTCAGTGAATTCTAAGCTTATAGGAAGCTTTAGATCATCCTCACGAAACTCGGAGAAGAAAAACCAAGTGATTTGGACGTCGGGAAGTCGAGATCAACGAGTTTGAAATTTGGCCGGAATTATCATGGGTTCTCTGACGAGATCCCGTGAGTTTTAGGTCCTAAATCTGGTAAGGTTTGGTTCTAATAGTTGTAAGCTTCATTTTGAGACAAGTTTCATGAATTTTGGTGCAAAAATGAGTGAGAAATGAAGGTTTGAACATTTTCCAGAAATCGGCGAGTTGCAGCGGCGCTGGCAACGGTCTCTGGCGAACCAAGGAAAACGAAGGAGAATATTCTGTCAAGTCTGACGAAATATTCTAATGGCGTCAGGTTAGTTTTAACAGAATCTGTTAGCTTTTAACGGAATATTCCCTAACGTTGTTACTGTTACCGTTAGGCGTGCCAGGCACGTGGCCGGCGCGTCTGGCCGTGCCTTGGCCGGCGCGTGGGTGGTTAGAAAATTATTTTAAAAATATGGGGATGTTCCTGAGGTTGAGTAGGTTTCAGTGGTATATTCATATACCCAATTTGAGCAATATATGATAAGTTATTAGCTAAAGTTGGTTATGTGCTATTAATTGACGTTTTTATAGTTGTTTCTCATATAGACGAGACCTATCCTCAAGACGAGCGTAGCCAGGCTAGGCACTGGGGTTATGACTCGGCTACATATCAGTGAGTGGGCTTTTGTTTTCAGTATATATATATATATACACACATGATGTTTTTCCCATAAAACATATTTAATTGAAATGTGATTGAAATGCCATGTCATACATGCATGATAATTGAGTATATGCATTAGCATAAATATGCATATTGTCGCATGTTGCTGTGGAGGCCCAGGTAAGCTATATGTGAGTATATTATGCTGGTAGTGGTTATGAGATAGATGATGATGTTAAGATGTATATTTGAGCTCATCAACCTGCACCCCGGTGTTAGTGCTCCCGCCCAGAGTTAAGGGCACAGTCCTTCACGTGATGTTCACCTCCCGCACCATACGCTCGCCTTGGATCCAAGTTAGGTGCACAGTCCTGTCGTATAGACCACTTTAAGTGGGTTTGACTCGTAGGTGACCCGCAATTAGCGCACAATCTTCACGTGATCGTAGCACTATAGCGTATTTATTTACACCCAGTCCAGTCAGACAGACCACGTAAGGTGGTTCCGACTCGTGTGTAGGTATATACAAGTTGAGATATATGATTGAGATAGAGATTGAGCCGTACTGGTCACAAAAGGTGACTCCGGCTAGATGATGAGCTCCAGATTCCGCCGTACAGGTCACGTCAGGTGACTACGGTCGACATATGATTTATGTTGAATTATATTACCTGGCTTACTTATGTGATATTGTGATAATAGACATGGCGTAAGTACTGGACATGGCATATGCATGGCATTTTTATATGCGGATTTCGATATTTCTGAGCATGATTTTGAGATATATACGTATGTATTCTATTTTCTGGGAAACTATACTTGTTTTACAGCGAGGGGTTAGAATATTTGAGAAATGAAATGATTTTGAAAAGCTTTGTTTTTGCCCACTCACGCTTTTTGTTTTGCGCCCTTCCAGGTTTTAGGTAAGATTGTTCGCTGGTGGGTTACGAGGGCTTGACGGAAGTTCTGACAGTTCACATTCCATGTAGGATCATCTTCGGATGCTGTATTATTAATAATTGTCCTGCTAAACTACACTAGGTTACTTATGCTCTGAATTATTGGGATTCACTCTTAATCTCGCACTAGCACATTATCTTAGTTAGTACTGCTAGTGGTTTGGTTTTAATTTATTCCTATTTCTCTATATCTTTCCGCTTCCGCAATGCGCACATGGCTACGTCACCCTCAACGTGACGTCCAGCACGTCTTGATTCAGGTCGGGATGTGTCATAAGCAAGGTATAAAATATCGATGATATCGAAAATATCGGTAGTCTAAAAACACGGAAATATCGATGGAAATATCGGGATATTATCGATATCGATAAAAATAATATGGAAACCACGGAAATTGTAAGAAAAACTTGGAAATTTTTATTGAAACTTTGCAGGATGTTTATTTAGTCAATTATCTATTAGTTTATCACAAAAAATTGGAAGGAAATG
Organism: Heteromeles arbutifolia; assembly: GCA_024362995.1. NCBI lineage: Eukaryota > Viridiplantae > Streptophyta > Magnoliopsida > Rosales > Rosaceae > Heteromeles > Heteromeles arbutifolia. The sequence goes on from JANCRC010000021.1 coordinate 3,939,999, forward strand.
TATTGCATGATGGATTTAACTGATTTAAGTTGATTATATAGCGAGCTGGCAAACATTGTGAGTGTAGAAAATATATAGTAATTAATGAAAGAAGTTTAAATACATCATAATCATTTATATATAATGAATTAGTACAATATTTTACACTTTATACATTGCATGGTAACATACATGAATGACTACCACATAGAGTTCTTATGATGTTCAAATCTCTATGTGTAGAGTAAGTGTATTGCGAACAGTAGTCATCAAATGATAAATCCCAAAATAATTTTGCATGTAATTGTTAACATGCGTCAGAAATATCTGTCATTTTCTCCCTTCTTTTCTCTATTTCTTTTTCCAAAACACAAAAAAAAAAAAAAAAAAAATCCAAAGCAATATCTGATTCAGATATCAGGACCCCATGCTTTCGCAGCTTTATGTCATTTCTTCTCTGCCGAGCAGTCATGCCTTTGTCTTCCCCATGCTTTCCCAGCTTCTGTCATTTCCTTTCCCCCCACACCTTTCTCTCCCTCCCTTCCCCCCCCCCCCAAAAAAAAACCTCTCTCCAGACTGCTCCCCCACCCCCCCAACCTTTCTCTCTGTTCTTGGTGCCTCGCTTCCCCACCCCTACCTTTCTCTCCAGATTGCCATTGCTTCCCCTCCCCCCCGGCGTCCGTCCTGTTGCTCTGTCCAGGTTCCTGCTCGCTTGCTCGCTCCTCTTACTTCCTAAATATTCTCTTCCTCCTCATACATCATTCGTTATTCTCTCTCGCTTCCTCTCGCTTCCTCTTCTTCTACGTATTACTCTTCGAATTTATGGGTTTTTTTTCCCTTTTACAAGAATTATTGTCAGATTCCCACCCCCCCCCGGCGAGACTCTTCTTTCCCCCCACTGTTCGAATCTCTTTCCTCCACTCTTCGAATCTCTTTCCTCCTTCCCCCCCCCCCACAACCCCCACCTCTTTCGCCGCGACTCTTCTTCCCAGATATTTCCGATATTTCAGCCTAGGGTGCTCTTTTACAGTCGGCCGGAGCTGTAGAAGCTCCGGCGTTCTTCTCAGATCAGCACATTTCCAAAATATCGCGGTAATTTCGGAAATATCGCGATATTTTCGATATTATCGATAATATCGCGATATTTTGACGAAAACCAGTTGGATAGTAATTAAAATATCGGTACCGTGAAAAACCGATAATATCGGCGATATTCGCCGATATTATCGGCATTTTGTTCCTTGGTCATAAGACATACATCAACGTACCATAGGCAAAATTTCGATATATGTCACTTCAATGGATACTAAATTTGGAACCAGGATCCTCGCCGAATCCATTCCCTAGGGATCCCGCAATCCTATCCGTTGATTGTATATCGTGCGGTCAGTTTTCGTTAGGTACTATTTATATTTGAGTTTTAAATTTTAAATTATTTCTAACCGCACAATATACGATGAACGAACACGATTGTGGAATCCCTAAGATTCCTAGGGAATGGATCCGACGAGGATCCTGGCTCCTAAATTTGTATGCTTTGATATGACTTTTCACCATGTCTATCATTGTCACTCCATTTTTTATTTTTTTAAAATTTAGTTTGAAAACTATTACAATAATTTAGAGTAAAGGACTTTCAAACCATTAACGCATGAGTAAAAATCAACACGCTCTACACTATAATTTTTGAAACTATTACAATAATTTAGTGAAAGGGAGTTTCAAACCAGTTACGCATGAGTGAAAACCAACACCCTCTACGCTATCATTTTCGAAACTATTACAATAATTTAGAAGAGTGGAGTTTCAAACCAGTAACGTATGAATAAAAATCCAATACCCTGTACACTATCATTATCACTCATACGTTACCTTGTTAAGTATGCTAATAAGGTACCATACTAGTGGCACCTCATGTTCAGGCCAACGCACCAAACGAGGCCTAAGAAGCAAATAAAGAATCAAATGCGGACATTTAACCGCGGAGAAAAATCGAAACAAATTTTGCTGCAAAAGTCTAGTTTCTTTCTCACTATTGTGTTATGTACCTATCCAAACTCGAGGAATAGGAATTACATCAGAGCGTTTGGACTTCTGGATTGTCCTCACCAGCTTCTGAGTTAGCTTCCACGGACACTTCTTTTGATACCTCTGTCGGAACCTGTAAGAAGTTCCCCAGCAACCTCTGATCCAGAATCATATTGGGAACCTGCACAGCAAACTCACTACTGAGCACTGTTTTGTATACACACGCAAATACAAGTAACAAAAGCGCACATAAAAGATATATATAGAAAGAGAAACAGAGACAGAGCAACCTTGTCTCCGAAGAAAATCTTAGTATTATCAGCAATGGCGTCGATGAATTTAAGCTCAAGAAACTGCGGAGTAAGCTTCAACTTGTTTGCTTCAGCTTCCTTCATGACTTTATAGAAATCAGCATCCGCAAGGCTCATTTCCCGAGCTGTGTACATCTGATTATCAATCTCCTGCTGCCTCCTGGCACCGTCCTTCTCCGTCAACTTTTGTTCCATGAGAATCTTACTGACATTGGCGTTCTTCTCAGCCTCACTGATAGCCATCTTCTTCTTGGTTTCTGCCTCTTTCTCCACTACTCTCTGTCTCTCTATAGCAATTAAGACCTACACAGTAGCCCCAACAGTAATGATATAACAAAGAATGCTGTAACTCTAAAGAAAGGGTAGCCTGAAAATCTTATGACAAACTTTTTGTTCTAAAGCATATCCGATCTTTGGGCATCAAGTATTTGGAAGACAGGAAGAGTAATTTGAGTAAAACTGGATATAAAAGTCTCAATATTTGAGGAAAATTTGTGACACAAAATTGTAAATTCGACAAAATATCTAAAAAGCAGGAAGTAAAATCAGAATATATAGTTTAAAATCCATTTATTGTTTGCATCAGAAAAACGGATGAAGAAATGGAATGCAATGAACTCTTTTTTATCTTTTACCTTGGTGCGCTCCTCCTCCATTTGCTCAAAGTTACGTCTTATACTCTCCGGGATGGTTGGCTTTGTAACACGGACATTGATGATTTCAATGCCTGGAGCATAGCGAGTACAGTCACCTTGAAGGGCTTCTTTCATCTTTTCATCAATCTGAAAGAGTATGTTTTGATGACAAACGATTGAGGCTTTGGATATAACTAAATGATAAAAAGATATGCGACAACCCTCAGTTTACATTACAAAGAGAAAATAAACATGTATGCTACTTATGTATGTATCGGGCAGGATGCATATAGTGTACAGATACTACAGATGAAAAAAAGTGACATACTAATTTGCTTTCCACCGTACCTGATCGAACACATCAATATACACTTCTTGAAGAGAATGTGAGCTGCAGAACTGATTGATCTCATGATGAATTTTGTCATATATCCATGTATTGTCATATTGCACACCATAATTGAGAAGCGTCTCGTATACAAATGTCTTACGAAGCCGATTTACGACCTGAAAAATGCATCCTAATTAGTGCATGCACATTGGGGATATTAGATATCCGACTTCACGCAATACTAAAGAATAATATCGCATAGCCTTACCTCAATCTTCTCAAAATTGATCATGACACCCCCTTTTGTACCACATGGAATATCCCTTACCTACAATGTTGCAAACAGAAGCTTTCAAAACTATAATGAATGGAAAGACAGAATCCTCAATCTTCCAAACATGGATTACCAAAGTTACCTGATCAGTCTGCAGGGTCACTTGAACGGGTTCAAAATGGGTGACCAGAGGCAGCTTGAGATGAAAACCTGAAATTTGAAACAATGAGAAGCAGGCAAAGTTAAGGCCCTATGCAAGCAACTTCTCAATGCAAATTACCTGGATCTGTAATTGTCTTCAGAAGAGCGCCTCCTCTCCAATATACCCCAACATGACCTTCTGGGACTTGGTGCAGAATGGATATAGTTGATGATGTTGGAAGAACCGTCTGTAAACATCAAGATGTCCCAGTTTTAAGAATTTAGCATACTAATCGAGGTTCCCCGGCTAGCATATCATAATACTTGGCAAAATTACCATCCAAGTCTATTGCAACTATCATTACAGAGGGTTTCCCCATGATTCATCCATTAACCTGAACAAATCGTTATGAACACGTGTATTAAGCCAAATGCTACAACTACAATCATAATTGTTTGAGGTAGTTGCTTCTACAAGTCAATACCATGAATGAAACAATCTTAGTTTCCACATTAGACAATTGAGGTAGCTGAATACAAAAAATTCCGAGAAAAAACCTTCAATTCAATGCATTATTGGGATATCGCGTAACTCCAATTCTCAATCAACTAATACAAATATTAGACAGAGGATTAATGAAGTCACCAGATGCATTTTAATGCACACAATCATGCTTAGCAAACAGATAACCATTAATGACATGACAAAAGAATGCATTACGAAACTGTAAAAAACCGAAATTAATACTTTTAATACAAATACATGCATTTAGAGGAATTACTTAACCATAATAAAACCTAAAAGTGAAACAAATTGATGAACAATTGAGTTAGTACTGCATATCAAGTGGTTGATTAAGCTCGAAGAAAGACCCTAAAGATGCGATGAAACAAACGAATATCGAAGAAATATAAAGCAAATTAGCAGCAAAAAAAGAAGACCTATTACTTCTGAGTTGGAGAGCAAAGTATAAAGTGTGAGAGGGGTTACCACGGCGAAAATGGCGAGGAAAGCGAAGAGGGCAAAGAGAATGGCAGAGGAGTCGCCGCCGCCGCCTTGAGGTGGTGGCTGAGGGCGATTTGGTGGAATTCCTGGTCTCTGCTGGTTTGGATCCATGGCTTTCTCTCTCGCTCGCTGTCTGTGCTCTCACGCTTTCTTTCTCTCCTCTGTGTCTCTTTTTTGGGGCATTTCAAGCGTGAATTGAGTCGGTATTGGAAATGTGAATCGACTTGATGAATAATGGCCGTCTGATGAAGCGTGAATACACGTGGAGCATCGTTAAGCGGTCGAGTTGTTTCCTCGAAAATTCGTGTGCAAGTTTGGCGCGATTTCGCCGTAGCAACGGCTTTCTTGCGGTCTCCGCTAACAGGCAAAAAGTAAAAGGACGTTTAATTTTATAAAAATATTTTTTTATTTTAGTTTTTTATAGAAAAAATACATTTTTCATCTTGATTACTTTTATATTTGTTATAATTTTATCAAATAGTTGGGTAATGCTAGTTTGAAAATTAAATAATGTGTCATCAATATAAATGAGTATATTTATCAACGTTTAAATACTAATTCAACCATCAACTTTCATATTATTTAGTTTACAAAATTTAACCTAATTTGGTATCGAATGGGGAGGTGGCTAAGCCATACAATGAGCAGCCTAATTTGGTATCGAATTCGCCATCCACGAGATTCGAATCTAAGACCTCTTACTTCCAAGTGGAAATGAATACCACCAGACTATAATACTGAATGACACTCTAATTAGATTAAAATTGAGTAACATTGCTACAATTTCCTCTTCATTTTAATAAGGAATTTTTAATTAATAAATTCTCATGGTAATTTCCAAACGACAATAGCACGAAACGCACCGTATTCACAAGAAGCTCCCGCCACACGCACAAACGAGACCACCCAGACCATCCTCTTTCTCGGGATAAAGAGTATCGATACTACAGCCAAACAAAACAAACCACTGCAAGCGGCGTTCTTCCTCCGCCGGATGTTAAACTCACCCGCAGGTGACACAACATGCTAACTCTTACAGGCGGCTCCACACCCATTGCCGCGAAATGCACAATCCAAATCAAAAGGCGGTTCAGGGTTCGCTCCGCCGCTGCCGGGTTCCCTTCTTTCCTTCCCAAAGAGGTCGAAAAGATCAAAGACCCGTTTGCCCGCAAGCTCGCCGCCCGAATTGAAAGGCTACCCGTAAGCTAACCCTAGCTCTCCCTTCAATTTCTTCAGTTTTCTGTTATCAATGTAGTATTTAATTTAGCCACTTTATTTTGGGTAATAATGTTTAATTTCCATGGGTTCGGCCAGTTGTTAAGCAGTGTGGCCGTCCCCTTGCACCCAAGTTTCAATCTCACTTCCCGTAGATTCGAGTAATTTAAAACTTCGCCTTGTTAAAAATGTAAGCTTTAATGTCTATGGATGCCTTGCCAATATCAATGCAGGTGAGTTTTGGAGAGAATAGTGTGATGAGTAGTTGTGTGAAGCCATTAGTGCAGAGCGAGACATGTCCCGTGGTTCTTCTCCATGGTTTTGACAGGTCTTTTACTAATAACTCCCATTGTTAAAGTAAATTAAATTTCTGTTTATGATATTTGTGTTTTTTCTCTTATAAACCTTTGGAGTTTATTGCCTCTTATTATTCAGCTCCTGTTTAGAATGGAGATATACTTATCCATTGCTCGAGGAAGCGGGATTGGAGACTTGGGCTGTTGACATTCTTGGTTGGGGTTTCTCCGATTTAGGTTTGCTCCTTCAATTGCTTGAGACCCAAAAGGGATTTGTTTAATTGCTTTCACGTTTGTGTTTTATACCGTTTTAATAGCTTTCATTCCTTTTTTTGCAATTTTTGCTTCGCATGTGATAGAAAGACTTCCCTCCTGCAATGTGGTCTCTAAGCGTGAGCATTTTTATCAGGTACATTTTATGATTTCTTACTACATTTTGTCATTGGTGTTAATTTTTGTATGAAGATAGTTTTGTGAATTGTTGATCAGACTAGCAATGTTTTGTTTAAATTTCGTGACAGCTTTGGAAATCCTACATTAAGAGGCCAATGATATTGGTTGGACCAAGCCTTGGTGCTGCTGTTGCAATTGACTTTGCAGTCAGCCATCCAGAAGCGGTAAGTGCTCTCTCCTTTTTTATCTTAGAATTATGCAGTATAGATTCAATTGGAAAGAAATTACAACTGATGCATCGGACAGGGTTGTTAGTGTCTGCAGTGTTCCATGAAAGTTTGAAAATTTCAGCTTACGTTTTCAGGTCGAAAGGCTGGTGTTGGTTGATGCAAGTGTGTATACAGAAGGCACGGGAAATCTAGCAACCATGCCTAAAATGTTAGCTTATGCTGGAGTGAGTGTTTAGCTCAACTCACTAATTTCTCAAATTTCTTGTTGTCTACATGTTACTTTCACCATGTTTCTGTTAAGACCATGTGCTCTTCGAGGGTTTAATATCTGTGACTCTGTGCTCGTTGCAAAAGCCATTTATGATCTTATTTATTTTGGGGCCTCCCTTTTTTATGTGATGTTCAGTTGAACTATATCCTTGATATCTAATTCAGTCACTATCAAGTCTGACCTAATTAAGTTGCTATTTCCATTGAATTTATCTGTATTGGTCATGCCTTTGAACTTTATGAACCAGTTGAACCATCCCTATCAAAATCAACCAAATGGGTGCTTATTATCTCATAATCCTTTTGCTTTAGCATAGGAATATTTTCTTGATACATTCTTGTGACTGTTTATATGAGCATGTGCATGTGATGTCATCATTACAATGACGACAGGCACTTTTCTGGCCCAGTTGTATATACTGAAGAGTCTCCCGCTGCGCATCTATGCAAACTTTTTGAGCTTCAGTGGCATATCACTTGCTACCAGTTTAGATTGGGCTAATGTAAGGGGTTCTATTTCGAAACTTATGCAATATTTATATAGATGAATGTTACAGTTAAATATTCCCGTACTTGGAGGATCTTCTAAGGGTGGAGAGATCTTACTCTGGTGTTTCTTGCGATTTATTTAGATTGGCCGCCTGCATTGTCTGTTTCCTTGGTGGGAGGATGCAGCTGTGGATTTCATGATGAGTGGGGGTTATAATGTTAGTGCCCAGATAGAACAGGTACGTCTGAATTTTTTTTTTTTTTTTTTTCCATTAGATTTGAGAAGTTTCTGGAAAACAATCATGCATATAGGAAAGAGTTTCTCTTCTGCCAAGATGAATAGGCGTTCACATGATTAAAAAAGGAAAATGAGAAAGAGATTGTGGTTTAAATTATTTACTCACATAAGTCCTTAATCTCTTGACAAGGGGAATAAATTCAATTAATCTTTCGTTAGTTTGAGCCAGCTGGGTGTTCGCTCTACTCATAGAATGTCCAAAACCCATGAATTGTTTAATAATGTTATCCACATTTTGTTTGACAGGTAAAGCAAAGGACGCTTATCATATGGGGTGAGGATGACCAGATTATTAGCAGCAAGCTTGGAGTGGTAATACTTTAATTCTTTCTATAGGGATAAATAGAGATCATGACACGAAAACAACTGCCATTTATGATCAAAATTACCTTGAAACAATCCGTTCAGGTATTGGAAACGTTGGTAGAACACAATGTTCCTTTTCCTTGTTTTTTTTTTTTTTTTGACCTTTTGAGTATATTCTATACAGTTAATAATTGTGTGGTTTGTTATATTGTATGCTGCAGAGATTGCACTGCGAATTGCCAAATGCTATTTTACGACAAATACCAGAATGCGGACACCTTCCTCACGTGGAAAAGCCAAGCTCTGCTGCTAAGTTGATTGTGGAATTTGTTCAACAAGATCAGTACAAAGAAGTCCAATGTATTGCTCAAGTTTGAAGGTTTACTCTCCATCTCCTCTTAAATGATATTTACAATTTCATATCCTGCCATACATATTTTACAAATTGGGGGGAGTTGGCACCTTTTTAGACATAAATTCGGGTTCCCGGGATCTGAATTGTGTCATCTCTTGACAGTTCAGGTCACTAGTAGGATATAGAAACGAATCCTTTACAACAAACCCCAGATGCAAACATGGATGTAAAAGCATTCATTTTACTGGCAGTAATTGTAACTTTGTATTAGGATTTATCTTCAATTACTATCTGCTATATATGTAAGTAAAAGTAGTTGCGTGTGTATGCCTAGTGGTTAAGAATCTTCTTTAAGTAGCTAAGTGGAATTTGTTGACCTTAGCGTTAGTGACACACATATGTTTAAAATATGTATGGACGGCCTTCAGATACCTTTCAGAACTTAACTATCCGGGATCATCTGTGCAAAGTTTTTTCTTAATTTGTAATTTTGATGTTTTTTCTTTTATGACTCGTTTGGAAGTGCTTTTAGAATTGATGAAAACGCTTTTGGTGAAAATAGTTTTGGGACCAATTCTTAGTAAAAATATATAAGTGAATCCTGAAAAAGTATGGATGCACTTCAAATGCTTTTGGAACCCAAAAACATTTTTTTTCAAAAATTCTTTCAGTTATTTCAAATGCACTTCCAAATGAGCCCTTAATCTTTTGATCGTTCATTCTTTTTTGCCGCAATAATTGCATAATTCAACATCAATGACAAAAAATTACAATGTTAGAGAAGGATTGGCAAAGTGGTGAATGTAATAGCATGATGGATTTTAGCGTCACGGTGCTAAACGGAGGAGAATTCGGTATTTAGTGTCGAGGAAGAGTACACTGCTCTGTCAACTTGACCTTAAATCCGTAGAATTTAAGTGTTTTGTGGCTTATATTGTTTGGTGGGTAGTTCACGAGTCTTCATCCATCAAAGGTCCAACTTCTGTAGCCTGAAAAACATTTTACATACTTTATTTTATTTGGATTGTTTTCCATTTTTTCGGCCATGCACGTCGATTTCAATAATTCTGGTCCGATGGTTTTTTGTAGTTTTGACAAGCTGGTGGATTCTAACCATGTTTCCAACAAATCTGCTGCTGTGCTGTACTAAATATAATACAACACAATGATTTTACCTCTCATTTTTTTATTTCTGTATACTCTTGCTTATTTCCGACTCATAATTCTTAGGTAACTTATTTAGTCTAAAAACGAAAATGAAACGTTATCAAACGGGTCCTTGAAATTGACATATTTGATTGCCTCAATGTTGTCTCGTAGTTATATTACATGAAACATAAGTTTAAACATAAGGTGTAATCCACCAAACCTATGCTGCAACACCAATGTTCAGGCTCCATTAGGATACCTAAATTGATTGTCAACCTAGGTGATAGAGGCTTCAAAGAAAAAGAACCTCAAATGATAGGGGCTAAGTGAAAAAATCGTAAATTGCAACAAAATCCGGCATGTAACCGGATTCATTATCCGCATTATTAGTACTTTTCGATAACATGTCATGTGATCAGAGAGACGCTAAGAATAATGATAGGGGTAGAGCATAGTTCCATTAAATTAAAAAATGGTGCCTCTTATACATATACAAAAGGGACAATCTAAAAAGAAAGAGATGATCAGATTCCTACCCCCAATAAGCACTAGCAGCAGCAGCACCACTCAAAATGGAATCGAATTCCCCAGCTTTTTCACAATGGAGCAAGGAAAACAAAACACAGAAACCAGAAAAATTAAAAACCCTAATGGGATTTTTATGCCTCTGCAGATGTTTCCCTACACAACCACCCACCAAAATGTCCAAACTTTACATGCCTACCCACCCATTACACCCTCCACCTACAGCTCTTCACATCAGTAAAACCGCTGTGAAGCACACAGCCGAAGCTAGAGAGAAGAAGAGGCGGTTTGCAGCTTCCAAGGTAGCCGTGCCGCCACTATTGTCAATTCCAGTGCCACTCCCGGTGGGGCTTATTCCGAACACTGATGCCGGAGAGCCTGGAGTTGTGACGCCCGTGCCCGTGGTTGGAGTTGTGCCCGTGGTTGGGGTGGTGGGTGTGCCGGTTGGTGTGACCGTGGTTGGGGTGGTTGGTGTGCCTGTGGTTGGGGTGGTGGGTGTGCCGTTGGTGGGTGTACCCGTTGGCGTGCCTGTGGTTGGCGTGCCAGTTCCTGCTTGACTGAACAAAACAGAACAAAATCATGTCAATATAATGCACTCAAATTTTGAAGTTCATAGGAAAATAAATGCAGATAAAGTCGGTTACAAACTTTTAATAAAAAAATGAAACACTATGAACACTAAACCGACGATAAACCAATATAAAAACTACGGTTTACTATCCTTTATTGATTTCTTAATACGCCTCTCGTCTTCGAATTCTAATTAAAAGTTTGTAACCAGCTCCGTAGATATCCTCCGAGTTCGAAACCCCTAACAGATTAACCATGGTTTAAATCAACGAGATAAAATGAAGACGAAAGGGGACACAGAACTTTTAGATATATCTATTTAATGACAGCTCACTGTTGTGATTTAATACAACAGATCAAGCTAATACAGTATTAACTTAAGGGTGGAGAGATAGATCTACTTTTCTTAATCACTTTCCAAATAAGCTATTTATGAACCCTAATATCCAAAATTACTTTTGCAGCTGTTGTTGCTTATTCAAGAAACCCTTTTCAAATCTACCATTTAAGAGAAAAATTAACGGAAAAATAAATTATGGGGAAAATTGCATTTAAATATATTGATAAAATGCTCATAAATTTGCAAAGATATCAGAAATAAAACTCAGCCACCAACCTGGAACTTGCAGGATAAACACAAGTCGAACTTGCGGCTGGAAAATCACCAGAAAAATTAAAATCAGTGATTGTTATTATAAATAAATAAAAAAAATTTGAAAAAAAAATGGTAAAAATAAAGATTCAGAAGGAATGAACTTACTACTGGGAGCAGTTGGGCTCTGAGTAGCAGCACCTGCAAAATCACAGCTCTGCGCAGTTTGACCATTCCTCTGGAAATAACTGTTGACAGCATAGCTACAGTGATCTTTGACGGTGTTGGGCTGGTAACACGCACCGTTTTGGAGGATTGGACTGCAGTCAGCTCCAGCTCCACAGGCATAATCCAGTGCCTTCTGAAGTGCTGCATCACCGACTCCATCTTTGCATACGCAATAAGTAGCACCTAAAAATCCCAGAAAAAACCCCAGAAAATCAGTTACTTCACACTAAAACCATTTTAATTAATCATGACCTTTTTTCTTCGGGTTTATGATGATCCTACTCCGAGGAGCTAATATCGTCTAATCCTTAATTATCATAAAAAATAAAAAATAAATTAAAAAAAACAGAGAACAGAAGAAAGATTGAAACTTTATGATTTGGGAGGAGTTTTTGCTTGATTGGAAAAAAGGGGTTGCCATGATTTATAGTTTTCTCATGTCAGATTGGGAAATTAAGAAAAAATATAACAGAGGATAATAATCAAAGGAGCTTACTTGAGTGGCCAGTGAGGGCCAATAAGATCACAATATACACTAAAGCAGCCATGATTGATGCAGGATTGTAGAGAGAGAGCTGGTTGAACTTTGAGACGAAATAGAGAGGGTAGGGAGAGAGAGGGAGAGGGAGAGAGAGAGAGAGGTGTGGAGAATGGAGATTGGAGATTTCTAGTAGGCAAAGTAATAGTATGAGAAGGACGGTGGGTGTTTGTATATGATATGGTTTTTAAACCTTTTTTTTATATATAATTAAGATTTGTTTTTTACATTACGTGGCGAAATGCTATTCAATTAGTACTGTAATATACATTTATATTTATATTTATTTGTTTAAAGAGTGTTCTGGGGAGGTGAGCAAGCAGAAGCTTTTGTCATGTACATGAACTGTTGTGTAAGACCAGACCATCCAAACGGTCTTAAACTGACCTGGGTGATCAAAACTTATTAACCCAACCCGGACTAGGACTATGTGGAGGCGCCCCGCCCTCAGGGGTTCCGTGAAGGGGTAGATGGTTCTTTAGCTGTGTGTAGTCGCAATGAGCTGAGAAATTTTTAATTGTGATGGAAATATGAATGGTACATCACGTGTTTTTATGCAAGTGGTGGAAAATTTTAATTTTTAAGTTATTAACCTTTTAACACACATAATCCACCATTTATATAGAGACACGTGATATACCACATTGTGTGACGATCACACTGAAAAATCTCTCTAGTGAGCTAGCACTGGGGAATTGGTACTGGTCTATAAGAAGAGATTCTCTCTAGATCTCTTCTACCAAGGTCATCGGATCAAGTGATCTGGATTTTTGAAATTTCATTCAACGGTCCATCTGTTTTGACTCTTTAAAAACTATAATAATTTTTTACCGTTCGATGAAATTTCAAAAGTTGATCCGGTGACCTTAGTAAAAGAGATCCGGAAATGATCTCTTCTCGTAGTCCATGGGAATGTTGGGGGGGGGGGGGGGGGGGGGGGGGTGGGGCGGGGCTTGGGTTTTGGGGGCGGGGGGGCCACCATTTGAGGTTCCGTGGAGGGGTAGATGATTCTTTAACTGTGTGTTGTCACAGTGAAGCTAGCACTGGGGCATGAGGCGCATGAGGCATCTCATATTTTGGCACATTGCATCAGCATCTCTGTTGTGAGAGAGATGGCTGTTCACACTGGTGACTTTATTTCTTTTTGGAGTTCAGGATTTCTTATGTGTTTGTGACATCTCGGACTAATGGCATTACGTTGAATATTTTTAGTTTTACACATTGTATAATGTTATTAGTCTGAGATACCATAATGGCAAAAAGAAACATGTAAGTTTCTTTAGTACATACGGTTGAACTCAATTTGCTACTTTAATTTTCCATCTTTGATTCAAAGTTTGTTGAGAAAGTTTTCGTCTACAAACCTTAAAAAGCTAGGCATATATTTGTCGTGGTGGATCATCCCAGCTGCTAAAGCCAAAACCTTCTCTCTTCTCCTTTCCCATCTAAACCTTGGCATGCTGAAATTATGACCAATATATGTTAAGTTGTGACAAATCCACATGTCATATTGAAATTTCCATCAAACACATCCTTTTAGAGTTAAAAGTCGAATAGGGGATTTAGGGTACGCCTAGCGCATAAGGCGACACAAGAATAATAGTCGGAACATGTTAAGATTCAAAGCAAGGGTGACAATTTATGGTGTGTGTGTTGCGCTATGCGGTAGGCGATGCAATCAAGACTTTCTCAACATGTATTCTTGGGGAAAATGTGAACGGTAATTGTTTACTTATAACTTATAAATTGGTGACTTTTAATCGTTAATTTACATGTAGTTCAAATATCAACTAGCTATTGAGAATTGTTAATTTGTGGACACATAACTCATACAAAACGACTTAAGCATGTGATATGTCCTACATGAAATGTGCCCAAAGTCTAATATAATTTACTAGTTCTCAATTGGGTTAAGCCCCTCTCTCTGTCCTTAAAAATTGCAGAAAAAATGGCTTTTGGTCGACATGTGCTTGAACTTGAAGGCATGCACCTCCCCATTCACCACAAACCCAATACACATGTCAGCACGTTAATTATTTCAAATAAAATATCAAAAGAGCCAATGGGTTGGTGCCACGTCACTCATGAGTCATGACACGTTCCTAAATAAAGTGTACAGTAAACAAACAGCACAGAAGCCAATAACCCCATGCTTTCTAAGTCATCACGGCAAATGCAAACATTTATCCGAAACATTCTAACGCTATCACCATGTCGGTGCTTTGCAACTCAACATTAACACGTAACATGAATGTATACGAATGACTTTAACTCAATCATCAAAGAAAAGGCTTAAGCAAAGTCAATTTTGATTTCGTATTTGGGGGTCATGCAAATGCAAGCCACCATATTAGTGAAAGAGACTTTGAATTCAGGGAATATTATTTGAAGAGTCAGTAAGAATAGTGCGCAGTGCGTAAAAAATTTATTCGTGAAAATAGCATATAAATTGACGTTTCATCTAGTTTGGTAGGTCTGAAGTCAGTTACACGCTTGTCGACATATGTTAACAACTTTCGAGCGAGTATGTCGATTGATGTCAACAGTTTATGAGCGAACATGCCGACAAATGCTAACTACTCACAGATGCGCATAACAATACATATAAAGACATGAGGCTAGCAACTATCCAACCCAGTGTCCATAAAGGTAATTTGCTGAGCTGTTGGAAGACAGCTTTCAAGAGTATCTCAGATTTCCATAGGACAACGCCCAACGCTTTCATTGAGAGGCTTTGAGCTTGGTAGAATCAGCTGACCCACCTTCGTCCAAGATAAGTCCGTCCGATTAAAAATTTCAACATCACTCAGTTAATAGCCAACAACTTCATCTTTAAGCAACCGAGGAATAACAAGAGATTCTTACAGAGTTCAATTCATGTTTTATGTGGACGTATTAAAGTCTGATACACGTGCACGAATTTGTGATTTCATCGAGTTAACGTTTCTTATGTTCATATTCTGATTTCACTGTAAAGATAAGACGACTCCTCATTTTGTGTGAACTGCATTCTATTAGGTGGAACCAAAACCAAAAGGAGAAACACTCGCAAGGTATACCTTGAAATGCTGTGGTTGCTTTTAGACGACTTTAGTGAATTGAGTCCCAAAAGTTGTTGATCAGGGGCTTCAAATTCCTACCATACCTACTGAGAATGACTGGACCACACAGAAACAAAGGTAAGATGCTCCATCTTTTCTTTCTTACAAATGGAATAGAACCTTCAACTATAAAAGGTTCATAATTAATCAAGAGATGTGCTATCTACGCACCTCATTTTACTTCTTACATATCCTTGATAATTTATGTCCGTTGATCTTCTTCAATTCATCCGATCCAACGGCCGAAAATTAAAAAGGCATGTGAGAAGTAAAATAGGATGTGTGGATATCACACCCCATTAATCAAATATTAGCTCTTACTTTTTTAAAATAATATTATATATATGCTTTACCAAAACAAATGTGTGTGTGTGTGTGTGTGTATAGGGATGTGATAACTACACACCCCTTTTTATTTCTCCCACACCTTTTTGGTTTTCTGCCGTCGGATCAGATGAATTGAAGAATATCAACAGACAAAAATTAACAAGGCGTGTGTGAGAAGTAAAAAAGGGTATGTGGATAGCACACCCCTATATATATATATACACCTTTCATGCAAAATGATTTTTATTTATTTATTTATTTATAAAATGGGGATTAGGTGTGGGGCCCACTCCATATCGAATTTCAACGATCCAAACTATCTATTTTGGAAGTCTCGATTCATAGATCATTTTTACAAAAATTCAATTTAATCCGAAACCATTTGCCTATTTAATTATCAATATAAAATTTCATCGTTTCTTATATAACAAAGTATTCATTAATTTTTTTGAACTCAATTAGATGTCTTAAATATTTCTGATTTGGTTAATATTTTGCAAGGATGATCTATGAGGTGCAACTTGAAAAATAGACGGTTCAGATCGTTAAAGTTCGATGTGGTATGAACACAACAACCAATCTCCATTTTTATAATAAAAAGTAGATATCCATTTCCTTAAAGGCTTTATATATATATATATATATATATATATATATATATATATATATATTATGAAATTAAGAGAACAAAAGAAAAGCCAAAAAAATATGTGATCATTTGATCTTTTTACCAACATCCAAATCCAACCATGTGATGATGTTCTCATCCAAGTTGTTTGTTAATCATGTCGGTTTGATCTGTTTGGCCCTACCTCTTGTTTTGTTTAAACAATGTAATTTACTTGCATAATTCCATTACGCATGCAACATACAACGGTGTCATTACGACAAATTCAAGTCACACCAACTGGCTTCATAACTCAACTCCTGCAATGGATGAATCAAAACGTGCGATCCAGATCTTCTCCGTAGTTTTTTTTTCGGAGTCTCGAGACAACATCATTGTGGTCGTTGATGCAAATCGTGAAGCCAAAAATTATGTCTAATTTCCGGTCGCTGGGTTTGTGATAAACGACTAGGATGGATTGATCCCGACGGGATCCAAAGAGGATCTGATCCCAAAAGTTGACGCACCAGCTAAAAATATCGACCAACTGATGTACGGATTCAAAGTAACATTTTGGGCTTGTAAATTAAAAATGGGCCTAAAAGTTTGAGCCTCTTCTGTCATTTGGGCTTTTAAGAACTTGAAACCAGGCAATCCATCTAAACTGGGCTTTCTACTGTTAGAAACCCAACACCAGACATTTTGGACTCTCGCACGTGTAAAACTTTTATAAGCCCAAAGAATATGCTGCTGACATCACTCATCAGAAATTCTTAAAATTACCATACAACCCTCCCTCCAGAAATGGACTGCACCACGATTACCAATCCCTGAGGCCGAAGCTTCAAAACCCTAACTTACCACACAGCTCACTCTCACTGTGACTGAGCTCCATCAATGGCGTCCCAAATGGCGATCCTCGCGCGGACCCGTGCGCTGGCGAAAACCCTGATCACGAACCCGGGATTCAAGTCCATCGCGACCTTCACATTTCTCTCGCAGGAGCCCCAACTCGCCGTCGAGCCGACTCACCCCGTCGCCTCCACCCCGCTCCCTCCGAACCCCGCCTCCGGTAGCCCCATGTACAACGAGAACTGGCGGAATCCGGCCCCCAACTCGCCCATGGGTCAGTCCCTGCTACCCCTCGGGTTCCTCAACCAGTCCCCGAGCGCCCGATTCCATGTCATGTCGCAAAACCTAGACGCGCAGAGCCTGATGAACGAGTTTGCCAATTGGATGACGTCACAGCGATGGCCGGACATGAAGCAGCTGTTCGAGTTCTGGGTTCGGTCGTTGGATAAGAACGGGAAGCCGAATAAGCCCGATGTGAGCTTGTATAACCATTACTTAAGGGCCAATTTGATGATGGGAGCCTCGCCGGGGGAGATGCTGGATCTGGTGGCGCATATGGAGGACTACGGTATCACGCCCAACACGGCGTCGTTTAATCTCGTCCTCAAGGCCATGCACCAGGCCAGAGAGACCGAGGCCGCCGATAAATTGCTCGAAAGGTTAGCTCTTTGGTGGATTTGATTATGATTCTTGCAAGCTTACTGTTTGTGTTTTTGTTACATTAGTGAAATGATGATTTGCATTGAGTTATAACTTGGACAATTCAGTTAATGTTGCCACCGTGGTTTCTATTATCGGTAGTAATGAAATGAATTTTTCGTGTTGAAGTGCCGATTAAAGGCTTTTGTTTTCTTCACTCGTCTTCGGAAGGGTCTCCTAGAAAGACATGTTGAGATGAATCAATTTCACTTCAATGTATCAGGATGTTGCAGACGGGGAAGGAATCTCCGCCTGACGAAGAGTCATATGACTTGGTTGTTGGCATGCTGTTACAAATGGACCAGATTGACGCCGCCTTGAAATATATAGATTTGACTTTAAAATCTGGTTACATGCTGTCAATGCCGGTGTTTAGGGAATGTGTACGAGGCTGTGTCAATAAGGGAAAGCTAGATATTTTGGTTTCTATTATTGACAAGTGCAAGGTACATGATTCATACCATAGATCTTTAGATCGAGGAGTGGAAAATTTTGCACAATGTTCACTTATGTAAGTTTTTTTTGGGTATTATCAGTCAATGGATCAGAACAAAGCTCTTTGCCCACCGTGGAACTTGTGCAACTATATTGCAGAAGTTGCTCTGCAAGAGGATAATAGCAAATTAGCATTTCATGCCCTGGAGTTTATGGCCAAATGGATTGCTAGGGGTGAGCAAGCAAGACCTGTCGTTTTTCTTTCCGCAGATGAAGGGCTGCTTGTGTCGGCACTTGCAACTGCCGGCAGGACACACAGTACTACTTTACTTGATGCATCATGGGCAATCTTACTACGCTCATTGCGCCAAAAGAAGGTCCCGAATCCAGACTCTTACCGTGCGAAGATATGTGCCCTTGCATCGCTGGGGAGTCTACAAAGAGCTTTTAGTACTCTTCGTGAATATGAGTCTGCTTATGGTAATTCTGATAAAGAAGCAGAAGAGGAACTATTCTCCCCATTTACTTCATTATATCCACTGGTTGTTGCCTGCTCCAAGGGAGGTTTTGGAACTTTGGATTCGGTATGTAGTTCTTTATTCCTATTTGATTTAGACACATAATCTATTAAAAACCTTGTCTCTATTTGTTTCTGAGATATCTAGAGGCTAGTAAAGATTTTAACCTTTGTTTATCTCAAAATTATGCAAATTTATGATGTTTTTGTGCTTTTTTAAATTTGCATATGCACAGCTGCCAACTTTTCAATTCTCATTATGCATCAGTGATGTAATTGCTAGTCCCGGTGAAGTAAATCTTTCAGGTTTCTGTAGGTCACCATTTAACAAACTGAAACTTGTTATAATAAGAGCAATCCAGAAAAGAAGAACTAGTAAATGAATATATATCTTGCAATTGTCTGTCCGGGGAAAAAGGGGCCAAGGAGAGTGCTTCCGGTTTCGGTCCATTACTCCATCGTCTATTTGCCTTTGTGAATTTTCTTTTGCAGCTTTTTAACTTGAAATATATTGATATTCCCCAGGTGTATTATCAATTAGAAAATTTGAGCCGTGCAGACCCTCCATACAAATCTGTTGCTGCATTGAATTGCATAATATTAGGTTGTGCAAATACCTGGCAGATCGAGCGTGCTTACCAGACCTTTGAGGCGATTAGTTCCACATTTGAATTGACCCCTGATATACATTCTTACAACGCTCTCATGTATGCTTTTGGAAAGCACAAGCAGGTACTCTCTCTCTCTCTCTCTCTCTCTCTCTCTCTGAGGCCCCTGGAGTGATTCCAGTTATCTTTAATTATTGTTTAAGTTTTCTGTGTCTTCGCTTCTGCTAAGCTATCTAATTTTCGCTGCCCAACTCTGTCCTACATCATAACATCTTGCTGAACTAGTCGTATGGTTTTGTGGCAGACTTTTGAAGCTTCAAGAGTATTTGAGCACTTGGTTAGTGTGGGCGTCAAACCCAATGCAAAGTCGTACTCGTTACTTGTAGATGCTCATCTCATCAACAGAGATCCAAAAGCTGCGGTCTTGGTGATTGATGACATGGTAACTTCATTCTTCTTGTCATTGATGGTGTAAACTTGTCCATAGTACATAGTTTGCTGCCTCTGTAAGGAATATAATAAATGTTTGGACAGATAAATGCTGGTTTTGAACCAACGAAAGAACTGCTGAAAAGGGTCAGAAGAAGATGTAGGCGAGAGCTTGACTACGAGAGTGACGATCATGTGGATACCTTGGCTAAAAGGTTCAAAATTGTGATGGGTTCAGAGAATCGCAGGGACTGGCTGTTTAATCTCAATTACAGCACCGGATATGCCTAAGTGGTAAGTAAATGTTCCTTTCTGAAATGAAAGATATCCGTTCTGTTTCCATATAACTTGCATCACCTTTTTCTATGGTCTCTTGCATCAATCGCGTTTCTGATTGATGATTGTTTTTCTGCCTGCTGTATGATTTGATGAAGCTGATTGGATACGAGATCCGGCTCTCACACTCGTATCTTCCAGTGTAAACTTTCATCCGAATTTGTAAATTACCTTGGACTCTCCATCGAGTCTTGGCAGGATCTTTGCTACGATAATAGCCTCCTAGTTCCTCATTGAGTTTTTTTCTTCATATGTAATCTTTTTGTGCTTTTTGAGGGAAAATGAAAGAGTAGTAAATTGTTTCCAATAGTTGTAGGAAAATTGTTTCTTTCTTGTTTTGTGCTCAATGGTTTAGTCTCAATTTTTTTTTCTACAAAATGTCTCAGCCATTTCTTTTTGCCGTCATTTTTAGCGTATTCGTTAAAACTTTCAGAATTGTTGAAAAGTGCTTGTAGCTCAGTTGGTTAAAAGTATTTATCCTTGCACTTTGATGTTCCGAGCTCGAAAACCCTCTTGCCCAATATTGCTTGATGAATTGTTAATTCAGAATTTAAACGCCAAGTGCCGGGCTACTATTACAACAGTGATCAAATCTCTTCAGAGATCACTTGAAATTGGAAGTCTTAATGAAACACTTCTGTTACTATTCATTTTTAACGTTAAGGACATTTTTTGCTTAAAAAGTCACTTCTGATACTGTTCACTTACACCTTTATTTTGTCATTTTGATTAAACTAAAGTTTTTGAGAATTTTTCGTTAGTTATTCTCTTAAAATTTTGGTAATACGAGAAGTGAAAAATACAACAAATTCAAACTCTCCCGACGCTTTCAACTCGATTCGATGTTATTTCTCAGAGCTTTTATTTTCCCACTCAAGCATCCTCCACAGAGCCTCCAATGGCTAAAAATCTATGATGTAGAAACTGCAGCAGCCTTCTGAAAATGCAGGATGGTATGAGATACATGTGAGTTGAAGCAAAAATGGCAGCTTCGAATCGAAGAAGTTTGTCACGAAAAATAAAATGGAAATGTCGTAGTTAAGGTGTCGAAAAATCTTTACCCGTTTTTGCTCTTCCAAGTTTGCTTTGATTAAGGAGTAGATGGCAAAACCAGCAATTGCAATTGCAGTTCCGATCCCAGTTTGTGTAGAGATTCTATTGCCTGCCAAACATGAAGCCGAGAAACTATGAACACATGGTAAAACCCGATTCGTGTTCAAACTGTTTAACAAACTGAGCTATGATTTGAGGTGCATATGGTTTGAATGAGTTAAACTATAAATTACCAAACACAACAATGGAGAACCCGATCACGAAAACACGCTTCAACACATTTCCAACTGCGTGTGTTAGTGGGGCAACCCGTTCCAATGAGTGGCAAGCTGCAAATGTAACCCCAGAAGTAGTTAATCATACAAAGGGGGCAACGGCGCAGGTGAATATAAACATCGTGTTTCCGTATAGTATGTGCATTGCCTACCTGATTGTAGAGATGATAAAACATTCCAATCCAGAATAAATCAGACATGAATTTGTAGAGGCCGACTTTCGCTATAGCATCCTTAAATCCATATTGCAGCAGTTGGGGTCCTTCAATCTGACATCAAGGGAAAGCATTCTGAATATCTTCGACGAATAAGAACAAAGGAAAACTAATGAAAATGGTTTGAAAACTTTGAGTTTTAACGATAAGGACAAAATAAAGGGTAAAGTGAATAGTACCAGGATTGACTTTGTAGCGTAAAAATGTGGTTTTTTGTTAAAGTGAACAGTACCGGAAGCTTTTCGTTAAAGTTCCCTAAGAACAATGCCTATGCTTAAAATCAAAATTTCAGTAAAAAGATGAACTTACGAGTAATGCTGGTGGGATGCAAACCAAGAGAGCAATGATTGAAATGTAAGCATACACATTTGTACTGTCCATTCCTGTCTGTTGAAGTTCAAACACATTTGAAGTGATCGAAATTAGTCTGCAGCACGAAGAAAAGAACAGAAGCTATGCTCACCATTGCTTTTTTCGAGTAGATACTTCTGTAGGTGAATGCAATGTTTGAAATCATCGCACTACCGAAGCCAAGCCAGTTGAAAGAAAGTTCAGTCAATGATGCCATGGACACACCTAAATCAGAAGTTAACTTCAGTAAATACACAAGAAGACTCTGCTACCAACAAGTGTATGTGAGCGCTGTGTGCGTGTAAGAGTAATAAAACAGAAGAAGATCAAAGAGTAAAGAGTTACCGATCACAACAGGGGCTAATGATAGCCACAGGGATAAGGGAATGTGATGCCCCAAAACAAACTGCGAAGCGGATGCATTGAAAAACGGCTCCAGTGCTGTCGACAAAGATAACAAAAACTGCTGTAAACTCGATTGTCTCTCATCTTTTTACTAAGGAATTGGTTTTCCCAACCGCCCTTAAAGATCATACCTTTAATAGTGTGCGTAAAAGACACGGCAACAGCTGCAAATGAAACATTGGACATGACATGTCCGAGGGCGTGACAGAATGCAACCGGGGTCAGTAGCGCCAACTGCTCCTTGTTAATCGGCTGGATGAACAAAAATTTACACAATTCAGTGGAAGCCACATTGAGGATTGAAAACACAAGACAAACAATCGCAGAAACAGGTACTTACTGCGCGCCTTGGCAAGCCAGCGGACCAAGAAACAAGACAGTACACCACTCCAACAAGGAGATGTATAACAGAAACAAAACTGCACAAGGGGTGAAGGGAAATCCTACAAATTGTAAGTAAAAATAAAATTGAACGAAGATCGAAATAAGTTTGAGACTGAAGGATGAACATACTATGGATATGGGAAATAATTGTAGACCTTCTTGTTGAGTATGTATGTTGAAGATGACATTTAATAAATTCCTGATACAAAGCAGAAAAAAAAACGAAAAAAGATTATGAACATCTGCATTGATTTTTTAATAAATAATTATCATCCGAAATTAATGAAAATTAAATATGAATGCTTACCACATGAAGAAAAAGAAACCGGTGATCAGGAAAGGAAATTTCTCGGAAAAACTCTTAGCAGGCTTCCCATACCTGCACAATCACATAAACCATCTCTAACTTGATTAACTTTTTACTGAGATATCTTTAAATGATGATTAAGAAAATAAACTGTTCTTAATTATCGTTAATACCGTTAAAATACATCATTGTCCAAAAAAAAATTGACCACTAAAACTCAACTGAGTCAATTTTTTGATCTTTCTCAACAGAAAAAAGCAGCTGAAATCATGAAATTATATATTTTCTTTCTTTCAGATTTTTACTTTTTTGAGTTTTTTCCCCAACCATTTTCTCAGCAACCAATCATATGATAAAAAAGTTGAAAGTTCCAAACTTTAATATTAAAAGAGGAAGAAAGATTAAAGGGTTTAGCAAAATCCAACCCATCAGCAATTTCAATCTCAGCACCATCAGCATTCGCAGCTGCAGCCTCAGCAACCGGCAGCAACTCAACAGAGCCCCGCCGTCTCAGCTGCTGACTCCACCCTGAAAACTTCAACCCCTTGCCGGAAAATCCAATTTCCGGTAAAGGCTTTGCAGCCTCCGGCAACGGCGAAAAGGACAAGCTTGGAGCTCTGGAAGAAAGCGAGCGAACTTTGAGCAGAGCAAAAGAAGGCGAAATCTTATTGGACGATAAATGTAGCGAAGAAAATTGAGAAGTTCGGATTGGAGAGTGAACTTGGTTGATCACTGAAGCCATTTTTCAGACCCCAGAAAAAATCTGATGAAAAAAATTGAACCCAAAGAAAGATTGTCAACGAATTGCAGTTGGATTTTTTGAGAAGTTGGGCAAAACAAAAGGGTGCGTGTGCAATGATATTAAAGCATATATGAACGTCGGAAACGAGGAGATGAGGATATTTATATTATTACATAAATTTGATGCGGAGAAAACATAGAAAATGATTTCTTTTTGCTTTCGTTTTCTGGAAACACCAGAGAACCAGAGAAATTTTGACAGCAGAGATGTCACAGAATCCAAAATTATAAAACCCAGATACCCGAAGAGCTTTGATTAAGTGAGGGCAGAGATGGGATTGAAAAAGTTGAAAGCTTTTTAGAGAGAGAGAGAATGAGGAGAGAGAGAGATCGTAGTGCAAACATTAATGGAGATAAAGACTGTCAACTGAGAAACTGCATAAACTTCTCCTCTAAACTCAAATACTCTTTGTTTCTATATACGTTTATATCCAAAGACGATCACATTTTACTTTCTGAAATTCATTTTGCGTCGCTTAATTCTCTGAATCCAATGTTCATGCTTTATTTTGCTTAAATTTCACTAGTTTCGATAAAATTTACGTTAAGATTGCTGAAAAGGATAAGTGGATCGAATTTTTTACTTATGTTTGAGCTAAATTGATGTATGTTTTTCACCGAAGTTTATGGCGTTTGTATAAAACGAACTTATCCCAGCTTAAAATAATAGAAAAATTAAAGAGGCGAGGGATGAAATTTATTAATACAAATCAAATACCAGCCAAAATTAACGTTTTATTACTTAGATCTTATGAATTCCACAAAAGGTAACAGGGTGGTGACAATGCACCGCGTATTGAATACCCCATATTTGTAACGGTATAATTTCTTTTTTGTAACTGTTTAGACATCAGTACTTAAATCTAGTCGTTCGTTATCTTATTAGAAAAATTAAAATGTTAGTTAATTATACATATATAGTTAGGTCATCGAATATATGACCAACCAAAGAAATGAATTATTTGACCTTTTCTATTTCCTAAAATGTAATAAGAAGAAGAAAGAAAAAAATAAATAAAGGGCGCATGATGTTGGACGTGTGCAAATGGAAGCTGTTGCAAATTAAATAGTGACATATTCACTTTTTCTTTGTCATTCTATGTCCCTAACATTAATATTAGGTCAGTTAATTGAAGCAGTGTGCGATTTTCTTCTAAATCAGAATTTCAGTCTTTCTCACCGTAAATTAGTAAAAAACTTCAATACAGCAGCGAGCCTCTTTTTGTTCCCACGCTCTCACAAACACACCACACATACATACATTATCATAAATTAGAGCGATTTAGAATATCGCGTTATCTAATAATTTACTTATTTTGGGCCTAAGTTCAATTCAATAACTCAAACGAATAAAGTCAACAAAAAGACGAGGACAAACTTGGGCTTTACTCCAAAAGCCCAAAAACAAGGCCACTTCAATTTCCAGAGAGCGTTTTGGATCGAAAGGAAAACCTAACCAAGAAAAAGTGAAAAAACAGAAGGTAATTTGCTTTCGCTTTCACTTTCACTTTCCAAATTCAGCATTCCTCTTGAATATTTCAAAATTTGTTATATTTCTTCCTTTTCAAAAAATAATTATATAAAATCGATTGAATTAAAATGGAAAGGAGTGGTGGCAAAGGCAGAGAAGAAGAGGAGCAAGACGGCATGTCCGTACACTCTCCTTGCAAACCTCCACCTTCCTCTGCTTCTTCTCTCCCAAAGGTCCCTCTCTCTCCTCTCTCTCTCTCTCTCTAGATTATACACACACATATACATGTTGATTTTATTTTGTTTTGAATTTGATGGTTAATGTAATAGGAGCAATCACAGGTTGAATTGGAGCTCAGACTGTTAGAAGCTCTTGAAATTTACCCTCCCGGAAAATTACAAGGCAGGTTTTCTCTAATTAATGCTCATATTTCAGTTTATTATCATTGGATTTCCAGTTTTGGTTTGTTATATAGGTGACAATTTTATGTAAATTATCAATTTTGATTGTAATAACGGGTGGTTAATTAGCATCTTTAATCTTCGTATGGAGAATTTTTCACCCACAAAATGCTAAGAAGTCATCTTTTTGTTTTTTTTTTTTTTTGTGGTGGTAGGAAAAATTCAGAAGTATAGTTGTAATTTTTTACCAAATCCGAATTTCGAATCTGATGGTTCAAGTCAATATTAGGGGAGTTATAATAAATCAACATTCACATTGGACCAAAAATTATGTGCATGAGTTAATGCACGATGGGTGATTAATTAGGCAATAATACAATACCGTTTCCATTTTGGGGAATGCTAGGATTAGTCGCCCACGCACCCGCGAGTGACTGTTTGTGGAATACTAGGATTAGTCGCCCACACGCTCGCGAGTGACTGTTTGTGGAATACTAGGATTAGTTGCCCACACACCCGCGAGTGACTGTTTGAGTGATACTAGGATTAGTCGCCTACACCCGTGAGTGACTGTTTGAGGAATACTAGGATTAGTCGCCCTAGCATAATTCTTCCATTTTTGTTCTTACATTATCATGTTGTTTGGAAATATACAAGCAAGTAAAGTACATATATGAGCAATCAGCTACTTGTTTGGGCGCAGGCATACACCGTCATTTCGTGCTTTATGGTTTAATGGAATTTCTTCGTAGAAGGTTTGTCCCACTTCACGTTTCTGTTTATTGGTTCATATTACTTATTCTAAAAAGCTTCCATTTTCTGATGCGTAGCCTTACTCATTGTTGTGTTGTTTTCACAGCTTTGATCGACACTTCTCTGCTGACGAGGTTCTGCAATTGCTAGAGAGGTTCTACAACTTGGAAATGCTGGTATCTAATTTTATCATTCAGTTTTTCCATATTTCTGTGCTCTTTATCTTATGATGGAACTGTTAAACTTAAATATCCATGTTCATCGGTAATCAACACTGAACGTTCACAGTGCCACGTGCAGAATATGGATGTAAAATAACTAGAAGCTTCATGTTTAGGTAAAACAACTCTAGAAATACAAAATGTACGCTCATCTCTGCACTGCATTATAGGTGAATAGGTACTAAATAGCTGCATTATTCGAGTTCGAGGCATACATTCTGAAAGGGTAGGCTTGAGGAAACATTTGAAATGGGGGGTCTCGTGTGCGGAAGTTTGATGTGAGACTTGAGATAAACAACTGCTGAAATTACTTCTAATGAAACATTCAAATGGTCCCAAGGGACTAATTATGTGTATATCTCTTGTTCCTCTTTAGACTTACTGAAATCTACATATTTTACCATTTTTTTCGTTGAATTTCAGAAACCAGACGACGAGGAGATGGATTTCCTGAATCACGAGGAAGAGTTTTGCCTGCCTCAAAATTTCTTCGTCAAGGAAGAACCATAACTGATTATTTTTGTATAGAATTATATCTCGTTCGAACGTATTTTGTTTGCTCTAATGTTATACGATGCCGGTCATCCAGTCTTTTTCCGTGACTATACAATGTCAGGGTGGTTTTTGCTAATATGTATGAACTTGATTGAAAATCTTAATTAGCATTTGAGGGTTATACCTCAGCAGTGGATGTTGATGTTGCTAAGTTTTGAAACGGTAGATAAACAGAATTGTTATCGGCACTAAAAAAAAATCTGATTTTGCATTTCAAATTTTTTGGAATTAGAAAGAAAAATACACTTCTAAGAGGTGTAGATTGAGATTTTTGGATTGCTAATAACGTTCTCTCGGCTTAAAGTGCATAAAATTCCTCTGTTTCTACTGTTCTATATAGAAACTCTTGGCGGCAATTCTGCCTTGCAATTCTTTGCGGTCAGCGTCTTCGTCCCTTCGGTCCACAGGCGAAATCTTGCATGCAACCAGTTATTTGTCTTCTTCTCTCTATCTCGCACGCACATCAAGAACAATTAACCGGTTATACGGTTGAATCTCTTATCCTAACCGATTTTTTCGTGGATCACAACATAGCGTATTTTCTTTTCGCAGAACAAGTATTCCCAAAGAAAAATTTCCTTTTTGCAGGACAAAGTATTCCCAAAGAAAAAATTATCAATGTTCAAGAAAGCGTAATTTTTTTGCCACCTTTTGTTGAGGGGGATGTCAGTTTTTTTACATTATTTGATCTTTGTCAGCTTTGACGAGAGTACATTTACTCGCTTTTGTTATTAATAATGAACATCGCCACCACAATAATTTAAATTTGAATGAGCTTAAAAAAATTCAAGTAGCGGGTAAATTAAATCAGACTCATTCAATTTCAAATAATGAAGTGACAATGCTCACCATCGTTAACAAAATATATATTATATTGGAAAAATCAAGTTTATCTCAAACTTGCAAGACAAGCAAGGGGACTATAAAAGTAAAAAGAAGATAAAAAGTCTATTGCTTAACATAAGAAGCTTATATTAAAGAACATAAAGAAAAACCGTCAATCCAGAAACAAAAATAAGAACAGAAAATCGATCAAATCCTAATCTTCTTTGGAACCTAGAAGGATCAATATTGTAAAAAAAATATGTCTACGTCCTTGAGTCAAATCCCCTCGTGAAAACTGAGTGAGAAATGCTAAAGGGTCGCGTTTTGCAGAAGTCTTTCTACTTGCTGTTTTCCGGGCTATTTCAGGTAACCCGATCAATGCTGCAAGATTTACTGTGTTTTATCCAAAGTAACAGTTAGTTAGTAGGGATTGATTATTACCGATTAAGCCCCAAAGAAAAAGATAAAAAGCACTTACCTTAGCAGTTGCAGATTCGGCGGCAGGCTTGGTTTCTTCACCCTTGAAGTTGTCATCACCTGCACAAAAGCACTTTCACATTAAGTCTCTTCCATCTGAATTGTGATCCAGAACAGAAACTTCTACCATGCCGGTGCCTGCGCAGAGATACAGGCACCTTTGTATGTGTACCTACGCATGCTTTCGGTCACATACTACCCTAAAAGTTCATACAGTTTTTGATACCTGTATCCACTCACCAACAGCATGCCCGTTGTTGTTTCACATTCATACAAAGATGAGCTGAAGATAAACAGAAGTCTTTCGAAGTCTTTCTAAGTGTACAGTAAGTTGAAAAGGAAAGTTCCTTTATATTGTTTGGAATTAGGAAGGATTAATATTGTAAACGTGTGTTACTTGGCAATTTTGATTAGGGTTTTTTCTGAAAATGGTAAATGCATGTTAATCAGGCATTTAGGTATGCTGTACCTCCGTCTTCAGGCAAGTCAGAGGTCCAGAGAGTGAGGTTGTCTCTCAACAATTGCATGATAAGGGTGCTGTCCTTGTATGACTCCTCACTCAAGGTGTCCAACTCTGCAATTGCCTCATCAAATGCTTGTTTAGCCAAATGGCAAGCCCTACAAGTATCCGATAACAACAAACATCTCAGGAGTTACTTCAACGAAAATAATCAGATAACAGATGTACATTGATACCTCTCAGGAGAATTCATAATCTCATAGTAGAAGACAGAGAAGTTGAGGGCTAGACCAAGACGGATTGGGTGGGTTGATGGGAGATCTGTGTTTGCAGTGGCTGATGCAGCCTGAGAAGACGTGGGAATTGGAGAGCACATCAGATGATAGGCGGTGTAAAGAATGAAACATACATAATCACTGATTAACATCCATTTGTGTTGAAAGTGGTTAAATTAAACATGCCTCGTATCCCTTGAGTGACTGATCAGCTGCCTCTTTTTTGTCCTGATCGGTCTTGAACTCAGAAAGGTACCGGTAATAGTCACCTTTCCTGTAACATGCACGTGACTATTGGTCACAAAAACATTATTAATTTCAAATATAGTATGATGAATGGGACTCACATCTTGTAGTAGAAAACAGTGGCCTCTCCAGAGTTGGAAGAGGGAATCAGGTGCTTGTCTATGATTGACAGAATGTCATTGCAAATCTTGGAGAGTTCCTCCTCCACCTTCACCCGGTAACCCTTGATCAGTTTCACATTGTGCTCATTCCCCTTAGACTCTTCTTTTTGCTCAATGGAAGACATGATGCGCCAAGAGGCCCGTCGAGCACCTATGACATTTTTGTATCCCACAGAAAGAAGATTCCTCTCCTCTACAGTCAGCTCAAGGTCAAGTTTCGCAACTTTCTTCATACACTCAACCATTTCTGCATCATCGAGTAAACATAACAATTCAGAGAGAAACTATCTTCACATACATACTCATTTCCACTCGTTTCAACATTACGCATACAAGTGACGATCAAATCCTAAACCGAAGCAACGACCAATTAACCATCACCGGGTAGATATCCTTCACCCGTTTAAAACCAAATCAAACTAGCAAGCAACCCCACCCACACAGCAAAACACACATTCAATTTCGAACGCCAAAAACACGTGTCCGATTCATTTCCATTTTCATTATTAATCCAAACAATATGTTCCATAATATTTAACAAATTGATCAAAAATTGATCAAATCTAACAAATAATAAAAAATCATTCAGAACTTTATACAACAAATTCTCTAAATTCGATACAAATGCTGAAACATACACAATTTGATCAATGCCAGCTTTGACATATATATATAAAAGTATTTATCTAAATAGCATAATCCATGGGATTTAATTCTCTCAAAGTTCAAACCAACACAATGATCAAATCTACAAACGTAACGGTCGAATAATAAGAAGTTTGAAATCCTCCAATGCAACAAAAATGGAACAAAAACAAAGCCATTGCATCCGTAATTCCATACAAAATTCTGCAAGATCCGATACAATGCTGAAACACTCACAATCCAACATATACATATAATCAGAGTGAGGTGTGAGTGAGAGACCTTCGTAACGCTCGGCCTGCTCGGCGAGCTTGGCCATGTAAACCTGAGACTCTCTCTCCTTCTCGGGCGACGACATCGTTTCGTTTCAGAGAGAGAATGGTCGTTCGAAGATGATGATCAAAGCGAAGACGATGGTGAATTCAACTGACTGAAATAATAATAATTATAATAATAATAGGATTTGGGGGGCGTTTGCTGTTAAACATCGAGCAACTTGCGGGGTGCCCCTGACCAGATCTGGACCGTCCGTTCGGAATGCTTGAAAGAGAGGAGGACACTCGGAGTAGGAAGCGCGCAATGAAATGAACGCCTTTGAATTCTTGCCCCTCTCTCGGAGGGGCTTTTTCGGGATTTTCCACATCTACCAATACCAACATAAGCGATAGAGTTGTAACGTGAGGGATCTTGTTTTCGGCTAAAGCCAAGCTATGGTTTAACCGTAATTAGTTATTAAACTCGTTATTTATAACATCCGAAATTAAAAGATCTTTCGCTTACAAGTGAGTAAGTATACCACCATAATACTAATAACAATGTTGGTATTTGATTTTTTATTGCACGTACAAGACTTGCAAATTTATCATCTGATTTGTGACGTGCTAGACTTGCAAATTCGTCATGTGATTTGTGTTATCCACGTATTAGGCTTGTAAATTTGCCATATATAAGGGAGCGAGTTGAGGTATCAATCCCAAATCAAAGAGAGAAGATATTTTTTTAACGCTACAAATTCCTCTCAAGTCATTAACAAATTGCTTCCGGTATTTCCCAACTCAGCACCTTTTATGATCACACGAAAATGTGTCCAAACTCTTTGATTTTTGGACATAGCAAGGATTTGTTCTTACAAATATTAAAATGAATGAACAAATAAGAAGAAAAAATTGCACGAAGAAAAAAAATGGATGAATGAATTGCTACAAACGCCTTAACACAAAAACATATGAGTTGCAGCTACTTCTGTGCGAAATATTCTAATCTACAGCTTCCACATGCTCACTCCAGTAATGACTCATGAGCGCCTTCGACGTTCTTCGGTTTCTGATCACAAATCACATTTTCTAGCCAGATCATAATCTGCTAATGAACACAAAAATGACAGTGAATTCGTGATTTACCCAAACCCCACATCGCTCCTCGCAAGTTGAGGCTCAGTGAAAAGTACCCTGCATCCGTTCTAAACCTCCTACGTTCAAGGG
The DNA here is from genome assembly GCA_024362995.1 of Heteromeles arbutifolia. Lineage (NCBI taxonomy): Eukaryota > Viridiplantae > Streptophyta > Magnoliopsida > Rosales > Rosaceae > Heteromeles > Heteromeles arbutifolia. The sequence goes on from JANCRC010000021.1 coordinate 3,971,831, forward strand.
CTGATAACTTAGTGCCACTAAACCAAGAGACTGGCCTGCCTTGCGCAAGCCAAATTTGAATTTTCGAAAGACGAGAGAAGTTACCAGAGCAAAAGAGGAAAAACAATTGTACATGTCCGCAATGATGGCTTCCGAGGTAAAGTGATCATTTTTTTACGAACGGCTTTTGGCAAACAAGTAGTCGTTGGTCACTTCCATTCTGAAGGTCAATCACCCTTGCTTCCCAACGTATTTGTGTAGCAAACACGCGCGCCATCTCTATAGCTCCCACTTTATCACAGAGAACAACCCATCCCTGCCAAACGGTCATAAATTCATGTCCCAAAATGATCAATTTCACACATAACACGGAAATATTAAAGGTTAACAATATAAGCAACAGAGGAAAATAAAAATACCTCAGGTCGCAGAATCCGGTCCATCTCCAAGAATAAGTCCATCATGCTGCACCTCTCTGAAGAGAGATGTGAGAGCAGCCCATTCTCTGAAGAGAGATGTGAGAGCAGCCCATTTGCATGCAACAAATCATATGTTCGAGGATATGTAGGGAATGGTTCACACCTGTACCGATAGATAGATCACAACTACAACGCTACTCAAGAAATTTATATTGCAGGCACAATTTTATAGAAAGGGGAAGAGCATAGGATATAAAGAGCACAAATGAGTCCTAGTTTTTTTACATTCAAAGTTTGCCAGCCTTAATTAGAGTTAACCATTCTCAAATTTCTTTTTCCTCGTAAAAACAGTGCATTTGCGCCACACAGAAAAATCTGCTAGTATCAAGTTATTAAGAGTTTCTGAAGAGACTGAAACCGACTTACCAGTCATGCAAAACACCAGCAAAACCTTGATCTAGAATGAGAGGAAGTGTGTCGGGAGCATTGACAGGCACGACATTCATCACCCACACTGATTTTCTTTCCTCCAGAAAAGCAGCATTTAAACCCCCATAGTGAGCACTCATGTCCATCACATTGCGTAGCATGTTGAATGGAGGTAATGGGTCTTCATCGCCTGGTCTCTTCGGATGGTCGGAAAATATCAAGGGTGTAAGCAAAGACCAATAGTTCTTCAGAGCTGATCTCCAGACCTGTAAGTCTTCAAAGAAATCTTCAGGTTGAACTCCTGCAAGGGTAAAAGGGTATCAATACGCTGGCAGAGCACATGAAGCGCAGAACTGAATGATAATGGAACAATACTTTCCATGAACTTCAATCTCAGCTGAGCTCAATCGATGAGGACTAGAGGACCTATTTCGGATTGGAGCCCAGCGTTTGCTGGTGGTCCCACTTATACATGATACGAGAGGCTTATAATATGATCGAACGTCGTGCCCTTCATTACAAACTGGTAGAGCACCCTGCTTGCTACAATAAAGCACAGAAAGAAAAGCATTTCTAATGTTCTTTTCAGTGGAAGACAAATGAGCGGAGCTCTTGGATTACACTAGCTCAATAGTGCAGTGCAATTCAATGCCAAAGCTTTAAACAGTACTGAATTTTCAAATGTCAAACTAACAATTATCCACAAGAGATCCTCACCGAGATGTATAGCAATCAGAATCCACAGTTTTCTGCCAGATATATGTTTCATATTGCTGAGCTTTTAGAGTCCAACAGACTTTCGGGGTCAATTCCTCCATTGTTGTGACCATGCTATTCTTCATGCTCAATGAACTTCCATATGGTTGGCTTGTCGATGAGGTTAAAACAAAGTAGCCTCCGGGCTTGAGTACCCGGTCAACTTCTAAAAGCAACATCCAATCTGATTCAAGAATTAATTAAGAATCCATGAGAGGAATCGTTTTTGGAAAAAGCAAAGGGCAACTCCAAAGGAGAAATATGCGCAATGAAAATTCCAGTTACCTTTTTTGTCCCAAACAATACCGCATTGAGCACAATGAACCATTTCAAACGACAATGCTGGATATGGAAGCTGTCTTGTAATGAAGTTGCCAATCATTGCTGGAAGACCTCTCTCAAGGGTCAACTGAACTTGACTGCCAGTTGCCTCATATGCCGCGATACAAATAGCCATTACATTCAGTGATACTAAATGAGCTCCAAAACTACCAAAACCGCAACCAATATCCAGTGCAGTTTGCACCTGTAGTTTAACGTAGATATACTTAAAATAAATCTTGCACAAGTCAGACTTTGCATGTGACACAAACAAGAAGCAAAAGTAGCATGGTTTGTTTTGCTTCAGGCATAATCTTAAATTTTGGGCTATGAGACAACAGCAGAGATATGTGTTAACAAATTCTAGCCTCTTTGAAATCTAAGAGTCACACTGCCCAAGAGAAGTAAAAATTGATAATTACGACTGTAATTCACAAAGAAGACTTACACCCGCTTGAAGAAAGTCAGAGTCACTTTTCAAACCTAGCATCTTCGCAATTTGAAGAGAATAATCCTTGACACCATCAAAAATCAGACCATCCTCAGAGTGAAAGGCAATTTGATTTTCTTCTAGCAGCATCAACCTGAATATTTTGTCAAGAAGTTAAAAAATAATTATGTACAGATATAAATATTCACTTGCAACAAAAAATACGAAAACAGCATAAAAACTAATTCAATTTGTAAAGAGTTGAGAAATGTAAATGTTTTAATTCACAGTTGAGACATCACTATTTAAAAGCGGCCAAATATATAGCTTTAACTGGGAAGCACCTTTTGGTCATGCTTCCAGATGAAAGAAATTGGTCCTTGGTTATCTTCACGTTTGCACTCCATATCACATCCCTACCAGCTGGCCACCTCAAGGGGATCTTATAATCCTTAGGAGGGCGAACCAGACACCGTTCTCTGATTCTTGATACTTCACAATGCCGATCAAACTCCTCCCCATCTTTAAACCCAGCTAAAACGTTTGCTGAAACATTGTAACAAGGCACATGATTTTCTCTTTCTTTGCCACAAAGGCCAAGCTCTCTTTGTCGACTAGCCCCCAGTGAGAGAGACCTCAGCTCCAGATAATCAACCGCCGCTTGCTCCTTTAGCCTCCTATAGTTTGTATATATGTTGGGTACTGAAGTGGGAGTTAAAGAGTCAAATGTATTTGAAGAAGATGATCCCAGCACTGCAACTAGTGCGAGTACAATAACACCACACAAGAGTAACCAATTGAGTGGCGGTCTAGGGCCAAAAATGAGGGAGAGTTTACTGAACCAGGAGCTTCTCATGTCCAAATCGTGAAACCCCGACTTTAGAATTCCAAAATAACCCCTGCTAAATTACCAAGCACTTCAGCTTAAATCTCCAAGAACAGCGAAAACCATAACCTATCATAACATACAAAGCTTGTATATATATTTCCGTGAATCCGGACAATTCCTACAAGCATTGAAACAATAAATTCCACTTCTTCCACAACAACATATGCAATTCTTCGCTTTCTGATCGTGCCATCAGACTCATAAATCAGTCTGTAAATCCGTCGCGATCCTTACTTAGACACAAAGTTAAGATAACAACCCAACACAATTCAGTAGTCAATTATGAACCAGAAAATTCTAAACCTTCCCACGGGAATTTAACGCCAAATTCGTAAAGAAACGGGTAATGACAAGTGTTGAGCTAAAGATCAACCTGCAACAAAATCCAAAGATCCACAAAATCAAATTCCTAACAATAAATGTCCCAAAAACATAAATTCCCATTTGGGTGCTGAGAAAAGTACAAGTAAATCCCACAACAGAATCTACTGAAAAGATTCCAAATTCGCTTCTCAATTTTCCACCCTTTTCCCAGCAACCAAACAGAGCATTAGCTCAAAAATAAATGCCATGACTTTCCATTTTTACAGATCACTGACCAATCCCAGATCCCGAAATGGAAAATCCTTCCAACTCAGATCCAATTAAAAGATAAATCAAACCAATCATCCAACATAGAACAAAAAGGAATGAAATCCAAAAAAAGATTTCGAATTTAATAACGAAAACAGAAACCCATTTCCCAAAACTGATAATTATTAGGGTTTTGGGGAAATGCTTACCGGTTTTGGGTTCGTTGAAGGGTGGAGATTCAAAGCCTCAAAACAGAGAAAGAGTCTGGCTTTAACGTGAGTCCAAATTTATAGGAATTCTAGTTTTTTTTTTAATTATTATTATTTTGTGTTCGTGTTGGAGTTTAATTTATAACTTGATCCTTAATCAGATCCTGACGCTCGCTCATTTAGACAGAAAACAATAATTAATTTTGCAACGAAATTGAATTAATGGGAAATCATTGTTATTTATTGTGTCTTGCACTTTTTATTTACATTTTTTTTAAATTAACTTTGGTTGTTGGTTGTTTTATTCCTACGCCATGACGTAAGCAAACACTAGAACTAACCGTCGAGATATAAAAATAATATAATTGACGGCTGCGATTCAGCCGTCACGGTAACTGGATTAATTAGTTTTAATCACTATTTTTTATTGCTAATCACACTCCATTTGGCTAATTACTATCCCAGAAGAAGATAATCCTCTACAATAATTCCAATTTGTTCATTCTTGGAGGGAAAAGAAAATTACACGTCACATCCGTTTGGTGCGGTGCAAAAATGGAAAACGGTTGCGTTTTGGAACCAACCAACCCCATGTGGCCAAACCAAAAGAATCCCATCCCTCAACCATTTGGGATTGATTGTGGTTGTGTTAAGCGTTTCGGTTATGTTTGACAGAAAAATTTAATAGTGCTAATGAATTTAAGAAGTCTTTATTGTAAAATATCACCTACTAAACCACAGTAAGCGGTCTAGTGGTAAGGAAACGGACTGCAGCTCTTTAATAAATAAAAAATTATGGGAGGTCAGATTCGATGCTCCTAGCTGGTGAGTCTACTTTACTCTAGCCACAGATAAGGTGAAATTTCTCATGATTTTTCTAAACTCCGAATAAATAGATAATCGTAGCTTGACAATCCTTATCCTCCTTTTTAAGAATATTGTTTCTAGAAAAGGTAAAAATACTTTAGGGCATCGTTTGGAGATTTACTTGTGCCATATTTGAGATTATATCTAGAAAAGGTGAAAGTACTAAAAGCATTTTTTATTATGGTTGGTAGAAAAATTTAACAATGTTCAACCGCTTATGGGTCAATGAAACATTTTTTTCAAAGAATCACTAGGAAAAGCACATGAAGTTTATATAAAATTTTCAACATGTTTTTAATAAAAAGTATTTTTGCATAACCGGGTTTACAATTCTTTTCTAAACAGGGACTTGTTGGTGTCCACCTTTATGAAGGTCGAAAAAGCTATCAGAGGAATTTATGTCTTTCTTTGTTCATCATCATGCGATTCACCAACTTTAGAAATTGAACTTAAGACGTGCCGTGTAAAATGTGCCTGAAATTCATCTCAACCACTGGGTCACCCCGTGAGCTTAATCGGGTTTTTAACTAAAATAAAATACGGAATTGGTAGGTGCTAGTGGGTAACCAACTTTGGAATTGGATCCTTGCCGAATCCCCTCCCTGTGGATCCTAAGGATCAATGCACGTAGATCGTTGATTGAAAATCATGCGGCCATAATTTTTTCCTTTTTTATATTTTTCACGCAAAACGAAACTGCTTTACTTTTAAAAATATAAAAAATATTTAATTGAGACGTCACGATTTTTTATCAACGATCCATGTGCGTTGATCCCTAGGATCCCCGGGAAAAGGATCCGGCGAGGATCCAAATCCACCAACTTTAATGGCTACCATCGTTATACTTAATAAAATAAAGATATGAGTAGTGGAGCTACTTTTGCAAATTTGGAGCCTTTCTAGTTAAGAAATATATATTATTTTTTTTGCCAAATCTGCAGATCCAGAGTGGTGCAGGTAGAATATTAGCTGTGACAAATCGTAGTGGGTTAAGCCCACGTTTTTTATCTTTTTTATTTTCTACCCAAAGATTTGCCCTAATAGGGATTAGAGAGAAGATTCTTGTTCAAGAAAAAAATTGACAGCTTTAATTCCATGTGGCTCTCAGGCTTATTCTCTGTCTGTATAAATAATGCCCTTGAAAAAACAAAACTATATAAATAATTTAATCCAGAATTTTCAGACAATTTCGATCCCATAATCCTCTTGAAAGACTTTATCAGCAACTACCAATAAACAAAATCGATCTGCTCACGTTCGAGGCGGACAAAGAATCTCTAGCAGATTTCGGGCTATGCCGTTTCTGAAGAAAGTTGAGGTTCTATCATAAAACCAATTGGCAATATAAAGAGTAACCCAACTTTTTATAAGCCCATGCAAGGTCCATTCTCCTATCAATGTGGGACTCATTCTCAACCCCTCACGTGTAGCGAATTTTCAAGCAACACGTGGACAAAACAGCGGGATGACGTGGAGCACGTGTGTCCGTTTGACTTCACACATGGGACAACTTGCTCTGGTACTATGAAAAAAGTTGAGGTTTCATCGTAAAACCAATTGGCAATATGAGAAGTAACCCAACCTCTTATAAGCCCATGCAAGGTCTCTCCTCCCATCAATGTGAGAGTCATTCTCAACAGTTTCCATCAAGTTATTAACTACGAAACACAACGTGAGAATACTAAGAACGAAATTGCAAGTACGAAAAAGAGGAGCTTCCAAGTAATACATTGTCGGATTTGCAGTTCAGTGTGGTGAATAAGTGACATTGGTATAAGTCTAGGCAAAAAACAGTACCAGTTCCCGTCGGTTGAAGCAGGAATGATTCGTCTATGTTTGCTAGCAGAAGATAACTGAAGAAAACGCCCCGAAAACTTTAACATCATCCTTGCTTTCCGCCTTCAAGCAGTTTCTAGTTCCCTGTTCAAGTAATCAACAAACATCCTCTTTGCACTGTATGCATCAGAAGGTGGCGGTCGCCCGCTTAAACTGGTCTGCCCTGTCAACTTAATGAAAGTTCGCCGCAGCCTACCAAGTTCTGGAAGGCCAACTGATCTTGAAATGTTGATAGGTGGCAACCCCGCAACAGAAACTCCATTTAAAGGCCCTCCAAGTGCCTGCGATTGTGCTTCCACAATAGCACTGATCACCTCCTGCGTTGCTCTGTCCAACTCATACAGAGAATTTGCATCGGAAAAACATGTGTTCTGTGTTGCAATAGTTGGCTGCAAAGTTTTAACATCCCGTGACTTTGAGTCTGCCTTCTTTGTCAAATACGAAATAGCATCTAGAATGGCAGCAGCTTTTTCTATTCCCTCTTTATGTGGCCATAACTCAAACAACGGGGAGTCCCACCGATTTCTTCTCTCTGGTGTCTCAAACCTTCTCACCAAATCTTCAAATATCTTATCATTATAAGCAGCTTCTCCCTTCTCTCTGCGCTCTTCATTCCATTTTCTGCAATGGGCTTCATCAGCATCGCAAAATAATACACAGTATCTGATTCCCGCTGCACGAGCCAAACACCACAACTCGTACCTGTAACCCTTGATGCTATTCAAAGAATCTACAATTATAATACTGTCTTTTGACACTGATCTATCGACTTCAGATCTTAGCACTCCTCTTAAATTCTTCTCCGCAGGCATATTGGCATAGCTCTCATTGCGATCAAGATGAAAGGACGTCTCATCAATAACCCTAACGATTTGATTTGATCCCGATTCTTTGAGAGCCTCAGCCAGGCAGAGCACAGCCTTTGACTTCCCGCTGCAGGGTTGTCCACAAATCACAACCAATGCCATTTGCAGAAGAATATACCTTCGTCTAAGTAGACAAAATAAATCCCAACTTTTCGAAATTCAGAAGCAACTCTCCAATAGCTGCTGGTTCACATACACATTGTTAACGATAACCGCGAATTGACCAGAATTACCATCGTTCTATAATCATATTCCAACAAACAAAGCTATAAACCATATCTGAAAGGGATATCATATTCAGATGTGAGGCGATTTTCGTTAAAATATTTCCGTTGTAGTGAAATTACAATTCAATCGGCACTCTCGGAGCTGGTAACGAACACCAAATCAGAAAATGAGATGAATTCAAAAAACAAAACTATGAATTATCAATTCTCAACCAGCATTCAAACAAAGCCTCCCACTTTCCACTTTCCAGACTGAAAACCTTAATTAACGATTAGAACGAACATACAAGAACTCTATACGGAAATTAATACGAAAACAACAATTAAAAACCCTACAAACTGAAGAATCGACAAAATTAACTCAAATAAAACGAGATTAAGAAGCGATTAATTAACAAAGCATTCATGCATAAGCACAAAAATGGAAGAAAGCGAGAAATACGGAGCTTGAAAAGCACCTGTTCGACGAGAAGAAGAAGACGATTTCAGATGGAACTGGAAGGAGTCAAACGACTCATACAGTTCGGTTTGAAATTGGAGACAGAGTCTGTAGTCGCACTGCAACGCCAGAGGAAGAAGGGATTCGGGAAAAGGCCAAACGACGTCGCTCCGATGCATTTAACATTTCAAACAAATTATTCTCTTCTTGGGTCAATTCAAACAAATTATTATTATTTTTTCTTTTTTTCTAAAAGAGAGGTAATTGGTGTCAAGTCACGGTTATCCACTTCTTTCAGGGACCGAACCTCATTTGACCACAAGTCTGGCTTCCATATTATAGCGGGTTTTGAACTCATACCTCCCGTTTTTAATTTTAAGAAAACTCTCGTAATCTGTTATTTAACACTAGGCCATTAATTCAAATAAATTATTCGGTTGTGCCATATTTTCACCAACCCAGACCCCACCCCACCAGGACCGGTGGGAATGTGATTCGGCGGCGGTTAATATTTTGAATTTTGATTCGGTGCTGCTGCAATTCTCCGTTTACTCGGACACAATATTTGCGTGGGGCGGTGAGAGAAGTAATTGTAACAGTTCATTTCATCTCACGTATCTCGTGGAAAGACGTTATAAAAGCGAAGAAATTCCGTCGTATTCTTTCAAAATCCTACCGCTATAAAAACCCTAGACACACAGTTTTCACCGTCCCCTCCGCCACTCACAATCTAATTTCCCCTCTCTCTTTCTATCTCTGGTTTTCGGCTCCGACTGGTACGAAATCCCGGTAAGTTTTTCATCCCCTTTTGGCTTTGCAATTTTTTTAAATTTAATTCTCGCACTCTCTTCTGTCCTCGTCAATCTAGGAGCTTTGATTATGTCGTGGGATAAAATTTCACGGTACCATATTTTAAATTACTTTAGTGTACGGATAGGAAATTCCAATTTGAGTCATCTAGCATAAATATTTGGTTTGATTGCTGGTTTTGGTCTCGCCCGACTTCACACTTCTCGGATTTGGTGTGAACATACACGGTGTGGAAACCCAATCCAAAGACGGATTTGTGTCTCAATGGACAGGCACCCCACACAAGAGAAGTGGGACCAGAGGGCGGTAGGATCAAAATGTATGTGCTGAGTCGTAGTGTGTATTTTGATCTCATCTGACTTCATGCTGGTCTAATTTTAGTTCTTTTAAAGAAGATTTTCTATCCTGTATAGGACACTAAATATAAGAAAGTGAGACCGAAGGGCGGGTGGTACCACATACAGGGGCTTAGATTTTAAAGAATTTTAACGAAAAACTCTCGGTACTGTTCATTTTATGAAAAACCACATTTTTACGCTAAAAAATCAATTATGATACTATTCACTTTGCCCTTTATTTTGTCCTTATCGTTAAAACTTAAAGTTTTCAAGCCATTTTCATTAGTTTTCTTAGATTTTATGCGTGGTTGGACGATCATATGGTGATCTGATCATCCGTACCTAAAAATTTCATGTATATCCACTCCCAAGAGTTTCAACTATTCTAGATCTAGTAAGTACCATGGGATTCGATTATTAAGTTAGTGGATCTGCATTATGAATCGAGTCTTCCGACTTTATTTTTACTTAGCTAACTTTTCTGAGCTTGAGACCAGAATAGGAGTCAAATTGTTTTACGTCTAATTCAAACCAAAATCTATAAATTGGGTAATTAAATCCAGAAAAAAATGGGATACGCGCGCTAGAATTCATTACGTATTCCTATTTTGATTACTTTAGCTTCTCTATATATACATGCATATGTGTATGTATAGGTTCCCAAAAACAAAGGTTTATCCCACAACTCAGAGAGCTCAAAACTCAAACCGTGACAGAAAATATCAACTGCGTCATTGTCCTTGTCTTCCTCCATGGCATCCTCAGCTTCCTCGCAGTCCGCTGACAAGTACGAGGGGTTTGATCTGTTGAAGTGTTCGACCGTCCAAGAGGGGAAGAAAGAAGCGGAGGTCAAGTTACCGTTAGGGTATCGATTTAATCCCACCGAAGATGAGATCGTTGTGTACTTTCTGTTTAACAAGATTATGGACCGCGCAATGCCTACCTACGGTCTTATAAAAGAGGTTGATGTGTACGAGTATGATCCCAATCAGCTGCCGAATGGTGAGTTTCCGATTTGATTGTTATTTTGTACTACTATTGAGTTCAGTCCATGTTTTACGTTCAAATCTAGTTGCTTATCGTTCTGTGACTCGCAGGTGACTTCAAACACAATGCCGGTTGCAATGCGGCCTATTACTTCGCCAACAGAGAACCCTTTGACGCTAGTGAAGGGAAGATAATTAAGACGGCTGCAAACGGTGGTTACTGGAAGGTGATTGACGATGAATATGAGGTTTTGTTCAAGGATAGCGAAGTAATCGTAGGGTTTGAAGCCGTCATGAACTTCTACGAGGGGAAGGCGCCAAACGGGAGCAAAACTCCCTATGTCATGAACGAATACAGGCTCAATCTGCGTGTGGTACCTGCTCATGTGCTGAATGACAGCATTAGGAATAAGGTACGGACTGTAAACTACGTATAAAAGCTCTTATGATATGCTTTTGTTTTAGGTTGTGAATTTTGTCCAAATTGTTTGGTAAGTGACATTTTTTGTTCTCTTTGTTTCAGATTGAGAGGTACGTGGTATGCCGAATTATAAACGAGGAGGTTTCGAATCAGCCCGTTATCGACTACAAAAAGGAATCTCTCGAGCTTCTTTTGAAATATGCGTCTGCCGGCACCGTTAAAGACGGAGAACCAAAATGATATGGCAGAAACGGCCTAGTCCTTCATTGAAATAGCAAATGCAGCTCCTTTGTTTTGATGTTTTTTCTTCTAGCGTTATATAGATATAGCAGAACAGTATGTAGACATTACTTTTGGTCTAATATTTGACTTGACGCAAGAGAAGTTTTATCGAGAAGTTTTTTAGTGTCGCAACTCACAAGATGTTACAAATCAACCGGTCGAGAGAGTACAGAATTCTAGTTAAAATGAATTCGTATAATTGCAAGAGTAGACAACCAACAGGTTTCATGACCGATCTGCACTCATCATCATGTTATAACACGTCGAGAGAGTTTACAATTCTGATTTAAAGTATTCAACCAAAACAACATCGAGAGTTCAATGTAGCATAATGAATCCGTATATAATTGAAAGTATTCAAAATTAACAAAATATTGTGACCAAATCAACAAACTACGAACGATCTAAAATACTCGGCAAGAACATTCTCATTTAGATTACGACCTGTAGGTGAAATAAAGAAACGAACAAATACATAAAGTAAATGGAGTTGTTTGAGAAAACATGACATGAGTAGAGGCTTTACCTATAAACACTATCTTGTTCGTCTGAGTTTCTTCCGTTTTCCAATCACGAGTTGACACAATCTCATATATCTCCTTCACTCCCTGCCATTATCAATGAAAAAAGGTTGCGTAAATAACAAGACCTGGTAATAGCACACAATTCACCATATAAGTACAAGACCAACCTGCAAAGTATGTATTTGCAGCATAAGACTCAACTTTTCAAGATAAGCAGTCGCATAATTTGATATCGAACAGTACCTGCAAAATGTGTAATTGATATGAATTATGAGCGCTCAGAACCCCTTTGCAGCGGTATACATCCATGTCATGTTTCTTCTCCCAAAGAATCTCCTCAATCCACAAACGAACCTTTTGAACAAGACCATCAGATAATGACTGATACATACGATTACTGTTCATTTTCGAAAAACTGCAGCAACGAGAAATAAGCATCCACTATCTTTGAGACCACAGTTTTAGCCGCAGAAATTGTAAATAATTCATTACTGTTGCTTTTCTCTACCTACTATATAACCTTAGTTTATAAACAATTGATGTTAGTTGCCAGAACTTCATTGTCCAATCAATTTTCACAGATGAATAATATAATCATACTAACAACGATGTAATGATGAATGCTAACCTTTCTGAAAAGTTGTCAACACAGCACTAAATAGTTAACAGTATTTGATTTCAAACAACTCATATCATAACTATTTCACAAGAATACCTTTTCAAGATCAACCTGCCGTGGCTCGGAAATGCATAAAGTTCGGACACCACTATCATGAAGATGATGCTAACTGGGTAGCATGCTGAGAAAGAAAAAGTTTTTTGAGTAAAATTTGAAGATTATTAGAAGACCGGTATGAACTACAAATACAAGCAAACAAAAAAATGGAGATTCGCATGACTCACCGTGGCATCATAGGCCCAACAGTCCAATATATTGGACAGGTCAACTTGACCACGGACAGAACGGATGATACTAGCAAGTGAGTTAATACTATGTATTTCCTTCTCCAGTTCCTCCAGAAAATCCGCAGAACCCTCTGGAGAAACCAAATCAACCTTGTTAATAATAATAACATCCTACAACAAAAAGCCAAACTCATAAGATATGAAGAGCAAGCACAATACAATCCAGCATAACAATACAAAGTTGAAACCCAAAAGAGAGAGAGAGAGAGAGAGAGAGAGAGAGAGAGAGAGAGCACTAGAATAGAACAGATATGAGTAAAACTACCAGTAACAAAAAACCAAGTCTGATAAAGCTAACCTATTATACAATCGTCTTCATTTTGCATCCAAAATAAGTCATAAGGAGACCATACTGCAAATGCAATCTGAAGATATGCTTCAGGAAATGAAGATGAGATTCGATGCTCACTGAGCTGAAAACGGAGGTTCTTGGCATCCACGACATGTTACAGAAATTGATGAATAAACCTTTGCTACTAACATAGTAAATATAAATCACATAGCTTCTCTGGAAATAGAACTTAACAAGTTCAGCTAGTATTTAAAACACAGAAAACAGTGGAACCGACAGAACCTAACTAACATACCATGTGCATCTACACTTAGTGCAGCTAAGTAAGCATTTAGCAAGACAAGTTCCAAACTTCAAATGGTGCTCCAATACATAATATTATAACTCAAAACCCCATAACCAAATTGCTAGAACCTTAATACAACAATGGCATGTAACGCATCCAATATTAAAACTAACACAAAACTCAGCAACAAACTAGATAAACGAATCGTAACTCACAGTGATAATTGAATCAAGCATGACAGATGATTCTAGATTATCATCCAACCACAGAACCGAAGCAAGCGGAGCGGGGTTAGCTAACCCAGTAGTCTCCAGAAATATATGATCAAGTCTACAACCAAAGCAAACCAAAAACCCACGTCTCAAATTTCATCATAATCTCAATCAAAAATAATAATTTCAATAAAACATACAAATTTCAATGTAGTTTTACAAAACCTTTCCTTTCTCTGAACAAGTTGCTCCAATGCCTGCACCAAACTGTGCTGAACAGTGCAACAAATACACCCATTTGCTAACTCCACCCACTCTTCGACAAGCGCACCGCCATCTCCTTCGTTAATCATCGCTCTCTCCACGCCAATTTCCTCACCGAACTCGTTTAGTATCACAGCAATTCTCTTCCCGTGTTGGGAATTCAATATATGATTAACCCAATTCAAAAACCAACAAAAACACACTTAAAGCTCTAATCTTTTCCAGAAAATGGAAAAATATAGCAAAAAAGAAGTGAACTTACGGTGGATTTTCCGGCTCCGAGACAGCCGGTGATGACGGTGACGCCGACCGACACGTCGTCGTCTTTGTGACTAGATGAATTGGGTTGCTGCTGAGAGTAGGGTTCCAGGGGTTGGTCGGATTTCCATGGCGAGAGGTGGAGCTTCTTCATCGTCTTCCATTTCTTTTCCAATCCCGGGAAATTCACAGGTTTAGGATCCTAAGTTTGAACTTGAATTAAGCTAACCCACTGGGCCCATCTGGGTCATGGTCTTAGTTTGGGCCTTCATGAGTATACGTTCTCCATTTCCATCTTCTATGGGTTTTTTTGTTGGGCTTCAGTACACCTCTTAACCAAAATGAAAAAAAAAATGGAACTTTAATGAAAATCTTCCAGTACTGTTTATTTTAAAGAAAAATCACATTTTTACACTAAAAAATCAATCCTGGTATTATTCACTTTACCTTTTATTTTGTCCTTATCCTTAAAACTCAAAATTTTTAAACCATTTTCATTAGTTTTCCTATAAAAAAAAAAACATGAAAAATAGGTGCAAATGAAGCTCTCAAATTTAAAAAATTACACACAAAAAGTCACTGAAACGACAATCTAGTAGTATTCTTATATAAGTGCGAGGTCAAGTTCGACTTACCCTGACAAGTTCGATAATACATGGCGTATAGTGTAGTTTAGCCTAAATATTCTCCGATATCATTTTTTTAACCATTAGCCCACGTATCAAATATTAATTTGAACAAATACTACACTTGACCTCAGCCAAAAAGTCAAGAAAGGTATTATATGCCAGTATTTTATTTTTATTTTTATTTTTTTTAAATAAGCATACATTTCTACAGTATCACCATATGCTGAATGTAATTATAAGATTTAAAGATTTTTTTTTGAGAAATTCTTCTTCAAGTTTATTTCATTGAACCAGTCTCTCTAGGTGTATCAGCTAACTGGTTTAATGAGTAAAACCAAATAAACTCACACACAAAGCAGTATTATACTTTAAACTAAGGAAAACTAATCTAAATTGGAATGAGATATTTGAAACCGAGTGGGAGCCCACGTATGCAAAAATGATGTAGCATTAGATTTACATTATGGTCACTGTTTGGTTCAGATAATTACTTGATGGGCGGAATTACTCCTCCGGACTATGAGGATGAGGAGGACAATGCTTGTTCGGAAAACAAATAGAGAGTGGAGATGGTGAGGTCTTTGCATTGGTTCAACAGTTGGGGTGGCGAACAAAAACATTGAGCAACTCCAGCGTTGCAAAGGTCCCTTAGGGCAACTCACTATTGAATAGCCTCCAGTGAACAGTAACTACCTTTAATGAACAGTAACTATCTTTTGTATATCCACCCCTAACTGAATAGCCATGGCGATAGGGAATAAAATATTAGTATTTTTTATTTTATAAAATAATAAAAAATAATTTTATTTGTAATTTTGGATAGAATTTTTAATCGGTCTCGTTGTACCACGTGTCATTTAGTTATGCAATTTTTTTAGACGTATGATTTAGTTATGCAATTTTTTTTTATAGAAGAATTTGAAAGATAGATTAATGGATGGTTATGAAATTCAATAAAGGGAAACAATATAGGGGTTGAGATTGACTTTGTACCCTAAAGGTTCCAAGTTCCACCTGTCATACATGCAAGATGGCTATACTTGTGAATAAGCCACCTAACATGCATTGGTTCCAGGGAGTCCCCTCACTTCCGCAAACTCTCTCTCTAGCACAGTGGCAAACTAGCCACCATCACCACCATTTCCTTGAGTAATTTAAACTCAAAACCTTATATCTCGAATCTATGGAGCATGTGGAACGCGACTGTGGTCTTGCATGCACCATCGGTGCACTGTGAGACATAGTGTCGTCGAAGCAGACAATCCAAGCTTCCAAACCCAATCTTGGCGACAAACTTCGATGAGAAACCGTTGAATTCAAAGTCGGCTAGGAGTCCGATGAGAAACTGTTGAATTCAAAGTCGACGCGCGGGAGATGGAGTGGTCGAAGGTCAGAGATCGAGTGTGGCGAGGTGGCAGTGGAGACGAAGCTGGGGAATGAAACGCCCGAATTTTTTCTTTCTTTTTTTTTTTGTATAAATTTTTTATTAGTTTTTAATTTTTAATTTTTTTTCGAATTTTTTATTAATTTTTTACATTTGTTATTTAATTTTTTTAATTTTTTATTAATTTTTTTCATTTTTTTATTAATATTTTATATTTTTATTAATTTTGTTACGTGGCTGACATCACCAAGACGTCAACCTTGCATCACTTGGCCCTCGGGCTCTCGGGCCACCGATTCGAGCTGGGCCTCTCATTCAGGCCCCCCCTCGCCTGCCCAATTGCCTTCTGGGTTGGAGCTTGCAGCTCTGGCTATTGGGTTGGTGAAGTCGCCGGTCCATCGAGCTAATTGTCCCGATGGAGTTGCTCTTATAGTCTATAGATTTGCATAAACTTAAAGCCAAACAAAACTACTATTTTTGTTCACGAAATCATATTGCCTTAAATTAATAGGAAAACTAATGAAAATGGCTTGAAAACTTTGAGTTTTAATGATAAGGACAAAATTAATGGTAAAGTGAATAGTACCAGGATTGACTTTTTAGTGTAAAAATGTGGTTTTTCGTTAAAGTGAACAGTACCAGGAGCTTTTCGTTAAAGTTCCCGAAATTAATTTACTTGCTTGTATGGTTAAAACATATTGCATTGCTTCGAAGTTCAAATCACTTTTGGATGCATGAATTCAGCATTCTGGATTAACTTTAGACTGGTTTTGAAGTGCTTTTAAAATTATTGAAAATAGTTTTAGATTCAAAAAACGTTTAAAGTGCTTCTTGTAAGAAGCACCAATTATGTGCTTCTTTCAAGAAGAACTTTAAGTAATTTTCCAAAATTTACTTGCATTTTTACTAAGGATTGGTTCCAAAAATATTTTCACTAAAAACGCTTTTAGCCATTTAAAAAACACTTCCAAACGAGCTCATTAATTCCTAATTAAGGAACACACTTGACCAAACAATTTCCTAATTAAGGAACAAATTACATGATAGTTTCTAATCAAATTATTCAATACTTGTTTAATTGTAAACAAACAACTATCTTCCTTAGATTATAGTCCATATTTTATGGAAGAGTATTGTTTTGATTTTTTTTATTTTTATATACAAACGATACTGAGGGAGCAGAAATTCGAACTTGAAACTTAAAAGCACATTCCAATTGTTTACATATATTTCTCACCTATTTTGTATCCAAATGATGTGAGATACAGTTTGTCATTGGTTGGCGACGATTAAACCCACTTTAGACCGAAATACCAAAGGTATCCAATATGCGGAGTTAAATATGCATGTCATAGCTGGCTAATGAAGATTATTCAAAAGCAGCCACAATACTACAACAACAAAAATCAATCAAGCGTTATCTCATTAAGTAGGGTCGGTTGTATGAATCTTAGAACTTTATTGTACTCGATTTTGGGTAAAGTATTCCGTTATCTCCAAATACTTCATATCTTTTCTTATAGTCTCTTTCAAAGTCTTATTAGGTTTTCCTCTACCCTTTTTACCTTGAGCCTCCATCTCATAGTCGCATCTTCTAACTAAATCATCTTAACCGATTTTCTCTCATCTTATTTTCAACTGCGGCCACTTCTACTTTACTTCGGATGTCTTCATTCTTAATTCAATCATTTTTCGTGTGTCAACATATCCAACGAAGCATTATCATTTTTACAACACTCATTTTTTGCATGCATTACTTTTTAACCGACTAATATTTTGTGTCATAAAGCAGCGATGACCTTATTGTTGTCCTATAAAAATAGACACAATATTAAACATTATAAATCAATGTCATCATATGTCGGTGTGGCTGTATATCGGTTACGTAAAAGGCCATAAAAGGTTAGAACAAGTTTCCAACATTTCCATGGGCACACATGCTTTAACCGTAAAGAAATTACATCTTGCCGTGAATAAAACTGGTTGGTCAGTTTATCGTATGTCACGCATACAATATTCCAATTTTGTTTGCTTGTTCAGTTAAAAACTTAAAAAAAGGACTTACCATCAGTACACCCTTCATATTTTGGTATGGAGTGAGATAACTGTGACAAAAAATTAAGATTTTTAGTCAAAATAGTCTTTAAAATTAACATAAACTCTTCATTTTGGTCATTGAGATTGGAAATCGATAAAAGTGGTCCATGAGTTTGCCCATCATCAATCATTTTAGTCATTCCGTGAAAAATCTCCATTAAATAATGATAAGACAAAAATACCCTCACTTTTTGCCAATTTACTTTGGACCATTATCTATTAAATTAAGGGTATTTTTGTCATTTTAGCCCTTGTTTAACAAAATTTTCATAGAATTACGAAGTGATTGATAGTGGCAAACTCAAAGATCATTCCTATTAATTTCAAATCTCAGGAATCAAAATGAGGAGGTATATAACAATCTCAATGATCATTTTAGCTAAAAGCCAAAAATTAATTGTCAGTTCTTACTGAATATGACTAGTTATGTTATTATTTATATCGTAATAATGTTAGATAAAACACATTTTATATTACATTAAATTTGAATGTAGTAAATTAGTAACTGACAGGACATATGTACATCACTTGTGACACCGTGTGTGAAAAACACATGGCATGTGCAGACATAACTAGTGTTTTTTGCAGATAGCACTTCATGTGTTTTTAAAACCCATAAACATTTTTTCTAAAAACACTTTCAATCGTTACTTAGTACTACGATCTAGTAGTATTCTTCTTCACTTTTAAGTGATAGGTCTAAGGTTTGATTCTTGCCAAAGGAAAATTTAAACCACATTATTGCTAGCTCATTGTGAGGCTAAGCCCACCTCCTCCCCCTTAGTATAGAATCTATAGATAATAGAGTAATGTTATTCTTACCATGTTTTTGTACCACATTTCTATACCACCTTAGGTGACATCTGATGTGGACAGCCACATCATTTGAAAAATTTGCAAAACCCAAGGAAAGAAAGGATAAAGACTCCTCATATACCACAATCATCATTTAATTAACTAGTTTTTCTTAATTATTAGTTTATTAAATGACGAACTAAATTTAAAAATCTAATTAATTCAAATGATGTGGCTATCCACATCAAATGCCACCTAAGGTGGTATAAAAATATGGTACAAAACATAGCATGAATAACATTACTCTAGATAATATAGTTTGTTAAAAAAAAAAAAACGTTTTCAATAATTTTAAAAATATTTCGTACATTTTCTACGAGGAATGCCAAGCGGGATTATAAAACACACAATATATTCCAAAAACAAAGGAAAGGCTGTAAAACAATCCACTACATTCCAGGATGATTGATAAAAGCAAGGGCAATGTAATATGAACTAATTTGCAATTTGAAATCTGAATCCTCATGGACTGAATACACAAATACATTTATGATATGAATATATATATACACACATGTATATTACATATATGCACCCACCATGCTTACCATTTTGGTATGAAAACGTGTGAACTCAGGACTTTGGTTTTTCATTCCCCCACTGTCCATTAACACCACACCTCTCTCTCTCTCTCTCTCCCTCCCTCCCTCCCTCCGGTAGCGCGCCGCCACTTTTGGTGGTGACTAGACCACCACCCACTGCACTACGTTTTTTAATGCCTTATCGAACTCAACCACCCATTTTTTACGTTATCTGTTTCTCACTGCAAATATACTCACCACTATAAATACTCTTCCCTTATTCCCTCACGCATTTCTACAAATTCCTCCCCTGTAGTTTTCGTTAATCTCTCTCTAATTAAGCAGGGATTAGAAGCTAATCTCTTTCTTAATATCTCCGCCGCTGCGCCGCCGCCGTTCAGAAGTGATGGGGTCGGAAAGAGGAGGCCTAGCTTTGGTCGTCACAGCATTTCTATTGGCTGTTGGGTTTCCAACATGTTTGTCGGATTCAGATATCAACAGGGGTAGCTTTCCCAAAGGTTTTGTCTTCGGAACTGCGTCTTCTGCTTTCCAGGTTCGTCTTTTTCAACTGACTCTTTTACCCTTTTGATTAACCTGGTGGTTAAAGATCACTAATTACTCATTATTTATCGTGATTATAGTTTTCTGTTTTTTAGTGTTTGGGTTTCCAGCAATCAGTGATTAATTTCTGGGATTTGCATTTGCATCATATACTCTGAGTTTTGATGTTTTTCTCACTCCGTTCCTCGTAAAACCTAACTAGTAACTGTAAGTTACGTGCGACATTGCAAGTGCATATAGCTCACTTGATTTAAAACGTTCACGCCCACTCACATTTGAGCGCCCGAGCACTTGAGGTTCCGAGTTTGATTCATCTTTACAAATATTGCATGTTTGAAACAAAATTGTAGTTGTAGTTTTTGCAAGTCATTGCATCTGCAGATTCACAGTAATCACGTGAAGATAGAATGTCATGGTGATGTAATTGCTGGAGCATAGGGGCTTTTCCGGTTTTTCAATTTTATTGCTAAATAAAGTAATAAACCCACTTAAAAGGAAAAAGTACTTCAGCTCACGTATTGAAATGACGGTTGAGGGCCGGATTCCACAAAGTCATGCAATCGGGAAAGGAGGGTCATTACCGGAATTCCAGTTCATTTTCGGGGGTTTTCCAGTTTTTGGGCTCAAAAAAGGACCACTACCATTTTCCCAAAAAAAAAAAAAGAAAAAAAAAGGACCACTACCGATTACAATAGAGGTAGAGAGGAGCTTGGTTGGCTCTTAACATTGAAGAAGAGTTCCTCCTCAATTTAGCTAGTGTTCGATTTATAAAATATTGTGCTTATAATCAGAATTGTTTATATTATAAATCATCTTTGATGGATTCTTTAAGAAAAAAATTAAATTTAAAGTCATTCAATCAATCAACGACAGTAAATAGATAGACAGTTCATAATGATTTTATCAAATTTTTCCATTTGTTTGTGTATAAATAATTTATAATATTAATGATTCCGGTTACAGTTCCATAATTCTGTGACAAAGTAATTTGAGAAAGAACTTTTCTTCAACGAGCCAAGTTAATTCCTTCACGATATTTGCAAACCAGCCTTTGATGTTTATAAATTTTCATATATATAGGGACCACGAAAACATTCAGAATTTGTCTTTCATCAACCAGATATTGTTTTATTTCATAATTTATTTAAAATTTTATTAATATTAATTGTACTTTTGATATGATACACAATTATTTGAGGAATATGGTTATAAAAACAAATTATTTACATGAAAGGAGCTCAGACTCCGATTCTCTCCTTCTGTGAGAGACCTTATCTCCTTTCGTGAGAGCCTTTTCCCCCCTGTTTTGGTGAGGGTTTTCCTTTTGCCCACCTTCTCTGGGGCCGACTCTGGCTTCGGCTGGAGTCGGTCGCCCTTTCTCCCTTCCTCCGCCTGTTTTCTCTTCCTTCTCCCTTCTTTGCCAGTTCCTCTTTCTTCTCTTCTTCTTCTTTTCTTTTTGCTTCCTCCGATGCTTCTCCCTTTTCTCCCATGCTCTCATTTCCGATCTGGCCATGTTTTCCTACCCCCAGCAGCGTTCCTCCTTGTTCATCTCTGCTCCGATATGTAGCTGCTTTTAAACCGAGTTTTGTTGCAGTACTTCGAGATGGTGTGTAAAGTTCCGGTGTTCCCACCTGCTCGGGTGTTCCGCACCACCACCTTCTCACTGTCTCTGCCTTTTCTGGCAGTGTTGTTCGTGGGTTGCCACGAACTTCCTCCTGATAGTTGGCTTCTTCCATTCACTGGCTGGCTATCCTTTCTCTGTGGCTGTGCTCGGGCTGTTCATCGTGGTGAGATGATGCAAATTTTCTGGCGATGCTTGGCTGTGGACGTGGACTTGATCGGATTGAGATCGGCAGCGGTGGGTGTAGAACTTTCTAGGGTTTGTGGTCTTGGTTGCGTTTTGGGCTTCAACTTTTGGTTGGCCCGTTGTACTTTGTTTTTGGGCTCGTGTTTTGCTTGTGTATGTGTGTTGTTTGGGCCTTGGGTTGGCTTATGTGTATGTTTTATGTTAATGTGATGAAGCCCTTTTCCAAAAAAAAAAAAAAAAAACAAATTATTTACATTTTTCACCTTCTGATTTTTGTCAGTACGAAGGTGCAGTTAAAGAGGACGGAAGGGGGCCTTCTATCTGGGACACCTTTTCACATACTTTTGGTAATAATTTGTTAATTTATTGTCAATCTTTTGTTTTATTTCTAAATTATTTTTTGCCGTACTTTGGAACATTTACCAATTACAAAGTGTCTCACTTATCACATGATTATTAAATGAAAAGGGAGATGCTCGTACATATATTCCACGTGACACCCAAATCGTCCATGTTTTAGGGAGCAATTTAGAAATATATAACACTTAACGCATACGGATCATTTGCCTTGTGCTGCAGGTAAAATAGCCGATTCCAGTAATGCAGATGTTGCTGTGGATGAGTATCACCGTTATAAGGCAAGTCTAGTACTCAAAACTATCCTTTACATTTCTTTTTTTCCTTAAGTTGAACTATTGATGTCCTTAATTATGCCTAATTAGCAAATGTTAAATTATTTGCAAGCAGGAAGATGTGCAACGTATGAAGGACATGGGAATGGATGCTTACAGATTTTCGATATCCTGGACTCGAATTTTCCCCAGTAAGCTCTTTCAGTTCCATAAGTTCATGTTACTTCACATACAAGATTAGTTCAACAAATTTTAACCGTGAGCTTTTCGTATATCAGATGGAACCGAGCATATTAATCAAGCGGGTGTTGATTACTACAATCGTCTCATCGATGCATTGCTAGCCAAAGGTGCCTTACATTTTCATTTTTCTCCAGAATTTTGTATGTACTTCCGACTTTGCATTAAGCTCCGTCACACTTGTTAATGGCAACGGAGAAATTTCAGCATCGAACGTTTATTTATCAGGATGGAATCATGGACTGAACTATGAGATTCTGTATGTGCAGGAATTGAACCATATGTGACCCTCTATCACTGGGACCTCCCTCAAGCCTTGGAAGACAAATACAACGGGTGGCTCAACCCTCAAGTGATGTAATCAACGTTGACAGTTTCGTTCCTCTAAGTTTCGTAAGTTTGATTAACAATGAGTTTTGGATTCAAGTGATTCATATGACCTTAGTCTATTGCAGAAAGGACTTTGCAACATACGCGGATGCATGCTTTCAAAATTTTGGTGACAGGGTGAAGCACTGGATCACATTCAACGAGCCATATACATTTTCTATACAAGGATATGATGTAGGGCTCGAGGCACCGGGAAGGTGCTCTATCCCCCTTTTCCTTTTCTGCAGGGCAGGAAACTCAGCAACTGAGCCTTACATAGTTGCTCACAATGTCATCCTGTCTCATGGAACTGCGGCTGATATTTACCGGAGAAAGTATAAGGTAAGAATGATGGAATGGAGAAATATTCAGGCGTGTAACTATTAACAACAGAAGTTGATTAATGATACTACTTGGTGTATTTGCAGTCAAAACAGCGTGGATCGGTTGGGGCATCATTTGATGTTATCTGGTATGAATCAGCAACAAACTCGACAGCAGACGTCATTGCAACTAAAATAGCCCAAGATTTTCAGCTTGGCTGGTAATCACTAATTTGATTTTATTACTTAGTTATATTTGACTAGGAACTGCATTATAATTTGTGTAATCACTATGTTGGAACGGCAGGTTTCTTGATCCATTTATGTTTGGGGATTATCCAAGCTCTATGAGAAGTAGGGTTGGAAGCCGGCTGCCAACCTTTTCCAAATCCGAGTCTGCTCTAATTAAAGGGTCCTTGGATTTTGTGGGCATTAATCACTACACTACCTTCTATGGAAGCAACGATACCGCTGATATAATTGGACATCTACTCAATGACAGCCTTGCAGACTCTGGTGCCATTACTCTTCGTAAGTACTCACATTGAACGCGCTACATATTCCTCTTAACAGTTCTATGTTCCAGTTATTCCATAAGTTGTCGGAATCACCAATTCAGAGATAGGGAAGTCAAAGACCAACATGTTAAGAGTTCCATAACTTGTTATCATTCATTCAAATTTTTGTTGCTAGCTGAAGATATCTTTTCCTTTTCCATGTTTTCAGCATTCAAAGACGGGAAACCTATCGGAGATAGGGTATGTAGTACAGTTAAACTCTCGTAAATAACCGCACTGTTGCTATTGTTCGATTTTTTTTAATTGATCCGACATGAATGCTTGTGTGAAATTGCAGGCGAATTCTATATGGTTATACATAGTGCCAGAGGGGATGAGAAAATTAATGAACTACATTAAGAAAAAGTACGGCAGTCCTCTAGTGATTATCACTGAAAATGGTAATGTTTCGAGTTCCAAATAGAAGGGACGCGAAATCTAAAAGTTCATGTTCATGGGACATTTCATGAGTTATCTTCTTGGTTTCATTATTTCCGCAGGCATGGATGACCCGAATAGCCCATTCATTTCTCTCAAGGATGCTCTAAAGGATACGAAAAGGATTAAATACCATCATGACTGTCTTACGAATTTGCTAGCTTCAATCAAGTATTAACCATCTTTAATTAATCCGCTAGCTATGAATCTACTTTTTCTTGTCCATCTTTTGTGGTGTAAAAGCTGATATCATTCTGTTTTCGTTGAATGCAGAGAAGACGGCTGCAATGTGAAAGGCTATTTTGTTTGGTCTCTGCTGGATAATTGGGAATGGGCGGCTGGATACACTTCTCGATTTGGTCTCTATTTTGTGGATTATAAGGATAAGCTCAAGAGATACCCGAAGGACTCCGTTCAATGGTTCACGAATTTCTTGAATTCTACTCAGACAAGGCAATGATCATCTTGTGAATCTGAAGTTCTGCACTTGCACCCCAACTCATCGAGTACATGAGGGTTGTTGCAGTTCGCGTTTCTTTGGGATCGAGCAAGCCATCATAAACAGTGTTCAGATCATAGTTTGTGGACAGACGTTTGGAACAAAAATAGCTTATGATTCTATGAAAATAACAATATGATTTGAAATCACAAGCTTTTGATTTATTTTTGCAATCAATATTGTTACACTTAGAAACATAAAAGGTGTGATTAGTGCACACGATATACATTGCGAAACAGAGAAAGGCTGGAAAGGCAAGCAAACTCAGGAATGAGTGTTCCGTTCCAATCCCTTGGGATTCAAGCAACTCATTCCGCTAATCAAACTGGCGCTGAAGGCAATCAAACTCAGATTCGGATTATATTTTGTCGATTACAAAGACAATCTCAAGAGATACCCTAAGGATTCTGCTCTATGGTTCAAGAACTTTTTGGCTTCTTCTACTTGAACAAGGAGGTGATGAACCGATGCTCCTTACATTCCGCGAAATTCTGCATTTAAATTACACCAGAAGGATTCATCAAATGCACACAAGGGTTGTTTTGATTCATGTTCTTGTCGCTTCGAGGAAGCGATAATAATCCAAGTGACTTTGCTGTGCAGTGGTTTGAGATCCTAGTTTATGAACAGATACAACTTGTTAGAAAAGCACAAAATTAAGTTATTAACTATAGTTAATGTTCAAGCTATCAAAACTGTTTGCTCTCCAACACTTGACCCCAATTGACAGTCAGCTAATACCTTAGGTCCTTAGATCGAGAAAGATTTGTCAAGAGTTTCCGATCACGTCATTTGTTGAACGCCTCTTACAAAAGCATAAAAACACTTGTATCTTTATCCCACCAAACTCTATGTTAGAGTTGGTCTTAAATTATAAGCCATAGGTAAACCGTTAGAGTTTGTTTTAGGTCCTTCGGTAGAAAAACTTTTGTAGAATCTCCGACCTTTCTAGGGCACTTCTCACAAAAGCATATAACTAATAGTATTTTGGTCCCCCACTCAACTCTATCTCAGTTCTACTTATAAGTTGTCCTAATCAACCAGTCATACCGAAGTTTAGTCATGGATCAATTATGTTTTGCATAATCTTCGTGTTGACCAGGAATAACTTATAGTTCCAAATCCCCCTCCATGATAAGGATTGCGTAGCCAAAATCTAACCCATTGAATATGCCAATTGGCCTAACCATGAACAAGGGTGGCAAAATATGACACGTCCGTCGCTTCGATCCTAGTTAAGTTGATTTCACTAGTACTATTGCCATTCTTCCAACCAACCACGGTCTAAAATATTTCATTCGCATGGAAGAGGATCCTCTTCGGATCCACTTTGTAGGGATACCTAGTCGTTTATCGTATATTGTGCGGTCAGTTTTCGTCATGTACTATTTGTGTTTAAGTTTAAATAAAAAAAATCAAATGATTTTTTACCACACGATGCACGATGAATGGTTAGGATGTGAGGATCCCTCAGATCCCTACAATTTGGATCCAGATGGAATCCAAATCCCATTCGCATGTACATGTCAAATTGTGCCGATAAAAAAATAACGAGTCTTGCAACGTGAACTAGACCACAAAAAGGGGAACTAAACCAATTGTATGGATAGTGTGTTCAGGTTTGATTTAGAATTTGGACCTTGGAGGGTCTCAATGTTAAATGTTCAAATTTTCTAGATAAAAAGAGAACGAAATGCAAAATTATTTATTTTTCTTCAGTTTATTCATTGAAGTATTTCTTCGAATACTTGGTGGGCTTATTGTCATCAACCAAACTATATTGTGTTAATATCAACAAATATTGACAAATGCCGAAACAAATTTGATGAGCGAGATCGAAAGAATTTGTCGAGTATTCTCGACCCACACTTGATGGAAACAAAAAAGACCCGTCCTAACATTCGGAAGGTCCTCGGAAAATATTCATATGTATATTTTCAAAACTCCAAG
The DNA here is from genome assembly GCA_024362995.1 of Heteromeles arbutifolia. Classification (NCBI taxonomy): domain Eukaryota; kingdom Viridiplantae; phylum Streptophyta; class Magnoliopsida; order Rosales; family Rosaceae; genus Heteromeles; species Heteromeles arbutifolia. Next base: position 3,998,572 of record JANCRC010000021.1, read on the forward strand.
TGATCTTGAGCCACCTTAGTCCCAAACGTGTATCCGCCCTTGAGTGTGTTCATCTTCTTGCACTCGAGTTTGAGAATACTGCATTGGCGAAAAATGATATTAACAATTGTACTGTATTAAAGTCCTTAAGGCGCTGCCTGCGATGGTATTGTTTGGCCTGGAAAATGATTAGCTGCCTAATTCAATTGGAAAACATAAATCGATGACTAGTTGTTGGCGTAGTAATTACTCCAAAATTCCAACAAACAAAACAAAAAACGCAGAGTGTTTGGGAATCGCAGTCATATGACCAAACCGACACCGAAAGGAGTGGACCTTATTATTTTACAACAATTCCTCCTCCTCTCTGCCACTCTCTCACAATTCAAACAAATTAACACCAAATGTCCTTCACTTCTAACATTAAAAATACCCTCCAATTAATTTTCTTACATAAATATTTGATATTTCTTTTAATAAATTAATATTGGTGAAAGTGCAACAGCACATTTTATATAAATAAATAAATTATTCATTCATAATTTTCCTTCCTATTCGGATCTGTACCTACCAGTGAGGGTGAGGGCATGTTGTTTGCATTGTGTATGCCTTGCCTTGCATCCTACTCCATCATTTTCTTCTTTTGGTCCTACCAAATGTTCCAATGATTTAATCGTATATAAACGCTTCGCTTTCTCCTTTTTTATACTTATAAAAGGGTTTAATATTTAATGAAATTTGACATTTTATTTTTGGACTTTTTTATACAATGTATATTATGGCTCTATGTTTTTTTGGGAGGAAAAAGAAAGGACATGTGCCAAAACAATATGTCGAGATATGCTTAACATGCATTCCATCAAACATTTAGTAGGCACAAAAAAGACTTGTATCAAATATTCGGAGGGTCTCGCAAGACCTTCACATATATATTTTTTGGACTTAGGTGGTTTTGGGACCACTTTGGTCTCTACTCCCATCCGCCCCTGGTTATGTGTCTGTTTAATATTATATGTCTTTATTTGGACCCCAAGACTGTAATGTGTTTTGCATGCATGACACAAAACTAGCATGAAATCCAATGGTCTTCAGAATAGTAAAAAAAAAAAAAAAACTGAAAATAACATTCCAATTATTAGTAGTAAATAAAATGACATGTGCCTTACTTTATTTGAAATTGCAACGAGATTATTTTTATTTATTTTTACATAGATGACGAGCTTCATTTTTAATTAATTATTATTACTAATAAATTGTCCGATTTAGTCCAAATCACATAAGTTGACAATTACTTATACATTTTTTAATACAATTGGATCCAAATACAATAACAAAACATGTAAGTTAAAACGTGAATCGACAAATAAGCTAATTTTATCATCAAGGGTGGCGTTATCATAACTCTAAATTAATCATGTAAACGAAAAAAAAATTTCACGTATAAGTGTGATAAAATAAGTAAAATAACACAAAAAATATATCGTTACTTCCACTTATATTATAATATGACATGTGAACTAACGCTTGAATATCTGATTCTCCGCACGCTTGAATACCCAATACCTGAAAACATCTCCGCACGAAAACAAACAAGGGAAAAAACGTTGGAGGCAAATTCTCTGCTCTCCTTTTCCCATACACTTCCATCATTTCTCTGTTTGTGTGGTTACGGTTAAGCCACGTTAATATTTTATATTGATTTTTTTTATAAAGATAATAAGATAAAAAAACGTAGTTTAATCGTGACCATACAAACAAAGAAAAGATAAAAATGTATGGGAAAAATGGAGTAGAGAATGTGCTGGGGAAGACTAGGTTGACTTTTGACGGTGGGAACTTTCTTTTTACTGCGTGATATTTGTTTTGTTTGGGTTGGGAAAATGAAAGGTGAAACGAAAACGTGTTGAATCGACGTGGATCGGGCGGGGCGCGGGGTACACACCACCACTGCTGTTTCCGGGTCACGCTGATCTCGGTTGTTGGATCTTAAAAATTCCTCACCGCGCTGTGAGCGTATATATACCCCTCAGATCCCCTACATTCTCGGCCATCAGAAGAAGAAGAAAAACAGAGCTCCCTCCCTCTTTTTTCTTTATCGTCTCTCTTCCTCTTCTTCCGCATTAGATCTCTCACTTTTTCTCTCCGCCGTCGACCTCCCGCCTCACATTGATTGAGGTAATACTCCTCTGCTTTGCTCGTTTGGTATTTCATCAAGCTCAGTGGTTTTGCTCATTTGGGTTGTTTTTTTTTTTTTTGTGTTTTTGGGTATTTTGGATATTGTTTTACGTAATTCGATTTGGGTTTTGTGTATTGAGGTGTTTGATTCGGGAAAGATTGCTCATTTACTTTTGTTATGAACTTGTGATGCTGTTTGGGTGTGGTGGAATCTGTAGATCTTTGTAGTTTCTCACTGATTGCTGTAGATCTGATTGGGATCGGTTTTTAATTGGGAATTTGGATCTTATAGTTTGAGATTTGTTTGTGTGGGTTGTAGAAATGGGATTGTGTAGCTGAAATTTGAAGAAATCGTCGTCCTGCTCGATAAATTTCTTTCATTTGCTCTTAAAAAACTGTGGATCTGCAAATCGTAATGCGTTTTTTGTCTAGTAAACTTGTAGATCTTGCATTTACCTACCTCACACTTAGCTGCAGTGTTCTGTTTTAGGTTCATGAATCAGTATTATACTTTGAAATCGATAAAGTTTTGAGCCCATGCTTTGATATGGTTGTCGGTAGGAGGGACATTGATTCATTAGTTTTGTTTAATCTGCTAGACAAGTCGGCCCTTGTTTTTTCATGGTTAATCTTTTTGGAATTTTTTTTGTTTTTGCTTCACCATGGATGACCAATTTTTCTCCTAGATTTGGATATCATACTGCATTCTCAATGGAATATATGAAGTTCGACTAGTAATAAAGCGTGTTCGTCATCATTCTATATATTGGTGTATTTGTGCCTTTGTTCTTAATTCATTTATGTTTTGGCAAGTTGTTGTAAATGTTTTCGTTATGTTAAGAAAAGTTAAAGGTCGGTCAGAAGCATTTAGTCCTTCAAATCTATAATAATTCTATAACAGCACAAAGTTCTAGTATTTCAGTGCTTGAAAATACTGTACCTTATCTCATTGGTTTGATCTGCTCGTCTTTAGGCCATCATTAGCAGAACAAGATGGTGAAGATCTGCTGCATTGGAGCTGGATATGTTGGTGGGCCTACTATGGCTGTGATTGCCCTTAAGTGCCCAGATATTGAAGTAGCTGTTGTTGACATTTCTGTGTCGAGGATCAATGCCTGGAACGGTGATACTCTCCCCATATATGAGCCAGGCCTTGATGATGTGGTGAAGCAGCGCAGAGAAAAGAACCTCTTCTTCAGCACTGATGTTGAAAAACATGTTATGGAGGCAGACATTGTCTTTGTTTCTGTCAACACGCCCACCAAAACCCAGGGTCTTGGAGCTGGTAAAGCAGCTGATCTTACCTACTGGGAGAGTGCTGCTCGTATGATTGCAGATGTTTCAAAGTCTGACAAAATTGTGGTTGAGAAATCAACAGTCCCAGTCAAAACAGCTGAGGCCATCGAAAAGATTCTGACCCACAACAGCAAAGGCATCAACTTCCAAATTCTTTCAAATCCTGAGTTCCTTGCTGAGGGAACTGCAATCGAGGACCTTTTTAAGCCAGACCGTGTCCTCATTGGAGGACGGGAAACCCCAGCGGGTCAGAAGGCAATTCAAGCACTCAAGTCAGTCTATGCCCATTGGGTCCCTGAAGAAAGAATCATCTGCTCTAATTTGTGGTCTGCCGAGCTTTCAAAGCTTGCTGCCAACGCCTTCTTGGCACAGAGGATATCTTCTGTTAATGCCATATCTGCACTCTGTGAGGCAACTGGTGCAAATGTCCAAGAAGTGGCACATGCTGTTGGCAAGGACACAAGAATTGGTCCCAAGTTTTTGAATGCCAGTGTTGGTTTTGGCGGGTCTTGCTTCCAGAAGGACATCTTGAACTTGGTATATATCTGTGAGTGTAATGGCCTTCCCGAGGTAGCAAATTACTGGAAACAGGTCATTAAGATCAATGACTACCAGAAGTCTCGGTTTGTGAACCGTGTGGTTTCCTCAATGTTTAACACAGTCTCGGGTAAGAAGATTGCAATTCTGGGATTTGCCTTCAAGAAGGACACTGGTGACACCAGGGAGACCCCAGCCATTGACGTGTGCAAAGGGCTGTTGGGTGACAAGGCTCGGTTGAGCATATACGATCCTCAGGTGAGTGAGGATCAGATTCAGAGGGATCTTTCTATGAAGAAGTTTGATTGGGACCATCCCATTCATCTTCAACCTCAGAGCCCCACTGCTGTGAAGGAAGTTGGTGTAGTCTGGGATGCTTATGCGGCAACAAAGGATGCTCACGGAATCTGCATCCTGACCGAGTGGGACGAGTTCAAGGGTCTTGATTACCAGAAGATTTATGATCAGATGCAGAAGCCTGCATTTGTGTTTGATGGAAGGAACGTGGTGGATGCTGAGAAGCTAAGGCAAATTGGGTTCATTGTTTACTCGATCGGAAAGCCCCTGGACGAGTGGCTCAAGGACATGCCCGCTGTGGCGTAAGGACTTGATGATGAGAATAGAAGCACAGTAATTTGAAGATCGATCCCCTTGTGGGTAAAAGTTCTTGTGGGTAAAAGTTCTATCAGTTCTGAAGTTTGTTACTGAGAGTGGATGCTTAATTTGTCCTTATTTTTATCTTCTTGTATTAATTTGTTATTTCACCTTTCTCAAAGTTGGGGGTTATGTTGCGTCGTATTTTACCTGTAAAAGTACCCTTAATACAGTTCCTGAGTTTGTCCTCAGCTTAGTGGAATATATCTCAATTTGTTATTCTCTTAGATTAATGTAATAAAATCAGAAACCAGGAAATTATAATTCTTTTGTTCTTCCCTTTTTGTTATGTTGCAAAGTAGTCTCGTTTACAATTGGAGAAAAACACGTGTGCTCTGTCACCATGACATCTCGTGCTAAATAGACAACGCTATGTGTGTATATGATTAGAAGAAAAAGGCTCGAACCGAATGAACAAATGGCTCCCAAATGAATGCTAGCGTTGCCTCACATTTGGAATCATATTATTAATTTATGTAAAATGATACTATGTTGCAATACTATTTTACTTTAGTATTGTTATAGGGCAACGAAAGAGTAAAGTTATATACGTATAAGGCCGAGAGTTCAAATCTATAAGACAATTGGAGGAGGGAGAGTTAGCGGTTCTTTTAATATTTTTAAGAAAAAATGATGAACTTTAAATTTTACTAAAGAAACAGTGTCATTTTGCTAAAAACAAATACGTTTTTTCCCTTGATCGTAGATGAGAATCGAGTGGTAGAGTTGCACCGGAGAGATGTCGATGTTTTTAGCTTTTGTTGAACTCGTCTTTTTCACAAAAAAATGATTCAAAAGAGATATTTTGAACGTAGTTTGGACAAATTACTTAAAACTAAACGTATATTTTTTTAACCCAAAAAAAATGAGAGGGGGCACATGCCCCTGGCCCTTCATCAAATTCGCTCAAGTGTACCGTGAGTATTTTTTTCTCTTGTATTTTGGCAAAAGAGAATTGCAAAATGACTTTTTTCAAAAGAAATGACTTTTTCAAAAGAAATTGGATGGATTGGATATATTGTCATGTTGTTATTAGAATATTTTGATTGAGAGAGGAGTTGTATACTGAATAATTTTTTGTTTTGAAACTTTCATGACGAGTTCGAACTTATAAATGTATTTTTAAAAACATCATCTCTGTTGCGTATCTTTTAACTTAATGACTAAAAGTCTGGTACCTCCTTACATAATGTCAGGATTGCATAATAATAAAATTAGTTTGTCATCAATGTAATGTAACAATTCTTACGTTCAAAAGAAAAAAAATAAAAACAGTTGGCTAGAAGTTCTTTAATGATTAAAGAAAAAAAGTTTCGTGAGGACCTTATCGTAAATTCAATTCCACAAAAGCCGGCTTCAGCCCTTTCGGCTTATATAGGGTCCAGCCCACACCAAAGCTCTCTCTCACGGTATCAAGATTAAACCGGTTTTTTTTTTAAATCCGGACCGCTTCCTTTACAGAAAAGTACGAACCGTAGCTCCTTTATCTTTCATCGTCATCTCCCTTCGATTCGATCCCAGGCAGATCGATCTAAATTTCTTTCCCAGATTTCCCCTAATTTCTTATCATAATCATTGAATCGGATGTCCGTTTGTTTAAATCCGAATCTCCTCTATCGATTAATCCCAAATTCGACCAAATCCTTTGACCTCGTACAATTCTAGGGTTTCGACTCTGAATCGGCCCCTTGCGCCTCGTAATATTCCAATCCCTCTCGTTTCTTGGATCTAATTTCTGTCTCCTTGCTTTGCCCTCTTGAATTTGGTCCTAATTTTGTATATTTTTTCGGCCGCCTCAAATTTCTAGGGTTTCGTAGAGTTCATCTCGTTAGGGTTTGTTCTTTGTGTAAAATCTTGTAGGGGTTTTGTTCGTCTCACCTTTCTTTCGCTATTTCGTATGTTTTTTGTCAATAATTTCACGATTTCACTTGTCAATTTCAATTTCTAGGGTTAGGGTTTCTGAAAAAATTCAGCTTCTTTATTTGGTAAAATTGGATTAGGGTTACGGTTCCTAAGGCCGATAAATCCGTTTCTGTTCATAACCAGCGTTCAATTGTATTACTTAAGCCGTCTTCTGTTCCTCTGAAGAATTAATAGAGGTACAATTTTGTTGTTGTCATTATAATCTTGTGATGGGTTTTGTTGTAATTATTGGAAGCTTTTTGCCCTATCAGTTATCATTATTATTCTTATGCTGACAAATAAATTTGATAAGTGGAAACAATATTGATATTGATATTGATATTATTCAAAATATTTTGTAAGTTTTTGGTTAGCTTAAGTTGGAGTGCGTGGTCCGGTGAAAATGGCTTAATTGGTCTGTGTTCAAGTGAAGATATGTTGGTGTTCTGATTAAATGAGTGAGCAATTGAAAGCAAGTTACCCGGGTTTTGGCGGATTTAGATTAGCAACATTACATGCCTGCAGTTCTTGTCTTGGAAAATCTGTTAGGACAAATGTAGTATTTTATTCCTGCTAAATGCATAAGTATTATTGTTATTGGTGTTGTCATGCATATTTTCAAATTTTTCATGGAAGTTAATTATTTGGGCTTCAGGTTAATATGGGATTCAAAAGGCCCTTTGATGATGTCGAGTTCCAGGAGCTTCCTTATAAGCACTCAAGACAACATGAATTCGGTGATAGGTGCTCACCATTCTTTGATGCTGTTTCTTGTTATGGTGCTCCCCAAAAAACTTATGTTTCAGGTAATGTTGTTTTGGCGTTACATTACTTTCATGTTCCTTTTGTAGCTAATATAGACTGCTTTTTAACTTACTGAACATGGTTGCTTTGACTGATTCATGTTGAAGTCTAATATTTTTTTTTTTCCATAAAACAGGTGAGAATGGGAGTGGTGATTGTAAGTCCCAGTGGCTTGAGGTTCTTGAAAAATATACTGTTGCTGAAGATTCAACAGCTGTCAACAAGGGTTGTGTTCCCTTCTCATCGGTTACCAGGAGTTATGGTGAAGAAGATGTGCGTTCTGGACCAGATGCTTATTCACCTCCTGCTGAGGATTTCAAATTTGACTTCCCAAGGAGAACATGTGTTCCCGTCAAGGATGCTTATTCTTCTTTGTTTGACCGCTCTCCAAGGAAACAAGTTCCAGTTGGACCAGATCATCAGGCCAGGATACCTTTATGGAGTGGACACATGAAATCGACGGATCAGAAAGATGAGATTTATAACAACCACATTTCCTTGCAATCTTTGGAATCAGAAAAGGCTGTGAACAATGATAGTGAGGAAAAGCGTTTAGGGACTTGTGTCATTCCAATGCCTGACTCAAACCTCTCAGCACTTGAGTGTGATAAGGTTGGATTTGGTCGAACAGATTGTAGCTGCCTGGACGCAGGTACAGTCAGGTGTGTGCGACAGCATGTCATGGAAGCATGGGCAGAACTTAGAAGAACTCTTGGAAATGAAAAGTTTGTCAAGTTGGGGTTTTGTGACATGGGGGAGGAAGTGGCACGAAGATGGAGTGAAGAAGAAGAGCAGGCCTATCTTGAGGTTGTATACTCTAATCCTGCATCATTGGGGAGGAAGTTTTGGAAGCAGTTATCTGCAGTGTTCCCTTCTCGTAGTAAAAGGGAACTGGTCAGCTATTATTTTAATGTGTTTATGCTTCGAAGGCGGGGCGCTCAGAACAGATCTAGTAGTATACTAGAAATAGATAGTGATGATGATGAGTGGCATGGAAACAATGGAGGTTCCAATGACGCGCGAGATGCTGAAGATGATGAAGACTCCATTGTTGAGTCTCCTTATTATCAAGATGATCGTGTGGGCAACGAAGAAGATTACTATGAAGAAGATGATAGTAGTGATGATGGCGACAGTGATGGTGATGGGGGGCATGTTGAAGGAGATTCTAGTGAAGCGGATGGCAGGATAGATCATGTATCACAATCATACATGCTGAAGTCAGTTAACGAAGGAAAGTTTGATACACTTGGGGATTGGGAAAAGAATTCAGGGTGTACTGGAGAGGAATTTGATTTCCAAGATGACTCATGTGTATCTTTCGAATTTCAGTCCAATATCCATGATTCTCGCAGCAAATGCTTGGATAGCCAACCTGATGCATCCAGTGATGTAGCTGGTCATGCATATTTATTGGAGCCTTGCAACGCTAAAGTTTGGGACGGAAGGTTCGCGGTGGACACCATGAAAGGCGATGATCTACTGCCAACGTGGAGTATGATTGAAGACATATTTGATCAAGGAATGGCGGATTACAAGATGACGGAGGAGCGCAAGGCACCGGCCGGTGGCTAGGTGGCTAGGTGGCTTACGAAATAATTCTTTTAACCCCAATTAGTTGCTAATAAAAAATATGAAAAGAAATGTTGAGTGGTAACTCGTCATCAAATACATTGTCTTTTTCTTTCTTCTCTTATTCTTCTTCATTTTCTTCTCCTCTTCTTCATCGTCGTACAAAAGAAGTCGACCTTTCCCCTCGTCTTATTCGAAATTTCCAACTTTCTACGCAAATTTCCCAACTTTGCATCAAACACCTGACTTTGTGATTAGATGGGAAACGGAGTTGAATTCTCTCCCCTCTTTTGCTCATTCTTCTTATTTGATTGGTCATAATTAAATTACGTTAATATTTTATATTAATTTTTTTATATAAAAAGACAATAAAAAATGTGATAAGAGAGGAGAAGGAAAAGAGAATAGGATGAGAGAAAATTATACTCCGATGAAAAACACCCACCACCAGATGATGATTTTGGGCCCTTGGATGGGATCTGACGGCCACAAAAATTCGGCACAAATGCCGACCTGCACCGAAGAAATACCGCAGCTCCATTACCTCTTTATTTATAGTCCCACAGCAGGCGCCCTCATGAGAATTTTTATCAATACTACCCCCTTTTTCGATGTCTCGAAGCAATGATATTCACACTTTCATTTTTTTTTTCTTCGACACTACAACATATTCGCTGTGTGAAAAAAAAAAAGGTGTTTCAAACTTTTGAAGTTGCGGGTGGTGATATTTTTCCTTTTATTATTTAGGTTCATGGGTGAATAGATGAAGTCGAGTAAAGAAAAACAAACATGAGAAATGCTAAGGTGATTCTTACAGAGTAAAACTCTTCATGAACATACCGTCATCTTACAATTTAACGATAATTCTCTCATATTATGTATTCTTATGCCAAAAATACGAAATAACAGAAAATTCATAAAAAATTATACTTTTAAAAAGATCTTGTTGGCATCTCGACAAACATGAATCGAGAGATAATAGAAAATGTAGGGGTGTGATACACACACTCCATTTTACTTCTTGCACACCTTTTTAATTTTCGACCGTCGGATCAGATGAATTGAAGAAGATCAATGAACATAAATTATCAAGAAGTGTGTGAGAAGTAAAATGAGATGTGTGGATAGCACATCCCAAAATGTATTAGTTGCGGCAGCCAACTAAGCACTCTGCTCAGAATATATAATGAGGGAGGACTGACATGCACACTGCAATTGCAACTCATATATTCAAAGTCAATGCTTTCAAAAAAGGAATTTTAACAAAAAACTACCAGTACGGTTCACTTTAATGAAAAACCACATTTTTACACTAAAAAGTCAATCTTGGTACTATTCACTTTACCCTTTATTTTGTCCTTATTGTTAAAACTCAAAGTTTTCAAACATTTTTCATTAGTTTTCCTTTCAAAAAATGGGTGGTTGAATTCTTGGTACTCTTCAGTTGGATTGGCAAATTTTGATCAACCACTAGATAATTTATCAAACAACTCTAAAAAATTTAGGTTAGGCTACCAAATGCATGTCGAAGTTAAATCAATTGATTAAAATAGTGTGTCTGTCTATTAAAATTTGGATTATGTTAATAGACATAAATAAAATAAATTAGGAGATACAATCGAGCAGATAAGTTTGTTTTTCGTCTTTTATTTTCTCTTTGGTCAATTGTATTTGTTATCCAAACTCATATAAGTTTTAAACAAAAAATAAGACCCACAAAAGAATAATGCATGATATGGAAGATGCCAAGCAGGAAATTTAAAAAAAATAAACATCTGAAATGGATATATGACAATCAGATCCCTACAATATGGGTGATTGACTTAATCAAGGGAACTGGTAATTACTAAGCAAATATGCCTTTCTATGAATTGAATAGTGTGGAATTTAGTATGTGTTTGGAAGTGTTTTTAATATGACTAAAAACGTTTTTGTTGAAAATGTTTTAAAAACTAATCTTTAGTAAAAATCAAATGGATCTTGGAAAAATACTTAAACTGTTTTATGTAAGAAATACATATCTAGTGCTTCTTCCAAAGAGTACTTAAAAATGATTTTGAAACTCAAAATCAATTTTCCTAAAAGCCTTTTTAGTCATTTTAAAAACACTTCCAAACGACAGTTTGTTTTGGCGTTTGAAGAATTGGGAACAACATGTGTCATCTTAGTCAACATCCAACTTCAAGATTTATTTGATGATTTCAATCTCAACCGTTAAATCAGGTATGAAACTTGAACTATACGGTGAAAAAGCTGTTAAATTTAAGTACGAAAATGTGGACTAACAACAAAGAAACAAGGTATATGAAAGCGTGGATAGACTACAAAACACCAGTCATATACTAATATAGTGGGAAAGAGATTGAAAACAAAGAAAATTCTTCAATATGTTGATATGCCCCTATCACCTATGCAAACATTTCCTTTTCGGATTGTGCTGGACGCAATCACTCATACCGGCTCGTATGGGCTCGCACTTGCGCCAATGGCTGAGCGTCACCTGTGCGTGCGTAGAAGACTGTCTCGAGCACTCCTCCGACTCTACGACCACAGGAAGCTTATAAAACAATAAAGATCCGACCTTTGGATTGTGCTTCTCTACAATTACAAGCAAAGACAAGGTTAAGGCATAGTTTGGACCAGGAGGATCCTCGTCGGATTCTCTTTGTAAGGATCCTTCAATCATATTCGTCTATATTGTGCAATTAATTTTTATCAAATGTTATTTATATTTAATTTTAAATAAAAAAATTTACAATGATTATCCTCATCCTAGTTTGGACGATGATGTTTCAGTTTTATTTTAGACTTACTAGTAGTATTACTCCTCAAACCTTGGGATCCTCAAAACACACCCATCAATCCTGGCCGTCCAATTGAACAGCGAATTCGTCTCACTTGACTACACGTGCTGCCAATCTTCTATGCCCTTTTTATCTTTTGCTTCCATGCATGGAATTCTCCCCCGACTATAACACAAGAGAGAGAGTTTGGAGAGAGAAAGTGAGAGAGAAGAATCTCTGAATCAGTCATGGCTTAGCTTTGATTGTTTTTTACAGGCCTCTTCATCGCCATCATTAGCGTGAAGAAACCCATTTCTTCAAAATTTGATCTTTTGGATTTAATCCTAATTTTTGTTTTCAACATTGAAGAAAGGGGTTGTGGGTTATACTTTGACATGGAATTTAAAGGGTTACTTTTTGTTGGGTCGGATCTCGTACATCACAAAACTGTCACATCTCAGCACTTCGATTCTCCCATCTGTTCATCACCTGCAATAATGCTACAAACTTTGTGATCTGTTTCTTCAGTTGCTCGCTCGATCTGAGAGAGATTGTGCCTCTGTTTCTATCTGCTATTTGGGTATTTTGTGCTGGAATCAGGGAACCGAATAATGCTGCATTCTAGCTACTTTGTTCGAGGTAAGTTTTGCTGATTTTACTTTGTTACTGCTGCCCTTCATTTGGTTTGAACTATTGAGAGATGAAAAAAAATCCAACCATGGAAGAAGAAGATCAGAACGATCACAACCAGAAAAAGAAATTTGTCTGCAGGTTTTGCAGCAAAAGATTCCGTTGTGGGAAGTCATTGGGAGGTCACATAAGAACCCATCTGAAGATTCTGAACAAAAAACCAGTTATTGAAAAAGAAGAAGAGGAAGAAGACGATGAAATTATAGCCAAAGCTGCTGCTAGGATTGTAAAGTTTTCACCTTTTGATGGTGGGAATTCTGGGTACTCTCTCAGAGAAAATCCCAAGAAAACATGGAGGTTTTCCGATGCGGGCCCCACTTTCCAATTGCAGCAGGAGAAAGTGTGCAAAGAATGCGGCAAAGGGTTTCAGTCACTGAAAGCTCTGTGTGGTCACATGGCTTGTCACTCGGAGAAGGAGAAGCTGATGAACAAGTTTGAAGAAATCTCAGAGTTCAGTGAGAAACAGAAGCTGCTTGATGTAGCGGACAGTCAGTCGGATACTGAGACATCGGCTCCTTCGAGGCAGAGAAGGATTTCCAAAAGATTGAAGCAGCAGAATCTGGATGTTTACTCTTCTGTGGCAAATGGTGGTTCTTCGTCTGGTGGTTCCGGAATTGAGCAAGAACAGCAAGAGGTTGCGCTTAGTTTGATGATGCTGTCACGCGATTCGGGTGGTAAAGGGGGTTTGAATTCGTTTCCTGAATCTTCAGACAACAACTCTGTGATTTTGGAGGCCAAATCTTCGTCTATCGATATGAGGATTAATACTAAGGAAGGTCTGAACTGTACCTATAAAGTGAGTGATGTTATGGGGATGAAGAGAGTTAGAGAGAAAAAGTTGAAGTCTGAGGAGATTGAGGTTTCTGACAATTCTGATTCTGGGTATTTTAGACATGAGCAACCTAAGAAAGTTGATTCTGATGTTTCGGTTGATGGGTTTTTTAGGAATGGTGAATTTCACAAGGGTAGAGCAGAATTTGGATCCAGAATTGAGGGATATGAGTCCTATGATGTGAAATTAAGGAAGGGTTTTCGTGTCGAATATGAATTAGGGAAGGATGTGTCAAATGCAGAAGCTCGTAGTCCTGATCAAGTGCATAGGGATAGAGGGACTTTGAAGTATGCACTGAGAAAGACAACCAAGAATGCAACTTTTCACAGACCAATTGTCGATGATTCTTCCAATGTCGAACCCTGCAGAAATGCGCGAAAGAGCGGAAAATACGAGTGCTTGACATGTAACAAAACCTTCCATTCTCATAGGGCTCTTGGGAGGCACAGAGCAAGTCACACCAAGACCAATGCCTACTCCGAGTCCATGTATGAGAGTGGGGAAAACAGCATAGACACTGATCCCTCCCCAGTTCCGACACCCGAAAGCAGCAAACTTGCTGATCAGCATTGCAGTGGAAAAAAACCAATGAATGATCAGGACTTCAGTGGCAGTGCAAAGAGAAGTTCAGGGACCAAGAAAAGCAAGGGGCATGAATGTCCATTCTGCTTCAAGGTTTTCAAGTCAGGCCAAGCTTTGGGAGGTCACAAAAGGTCACATTTTGGTGGAGGATGTGAAGTCAAAACTGTGGTACTTGGGCAGCAAGAACCTGATCAACCCCCTCCTCATGAGGCTGAAATCACAGCAGTATTTGATCTCAATCTTCCAGCTCCAATGGAGGATGAAGCAAATGACCATTTTGGGTACATGGCATGGTAGATTGGAAGACAGGGTTTTTCAAGTATGGACCGAAACACAATATGCACCAGAATCCTTGAACGTTGAATCCTTAACTGCACTTCCAGCCGTTCATTCGCTTAGTTGATTTTAGAATTTTCGTGGAAGAAGAAGCAACAAAAGCATGAAACTTTTTTGGTGGGTCTCTTTATCTGTTACTGTAGTGACGCAAATGAAGGCAAAGTACAGGCAGTGCGGTGAATTTTTTGTTTCTCTTTGGGTCCCATCATTTCAAAGGAATGCCTTGCAGAGGTAATGGTTGCATTTTTAGTTTCAGAGACTTGGAAGAATTGAGTAATTTTTGCAAATTTTCAATCTTATAGTTTTTGGCTTGTTCTGAATAATTTATTTCATCATCTTTCTCATTTGTAGTGCACTGTTTTGGAATTTTAAATTATTATATACTCTTCTACAGTGTTTTGGGTAAAACAAAAGTTAAGAGTAATGCTGGATGGACATTTTTAAACCAAAATTTTAAATCATATAATGTGTCATCAATAATAAATCAGTACGTTAATAATCTAGCCAATGACTAATTGAGAGGACATCAAATCTTCTGCACCCAAAGCCCTATGTGACTTCTCTGTGACCTTTCTCTTTTGTTGACATCAATGAAAGATATTATTTCTGAATCTCAACTCAATGAATGAGTGAGCCAATTATCATTGATATATATAGGATTACAAAGCAATCATGTAGAAAGATACAAAGACATAATTACAATCAGGCTTGGAAAATAACTAGAAAACCCTAAAGCACTAGGAAACCCTCTCATATTAGGTTGCCGCTCCCGTGTCCTTGGTGAAGTCAGATTCCTGGTTGGAAGTGGATTGAATATCCTTGGTGGACACGGACAATGGTTTTTCACTCCCTTGCAAACTGACAGGGAAGGCACGAACTGGAAGTTTGGACAGCAGGAAAGAAAACCGAGCTGCAGACAGGCTTTTGGTAAGAAGATCAGCCAACTGGTCGACAGAGGAGACATAACCAACAATGATCTCATTGCGAGTGACTTTTTCACGAACATAATGGTAGTCGACCTCAACATGCCGCATGCGTTGTTGATAGACCGGATTAGAAGCTACTGAAATAACATTAATATTGTCGCACCAAATACGTGGAAAATCTAGAGGAAGATGAAGCTCACGAAACAAAGTGCGATACCAAGAAAGAGCAGCGGCTGTGTAGGTAAGCTGACGATATTCAGCTTCAGTACTGGAGCGTGAGACACCACGTTGTTTCTTGGAGCTCCAAGAGATGAGATTGTCACCAAGGAAAATGCAATAATCACCAGTGGACCGACGATCATCAGGATCACCAGCATAATCTGCATCAGCATAGGCAGTGAGGTGAAGAGAACTAGTGCGGTAAACAATGCCATGATTTATAGTAGCTTTAAGATAGCGGAGTATGCGTTTGACATCAACCTAATGGACCAAAGTAGGCTTATGCATAAACTGGCAAACCTGGTTAACAACAAATGCAATATAAGGACGAGTAAAGAAAAGGTACTGCAGGGCCCCCACAACACTACGAAGCTCGGTGATGTCAAACAATGGTTCACCATTCGACAGACTAAGGCGGCGACCGCTAATAGATAGGGTCGAAATAGGCTTGCATTCCAGCATGTTGGTACGTTTGAGAAGATAAATGATGTACTTGGTTTGTGTAAGATGAAGTCCTATGGTAGTGCGATATACTTCCATCCCTAAGAAATAATGGAGAGGGCCAAGATCCTTCATGGAAAATAGAGTGCCAAGCTGATGAATCAAACGGGCGATATGAGCTGAGCTATTGCCAATAATAAGAATGTCATCCACATATATTAGCAAGTAAATAATAACAAAGCCATCAAAGAAAGTAAATAAGGAAGAATCGGCATGAGAGGAGACAAAACCCAAATTTTCCAAGTGTTGAGAAAAACATTAGAATCATGCACGGGGAGCTTGTTTAAGACCATATAAAGGCCGCTGCAGTTTGCAGACATGCGTGGGACGTTGAGGATCAACGAATCCTGATGGCTGCCACATGTAGACCTCTTCTGTCAAAGAACCATGGAGAAAGACATTTTGAACATCAAGTTGACGAAGAAGCCAGTTGTAGTGAATAGCAATGGAAAGAATTAACCGAATAGTCGCATGATTGACAACAGGACTGAAAGTCTCACCGTAGTCCAAACCTTCTTATTGATGAAACCCATTAACCATTAACCATGCCTTATAATGTTTAATGGAACCATCAGAGCGCTGCTTGATTTTGTAGACCTATTTGTTGGGAAGAATGTTCATAGTGTGGTGAAACGGAACCAAAGTCCAAGTGTTGTTTCGTTGTAATGCATTGAATTCGTCTGTCATTGCTTTGCACCACTCGGAATGTTTATTAGCCTGACTATAACGTGTAGGCTCAACCAAGTCGTTAGCAAAAGTAGTAACATAAGCATATTTTGGGTTCGGTTTGCAAACACCAATTTTGCTTCGAGTGATCATGGAATGGGACAAGTTACTTACCTCGGGAGTAGATGAAACTGGTGGTGTGGGTGTTGCTGGTGGTTGGGTTGCAATAGGCCCAGGTAAAGATGAAGGTGGTAAGGCAGGGGGAAGTGTAGGGGCCAGATCAGTTGAAGTAGGAAGAGGTATAGTAGATGCAGAGGGTAATGTGGAGGTTGAGGTTGAAGGTTGGGACTGTTTGGGATGTGGGGGTCTGCGGGTATAGACTTGAAGAGGGTGCGGGGCAAGAGGCTGTGCAGTAGTAATGGTTGGTAAGGATGGGGAATGTGGCTGCATGATGGCAAAGGTTGGAGCAGCATAAGGTGGGGATGGGCCAATGGTGATGATGGGATCTACAGACGAGGAGAGCGACGTTGGTGAAGTAACAATGGACTCTTTATAGGGGAAGCTGTTCTCATCAAAGATAACATGGCGAGAAAGAAAGACACGTCTCGTAGAGGGATCCAAACATCGATAACCATGATGATTTAAAGAATAACCCAAGAAAACACAACGTTTTGAACGAAATTGCAATTTATTAGTATTATACGGATGCAATAAAGGAAAACAGGCACAACCAAAAACCTTGAAAAATGAAAGCGTTGTGACGTTGTTTTGCACTAAGGAGTAAAGCTTCCAGAGCATTGTAGGTGATGAGAGTATCACGAGCTTGTGCGGAAGCAACGGTGGTCTCATACTGAGGACTAACCTTGCTCATAATTATGGCAACCAAATCTGACTCAGAAACTGGGGCTCCAGAGAGGGCAAGATTATCGGCAAGAACATTAACCTTGTTGAGATAGTCGGTAATAAAAAGATCACCACATGAGGTATTCATCAATTCAGTCCGCATATGAATAATACAGTTCTGTGAGGTAGAGGCATATCGTTCTTGAAGAGACGACCAAGCAGAGGCCGAATCAATCTTGTTGACAATAGTAGCAAGAACCTTGGGAGTAAGAGAACTAGTAATCCAGGAGAGAATCATCTGATCAGTTTGTATCCATTCACTATACAATGGATTGACTTTGTAATAGTAAATTTGCCGTTGTCATCAAGAAGGAAGGCATACGGGCATTTATTTTCATCGGTAACAAAGGAGAGTAGGCTGTGGCTGCGCAGCAAGGGGAGAAACTAAGCACGCCAGAGGGGATAGTTGTTGCAATCTAGTTTAATGGTAAGAAAGTTGGTAACAGAGGGAACATCAGCAGCAAAAGAGGATGAGGATGAGGATGACACCATGACTGTAAAGAATCGGAAAAAAAATTAAACTATGAACCTTTGTCGTGAGACGCTGGCTCTTGATACCATGAAAGATATTATTTCTGAATCTCAACTCAATGAATGAGTGAGCCAATTATCATTGATATATATAGGATTACAAAGCAATCGTGTAGAAGGATACAAAGACATAATTATAATCAGGTTTGGAAAATAACTAGAAAACCCTAAAGCACTAGGAAACCCTCTCAGACAAGGTTGCCGCTCCCATGTCCTTGGTGAAGTCAGATTCCTGGTTGGAAGTGGATTGAATATCCTTGGTGGACACGTACACTGGTTTATCAGTCAAGTCGTTTATTTAAGGGAACTTTAACAAAAAGCTCCCGATACTATTCATTTTAACGAAAAACCATATTTTTACACTAAAAAGTCAATTGTGGTACTATTTACTTTACCCTTTATTTTGTCTTTATCGTTAAAACTCAGTTTTCAAGCATTTTTCATTAGTTTTCATTTTATTTAAACCATACTTAACCGTGTTAACTTTTCAACTTTTCTCCTCAATAAAAAATTAAAAACTTAGGATAAATTAAATAAACGAATATGTGTCACTTAAGTAGATAAGACAGAAAAATTACAAAGAATTTTGAGTACAAAAGATTTCAACTCTTCCGAGAGAGTCTAGGATGACCCAAAGAAATAATCTAGCCCATGATAGTTCGCAGCACCAAAAACGGAACCTAATAGCTAAGTCATGGGGTCCTAGGTGATGGAAAGTGACACTTCATCAGATATGGTTTTCATAAATAAGGTAATTTGAGCACATACTCTCTCCCCTCTTTTACTTGTAACTTTAAATGGAAAAGTTTAAAGACCAAGGGAAATTGTAATTCACACTAGTTTAATTTTTCGCTGAATCGAAAATAAAAAAACTTGCATTTATACACTTCTTTGGATTTTAGAATGGAAAACAAAAAAACTTACATTTATACACTTCTTTGGATTTTAGAACGAGATCTATAGCTGATAAAATAATGGCATTTGTTTGAACTTTTTAAATTAATATTATAATATTGATACGAAACGTCATGTAGGGCTCATTTAGACTAACCCTAAAAGATTACAGAGACAAATTGAAAGGACTAATTGTTTCTCACCTTACATAACCAACTCGACTTGTAATTGTGACCATTCAAAACTTGAGACTGATTTCCTATTAAGCACCAAATTCAGTGTTGAAAACTGTTTTATCCAGAAGTTTCTTCAAGGACCACCTGCTTTATGAGGAAATGTTAAAAAGTGGTGCCACTTAAAATGTTGGAAGAGAAGTTTCCTCCATAATTTAGATCCCTAAATCACTCACACCGTGTTTTCACATTCAGATATGCATTTGCATTTCTGTAAAATTATGATTACATAGAAGAAAGTTTCAAGCCACTCTTCCTTTTAGAGTCTTCTTTCAATGTGATAAAAATGGCGACCTTAAGCTAATAAGGCTTCCCATTTTGTGGCGGCGGGTGGAAAGGGGGGAGCGTTTGGGGCTATTGTACGTAACTTTATCCTTAATTTGCAAAGAAGTTGTTTCCATGACTCGAACCTGTGACCTTTCAGTCACAAAGGAACAACCTTTTCATGTTATAAAATAAGAAACAAAATTGTTTCACATTACAACTTGTAAATTAGGGGATCCTAAAATACTAAAAGCTTCTGCAAATAGAATTAAGAATTTGGGGTTGTTGGAGATATGGATATATCTTAAGCATCAAGGCTGAAATATTGGATTAAAGAAATATAATTAGTTTGTGGAATCATGAGGAATCAAAGTCCATTGTGCACTTTTCATCAATGGGGAAGAAATTTTGGTTCAAGGTGGTTGCATAGCACCTACCACTAAGCATTTGAGTTTGTTTTAATTCATCTGTGTTAGTGAAGTTTTGGTCCAAAACGGTCATATCCGTTTGGCAGAATCATTGTTTAATACTGACATATAGTCACATGATATAGTTAATTTTCGTTGACAATGTAAATGAACGATAAATTCATTGAACTGATATTGACATTCTAAAAATCTAATTATACAGTACGCACTTCCCATAAGAGTAGTTTTCTTTCTAAATCTAGACTGCACAATTAGATTTTTGGAGTGCCGATAACAATTCCCTAAATTTATGGTTTTGAATATTCTATTGATACTCAATTCACGTGTTATAAGTTATAACCGGTGTTTAAAATATTTACAAAATTATCTATATTTCCGTAGAAATATCCGAAAAATCAAGGATGGATATAGAAATGGGCGATGAAATGTAAACTTCACCTATATCAACGAGATACAGGAAAATCAATGATATTTACTGATTCACTACAAAAAATTTGCCAGAACCAATTGCAGGTTACGAACTCTGGATTTTTTTTGAGAAATTTTTCTCTAATTACCACTAATCTAAATGAGTTGATATATTCATCCCAAAATTTTCATAATTTTTATCGAAATCAACCGATATTGATATATTCATTGATATTTTCACTTGTATCGTTATTTTAAACATTGATTATAATATATAAATAAATTAGTTATACTGCTTGACATAATCGAAGTACTACTTATTTACCTTTATTCTTCACAAAGCACACACAGGTTGTTCCGTGCATTCTTTTCCAACTAAATATTTTCCTTCCGTCATCCGAGTGTAGTGTGTGTTCTGTAGACGACCTCAGCCCTCAGGACCACCTTTTTCTTATGGGGAAATAAAAGCTCGAGTCAGCTTTGCATTGCATTCGGATCAACTCGAATCAAGAAGCACTTGAGAGGAGTATCGATTGCTTTTTGTAAATAGAATTATGAACTCATATGGAAACACCAAATCTTTCAAAACCAAACATGCATTATTGCACTCTCTAACTCTTTAGGCAACTTGGATTGGCTTGTCACTATATCATATCACAAACCACTATCACTTTTGAGTAGCGATTTTGGTACTCGTTTTATCTTTTGCCAATCCAAATCGAGTAACTTGTAATTTTTTTACATAATCCACAATACTAATGATGCAGACATGAGTCATGTGAATTAGTCGTTACAGTATGCTTACCTACCGAGCTCTCATCCAAATTTGAATCTCCTCCTCTTAAATAAGAGTATGAATATACGAGAAGCTAAATTGTTTTGGTAGACCCGGCCAACTTGGAAAGACTTACTACACAAATTACCAGGCCCATTGTTTTTCTGAACCTGTGGGCAATAAGTACCCATTAATTAAATCAATGTGTAAGTGTAACCATTCTATGGCATGAAATCTTATTTGTTTGGTGTGATAGAGGAGCTGACTCATTTATTCCGATGGAGAAAGTTTATATGAAATGGAAGAATTAGGAGTGGGGTTGGTCATGGCTATTTTTTCCATTTTTATCTCTGCATAGAAGATGGAAATGTATTACCTAACATGAACAATTGAGGGTAGCTAGGGTTCCTTGTGTTTCTGATTTTTATTTGTTTTTAGGTGGACATCTTTATCATGCCTTTTTCTGATACTATAATGTGGATGATTTTCATATATTAAAAAGTCTCTTCCACTTTCCTATCAAATCTCTCTTTATTCTAGCACATAAATGAAGGATCAAAGAGATTATGGTAGATCGCATTCATCAAGAAATGACCTTAATCGAAAATCGGATCTGCAACAAATAACATGTTTTATCTGGATTCAACTCGTACTCATAGTTAAGCGGCAACATGAATATGAGACTAAAGAAGTCCCTCTATGCATCCTACTACTAGCAGCCCCTTCTTAAAAGAGATTTGAGCAGCCGTAAGAAAAGGACTAATGCTGCGCAAAAGAATATGTTTAAAAAGAAGAAAAATCACAAAGTGAGTGCAAAAGGATCTGGAAAGCATAGAGTGGTCCTGCAATCGAATGAACGTTTAGGCGCGGAACTGTGCTCAAAAACCCCAATTAGAGAGTAACTAGCTTATTTTAATTTTAGACAACAACATGTTAAGTAAAATTTATCCTAGAAATGATAATAAGGAACTCTCATATAAAAATAAATAATGACTAAAACTTTTTTTTTTATAACTTATATAGAATAATAATACAAAACTATATATTTAATATAGAATATATTGTATATATTAATATGGCTATTGTATTTTATAATAAATCTTTTAGTAATTAAACTTAAAATTATCAAAATAATTTTTTTCTTAACGGGTGGAAATGAGCTACCCACGTGTATTAACAGGTTCTTAATAGGTCACCCGATAAGTTATTGTGTTGATCCGAAATCCGTTGTTTTCGTGTCGTGTCAGAAATTGCTGGGTCTAAAGTGAAGAAAAGGAAACAAAAAAGCAAAGAGAGACAAAAGGCAAACAGAAAAGCAGATGGCAAAACGACAAATCAAGCAAACAAGCAGGGGCATTTCTGTCTGCACACTATAGATCAATAGTGCCATCTGAAAACTGAGTTTTAGTATATATATAATTTTGTTTATAAGTTGGACCAAAGCAAATCATAACAATTTTCTAAATTTGTAACTCCTTTTACACTCGAGTTTGAACCATCTTCTGTAGTAGATGGGCTTATGTTCATGCTCAATATTGTAGATTACAAAGTAACAAAGCCCAGCCGCAAGAAAGGCCAACATGGCTCAATTAATTGAAGAAGATAATTTGATTTGTTGTGTCACTCTCAAATCTCTCAATCAGTTGCTTTGATGGAGATCGGCTACTATTTGTAGATTGATTGGGATGTTACACATAACTGAAATCACAGCAACAATATGGACATACGGTCTGCCACTTGTTGTCCAGTTTCGAGAGGAAACAAAACTAGAATGCCAAGATAACGATATCTCAAATCCAATCACATATAAAAATCTCGAAAATACGTGATATTGTGTTAATCATCCAGGATGCCATGAATGCCTAGGCGTTCAAACGCGTGTAGGTAAGTCCTCCATTTTCGAATGGGAGATTATATTCACACATCCCAAATTACTTGTTCCACATTTTTTTAATTTTTTAATATTTTTTTATCAAGTATTAGTGGTGTGTATAAAATATTAAAAAAAATAAAAGGGTGTGGGAGAAGTAAATTGGAGTGTGTGAATATAATCTCTCTTTTCGGAGACCACAAGATTCGACAGTTCCACCACTGTATATCAGCGGATAGGGTTAGAATGAGGATGTGATGGGAAGCTAATGCGCACATTGAGAACGAGAAGTTTTTTTATATGACAATTATATGGTCGAATCCTCCAATCACATCGTATATCGTGCGGTCAGTTTTTGTCAGGTACTGTTTATATTCAATTTTAAATAAAAAAAATTTATAATGATTTCTGACCGCACGATGTACGATAAATGGATATGATTGGAGGATCCCTAAGATCGTCACAAAGAGAATCCGACGAGGATCATCTTGAAATTATATGGCCACATGGTATTATTAATTTACATAAAATAAACGTTATGCATGGTTAAGTATTGCATATATAGATATATTGAGTGTGTATGTGTGTGTGTATATATATTCCATGCCACCGACGATGAAGGAGACAGGAGACTGGAAATTTCCTGGCCTGTGATCATATCCCCTCCCGCACATAGCGGCAGGTTTAGCTCATCCCCTGGACCACCTCAATTTCTACGTTACCACTTTACGCTGCTCATTCACTCATCACTGATTCAGAGCCTCAGAGAGCTGCTCAATACGGCACGCGCGCGTCCTTTGCTATCTGCTCTGCTGACATTGAAGAATCTGACTACACGACACCACGCCACGCCACTTGTTCATGCATGAATGTTGAAAGCCTTCATTTTAATCATGCAACTCCACACGCTCTTTTGGAGTTGGAATTGGAATTGTTAATGTATGCATGCACACAGGGAATTTATCAAAATCAACCACATCTTTATAATTTCTAAAACGTGGACCAAAATATATATATACCATCTAGTTCTAATCACTTGGATTTTTATGTTTTAGTTATACTCCGTTGCAATTAGCTGCACTTGCAAACACAATAACAACGATATCAACTATAACGGGATTAATCCGCAACCTAACGTAAGATAACTTCTTTATACGTCCTTAGGGTAACTTTAATCACGGGTGCTTTCTAGGGTTTTTAAAGGGAAATTATGTTCAACAGAAAGCAACTGCCATCACCAAACAAAAAGAGGGGGCCACTGGTCACTGCGTTACTTGATTAGTAGTTAATTAACTAGTTAGTACGTTCCTTTCTGAATCTCAAACCGAATTTGTAAAACTGCTATGCATGAAAAAGCTAGGCAGGTGGGTATACATAAATTAATCATGTCCAGCTTTAGAATATTAGGAGGCAATTAATTAACAATTCCGGTAAATGGCGCAGAGGTAAGGGAATTGGCACTTTAACACCAGTCGGCCGGTAAGGAAGCTTTACGTACGTAATTGCCGGAAAAAGACGAAACAAAGGTGAAAAGGAAGAGTGAAAAAAGCAATGTCGGCCAAGCAACGCGTACGCAAACTCAGCCGACAACTATACAACTAGGGCAATTCACATATCTCCTGGAAAAACAATATGTTTCAAGGATCATACAAATTTAGTTTGGCGATTAATTCCGGGTTTTGAAGCTGACGATTACTTTACAAAACCTACCGAAATGATTACAATACGATCGATGCATGGTACATACACACACACACACACACATATATATATTATTTGTTGAATAAATGCTTTATTCACATTATAAAATAATACAAATTAAAGACCTTAAAACCAACCAAATCCAATGTGAGTATTAAGAACTAAAACTGCATACTAAAACGATACGATGTCTGAAAAAATATCACGTGAAATAAAACAAAAAGTGGAGTCTTCAAAATTTCTGTCTGAATAAATATGGTAATCAAATCTCAGTTTTGAGTTAATCAAATTTCGCAATTAACGTTGCGAATAAATATATGATATTCTTGGGATAATCTGTTCAATTATATATACAAAAAATGAAAGATTCTGTTCGTGAGGTACAATCCATTCATTTACATAAAAAGCTTAATATATACTAGCTAGATCAGAAGCTGAAGATAATGCAGCTGCTAAGCCTACCCGCATGCATGCATGCCCTGTAGAGACGACGTTGGCCAAGCTAATTTAACAATATTGATCCTACAGCCCTACCTACACAACAAAGATTTAGGTTAATTAAGTACGTATTATCTGCTAAACCATGATTAACATCACTGAAAATGAAATTTGCGTATCTCATGGATTATTCCACACTACAGGGTTTTGCGTTTTTTACTGCAGCCATTACGAATGAGAACGTACGGCATCAATTTGTATGCGTTTCTTCTTTTGTAAGCTTTTTCCCTTACTTTTTAAAATGTTTTGGTCAATCCCAAAATTCTCAATTGACGCATATTTATATATATATATATATATATATATATATATATATATATTGTTATTAGCACTCCAAAAATTTCATTCTACACTCCAAATTTTCTATATTAGGAAAGAAAAATACACTTGTGAGGAGTGTAGAATGAGATTTTTAGAGTGCCAATAACACTTCTATATATATATATGAATGCACAAGTCGTAGTGCATACCATATATATATATATATATATATATATATATATATGAATGCACGAGTCTTAGTGCATACCACCTCCTGAGAGTAATATAACCACCCCATTTGTTAACCAAGTCAAGTTTTGGAAGCTCAAAAAAAAAAAAAAAAAATAGTTTTCAATTTTTGTTGGTTTGCTACCACCGTTGGGGAGTGGGGTGCCCTACTAACCCGAGTAGCATAGGACATGCTTAATGCAACCTTGCACCCCGCTTTTACCCACCCAACTCAAGCTATGTCATTACCAATCACTTTAATGCACTGCATAGTTACAAATCTATGCTACCAGGCTCATTAGTAGTTTTCATTTTTTGGAAAACTAAAAATAGTTACTAACAAGTTTTTAGTTTAAAAAAAATATAAAAATAAAAACTGAAATGAATTGGCTATCAAACGACCCTTTATTTTCAGTTTTCAAACTCTGATTAGTACACACACAAAAATAACCATTTTATTTATTTTTTAAATCCCCCAATGTATGAAAACTCAAAAAATAGCTTTCAATTTTTTTTTTTTTTTAACTGAAAACATTTACCAAATAAGTTTATAGTTTTTATAAACTAAAATTAAAAATAAAATGATTATTAAATGGTCAGTTAAATTTTCAACTCACATAACAAAAAATGTTGAGTTTCGCCCCACAAGATTGTAATAACGTCGGAGGTTTCCGAGAGTATAACAGTTATAACATTTGCATGATCAGATATGTATTGCAAATATGGAGATGAAAATAATCAATCCAAACGCCCTTTAAGGGAAAAAAATTGAATTATAATGTCATGGAGCTTCCTTTAACTTGTTTTAGCTGAATGAGGAGACAGCTGAAAAGAAGATATGTAGGCATAATAATTAAAGTTGGCATGCTTCTAATCAAAAGATAAGATATAGTCAACAACCTAGCAACCTAGCACTAGATCCCAAGCGTAGCAGATAAGTTTGTAGCCAATGGGAACTACATGATGTTGATAGTGGTGGTGCATAAAAAGCCACAAGCACACAATTAGATGCACAAAACTATGAACGAGGATCTTCTCACCGTATCCTTTTTGTGATGATCCTCTCTTCGAATCCTCTTTGTGATAATCTAGAGGATCTTCCAATCACGTTCGTTCATTATAAATTATGCGGTTAGTTTTCATCATGTACTATTTATATTCAATTTTAAATAAATAAATTTACAATGATTTCTGACCACACAATGTACGATGAACGGACGTGATTGGAGGATCCCCTGGATCCGGAGAGGATCCTCATTCCAAAACTATATACTCGTCATAGGAAAGGGATCATCTCTGGATCCCTTCCACTAAATCCTCTCAATCAATCAATTCAGACCCTTGAAATTTGACCAAACTGCTACAAATATGGGGCCCCTTTAAAAGTTATAATAACTTTAGTCGTTGAATCAAATTTTAAGTGCCCGGATTGATTGACTGAGAGGATTTGGTGGAAGAGATCCGGAGAGGATCCCTTTCCCTAGTCATATAGATTAAGAACAAGGAGATATTTTTTAATGTGCCGAAATAAAGACACACATGCTATATGTAATTATATAAGTGGATGAATACTTTAAAAAAAAAAAAAAACTTCCTCCACTTATATATGGCATATTGCTCTGTGTTCCAATAATACTGAAAAATCTCTCAAGAATAGAACCACTCAATTATACTTCACCCTTTTGTTATTTAATGAAAAAGGAAAACACCTCTACATTAAATTCACAGATTTCAGAATTAAAAAGCCGATTTGGATTCCATTCGGATTCAAGATGTGGGGATCCTATGGATCCTCACATTCTAACCGTTTATCGTACATCGTGCGGTCAGAAATTATTTTAAATTTATTTATTTAAAATTAAACACAAATAGTATCTAACGAAAACTAACCGCACGATGTACTATGAACGGCCATGATATGAGGATTCCTTAGATCCTCACAAAGAGGATCCGGAGATAATTTTCATCCTTAAAAAGCTACATTCTTCCATTCAAGCGCCTAAAGTAACATGCATCTCCAGGAATCAAAATTACTATATAATTAAGTTGCTATAATTCTTCATCATCCTTTTAACTTTTAGGGTGTTCAAACCAACAGTACTATTGCCTATATTCTGGTGATTAATATATATCTGCAAGTGTTCAAGCTAGGTGATTGTTAAGAAGGAAGTACAGACGTTATGAACTTTTATCGTAAGAGCAACTTCTACGAGTACACTGCTACTATAACGTGTTATGTCATGAAAGTCATTCTCCCTAGGCATTATAAATTAGAAAGATCTTTATATGCATTCAACAGTTAAATAATTCAAGTGGAATATTGGTGTGTATTGTTACCATTTTATCCGTGTCCTCATCAATTTCGCATCCCAGGAGGTACAATGTCTTCAAGAAGCCCTTCGTCTGTACGAAGAGGTGGGGTTGGCTGAGGGTCAGTGGAGTGGGATGATCCTCCTGCAGCTTGATCTTCGTCATGACGTGGGACTACTACTTGGTGCGACGAGGTTGGGGTCAAATTAATAGGACTAGTTATCTCTCTGGGTCGAATTGTTGGATAATACATGAACTGTGAGGGTGGAGGCAGCTGAGCCAACTGGTGGCCTGCAAAGCCAGATTCATGACCAATGACTCCCCCACGAGGGAATGCAACTGTATGATGACAGTGTTGGCCTTCATATGTGGTAATTACAGTTGTGGGATCTTGAGAGGAACGCTCAACTCTTTTCTTCACTGTGCATTTGGTATTTGTGCAGCGATAATAGCTCCTGCAAATTAAACAAAAGATTGAGTGTAAGAATGTGCATATAAAAACTACAAGGCATGCATGTACATACATTTACTGTTCGAATATTCTTTTGTTTCAATAATTCAATTTGAAGTTGTTTGAGCCCATATTTGTAAATTTTGTCAGCTAGAAGAAATTAGTTGTTTAATATTCAAGTATTCTCTGTCGTTAGATAATGGCATGGCACGCTCGCAAATTATACAATCTCTAGACCTATTCCTGAGGCTTGGAAACTTAGGGTAAACATAAATAAAGTTATCAGTTATAAGAAATTAAGAAAAATGTTTCCATGTTTATAGATGACAAGGATTTAACAATCTCAAAATGAAATATATAGCAAGTACCATAAGAAAATTGTTGTTTAATCAAATCAACCAACATTTTTAGTTTGAATTCAGCACTGAAAAGAATGTCAAGTTCCTCGCCAGCTAATTTAGTGGAGATAGTAATTTAGTGACAGACCTTGGAAGCCAGGCTTGCCTAGCAGCTGCACGTGGTATCTTCAGCTTAATTAGTGTGTGTATATATAGTAAGCTTTGTATGTAAATGGTGCATACCTCATGAATCAGATTCTACACATGAGGTCTAGCTAACATCCTAGTGGATGAGGTGTTGGGTTTCTATTTATGCGATGAGAGTTCGAAACTTCTTCCTCCCTAAACTAATGAAATAATTTCGAACCTTTCCCAAATAACAATAAAAAAAAAATTTAAAGAAAAGTTACAGACCTTGGAAAGGGGCTATTTTTAACAGCCTTCTGACCATATTTCCGCCAACGGTAGCCATCCTCAAGATGATCAACTTCACTCTTTGTCATGAATGCGAACCGTGGCTGCCGGATTCTCTTCGGCCCCTTCATTTTAACCTTACTCCTACAAAATATTTTACCTACAATTATCACAACAAAAACAATAGCTTGAAAAATCCAAAGAAAAAAGGCAAAACATAAGTGGATTTTATTTCCTATATATTGGAAATTAAACGGAAATGCTATATAAGTACTACTACATATTCATGCATGTTTAGTTTCAAATGTGATCCAACTAAAACTAATACCAATGAAAGAGTAGTGCTCTATTAATTAAGTCTCAATTACCACTGAAAACTAATACATTCATCAGAAAATTAAAAGGGAAATGTGGTGTATTATGTGTATATATGTCATGCATTATGTTTTACGTTAATTAAATCTAAAATGCAAGTGTATTTGTAGTTGTTAAATACTAGAGTTTTTGGAAATACAACCATATACTTATTTTAACAATTACTGATGGCAAATTTAATGCCAAATTAGGTTGCCCATTGTGTAGCTTAGCCGAACTCCTCCTCTCCCTTTATGTAAAAATATATCGATGTACTAAAAAAAACAATTCGTGCACATCAGGAGGAGGGATTGCAGAGTATAGGACCAAACCTTAAATTGTCAGGGAATAAACCAGTAATTCTTATCAAAATTACATTAATCTCAAAATTCCAAACAGTACTTTACCTGCATTAGCAAATGGTTCAACATAGTAGGCGACTAAAAGTGAGATGGTGCATGTCATTTTGAAATTTTCAATGTGTCAGGAACAAGGTCAAGTTATAATACAAGTGGTTGAATTTTTTTTTTCTAAGTATTCAATCACTTGTATTGTTCAACCACTTATATTGTGATACTTGGTGTACCGACCCATATTTTCGTCACATTGAAAAATCTCTCTATGTAATTATAAACCCCCATTATTAGGAAGAAATCCAAAAATATGGACCACAAATTAAAGAAGAATCCCATCGAAGTATTATCATCACCCAACTCTCTCTTTATTATGGTAATGCAACTTAAGAGACAAATATGTCACATGCATCGATCACTTACCCACGAAAATGCTAGTCGCAATAATAACGAAACAAATCAATATTAAAATATTAAAAAACCCTACAACAAATAAAGCAAGCATATAATTACATTATTGTTCCTAATTAAACCCAAATCATTTACAAACAATCATATAATAAAAACTCGCTTTACTTCCACCATATTCTCCCTCTTTTTTCCCCGCACGCGTTTACCTAAAAGTGTGAATTTTAGCACGCCATCCGGCCGCTGTTACGGCGGTGTTCGCGTCCATAAAATTAGAAACTTGAAAAGCCCTTCCATCTCGGTTAAATTTGCTTTGCCACGCCCTAAATCTCTGTGGATTTACGAAAATGCCACCCCAACTTGCATGAAGTGGAGCTTCTTCTAGTTTCTTACTTTCTACAGCGTACGGACGCACACCCCAATTGCAGATTTTGCACTCCCTTTTTGATATTTTTCATTTTTCACCGTTTAACTATTTATTTTGTTAAAAGATCCCCTACCACAGTTTTAGCCCACGAAAAAGCAAGTTAATCACGCATTAAGCCATTGTTAATCAATAATACTCAATCATGGAAACCCAACTCACGGTATCTCGGGCGGTGGTTTGCCACCGGAGCCTGTAGACCTCTCAGGCGGATCCTCGCTGGAGCTCGTAGACACTGACGGATTGGTCGAAGCGGATCCGACAACAGGGGCCGGGTCGGAGCTCCCAAAGGCGGCGCTGCTACTGCTGCTGTTGTTCTCCAAAACAAGAGGACCACTACTAGTAGTTCCCGCCAAATCGGACGTGTCGGCGGCGGCGGCGATGGGGTCGAGGCAGGGGAAGCCGTCATCGGGTTTGGAGGCTTCCGGGTTGAAAATCCAGCCGAAGTCGCTGAGTATGTTGTTGTCTCTGTCGTGGGTACTGAAGAAGTAGGCGCTGTCCGAGTCGGGAGTCCAGGTGGACAGAGTCGTGAACTCGGTCGCGGTTAGTGGATCGCGTTTTTCGTTGTCGTCGTCCATGAGAAACGATCAGGACGATCCGCCGTGGAGTGGTGGATTGTAATCGGCCGTGAGAATTGAGCATGAATTTGAAGGATGAGGGAGAGAGAGAGAGAAAAAAAAAAGAGAGATAAAATTAGGGTTTTGGTGAGTGAGTGTTGGAAAGGACGCGTAGTTTATGAACTTTACGAAGAAGGGATGGAAAGCTTAGTACTAGTTTGGCATTCAGGTGATTTTATAAAAAGTTGGTACAAAAAAAATTGGGTTCAAAAAAATGTTTGGTAAACACTTAAAAGCAACTTATTTTCACAGTTTTGAATGAAAAAAGCTAAAAACGTAAAGCAGCAAAAATGAGCTTATTCTCACAGCACAGCAGAAGCAATTTTTTTTCAAAACAAAGCAATACCAAACCAGCCCTTAGTCTCGTCAATGCACAGTTGCAATATTTTGAGAGAGAGAGAGAGAGAGAGAGAGGTGGAAAGAATTGGAAAAAAGGAATCAAATGGAGAAGAGAGAAGGTAGGGGGAGAAGAGAGAAAAGATAAGTTAGAAAAATCGCCGTCAACCTTGCAAATATAGTACGGGAGGCTCATATTTAAGCAAAGCCAAGTAGAGACCGAGGCAAATGGCCCCTCACGCGTTTATAAAAATTAAAAAAAAAAACCGATTTTGTATTTCAGCTGGCTAAGAGTCTTCGTTTTTGTATTCGTTTGAATTGCTTTCTAAACATTGCTTGTATCTAAACAATGAAGACAATTAATACTCATGTCTACTTATTCGGTGCACTTTATTGTCCACTCAATTATAAGTAACATATTTTTATCGTACAAATATCATAAGCAGAATCATTTATTTTTTTAATAATAATTTAAATATCATCTTTGTGTGTCCAACGGTTTTGATACTTCAATCTTATTACTACATATGAGTGACAAAAAAATCGCTGGTTCATTTGATATTTGGCATATGAACTTTAAATAGTTATTCATGAATAAATAGTTTTGACTACAGGATTTTTCTAATAAAAATATGTTAATTACAATTAGATGTATTTTTTCGTGAAGAGTAATACTAGGTAAACCAAATTTTTAGATTAAATTTGTATACTATGTGATGTGTTATAAGTAAGAAACAAGCATGTTAATTAACACTTAAGTAATAATCTAACCATCAATAAACATTTCATATGATTTACAAAATTTAATATAAATAGTTGATTTCTCTAGCATTATCCTTATGTTAATTACAGTGAGATGTACTTTCCTTCAATTTCTTTATATTCATGTCTTTTGGCTACGGAATTAATGCATCATGTATATATATTATTGCATGGGTCAGATGTTGATTGAGTAACTCAATTGAAGAATAGTAGCATGGTACTTTGTGAATGCCACCCCTTATGCGCGCGCGCGTGTGTGTGTATATATATATATATATATATATATATATTGAAGATACATCATCATGTATCCGGTTCATGTGGTGGTGAAGGATTTTCGTCATTATATTCATCATTTTATTTTCAAGTTTATTGTAGAATCCCAAACTCGATTTTTTTCTTTTCAATATATGCGTTTAATTAACGATGTTGATTGACGGCAAGCAAGCATGATAGTGAACACATATATGTACATGTACGACTGTTGCAATGACTTAGACAATTCACCAATGCTCAATATTCATGGCTTTAGTTAATCATGTTGCTTGAGTTGTAACGTCATGTTCATACCAATAATTGTGAGAACATTAACACATGTAACATAAAAATAAAAATAAAAATCCATCTATGGTACGATTAAGTTTGAATTTGTTTTGTTTTCTCTTCTTTGTGGCTTTTTTTCATGATACAAGACTATAAGTTAATTCTTAGAGAAATTAATTTTAGGAGATGAATATGTTGCACTACTTCTTTTACACATGTTTTTTGTGGGGCTCTCTCTGTAATATATATTTCAACGATCTGAATCGTTTATCTTTTAGGTCTTCCCACAAAATTCTTGTCTACCAAAAATCACTCAAATCTGAAACCATTTGACGTTGGATTAAGGGTATAGGGTTTCTTTGTAGAACCGTATTCATCAATTTTCTTCATTACAAATGAATGTATTAATTGTTCTAGATTTGTCTAATTTTGCAATGATGATCTATGAATGATGTTCTGAAAGGTAGATCTGATCTGGATCATTAATATACATTACAAAATGGGCCCAACAAAAATGTGTGTAAAAAATTATGTGAAAAAACGGTGTCATGGATCCACTCCTAGTTCTATATTTGTTCATAGAGAACAAATTTTCTTTTCTCATGAATCTCACCAATGTTTGCCATGTAAATGTTATATCTAGATATGAAGAGAACTTTTTGTTAACCAAAAGAGAAATAAACAACCGTTTGACAACGATAAATTAACTATTATGTCCTTATTACTCTAAATCAATTTATTATATATAATTTGATTTACCCACCTTCCTCTATCCCACACCGCTAACTTCTCTCTCAAGCTCTCCATGTCCACACTCGCTTGCGGTAACTAACTCACATTCATAGCGTAATTTTTCTCCTAAGTAAAGTTTGTCATAATCAATCTATGCATCACGTGGGTAAATGCTAGATACACATGACTAGATTAGAGCGATGAAGTATTGCTATCAACTTTCATAAACCGTAGTTAATTAAAATTAAAGTCAATGAATCATATCAGAAGGTGTTGAAATCAAACGAGTATGGTTCAGTTGTCAAATTAAGTTTCAACAAACAATGTATCCATTTGACCAAAAAAAAAAAAAACAAACCAACAATGTATGCCTACAGGTGATAAGGGGATGAACACTTAACCAAGTTCATCATCCCCTTTTACCTTAATTTCTTTGTCGTGTCCTTTTCTTTTTACAAATAATAAATCAAATATATTTATCTTGGAGGATATTATTTTCCTAAAAAAAAATTACAAAATCTTGAAGGATATTATTTTATTTTGTTTTGGAGGATATTAATCATATTATTACCCAAATTAAATACTACACTTCCTCAATTGGCCAAGTCTTTTGAGAGGAAGGGAGAGAGAGAGACCGATATCCAAATCTTTTTAATTGATATAAAAACTATTTGAGCCTCATGCAAGCAAGCAAGCACGTCGTTTCAACCGATTTTTACAAAATAAAAAATAATAGACCATGTATTGTGAAAGGGAAAAGGATCATGTGATCTCACCCGTTCATTGTATATCGTGCGATCAGAAATTATTTCAAAATTTAAAATTTAAAATTAAATATGAATAATACATAACGAAAATTGACCACACGATATACGATGAATAAATGAGATCACGAGATCCTTAGGATTCCTAGAAAAAGAATCCGTGGATCATCATTTTCCTTATTCAAGAGCAACCATTGTAAAAAAAAAATTGGTCAAATATAGAGAACTGCTAACTTTCAAAATCTGTGTGTATAGTATATTTCTGAACACTATAATATTTTTATTTTTTAAGCAATCGATGATCTGTAAGACCTACGTATGAGTGTGAGAAGGACTTAATTACATAAAATAAACTTACTGTCGCATGACGTTCAATTTATGTAAGTTGCTCTGTCAAGATACAATATAAATTAATATACTATGTATTTTGTTAGAAGGGTGAGTGTGGAGACTGGGTACCCCAGGGACCCACATGTCATTTCACAAGATTTTATAGAGATACGTTGGGGTAATTGGATCGATTGTTACAATTAGAGATACAAGTTGAATTGGAAATTTCAATTTAAAAAGAAAAAAAATTTCCGTTCTGAGTGAATATTTCTGAATTCCAAAAATTTGGATGACACTTGAAATGTATCTAACTAATCCAATTTGTCATACTTAGTACTATAAAATATCATACATATCTTTATTTTATCATGTTTATTATTATATTTAGATGTTTTATTTTGTATTTTGTATTAATCATACTATTGTAGGACTCCATATAATCGCCTGCCCTAAAACATTAGGGTTCCTCCTAGAAGTGGGCGACTCAAAACTTGTGTTTTTTACACATTCCACCGGGTAGAGTCAATTAGTAAGTGTTTAATTTGTCATTAATGAATATTTGGTGTAGTAATATTAAGCCTTTATCTTGTTGAAGAAAATATAGTGTTACACTATTTATAAGTTTGTGCTCTTAGATACGACTTTCATGAATAATAAATTCGATACCAAATTATTAAAACTAATTGTCGTATGTTTATCCAAAATCCTTTGGTATTTAGTATAAATATGTTGTTATTTTGTGAAATTTGAATCCAAAATTTGTAATGTCATTGGTTGCGGTTTCCTCCTCAGCATACAGTTGAGAACAGTGAGGAGCCTCTCCCCGTCCCTTGTTTTGGATCCACTGGTTCTCTTATTTGATTATTATTACAAATCTCATATCAATTATTATCTTGCTAAAATAATATTAATTCTTTTATGTATTAATTAAATACAATAAGAGATCAATACCTTGCAAATTAATCTTTGAATTATTGGTTCTCTATGATGTCTATACCAGTTTGACCAAAAAAAAAAATGATGTCTATACCAGCATATATACAGGGCAGGATGGGTCCAAGCTAACAGTATCTCCGGCACAACTGGTGAAGAAAGCTTCTTTCCCAAACGAACTCCAAAAGAAAAAAAACATGAATTCTTATGTATTTTGATCTCATCCAATTTCACGCAAACTTTCATCCAACGTAAGAGCGGCTTTAGTAAATAGTAAGATTGCCAATTTGCCATATCGATGATTTACTCCTAACCCATGATCCAGAAAGCTATTCTAGTTGAATGCGTTTGCACAGTGCACTTGATTGCGCTGCATTATGTTGAACTTTAAAGAAGAAAAAAAACGAGAGTGACTCACTAAAAGCCTAAAACATGAATTCTTCAACAGTTCAGGATTACCTCCAGCCTTTAGATAAAGTAATAGTACAAATTCAGAATTCACCAAACAAAATACCAAAATCCAGCTCGATCTATATAAACATCATATGGCATATAGAAACAAGCAATTATATATATCACGTTCCTTCGATTTGGAACTTTTGTCTTGATGTAGTTTAATCATTGTCATGCAGGACTCAGAGCTCATGACAAACCTACACCAATCAGGCGCTTTTCTTGATTATACATTAATCTGCATGCCAGTATATCGTGTATAAATGATATAATATGTATTCTACTGTTCTAACCAGTTTAGATTAAACATTAAAAAATTTACACAGATGGATCAGATAATTTATAGGTGCGCCATAATTAGCATAATTACTGGCATAATCTTCTTATTATAATAGTATGGAATATAAATGTATAAGGTACCAATCAAATCTTCATGGGATTAATGTGGTAAATCATGATTCATGAGGCCCAATATGCTCATCTATTTCTATTATATATAAAGAGAATGGAAAAGGTGAATAGTGATTTGGTGTCACCATGCTTCAACAAAACTATTTGGACAAAAATACCCCCAAAACAAAAAATTTCAAAGGCATTCCAAAATAATACATCAAATAAGGTAGGGGCATTTTCGTTATTTTAATAGTATTTCTTTAATAATTTACTTTTTGGTGCCTTTTTTTTTAAAAATTAGTACCTCACAATAAGTTAGCAATAATGTGATTCAATTTCTTTATTTTTAAACACGTTCAAAACATCTTAAGAGACGTGTAATGCCGGTTATAAAAAAAGTTTTTCGCACGCGGATAACAATGTGATTAAATAAGTTATCAAATGATTGTTTTTTTTTTTAACAAACGATATTATCTACACTAAAGGGGAAGGGGTGGCTGTCACATCCCCGCCCAGGACGGATCACTTCCCGGGCCCGCTCCACCACCGTAGGACGATATTGTCCGCTTTGGGCTTACCATTCTCTCATGGTTTTGTTTCTGGGAACTCACGAGCAACTTCCCAGTGGGTCACCCATCATGGGAGTGCTCTAGTCCCTTTCTCGCTTAACTTCGGAGTTCCTACGGAACTCGAAGCTAGTGAGCTCCCAAAAAGCCTTGTGCTAGGTAGGGATGAGAATTTACATTTAAGGATCAATCCCCTGGGCGATATGGGATGTTACAATCCACCCCCCTTAGGGGCCCGACGTCCTCGTCGGCACACTTCCGGCCAGGGATTGGCTCTGATACCAATTTGTCACATCCCCGCCCGGGATGGATCACTTCCCGAGCCCGCTTCACCACCGTAGCACGATATTGTCCGCTTTGGGCTTACCATTCCCTCATGGTTTTGAATTTGGAAACTCACGAGCAACTTTCCAATGGATCACCCATCATGGGAGTGCTCTAGTCCCCTTCTCGCTTAACTTCGGAGTTCCTATGGAACCCAAAGCCAATGAGCTCCCAAAAGGCCTCGTGCCACATTTAAGGATCAATCCCCTGGGCGATGTGGGATGTTACATGGGCTTAGCCTCACAATGGGCTAGCAATAATGTGATTCAATCAGTTATTTATTAAATATTATTTTTTCTATTTTTAAACACATTTAAAACATTTTAAGAGGCGTGTAATGCCGGTTATAAAAAAGGTCTTTCGCACATGGATAATAATGTGATTAAATTAATTGTCAATTTTTTTTTTTTAAATAAACGATATTATCTACATTAAGGGGAGGAGGTGGGCTTAGCCTCACAATAAGCTAGCAATAATATGATTCAATCAATTGTTTATTAAATATCATTTTCTCTATTCTTAATGTAAATTATATAGAGACCGATTTTATTATGTGAATTCAGCTGCTTTAATTGGTTTATGAGAGATTTCTTCTAGCATGATCTAAAATTATTCATTTACTTCAAATATTTGACTTTCCTTTTGTCAATTTACGCATATAAATACATTTAAAACATATAAGTCACGAGTAGCACACCGTGATTCAAAAAATACCTTCTGCACGCGCGTGAGCTCGGGCATGAAGGCTAGTTTTCATAATCTCCAAAGATCTGCATCTGTATTCTCTGCAGAAGCCACTAGCACTGCCCAAATTAATGCGATAAAGAACAAGTTTTTCTCTTTTTTATTTATTTATTTATTATTTTCAAACAAAGAACGATTTGGGTTCCGACTAAATAGAAATATAACTTTAGGAAGCCAAGCACGTCCTGTTCATATTGGTTTTAGTTTTATTATTTTTGTTTATGTTGGTGATCGTTGGTTAATTATGTAGCAATTATATGATGAAGACTAAAATTTTTGTGATCAATATTGCAAGGGACCACAACCCCTATCCTAATATAATGGAACGGATCGAAGATTTGAATTTTGGGTGGTCTTGCTATTATATGTTTAAGATTTTTAGACAGAAACATAGTGGAAAACGGGCAAAAAATTTCAATTTATTTACTGAGACATTTCGTCGAATACTTGGTGGGCTTGTTGTCATTAGCCAAATTATGTTACGCACATGTCAACATATATTGACATTTGTTGAAGCAATCTGATGGGTGAGAGACAATCTGTAGAGTGCTGTCAGCACATCAGGTCTTTGTCGAGATATGCTAGTAAACATTACATGAAACACTTGGTGGGAACAAAAATGATTCGTACCAAATATTCGGAAGGTCATCAGAAGACCTTCACATGTATATTTCCTGGATTCCAGGTGGTTCTAGGACCACCTTGGTCCTAATGTACATCTGCTTCTTGTCGGCTATATGAATTCTAGAATGCCACTATGCTCGATTTTGCATCGTGTCTTCTGTTAGATAAAAGTATTCCATGTCTTTTCTTAAAGTCTCTTTCTAAATCTTTATAAGTCTTCCTCTATTCCTTTTATTCTAAACCTCTACTGTAATAAAAAAGAAAAAGATGCTAAGAATAATCCACAGCCAACACCGAAAAATTATTACAAGCATAAATATTACAACAAAAAAGTAGGTCAGGGCATCATCCCAATAACCAGAAGCATTGAACCCTAGATGTATTATGTCATCATAAGTTTCCATTGTTAGTAAATTATAATCATTACACTCACTATATAGTGGAGGCAAATATGCCATGATTCTAGCTTGAGCAACCATTTTGTACAGTTCCCTTAGCAAAACCCTAGCACTGAAAGGGACATACACAACCATTTGGACCAAAAGATATATGTTCTGCAGAATCTTAACTGCTCACACAAATATATGCATGTCGGAAGTGAAATATACCAAATAATATGTATATGCATGAACCAAATTGCTAATTAGCTTTCATGCACAAATAATTGTAGGAGATCGAGTGTTCCTCTTTAACTTTAGCTTTATATATATCGTACAGAATCATTTTTTATTAAGTGGTGCTGCTTTAAAATGCAAATAACTTTGTTTCTGTGCTGTAATCTATGAAATTAAGGATGGACCACGCACTAGAGTTCTATGGCCTTTTCCCTTTCTATCTTCCTCCCAAGGTATAAGTTACAATTGGCATTACTATATATAGTAAAGAGCCTGCCTGATTAACCATTTCAATCACATCATAAGTTTAAGAAACCCAGACACGGAAAACAAAAATGTTAAAACTTTGTATAAAATATATTCTAATTTAACAGAGATTTTTTACAAAATGACTAAAATGATTGACAGGTCAAATTTAGAGATCACTTCTATCGATTTTAAATATTATAGATCAAAGTGAGGAGTTATACCAATCTCATATATCATTTTGGATAAAAAAAAATAAAAAAAAACACCTAAAATATAATATATTTAAATGTGTATGCAGATATACTACATATTGTTTCTCGTTCTGCTTGATATACTGAAGCTTGCAACTGTATCAGTGGCTTGAAAAGTCGGACACTTCATGATGTAGCTAGCTAGCTTGGGCAAAACAAACACATTTGTGAACTATAAAGCTAGGGCATGCAAGTCCCACTAGAACTATAATGCTCAATTAAGCTTTTAAGTCATGTCTATGAGTCTGTTTTTCTCCCGATATGCATCTACAATTTATGCTTACGGTTTGTGAAGTATTTTTTTAACTATGTATAAGAGCATGATATGATTAAGAGTTTTATGGTTTGTTTCTTTAGACTCTTTGACCAAATAAATAAAGAAAATATGCATCGACATGAGCTTGAGCAGTGTAAAATTTTTAAATTGGTTTAAATGGAGATGGACCATATTGATTTTACAAACTACTAAGGGCATAGATATATTGGGACCGTGTTCTCATAATCACTAGGAGACCAGGAAACAAGCACGTGAAGGTCATCTGGGAACCTTCCTATATTTGATATGGGTCTCCTTGGTACCCATCAAGTATTTGATGTAATGTCTGATAGGTATATCTCGACAGCACTCGACAAGTTGCATAGACAACACTCGACAAATGCTCTCGATAGCACTCATCAGATTGCTTCGGCAAATGTCGAGTTGACATGTGCGCAACATGATTCGCATGACGACAATAAACCCACTTAGTGTTAGATGAAATGTCTTCATTAATAAATTGAAATTTGTTTGCGCGATTCGCGCTATGTTTCTATCTACAAACTTGAACCTTTAACATTGGGACCTTTCAAAATTCAAATCCTAAATCCGCCACTGCAAACTACTGCTTGCAGTAGGCCAGTAATTAACCATTGCATTATTAAAGTAGGAGTAATACTATAGTTTTTTCTCTGTTTAAAGGTGGTGTTGCTGGTCTAGGAACTCTAGGTGATAGGTGAGTTTGTCATTGTGTGAAACGGACAAAGAAATCAAAGATCGAATGAGTTCCAAAACAACTTTTGTTAAGGGAATCGTATTCCAATTGAGGCTTTTTTTTATAATTATATTCTCTCATAATGTTAGGCGGCCAGTTCCAAATTCAAATCCACTTTAAATGGTGAACACATTTCTCTTTAGGAATCTCAGAGAACTTCGATGGGGATCCTCCGAATAACTTTCACAAAAATATGGTTAATGGAGAAAATGGCATGCTAACTTTTGAGTTTTGAACTTTAGTTGAATATAGTAAGCTAATTATTAACTCGGGAAAATTAAACCAATGTATTGGTAAAAGAGTTCCTTTAGAAAGGCAATTTGAAGAGCGTAAGAAAGAGAGGGAATACCCTTTAAATTTAGTTGAAGGGAGAGGACCCTAAACCAGGATTCGGAATATTGTGCTTTGAGTTGGATCAAAAGTTTTTGGGTTCCTCAAAAAGGGCACTTGATAGGGCCATTATACTTTTTTTTTTTTTTAAGGAGCTAATTAAAGTTTGGAAAAACACCATCGACCTCATGAAGAGCTAATATGCCTGCTTTACGACATATTAGTTCTTCATAAGAGAGCTCTACCTCATAAAGTATGTGGTTCGCCGAAAATAGAGGTGATTTTCGGCGTCAGGATAAAGAGACAGAGGCTTATGGCAAACTGTAGAAACTCCATTGAGAGATAATATGCCTGCTTACCTAATACGTTCAGTCTGTCATAGTACTCATAGGTAATTTTCTTAGTAACAATGAGCATGTCACGAACACTTCAAGCAGTGGCGTAGCATGCATGCCTTACGAAGCGCGAACGATCCGATAGAGAAAGAGGGTGTGAATTCGGCACGGTATTTGATATTCAATGCAATGGATGAAGAATCCGGAGGATTTGTAGCCAAACTACCTGAAACACTTGACCAAATGAAACAATTTCATAGTTTCTCGTCAATTAACAACTTCATGAAGTTTATATAAATGAATGAATATTGAAAGTGCTTTAACAACATAGAAAAGTTGAATATGCTTCTCGGTTAGCAAAATACATGGAAGAGAGAATTTCAACTTGCTTCTGAGAAAATGCTTTTGACCTGAAGTGCTTTCCAGGGAAGCATTTTCAAACGAACTATGATTGGTCTCCTATATTGAAATTTCGACGACGGGGCAATGAAATCTTCAAAGTGAGACTGTGATGAACCCCTTTGACTTAAAACTGATATAGCAAAGTAAATTCCCACTTCAGCTGAGATGGGTAGAAAGTGCTTATGCATTTGGCTATGAAAGCATCAATCTTTTCACTTTGTGAAAAAAAGCTCGTTGCAACCAAAACTTTATATCAAAAGGAAACAAATTTAACCAAACCTTGTTGGGTTTGAGTGGCGATATCTTTCCCATCAGTCGCCACGTTCTTCACACGAAGCTGCCTCCTTGCTCGGCTGCCAGAACAAGAGGTTGTTATAAAGAAAAGTCTTTAGATTCTCCTTTTTTGAGACGAACTTTGACGGCATTGCCGCCATTGCTTTCTCAGTATCCCTCTGAGAAAGTTAGTAGCAGAGTAAGGAGAGAATTAGTGAAAGAGAGAGTGTGTTACCTTTTGTCTGCTTATCTTCCTCATGTTTGAGACGAGGGAAATGTTTCCAACGTCTCCACGATTAATCTTTGTTCAATTAATTGGCTAGTCCAACTAAATAAATTTTTTGTTCTTGCTCCATGTTCTTTTGATCCTGAAAAGTTTAGGTGAAGGTGAGGCTACCCCATTCCAGAGTCCGGGCATTTCACAAGTTTCCTTGAGGACTTGGAGATCTTAGCCCTTTTTTTGGTTTTTACAGATCGCCCATCAAGAATGATTGTCAACAGAAAGACTTGAACCTAGACTTTGATCTAGCGAAAAAAACGATCCTTACCAACTCAACTAACCATCTTTCACTTGACTGGAAATTTGGCACAATTATTTGCATGATGATTGTTTCTACATTTCCTTGAAATTTCTTGAAATGTATGTGAAGATTTTGATCTCACTTTTAGCCAAGACAAGTGGGCCTTTCCATTATCCTAACA
Source organism: Heteromeles arbutifolia (assembly GCA_024362995.1). Lineage (NCBI taxonomy): Eukaryota > Viridiplantae > Streptophyta > Magnoliopsida > Rosales > Rosaceae > Heteromeles > Heteromeles arbutifolia. The sequence goes on from JANCRC010000021.1 coordinate 4,041,380, forward strand.
AGTTTACCCTACCATGCAAGCAACTACCACCTTGTTTTGGTGACTCTTGCCCCTTCAAATTGCAACTAGCCACTTTGATTTTGTGGTGTTTTTGTTTGGCTGAGAATTTGATTTTTCCTTGATGTTAATTCAATTTTCAAATCATCCTTTTTTCAGAGATTATGTTGTTGTTCATTCATTTCTCGCAAGAAAAAGTTTTTTAGTGTGTCTTATGTCAATTGGTGTTACTAATTCAGTATTATATATGGATCAACGACATTACAGATATTTCGTAAAAATTATGGTACATTATTTATAAACATATGATACATGAAAAGAGCTGAAACATTAGATGACAGTTTAACAATCACACTGAAAAATTACTCACAACACAAAAGATCGATCCCTAACAATTCTAGAACAAACTAACTATTAGATACTCTAACGATATTTCTCTTAAAAGAAGTCTCAATTTTCAATTACTCTCACAAAATATTAAAATAAACAAATTCTAGAATGAAATAAAGGTTTGGGCCACCCAATCACTTCCTCTCTTTGAACCCAATTAAAGACCATTTAAGATTTTCATTCGCTCAACAACAAAGCCTGCCCATTACCAATGGACCACAGTACTCGGTGGCCATCTGGTTCACCCACGTGGCAACACGTGGCGTGCAAACATATTTTGCCAATAATCTTTTATTTATCCATAAACATAAGATTAGAAATAACCAAAAAAAAAAAAAAAGTGAGAAAAATTGAGGAGGGAAGAAGTTAAAATCCTTCCCAACGGTCAAAGTTGGACCTTGGACTCGGAGGATGTTAGAGCCGTCCAGTTCCTCTGCTTTTCCGCGGCGCCTCTGTCTGATTTTTCTCACAACCACAGAGACAGAAAATAAATACTTCTCCACAGAAAACTCTTTGTTTCTCTCCAATTTCTTCACTAATTCCTCTTCTTGTTTCAAGCACAAACCAAATAACCCAAAAACCGCGGCGGTTTGTGTAAGAAACACTGCCAAGTTTTGATTTTTATCGACATTTCTAGGTACATTTGTGGGTCTTGACCATAACCCCTGCCGTAATTTTCGGTCGACAAGTTTCAGTTTGATCTTCTATTGCTAAATTCGTAATCTTTTGCAGGCGTGACCACTTTGACAATTATTTGTTTTTTGGCAAAATGTTTGGGTTTAAGAAATCGCCAGCAAAGATTGGAAAGCAAGGTTCTGTAGACCCGGGTTTTCAAGCTGATTCAGACGCGGGGAAGAACACGCTCAACCCCGCGAGAAGAACTTCTTCGGAACCTATGCTTATCACCCCGGATTTCAGTTACGAAAAAAAACCATTAGAGCAGCAGAGTATGCAAGAGTTAGAGAAATATGCTGTTAACAAGTCCGAGGAGACAACAAAGAGTGTCAACAATTGCCTCAGGATTGCAGAGGACATCAGAGGGGATGCTACAAGGACCCTTGACATGTTGCACCAGCAGGGTGAGCAAATTACAAGGACTCACATGGCGGCTGTTGATATCGATAAGGATTTGAGTCGGGTAATCTCTCCTTCTTGTTAGGGTTTTGTAATCTAGATGATTTTAGTTTTTCTTGTGACACAAGAAACTATGAAACCCGAAGAGGAGCGGCATTTTTTTATCATAATACCTAATGATGCATTCTGAAAACAGGGTGAGAAGATTTTAAACAATCTTGGAGGCATGTTCTCAATGCCTTGGAAGCCGAAGAAGACCAAGGATATTTCGGGACCCGATCTGTCATTAGGTTTGCTTCTGTTATAATCTGCCTGCTTCATTTCCTGATTCTTCAAAACCTCATGAAGCTTTCTGTATATGGTGATCATGCTCAGCTTCTGCACCCAAAAAAGCTGACCCACAGCAGAGGGAAAAGTTGGGTTTAGGTCCGAAAGGGCGGTCGGCTCCTGCGACGCCTCCTCCCGAAGGCTCAGGTGCCATGCAGAAAGTCGAGGTAAGTGTTTGCGATTACGATCATCAAGAATATGGCTACGTGCCCTCCCGATTTTACTTATTTTGGGATTGGTTCGTGAATAACAGTATGAGAAGGCAAAGCAAGATGATGGACTTTCAGATCTAAGTAACATTTTGGGGGATTTGAAGGGTATGGCTATGGACATGGGAAATGAACTCGACAGGTCAATATGTTTGTTCTTCGCTGTGAACTTTCTTCGTGATTTGCATCTATATCCCTGCATTCTTGTTAAGTACTTTGAAAAAATGCAGGCAAAACAAAGCCATCGATAATCTCTCTGACGATATTGACGAGGTGAACTCTCGAGTGAAAGGTGCCAATCAACGTACACGCCGTTTGCTTGAGTGAAGGCCAACAGTCTTAGAAATACCGGCAAGCAGTCTACAGAAAATTTGCACATTACTTTTGATTGTATATAACTGGTTCCCCCCTATTTGGGATATACATGCAATAAAATGAGCCTTTATGTTCAGATTCAAAAACCATACAGCTCTAGATCACACCATATAGTTTTGCATTCCTATTTTCTTCTCCTCCACTCCTTTTTTTTTTGCAGTTTTTGGATTGAACAAATCAAATAAGATCCAGGGACGGGGCAGAAATAAGGGGATGATGGCGGGAAGAGAAGACGGGAATGAAAGTCACTACCGACACCAAATGTGTGCAGAAAGTTTGAATATTTACAAACACAGCAATCTGCAGTTGTAGGAGCTCAGGTTTCCTCACTCTTCACAGGAGTCCAGTTACTTCCTGGAACGGCCTTTTTCCTGGAATATGAAATGTAACCCCCAACGTATCCTATAAAAACCCCAAGCACCAACACACTTGCTCCCTTCACAAACCAAGAGAATGTAGACTCCCCACTGGTCCTAATAACCCCAGCATCACCACTGCTACTGATATTAACAGACTTGATACCGCCTCCACCAGCTCCACTACCGCCGAGAACTTGGCCTGAAGCCAGAATCTCCACTGTGTCGTGCACCTTCCCATCATGGTTTCCAACATAAATAAGTGTAAGCTTCTTCCGTGTGGCAACCAACCTAGTGTACCCAAATTCACCACCGCGGTATAAAGACCGCTCTGGCTGTGGGTACACTGGGTCAGTTGGATGATCTGGTCTAGGCTCCCAGATCGGTTGCCAGTCTTGGCCTCCCATCCCAATGACAACATGAATAGGTCCAACACTCACACAAGTATAGTTTACCAACTGACAAAACCTCTCGTATCTGTGTACATGTCCCCATAGTGCAAGATTTACATTGTTCTTCACAAACAGAGGCTCCAAATGCTCCAGCATTTTCACCCTCAAAGGAGCATCACCTCTCTCGTAGCTTGTTGTGTACATCGGCCTATGTCCTTGCACCACCACAAATGGCGTCTTCCTCCTATCCACCGCCTCCAAATCCCGCTTTATAAATTCCAATTGCTTGCTTCCTTCAACAAAATTGGTCTCAGTTGAAATGTACACAAAATGTACCGACCCAACATCAAACGAATAGTAAAGATTTCGTGTAGCCGGGGCACTTGTTCCAGTCGGTTCAGACGAGTTTCCAGGCATGTTGAACTTAAGACTGTAGGGCACCCCACATTCTCCCCCACCATCTGTCCCATACATTGTTGCCCACTCCGGTTTCCATGGCTGCAACGGCCAATCATACTCGTGATTTCCAATACAAACATGGTATGGAAGTTTGGATGCAAGGGGCTCAATTTGGCTGAAGAATTGATCCCACAACCACGAGTACCCTCTCGCGTAGCTTATGTCTCCGATGTGGGACACAAAAGCCGGCTTTTCACCAAGAGCTTCAACATCCCGGAGGATCCATTTCACAGTGGCTATGCTCTCGTCTTGTGTCCGAAGAAACGTTGCATAAGGTGTTGCAGTCCCCATGTCACCAAACATAAAGGCCGTAGTTTCGTCCGAGTCCTCGTTTCGTGAGACAAAGCTGTGCGTTTTGCTCCATCCTTCAGAATCACTTCCGACCTGATCACATAACACTTCCTGTCAGGTCCTCTTGAAATGCTTGTTAGAGAGCACTTCTCTTCAGTTCATAAGTGATTTTACTAAAAGCACTTTTATTAAAAGTACATCGAAAGTTCGAAACTTTTAATAGAAATTAAAGTGCTTTCGGAACTGCCTCCTAAAAAAGCTAATCTTAATGCACTTCCAAGTTCCAAACATTCGTAATCAATCTCGTTAACAATTTAACTAGAACAGTAAAATGTAAATTTTACCTTGTAATAATATCTGACGCCTTTTCCCAGTCGGGTCATGACCGCATCGTGGATAAACCCGGGATCTCTCCACCCGATACTGTTGTTGGCGGGTGCATCGCACATGTGCTCCCTTTCATACCTCCCCACACGTGCCACCGCCAAGTTATCGAGCGAGTCCTCCCTCTGACCGTATCGAACCTTTCTCTCCCCGCCGTCTGGCGTCACGAACATGACCCGCATCTCGTCATCTCCGTCCGTGTAAGCGAGGTGGATCTGATCCGGAACCCGACCCGATTCGAAGCTAAGCTCGTCATCTGAGGTGGCGAGCAGGTGGGCGGTGCCGGGGAGGGGGTTGTGGTCCTGGTCGAGGTGGTTGGGGTCGACCTCGGATTCGTTCCAGCGGAAAATCCGGAAGGAGTAGTTGAATCGGAGATTGACCAGAGGGAGGGAAATGGAGCCCGACCCAGATTTCCATGTGGGGGCGGAGGAGAGGAACTTGTATCCTATAAAGTTGTCGTGGTGGGAGGAAGGGGGCGAGTAGATGCCGAGCCAGTCGAGTCGGGAGGGCGAGTCGATGCCGGACCATTGGATTAGGACGGAGTCACCCGATTTGGAGAGGGAGGTCGGGGAAAGAGAGAGTGAGACAGTTTGGTGGGTCGGAGGGAAGAAGGTGAAGAGGAGGAGGATGAAAACGAAGGTTGTTGAAGGAACGGCCATGGCGATGGCGGATGAGGTGGCTGATAAGCAATGGGATTGGATAGGTAAATATCTATCAAAATAACGTTTATTTAATACTCAGGCATATTCCTTTTGGTTGTGCGGTATCAAAATCTATTTAGTCACTGTTTAATCTTAATTAATCTTAATATGTTATAAATAGGTAAAAGTTAGAGAGATAGCATTTACTAGTGGCAGGAGCGAAGTATGTGTAAAATATTACACTGTAATTATAACACAAGGAAATGACAAATAAAGGATGAAGGGATAGATAATGATGTTATTGATCTTTCCTTATTATCTGTATATCTTGAAAGCATACGAAGCGCTCTATTTATTGGGCAACTCCAAACAAACGTATTAACTATACATTGAAATTTACAGCACACATCTTTTGAAAATACGATCCTCCTTCATCTCCCAAGTCAATATCACTTTGTGTGGGCATTGAAAAATCTACCAATGTTTTCAATATCACTGTGGGCATTCATTAACCCACCAACATTTTCAACACTCCCCCTTGGATGCCCACAAATATCAACATCAGTTGCCTCGTTAAAACCTTGCTCAGAAAACCCCAGTGGGAAAAAACCATAACGAAGGAAAAAGAATACAACTTTACCTGGATTGTTAATATAGTGTTAAATATGCTTATGTTGTAACAACCCGTCTCGGGATTTACGGAATAAAAAGGGTATTTTTGTATTTTCACTAAGTTTGGAGATATTTTCCTTTTAAAACTGGTTTTTGGGTCTTAAATGGTGTGCCCAAGGGGCCCACCCTTGATTTGTGTCCCCCGATCTCTCTTTTTTCTCTTTCAGTTCTTTCTCCTCTCTTCTCTCCCCGTAACTTCATCTTTCTCTCCTTTTTCTTCTGCTCTCCTTTACTCTCAGTGGTCTTGATTTCGCTACGAGACGTAGGGATAGATTTAGGTCCGTCCCGGGCGAAGGTTTGGTGTTGGCATAGGGCTTGGAGTGTGTTTCCTTTGGCTATTTAGCACAGGGATGGGGAGCTGGCAAGGGGTCTGGGGGTGATTTTCCTCTGACTGTCTGCTCAGAGATGGGGAGCCGGCATGGGGCCTGGTGGTTATTGGACATTCACTAGTGATTATTAATTATTTTAGTATTCTAGATTAGATGTGTGCTCTGAACACATTCCTAAATCACATACTCTTTATTTTATATTTATAAGTCTTATTTATTTCTTATTCTCAGCATTTGCATTCAATAAATGGCTTTCGTCACCCTTCGGGTGTCGGCCAGCACGTGTCTATCCTGGTATTCGGGGAATATCGGGATCGGGGCGTGTCATATGTTGCCTCGTTAAAACCTTGATAGGAAGAATCCTAATCGAAGGAAAAAGAGTACAACATGCATTTATCATGGGTGCTCCCCCTGATATGTATCTCCTTCTGATTCCGCATTTTCCAAATTTAGCTGATTGGTAAGTCGACGTAATCCGATACTTTGCACTAATTTCTGAAATGTGCACTTTGGTAGAGACTTGGTGAACAGGTATGCCAAATTTTCATTGAAATGGATTTGTTTGACTTCAATAACTTTAGCCTTCTGAAGCTCATGTGCACTGAAAAACTTTGGAGATATGTGTTTAGTATTATCGCCCTTGATGAATCATTCCTTCATTTGGGTAACACAGGCTGCATTATCTTCATGGATGATAGTTGGATTGTCTGTCTTCGAAGTTAGACCACATGAATTCTGAATCTGATGGATCATTAATCTTAACCAAGAACATTCACGACTTGCTTCATGTAAAACAAGTATTTCTGAGTGATTTGAAGATGTAGCAACTGATGTTTGCTTTGTTGAGCGCCATGAGATTATTGTATCTCCATTCTTGAACACATATCTAGTTTGTGAGCGAGCTTTATGTGGATCAGAGAGAAAACCAGTATTTGCACATCCAACAAGGACCTGGTTATTTGTGGATTTCTTTGAGTAGAAGAGACCCATGTCTGTTGTCCCATGAAGATATCGCAATACATCTTTGACTCCCTTCCAATGACGAATTGTTGGAGCAGAGCTATACCTTGCTAACAAGTTGACTGAAAAAAGCTATATATGGTCTAGTATATTGTGCTAAATACAATAAAGCACATATTGCACTCAGATATGGTACTTCTGGACCAAGGACCATTTCATCATCTTCTCTTGGACGGAATTGATCTTTCTTAATGTCCAAAAAATGAACGACAATTGGCGTGCTGAGTGGATAAGCCTTGTCCATGCCAAATCGCTTCATGATTTTTTCAATGTAAGCTGATTGGTGGACCAAAATTCCACTAGCACAATGCTCGATCTGCAGGCCGAGACAATATTTTGTTTTTCCAAGGTCTTTCATTTCAAATTCGCTTTTCAGATATTCAGCAATTTTATTGAGCTCTTCAAGAGTTCCAACTAGGTTTATATCATCGACATATACTGCTACTATAGCAAATCCAGAGTTGGATTTCTTAATGAACACACAAGGGCAAATGACATTGTTGGTATATCATTCTTTGATCAAATACTCACTGAGACGATTATACCACATTCGTCCAGATTGTTTCAGCCCATACAATGATCGCCTTAATTTGATTGAGAGCATACCTCGTGATTTGCTAGTTGTTTCAAGCAACTTAAGTCCTTCTGGGAGTTTCATATAAATGTCAGTATCTAATTCTCCATATAGATACGCGGTGATGACATCCATATGTCGCATGTCAAGTTTTTTTGAAACCACTAAACTTATTAAATAACATAACGTAATTGCGTCCATTACAAGAGAGTATGTGTAAGAACCCGTATTTTATATTGGTGAAAGCCCGATATTTAAGTTATTATTTATTTTATTAGACCTTAAGCTAAGTTTTTGAAGATTTTTTTGTTAGTTAAGCCCCAGAACCATGCTTATGCTTAGTCATAAGTTTATAAGGTGGACGTGTGAAGCTTACCATGCGGCCTTATCTCTTATCCTTTTTAAGGTGCTTGTAAGCACCATGCTGGGTTGGACGTGTAGCTCCACAATTCAAGTCTTGCATCTAGTTGACACATCTTATTGCCACCATTTAATCATTAGCTTAATCACCTAGTTAGGTGTCATCTCCTCATGTTATGATTACATGCATACTATCGACAGCTCCTGCTAATTGCATGTAATAGTTGGCACCTCATGCTATACCAGCCGACTCCAATCCCCTATAAATAGGAGCAAAGGCTCCATTCTTTTGAAACCACAGAAGCATACAATGCATGCATTACGTAGAGATGATGTATATAGTATATATCTATGTATATATATATGTATATACGTGTGTATATATATTATATATGTTTAGAGAGAGAGAGAGATTAGAAAAGAAAATAGAGGAAGAAATACATGGCATTAGGAGTGATCAAGGAGCTTGCTCAAGTACGTGGAGTCTAGTTACTGCAGTAGTGACATAGATCTTCGTTTTAACTTTGGATTTGAGGTAGGAGTTTCTTGGGGAACTTATCACCATTGGGGTATTTGTCTTGTTTAAGCTTTGTGAAATATGTGTTATACTTGATATATCTCTATAATTGATATAATTGAGCATATTGGAATATGATTTATATTACTGTTATTGTTGATAATGTGGATATTGTGGTAATATTGATTATATGCATATGTCATTGCATATTGGAGGGGATGGATTTTATTGGTTATTTGAGAATGGGATATGGAAATGGATATATCTTTTGTGTGGTTGAGTTCGACTCTCGTAGGGACCAACAAGGGTGGCAAAAGTGAAATTATAGGAATGGTATGAAGTAGTGAGGACTCTGGCGACCGAGAAGAGAACAAGACGACCAACAAAATGGGAAATTCGGGATGATTAAGTTACGAGGGTTAGTTTATATAATAGAGCATTCGGACCACTGCTGCAATGGTAAAATGCATGGTATGGGAGATGCATGTCCATATGTTTTATTAAATAAATTAATGGGTTGGATAATTGAAGTTAAGTTGCATTCATGGAATATAATATATATTTGATAACATTATATAATTTATTTATATGAGCCTGACACTTAGCTTAGCTTTGATAATTATCCTTGATAAGACTTATGTCCCTACTGAGCTGTGATTTTGCTCACCCTATACATTTTAGACCTTGCAGGTTTGATACAAGATTAACAAATGGTAGACGAGTTGAGGTTGTTTTAGACGAGAGATCTAAGGATTTTAATTTATTATTTTTGTACACCCTGTAAGGATTCTGGAGTTATTTAATAAGATGAGTTTATTTTTTCAACCCGTGTCAATTTCCTTTTAATTATTTAGTTTTTAACTTACGTTTCGGATTTGGGTTCGAGTTTTTATTACCGACCCCGGGTCCGGGGCGTGACAGTATGTCTCCTCATAATCAATTCCAGGTCTTTGTGAAAAGCCTTGTGCAATGAGTCGTGCTTTATAACTTGCAATCTCGTTTTTCTCATTTCACTTTCTTATGAATACCCATTTGTAACCCACGGGGTTTATACCAAGCAGGGTTTGGACTACCAGTCCAAAAACATTTCGCCTTTCTAAGGAATTTAATTCTGCCTGGATTGCATATTTCCACTTAGGCCAATCCTGTCTCTATTTGCATTCATCAACAGAGCGGGGCTTAATATCATCACTTAATATGATTTCAGTGGCTACTGCGAATGCGAACATGTCGTCGATGATTATTTCATTCCGATCCCATAATTCATTAGTACAAACATAATTTATAGAGATTTCTTTGCTTTCATGTACCTCTGTTTCTTCATGTACATGCGTCTCATCAAGCACATTTTCTTTTTCTGAAAGTACAGAATCGTCATTCATTTTTTCTTTTTGAATGATTTCATTTGGATTCAGTTGTGCCCTTATCTTTCTCTTTCAAGGGGCTGAATCTTTTGAACCTAGGGGTCTACCACGCTTCAGGCGTGCACCAGATGAATCATTCGTTGCCACTTTATTTTTTCCAACAGGGTCATCAATTCTTGTAGGTGCATTTGCAGCTGGTATATGTGATTTTGTCACTTTCATAGCATCATTAAATGCATCTGGCATTTGATTGGCAATACTTTGAAGATGAATTGACATGCACCGATCCCGATATTCCCCGAATACCAGGATAGACACATGTTGGCCGACACCCGAAGGGTGACGAAAGCCATTTATTGAATGCAAATGCTGAGAATAAGAAATAAATAAGACTTATAAATATAAAATAAAGAGTATGGGATTTAGTAATGTGTTCAGAGCACACATCTAATCTAGAACATTAAAAGAATTAATATAAAATTGAATGAATAAAAGAATGGATCCTACACCGAGAGGACTCGAAGATGCCGATGCAAAAGTGCCTTGACGCCGGGATTGTATGCCTCGATTCTAAGTCCTGAAGGGGGCGCAAAACAAACTTGAGTGGACCAATTTGATATATATAGTAAAACAGTTATCAACGTACTAACCCCCAGGTTTTATGAAAACACATATATATCATGATAAACATAGGTTTTCCGAAACCTAGCATGTCGTGCACTGTCTCAAATCATAACTTGTATATATAATAATCATTAGTGAATGTCCAATAACCATTAAGCCCCATGCCGGCTCCCCATCTCTGAGCAGACAATCAGAGGAAATAACCCCTAGGCCCTATGCCAGCTCCCCATCCCTGGTCTTAAATGCCAGAGGAAACACCCTCCAAGCCCTATGCCAACACCAAACCTTCGCCCGGGACGGGCCGAAATCTATCCCTACGTCCTGTAGCGGAAATGACCACTAGGTAAGTACAAAACCATTGAACATACGTACATTTGAAAGACATCTTCATAGTATAAAGTCATCCATCATCTATACTATAAAGAAGTGTTCGAAACGTATTCTAAATATCATATCGTCATCCATCAGATATTCTATAAGAATACGGGTTATAGGAAAAATAGTAGTAATTCAAAATAACCTCAATAGGCACGATATCTTATAAAGCATTTCATAGAACATAATCATAAAATCATGCTTTTCATGTGTGTAGTTCTACTATAAAACATGCATTTTTGAAGGGGTCCACTCACAGTACTTCGCCGTCGAAAGCTGCGCAGACTAGCGAAGATAGAAATGCCACAACAATTGCCCCTAAGCACATAAAGGGGTACATTTAGTCAAACTCTAATCAAACGACTTAATTTGGGAAAATGGACGTTGAAAACGGGTCTAAGACGTCGAAATTAGCCTAGGAGAAGTCCCAAACGAAAACCCGAAAAGTCAACTCTAAAGTCAACGCGGTCAACGGTCAGACCGGGTCAAAGTCAAACGGGTCACGGGCTGGGTTTTGATTTTGGGCTTGGGTCCTTGATGGTTTGGGTTTTAGAGGAAAATGGCTTAGGGTTTTTAGGGTTTGGGCTTGAAGCCCCCAATAGAAACCGGCCCAAGGGCCCTTAAACTTAAAACAATTACAAATAAAACAAAATAAACAAGAAAACAGAAATGGTTTGGGTTGGGCTCGGCTAAAAGGTCCAAAGGCCTTGGGTTTTCTGGAATGTGGGTCGCCGGACCCATTCGAAAGAGAAGGCCGGATTCGGCCAGAAAACTATACAAACTTTAAACGGCCATAACTTTGTCAATACTCGACAAAATCAAGTGATTTGAAAACAAAAGTTGTAGTTCTCAAAGAGAAGAAAAGAATGGTACCTCGCACGATGTCTAACTCACCATGGTTTGGCCAGAAAATGCCTCGAAAGCGGCGGAGGTCGCCGGAAATTGGGTAAGATTCAAATGAGTATAACTTCTTCAATACTCCATGAAATTAGGTGAAACAAAAAGGAAAGTTGTAGTACTCAGTGAGATAAAGAGATTGATACCTTGCACGCGGGCCAACTCCCAGTGGTTTGGCCGAAAATTTCCTCAAGAGGGGCGGTGCTCGCTAGAAAATTTGGAAAAGCTTCCTCAAGCTATTTTTTGTGATTCAAACGTATACACAACTTAAAACAAGCTTCGATCCAACCCTAAAACACATCCCAAGGGTTTTTAGAAGCTTACCAAAGTTGGAAAATCACAAAACTTGACGGAGAATACGATGAACAGTGTAGGCCGAGGGTGAGGGAAAGGTTTAGGGTGTTTTCTGGGTTCATGGATTCGCCTAGATGAGATAGGATGGTGGTGGAGGGTTGTTGTTGCTTGATGTGGAAGGCCCTTGGAAGAGCTATTTTCAGGAAGAGCCGAGAGGAAGAGAGAGTTATGAGAGGGAGAGTGATGAGGGGGCTTACGGGGAAAGAAGATGAGAAGAGAGGGAGAGAGAAAGAAAAAGGGCCGGGGGACACATTTCAAGGGTGGGCCCCTTGGGCTCACCAAATAAGAACCAAAACTATTATTATTATTATTATTTTAAATAAAAATGAGGGTGGGGTGTTACATGAACGATCATTTTCACTTCATTTTCACATTGAGTGCTACGTGGATCAAAATGAGATAAGGTGGGAACAACCCATGTTAGCTCTTGCAGTTCTTCTGGAATGGTCTTTTCTCCCCTTAACGACGGGAAGATTGTCTCATCAAAGTGATAATCAGCAAAACGAGCTGTAAACATATCACCTGTCAAGGGTTCCAAATATCTAATGATAGCTGGTGAATCAAAACCCACATAAATTCCCAATTTGCGCTGAGGTCCCATTTTAGTGAGTTGTGGTGGTGCAATAGGTACATAAACAGCACAACCATTAACTCATAAGTGTGAAATGTTTAGCTGATACCCAAACACGAGTTGTACTGATGAGTATTGGTGGTTGGCTATAAGTCTCAATTGAACCAATGATGCAGCATGTAAGATGGCATGTCCCTATATAGAAATTGGCAATTTTGTTTTCATGAGCAAAGTGCGAGCTATTAACTGAAGCTGCTTGATCAATGCTTCTTCTAAACCATTTTGAGCATGGACATAAGGAACAGGGTGTTCAACACCAATGCCCAATGTCATGCAGTAATCATCACAAGTTTGAGATGTAAATTCACCAGCGTTATCAAGTCGGATTGACTTAATGGGGTAATCTGGGAAATGTGCTCGCAACTTAATTATCTGAGCAAGAAGTCTCGCAAAAGCTATATTCCGAGTAGACAAGAGACAAACAAACCACGCAACGTCTCTAATATACGCTTATGGGTATCATTGGAGGTAATGCATAGATACTCCACATTTTCTGCACTTTTCGTTTCAATGTGGTATCCATTTAAACGTATGCCTTTGAAACTTAACAAATTTCGAGTAGATCGAGTAGCATTCTGGATGAACAATATTGTTCTATTTGGTAACATAATCTGGGCCTTCCCTGAGCCTTCAATCACATCTGATTGGCCTGATATTGTTGTTACCCTTACTTTTGTAAGCATCAATCTTGAGAAATACTTTCGATCTCGAAGTATTGTATGCGTGGTTGCACTGTCTGCAAGACAAATATCTCTACCATTGCTCTTGTTTGGAGATGGTGCTTATCCATGCTTTCTGATTAAGGGCATCACGGTTAAAAGCAATTTATAACATGAAATTTAAATGCCACTTTTATTGAATCTGAAATGCTAGTTTTAAACTACAAGTTCAGTACATCAAACATAAACGATTCAGTCGGACCGGTACACTTCATTCCCCCTTTCCACAATGAAGTCTGAGGCATCTAGGTGGGTTGTGTTCAACTACCCTAATAAGTCGCACATTGGACCAGGTATATCCATTGGTTTAGCCTGGTCGAGAAAATTGGTCTCAACACCCTTCTCTTTGATGGAGGCTTGATATAGATCTACCAGATGTTTTAGGGTACGACGAGTATGTGCCCAGTGCCCATTGCCACCACACCTATGGCAGGTTCCTTCAGAGTTTCTGGGAGCATTGTTCATATGAGCTTTTCTTTTACGGCGATTTACATTTTTGAAGCTCAGGCCTGAAGTATGCCTTGGAACCTGGTTATGAAATTGGACACCATAATTCTTGTATTTCCCGTTCCACCGTCCTCACCTGTGGCCACGTCCTCGTTTATGATTATTGTCACCAGATGATGTGGTGTTCACTTCGATGGAAGCAGCATTCACTTCTGGGAATGGTGCAGATCCAGTAGGTCGGGACTGATGATTTTTTAGCATGAACTCATTGTTTTGTTCAGCAACCAGGAGTACATATATCAGCTGGTTGTATTCAGTGAAGCCTCGATCTTTATATAGTTGCTGCAAGAGCAAATTTGAGGCATGAAAGGTACCGAAAGTCTTTTCCAACATATCTTTCTCAGTGATGGTTTCCCCACAGAGTTTCATTTGGGAGCTAATTCTGAACATCGCAGAATTGTACTCAGCCACTGACTTGAAATCCGGGATCCTTAGGTGAGTCCACTCATAACAAGCTCTTTGAAGAATCACCGTTTTCTAGTGATTGTATCTGTTTCTCAATGCCTTCCAGAGAGCTAACGGATCTTCAACCGTTAGGTACTCACTTTTTAGTTCTTCATCAAGGTGGCGACGGATAAAGATCATTGCCTTTGCCCGATCTTAAGAAGATGCATCGTTCTCTTCCTTGATTGTTTCTCCAAGATTCCCCGCCTTTAAATGGATCTTGGTATCCACTACCCAGATAAAGTAGTTCTTCTCAGTAATGTCCAGGGCAACAAAATCAAGCTTTGCCAAGTTCGCCTCTTTTCTAAAAGAAAACTGAGATGTGTAAGAACTTGCAATAATATGTACTATGGAGGTATGTAGTATTAGAACTTCTGGTTCTTACAAATTTTTTATTTTGATCTTCAGGCCAAAATGATAAGCACTCAAAACTTCTGGCTCGAGATTTACATGATGAATGAGGAGAGCGATTGTACCGCACCATTCTCGTTGAAATAACATAACATAGGATGGACGATTATTCTGCACCACTCAATTAGCAAGAAAATTTAAATACACAGAGCAAGGTGGGCGATTGTACCGTTCCACCTAAAATTGCAATGAAATTAACCTAGATCTACAGTCCAAGATAGGTGATGATACCGCACCATCTTGGATTGTAGTAAGATTAAATTTGCAGTTCAAGATGGGCGATTGTACCGCACCATCTTGGATTGCAGTAAAATTAACATAAATAAACACTGGGTTAGTAATCAAGAGCTACACCAAACAAGAGATAAAAGATATATGTAACTGTTAGATTGAGAACTAAAAGCAGGCATGGTGCAAACAGTTCTTCGCGAGGGTATGTCCAGCAGTTGAGGCAGAGAAAAAAGAAGAACAGTAAAATCCTCAGAGGAATTTTTTTTTTTCTTTTTCCGACGAAGAGAAATGAGAAATGATTAGAGAGTCGTGCTGATAACATGTTATAAATAGGTAAAAGTTAGAGAGATAACCTTTACTAGTGACAAAAGCGAAGCAGGTGTAAAATATCACACTGTAATTATAACACAAGGAAATGACAAATAAAGGAGGGATGGATAGATAATGATGTTATTGATATTTCCTTATTCTCTATATATCTTGAAAGCATACGGAGTGCTCTATTTATAAAGTAACTCCAAACAAACGTATTAACTATACATTGAAATTTACAACACACATCTTTTGAAAATACGATCCTTCTTCATCTTCCAAGTCAATATCACTTTGTGTGGGCATTGAAAAATCTACCAGTGTTTTCAATATAATTGTGGGCATTCATTAACCCACCAGCATTTACAACATAATCAATTAATTAATACTACCGTTGTGTGTGTCAAAGCCAGCCTTGAGATTTTGGGGTCCTGTGCGAAAGTGAATTAGAGGCTCTAAAATTGCAAAGTTAATTTTTTTTATTTTCAATTTTTAGTTGTGCTTTCTGTAAATTGTAATAGCAAAAACAAATATAACAAATCAACTGACAAAAAGGTGAATTATTGTTTTTTCTTAATTACTTAAAGGTCCGACCACTTAGTACTACAATCTAGTGGTATTCCTCTTCACTTGTAAGTGAGAGATCTTAGGTTCGATTCTCGCCAAATACAAGTTTGAACCACATTATTGCTAGCTCATTGTGAGGCTAAGCCCACCCCTTCCCCTTAGCGTAAATAATATCGTTTGTTCAAAAAAAGAAAATTACTTAAAGGTCCAGGGTTAAAATTTTTATTTTAGTTTTGTGGAATTTTTATTTTAGTTTGAACCACATTATTGCTAACTCACTGTGAGGTTAAACCCACCCCCTTCCCCTTAGCGTAAATAATATCGTTCGTTCAAAAAAATAAAATTACTTAAAGGTCTAGGGTTAAAATTTTTATTTTAGTTTTGTGGAATTTTTATATTATTTTTGTGAAAGTTTATGTATTTAATAATAATAAAGTAAAAAATGATGGAGGCAAAGCCTGGAACCCATTCCCAAACGATTGCAGAGAAGCATAAGTACCATTTGTGCTAACAGTTGATTTTATAATTTTTTTTTACACATTGGTATATATACGTATATTCATGTAACATTGAAAAATTGGGGGTCCTTTCGATTTGGGGGCCATGTGCGGTGGCACCACTTGTACACCCTTAGGGCCGGCTTTGGTGTGTGTATATAAAAAAATTAAAATGAAAAATATATATGGGAGAAAGGAGTTGGGAGAAAAATGTGAAGTAGATAGATCGTGAATGTTTTAAATATGTAAAAATTAGAGAAATAACATTTGCTAGAGACAGGAACTCGGATGCAAAATATCATATTGTTTAGTTTCGTAACTATAACACAAAATTATTGCAGGTAAAGAGAGGAAGGAGATACTGATATAATTGCTTTCACTTCTTTTCTTTACTGTGTATTGTTATCACACACAAAGTGCTCTTTATATAGAGCCACATCCGTGAAGGTTTACAAAAAATGAAATGATTGTCTTTTGAAAAACCTCACATATCAACAACAACACAACTATTTTCAAGTCTTCCTCACTATTAGCTAAAGCATATGGGCATACAGTTCCACACTTTTTACAACAATGAAAGATTTTTTAGTTTAATTTTTAATTTTTGGGAAATATAGATAGAGACTTGCATTGATGATATGTGGATGAGAAAATTAAAAAAAAAATTCTTTTTGTGTAAAATTACTTTAATATCTATGAATTTTCTTTTCTAATATTTATCTCAATGCAATAGGGTGTAATAGTATTTTTGTTTGGTTCTCCTTCGCTCTTGATTTAGTGAATTGGGGATTTACAAATTTGGTGTCTATGATTGTAATTTCATTCTGCTATTCTGCAAGATCTATTGATGATGCCATATCAAGTTTGATTCTTTTAAGTTTTTTTTTGGTTACAAATGGTAAAATTATTACCAACCGAAAACTTACAACATAAAGGCCCACACTAAAACACAAAGCAAAAGGGGCCGAACAAACTACACACCAAGGTCCAAACCGTATGCATAACGCAAAAATGGACCTTACAAACTACGCACAAAGGGCCAAAACAAAGGCTAAAGCCCAAAAACAAGGACACACCGAAAGAGAACCCTAGCCTTCTGCTACAACCGCCTCTGCAGCACCGCACGAACAACATGAACCATGCACACCAACTTACTCCAGAATTCCGACCAATCAACACCTCAGAGGCTAAAGCCCAAAAATAAAGACACACCGAAAGATAACCCTAGCCTTTTGCTACAACCGCCTCTGCAGCGCGGCACGAACATCAGGAACCATGTACACCAACTTACCCCATAATTCCGACCAATCAACACCTCAGATATGGGAGGAAGGAAGACCCCATGATCCATCAATGAAACCCTCTCCGACGGTAGCCACCAAGGAGAAGAAAACAAAGAAGCCTATGAGAATCCCACAAGCAACATTGCCAATAAAGGCAGACCGAGAGAAGGAAGTGGTGTGGACACCTGAGCCGATATGCAGACCGGAGCTCGACACACCTTCTCGATGTACCGTGACAGATCACGGTCAAAAGTAACTGCAGACCGAATTTGGGTATAAATTGATGAAGGATGGAGCCAAATCGAAAATAAAGAATATCGGATTTGTGGGGGATGGTAGGAAGATGGGGGGATGGATTGGATGGATATGAGGAATTAATTGAGTAGGAATAATGGCAACTAGGGTGCATAGGTCGCACTGATCATGATGGATAGCAGGGGAAAAACAGGAACAGAAAAGAAAGGAGGGAAGAGCAAGAAGAAAAAGAAAAGGACTACCACAGACCCTAGCTCGGCGGCTGAACAGAAAAACCAATAACGAAAACCTCACACGAGGTGAGAAGGAGTCTCAGTTAAAAAGAAAGACTCTGATCGACTCAAGAGAGAATCCACCATCTTTTTATTAGAAAAATAATGGAAGTCCTTTAAGTTTTGCGTTCAAATTACTGATTCTGTTAAGTTTTGCGTTCAAATTACTGATTCTGTTGAAGGCCGGTTCCGTTATTATTGTGAATTGTTGTTGAATTACGTTTGAGTCCTGCTATTTTGTCAAGATTTGCTAGTTACTTTTGGTTGTAAATTAAGATCAGCTACGTGTTTTTCTGATCAAGATTTTGTTAGAAAATATTAGTATTTTATTAATTGGGTTTTGCATGTTACCTTAGAATTTGGACCTAGTTCATCCGAGATTTCGAGAGTTTTTTAAGTTTTGTTCTCTATAAGTATAGCCTGTAATTTTTTTTATTTATTTTTGAACAAATATAGCTTGTAGTTTAGTATGACAAATAAGTTAGTCAATACGTAGTTTTCAATTTGTAACCGTCTCGACAATCTTATTTATTTGTTTTCCATTTAATAAAATAATGTTCATAGTTTATCTTTTGTTTGTTTGTTTCGTTATGAATATTCTAATTTTCAACTTGATATCATATCATATTTGAATTCGAGATTTAATCTGCTCTTGTCCCGTATCAGTTTGTTGTCGTCTTTCGTTGTTTGATTGTTCTAATTTAGATTCATCATGAAAATTATCGTTGTTCGTTGTAGTCCAAAAAAATTGTCGTTTGTCATTTGTTCTTGTCCCGTACTCTGGCGTCTAACCTGCACCCAAGCAACCTATCTGATGAACCTGCACCGGACCGGCATCCCGCACCATTTCCTCATCTAGATCCATCTCCATTGTCTTATTGTATGTGAATTGGCATTGGAAGTCAGAATAATGGAGCTTGCATCCACATTTTTTTATTGGTAATTCAAGTCGTGTACCGTCATGAGTTTGACAAGCGTGTTGGAAAATATTAGTATTTTCTCGAAAGTGTCATGATTAGTCCAAATAGGATCCTCTTGAGGTTTTTCTTGATTTTGATTTCCAATTTGCGGAGTATGATTTCCAATTTTCTGGGTTGTTGAATCCTTTGTGTATTTTTGTGTTTACTTACCACTATATTATGTGAAGCTGTAGCTCTTAATGTTTTAACTCACATGAGTTTTGGGAGAATAATGTTGTTTGCTGAATTTGGCAGGAAAAACTCGCTCTTAATTCAGAGCTTTTAAAAAATTAGTCATGGTAAGCGGTGCTGTACTCTCGGGGCGAAATTTTAGTAGAATTACTTGACATGGCTGCTCTCAAACCGCATAGAACCAACGTGGAGACGAGTGATACCAAAATACAGGTAGTCTCAAACGATGAACGAGTTTCTATGCTCTTTATACTTGAGCTACAAATTTATTAGGGTTAATCTCAGTTTATTACTATGAAGTTTCGTGGTTTTCAGCATTTGGTACATGAAGTTTTTTTCTTCCCAGAGTCGTACCTCAAATCTTAATTTTGGGACAATTTCATACATCCATTAAGTTTTCCGTTAGAACTTATGTTAACTGATGACGTGGCGTCCACGTGGACAATAACTGAACGCCAAGTGCCAATATGGATCCACTTCAATATTAAAAAATTAAAAAAATACAAAAAAAAAATAAAAATGCCCCCCCCCCTGTCTTCTCCCCCAACCTCCTACCTTCCTTCTTCCCTCTGTAACCCGCACCCTCTTCCCCAGCCTTACTTCACCACCAGTCTCCCTCAACCTTCTCCCACCTTCCTTCTTCATTTCCTCCCCATCCCCCTCTCTCTCTAAAATCCCTACAAGCCTAATCCATGTGGATATTTTTCTCCTCCTACCACAACTTCTTCCCCATTCCCCTCTCTCTCTCTCTCTCTCTAAAATCCCTCTCTACAACATGCAATCTACCATCTCCTCTACCAAAACTCAGAAAAAACCAATCAAAACCCAGAAAAATTAAAACTTCCTCAGACCCTTTGGATCAAGCTCAAAACCCCACAAAAAAATGATCTGTTTTTCCTTTTTGCTTTTATGGCTATTAATTTTTTCTTTTTTCTGTGTAAATTAGTTGGTGTGGGGGCGTGGTTTTATACGACAATGATGATTGTTGCGGTAAATGCTCTGTCAAAGTCGTGACGATACGGCTGCCATCGCACACCATACCTGAATAACACACTCTGTAAAAACCCTAATTTCTACCCATTTCTCTCTCTCCGCTAATTCCCAAAAAAATAAAATAAAAACCTAATTTCCATTGGCGAAGGGACGAGAAGAATCGGGGTTACGGAGGAATAAAAGATCGAAGCTGGGGAGGCGTAGATGCATGTTGCAGGAGTGAGCTTGGATCTGAATTGGTTCCTGCACTTCATATTGCAGGTTGCCCAGAGAGAGAGGAGAGAGAAGGTGGTGAAGGAAGGTGGGGGGGGGGGGCTTCACGACGAGGGTTTTGGTTTTTTGCTTCTTGTCGCGGGGGTCGCCGGTGACGGAAACGACGGCGTGGAAGACGGAATTGAGGGGTTAGATACGGGTTGCAGATGGGGTTGAGACAAGTGGGGCTTTTTTCTTTTTTTTTTTGAATTTTTTTAATATTGAAGTGAGCCCATATTGACATGTGGCGCTCAGTTACTGTCCACGTGGGAGCCACGCCATCAGTTAACAGAAGTTCTAACGGAAAACTTAACGGATGTATGAAACTGTCCCAAAATTAATACTTGAGGTATGACTTTAGGATGAAAAAAACTTCATATACCAAATGTTGAAAACTACGAAACTTCAAAATAGTAAACTGAGATTAACCAAATTTATTATTTTTCGATTAATTATTTATATTATATCTATATATATCAAGAGAGAAATCCAAATAGGTGAAGCATTTCAAAATACCAAAAAACCGCCTTCGTTTTCTTCACAATCAAACCCAAAAAAATCATAAAATAAGGACAAACTGGTAAAAAAAATCCAAAACTCATCATCCCAAAGGGTAGTTTGATAAAAGCAGTTATCAAGTTGAGTTGAGATATAATCTGAAACACATTATAACACGTTCCCACTCTTTCACAATTGCCCTTGCCAGTTTGAATCAAACTCCACTCCTCCCTCTTAACCTTTGGCCAGCGTAAAACTCATTCATTTTCTTCCTCCATTAGTTCTTCAATCATCTCACATATTCAAATATTATTTTTGTTTCCTTTTTTTAGTAGTTTTAATTTATTTGGGATTTTTTTAGTCCACTAGAAATTTTTTTTAATTTATGTGCGAGAAATTTTTTTTATTTTTGTTTTTTAAATAGAAGGAGAGAGGAAGTGAGTGACAGAGAACGTAGGAGTGGAAAGTTTTTTTTTTTTTTTTTTTAATTTTTTTTTATAATAATTAGATATATGTTATGATTACATGTAGGTGAGGTTTTGAAAAAAAAAAAGCAAAATTTGGTTGTGTGAAATTACATTTCTGCCCCATATTTCTTGTTCATGTTCTGTTTTAATTAGAGGGTTAAACTGGTAATTTCATAGGGTTTTGGTTGACAATGAGTGTTTTATTAATTAGTAGAGATAATGCTACTCTCTATGTTTTTTTTAATTTTTTTTATGGGTAAATTACACTTTCATACCTCAGGTTTGGGCTCTATTTCAATTCCTTACAACATCTTTAAAACATTTCACTTTCATACCTTAAGTACTATTTTATTTCAAAATAATACCTCCGTTACATTTTTCATCCATTTATCCGTTAAATGTTGACGTGGCTGCCACATATATGCCACGTGGCTACCAAATGTCTGCCACGTGGCAAAAAAAAATTTAAATAATTTTTAAAAAAACCTGAATTTTTACAAAAAAAAAAAGAGGGTAAATTACACTTTCATACCTCAGGTTTGAGGTCTATTTCAATTCCTTACAACATCTTTAAAACATTTCACTTTCATACCTTAAGTACTATTTTATTTCAAAATAATACCTCCATTACATTTTTCATCCATTGATCCATTAAATGCTAACGTGGCTGTCACATGGCAAATAAAATATTTTTTTAATTTTTTTTAAAAACCTTGAATTTTCTCAACAAAAAAAAAAAAAAATTTGAAACCCACATCTGCAAGAGGAAGAAGAGGGAGGAAGAAAAAAAAAAATTGTCCCTCCCCCTAGCGACCCACATATGCAGGAAGAAGAAGAAGAAGAAGAAGAAGAAGAAGAAGAAGAAGGAAAGTGAGGAAGAAAGAAGCGACCCACATATGCAGGAAGAAGAAGAAAAGCCCTTCCCCCCTGCCCGGCGACCCTTCTCCTGTCCCCCCCCGGCCCGGCGACCCTCCTCATGTCTTGTCCCCCCCGCGACCCTCCTCCCTCCGTGGTCTGGTGATTTTCAGCGTGGGTGAGTTTTGAAAATAGTTTGAGTTTGAGATGATTTTAGGATTGGTTTTGTGGTAGATCCACCTAATCTCGGTGGGATTTTTGGGGGTGGGTGATGGGGGATTTTTGGGAGGGGTGGCTTGGGTGGGATTTTGGGGATTTTTTCTTTCTTTCTTCCACCCTCCTCTTCTTCTTCTTGCAAATGTGGGTCGCTGGGGGGTGGGGGAGGGACAATTTTTTTTTTCTTTCTTCCTCCCTCTTCTTCTTCTTGCAAATGTGGGTTTCAATTTTTTTTTTTTTTGTTGAGAAAGTTCAGGTTTTTTAAAAAAATTAAAAAATTATTTTATTTGCCACGTGGCAGACATTTGGCAGCCACGTGGCATATATGTGGCAGCCATGTCAGCATTTAACGGATCAATTGATGGAAAATGTAACGGAGGTATTATTTTGAAATAAAATAGTACTTAAGGTATGAAAGTGAAATGTTTTAAAGATGTTGTAAGGAATTGAAATAGAGCCCAAACCTGAGGTATGAAAGTGTAATTTACCCTTTTTTTATTGTTGTTCAATGCAGATTTTGGTTGGAACGCAAAGCAAGCATGCATGGACAATCATTGATATGTTTTGATTATGATTTAATTCTTTATTGCTTTTGGCTAATTTTGTGTTTTAAATGATTTAGCTAATTCTATTTAGAGATATTATTTCTCTCTATTTTTTATTGCTAATTGTTTACATGTATTATTTCTCTATGTTTTTTGTACTTTTGATATTCATACTATTCTTAAATGCAACATCAGAAAAGAAATGAGCAGTTTTGCGAGGAGAAGATGGAATTGAAAGAATTGCAATGGGTAATTTGTACAGATATATCTCAAATTTTCCTACTGGTATTTCTTGAAATTTTCGATTATTGGACAAAAAGGAACCGGCCAGTCATGGTTAGTTAATAGCAAGGAACAAAATGCCGATAATATCGGCGATATTTCACCGATATTATCGGTTTTTTATCAGACCGATATTTTAATAGGTATCCAACGGGTTTTCGTCAAAATATCGCGATATTATCGATAATATCGCGATATTACCGAAATATCGCGATATTTTGGAATTGTGCTACTCGGAGAAGAACGCCGGAGCTTCTACAGCTCCGGCCGACTGTAAAAGAGGACCCTAGACTCCGATCTAGGTATCAAAATGAAATAGAAGACGAGATGAATGTTTTTATATATTCCGTTTGCCGTGAAACGGTCGAAGGTGTTCGGAAAGTTCGTCGACACCCACGGCCTCGCCGGAGATGGGTGTGCCTATTCCCGAGCCGATTTCGTCCCAAAAACCTTGCAAAAACACGATTTTGAACTTAAATTTCACATATAAGGTTCAATCTAGAACAGAAAGAGGCAAACCCGAAGCTTACCTAACCGGAGAAATTCAAGAAACTCGCCGGAGTTCCTGCGTTCGCCGAGTTGCAGAGACGAGAAGGAGAGGGAGAAAGACGAGGTTGCTGATGATGATGGGTGTCTTCCTGAAGCAGGTGCGATGGTGTGCGTGTGTGTATGTGGGTCTCGGACCCTCGGTGCAGAGAGAAAGGAGAGAGACGGCGCCGACGAGGGAGGAGCAGAAGGCGATGTAAGGCGATGTGGGTCTCTGTGCTTGTGTGTGGGAGAAGGATCGAGAGACATTGGGTCTCTGTGCGTGTGTGTGGAAGATCTGTATGTGTGTGTGGGAGAATGGAGAAGGGGGAGAAGGAAGCTCAGAGAAGAGAGAAGGATCGAGAGGGATAAGCAGAATGCGATGTAAGGCGATGTGGGTCTCTGTGCTTGTGTGTGGGAGAAGGATCGAGAGACCTTGGGTCTCTGTGCGTGTGTGTGGGAGAATGGAAAAGGGGGAGAAGGGAGCTCAGAGAAGAGAGAAGGATCGAGAGAGAGAGACTGTCTGCGTATGATGTCTGTGTGCATGTGTGATCCGTGTGTGCGTGTGTGGTGGCATGTGTGTGTCCGTGTGTGGTGGCATGTGTGTGTGTGTGTGGTTGGGTCATCTGACTCACCTCACCTCACCTGACAACTTTTACAATCACTTTTTACAATTTCAGACCATGGACAAAAATAATAGTGCTTTCATAATGAAACCGTGTGCCACTATGAGTCTGTGATATTCTTTCACATTCAAAACAGTGTGCCACTGTCTGTTATATTCTTTCACATTCAAAGAGGTGGAGTATCAGAGCATTTTTGTTTCTTCTTCTTCCCTTACCCTTTTCAAAGCCATTCCAGATCCATTCCAGAGCTTGAACACAAAGGGTTCCATATTTAAGGTAAGTTTACAAACTTATATTTATATTATTTTAATTTATACAACAACAAAAAAATTTGTGTGGACTCGTATGTTAATTTTTTTAAGTAATTAATACTTGCATGTTAATTTTTGTAAGTAATTAAGTAATGTTAACAATTACATGTTGATTTTTTTAAGTAATTAAGTAATGTTGTATAATTATTCCCTAGGATAATTTTAATATGTTTAATGTTATTTATTATTTTATTAATATTAGGTTTTATTATCAAATTGGATTATTATTCATTAATAATAGGAACTTATATTATTTCATATTATTTTTATAATTACTTAAATTTTTACAATCATTTTCTTTACTTCGTATTTAATTCTTCTGTAGAATAACTTTATTATTTAGGTTTCTTATATAACCGTCATCACTACTATATTTTTTGGGCCAAAAAATAATTGTCTAATTTTCATGAAAAATAAATATAGGTACGTTTAAGATGTCCAGTGGAGTTACTAAACGTGATCCAGCTTGGGAACATGAAGACCCAATAGACGGAAACAAACATGGCACAATTTGCAAATATTGTGGTCGGGTAATGAAGAGTGGCGGAGTGACACGACTTAAGTACCATCTTAGTGGATTAGATCCAGCAAAAAATGTCCAACGATGCGATAATGTCGCCCAAGAAGTGAAGGCATTCATCAGCACATTATTAAAAAATAAAAAACAGCAGAAGGAAAAGATAACACATGGAATGGAAAATATTCGAGCTGGGCTACGAGGAGAAGTCATTGGCCAAGCGGTTGACAGTGATGATGATGACGATGAGGACGAATGTGATGATGACATGGGACCTGAAGAACGACGCAGTTTGAAACAAGCATTACGTGCCTCCAAACAGTCAGCATGGGAAATAGAACACCTTCATAAAATTCCTAATAGAGCATAAGGTTCCGGGACAAGTGGTGGTGCACAAATGAGACGGGGAGGCAGTCTTAGAGAATCACAACCAACACCACCAATAGCCCCAAGTTTATATAAGTCATCCAAAGCACGTCAAAAGAGTGTTTGGAGTTATTTCACTAGAGGTAATGTGAAGGAGGGAATGAGGCATCTAATTAGCAAGTTCTTTATCTATGAAAATGTCCCTGCTCAGAAAGCATCATCACATCATTTCAAAAATATGGTAGTGGGATGTCAACAGGCCGGTGTTGGAGTACAACCTCCCACTCCCTATGAGATAAGAAACAAATTTTTGGATATGGAGTATAAAGACATTGGCGAGTATGTTAACAAGTTGAGGTCAAAGTGGGAAACTAATGGTTGCACAATCATGTGTGACGGATGGACTGGCCCGACCAGATTGTCTATCATAAATTTCATGGTATACTCCAAGGGAAAGACAATTTTTTTGAAGTCTGTTGATGCTTCAGACCATATAAAGAACTACAAGTATATTTACAAATTATTGAGGGATGTAATCATGGAGGTGGGAGAGAATAATGTTGTCCAAGTCGTGACCGACAACGGTTCTGCATTTGTCAAAGCTGGAAAAAAGTTAATGAAGCATCATAATGTGTTTTGGACATCATGTACAGCACATTGTATTGATCTCATGTTTGAGGCAATGGGGAAGAGAGAAAATGTTGCTACTGTGGTAAAAAGAGCTAGAACGATCACAAATTATATTTACAATCACGGTTGGTTGTTGGCAAAGATGCGTGAATTTTGCAAAGGAGAAATTATTCGTCCAGCTACCACTCGATTCGCCACCAACTATATTGCATTAGACAGCCTACTTAAGAAGAAAGCAGGGTTGAAGTAACTATTCACTAGTGATGATTGGGGCAACCACAATTTGAGCCGCTCAAATGCAGGTCGTATGGTGGAAAGTATAGTGCTTGATCATGCTTTTTGGACTCAATCAGAACATGTGTGCCAAGTGTTTGAACCTCTTTACAAAGTTTTACGGATCGTTGACACAAAAGTGTATCCTACTATGGGGGCAATATATGAGTTGATGCGTGTAGTGAAGGATGAATTGGAAAGAAAACATGGTGCAAGGTGGGTCATAAAGATAATTGAAGACCGATGGTATAAAACATTATACCACGATTTGCATGCAGCAGGTATAAATTATGTCATAATTTGCAATTCATTTCTTTAGTTGCATAAGTATTATTTCTCTTATTAGAGCATGTGTTTCTTTGAACAGCATATTATTTGAATCCTCGATACCAATATAGACCCGATGTTGGAGATGATGGTACCCTTATACGTGCTGTACATAATGTATACTCTAAATTAGACCCTGCATCACCAGCAGTTGGCCAATTTGGAAATGAGGTACACAATTACTTAAATTATAATAATTACTTTGTTGGATTAAACTAACACGATTTATTGAATTCAGCTAACATGGTTTAAAGATGCAAGAAGAACTTTTGGAGAACCAACATCAGTTGCTGCTCGAACAAAAATGTCTCCTAGTGAATGTAAACATATTTCACTATAAGTTTATAGTAGAATTTGTTGGAGTTATTAGGCTTATCAACATTGTTTTTCATTGTAGCTGAATGGTGGATCATGTATGGGACCGATGCACCAACTGTGAGAAAGTTAGCAATCAAGGTATTATCACAAACAACTTCCTCATCTGCTTGTGAAAGAAATTGGAGCACATTTGCACTCATACACACAAAGCAAATAAATAGGTTGGCTCATAATAGGTTGGAAAAATTAGTTTATTGCTACTACAACATGAAGCTTCAAATTCGAGATAAGGAAGCAGAAATAGATCATGTCGACCGTGGTGACCCACTAGATGTGTTTGATATTGTTGTTGAAGATAATGATACAGAGGGTAACCAACTTTATCAATGGATTAGACCTCTTCATTTAGATGATGATGAAGGCAACCTAGCTCCTAGAGTTACTGAAGAAGCACGTAATGAGGGGATAAATGTAGAAAGAGTATTAGAGGAGGAGGTGGGATCTAGCAGCGCTGACTCTTTGGAAGAACTTTTGCGGCCAAGACCAAGAAACACTGGAATTCCACCTTCTTCCAATCCTACACAACCACAACATCGTGCTGATACTAATGATAGCTTTAGTACAAGATCAGGAGACTCACCTACCATCGGAGGTGGGAATGATGAAGGATATAGTGGAGCTGGAGGTAGTGGTGGTGGATATGGAAACTATGTTGGACCACCTTCCGGATTTATGAGCCCCTTCACTGGTGAGGCAAACTTCACGCATGCAACACAGGATGATGACCATGGCAATAGGTGGGCAGGACCAGGAATTGGTGCCATAGGGAAGGACTATACTCGTAGAGAAAGAGGCAAGGGGATTTTGTCAAGTCAAGAAGATGACTCGTTATCTAGAACTTCGGACTCTGTTGGAGTGGGAAGTAGTAACTATGGTTATACTCATAACCAACCATTTCCCTACCCTTCATATCCCATTCCTGTTGGAATGGAATCGAGCGACTCATAGAAACAATCCGAGACTCAATCTTCAAATGATTTTGCTTATGGACAACGTCAACCAATCTCGGATCCATATGGATGGCATGTTAACAATTACATGCAAAACTATTTTGGGGATTTATCATTTGATAACTACTCTTCACAATACACTCACTCTACGCATAGAGATGATGAAGATAGTGAAAAATTTGAACCTCATAAGAACTCTATGTGGTACTAAGTCACTCATGTATCTTACCATGCAATGTATAAAGTGTAAAATATTGTACTACTTCATTATATATAAATGATTATGGTGTGTTTAAACTTCTTTCATTAATTACTACGTATTTTCTACACTCACAATATTTGTCAGCTCGCTATATAATCAACTTGATAATGTTAAATCCACCATGCAATGCATTTCCTTCCAATTTTTTGTGATAAACTAATAGATAATTGATTAAATAAACATCCTGCAAAGTTTCAATAAAAATTTCCAAGTTTTTCTTACAATTTCCGTGGTTTCCATATAATTTTTATCGATATCGATATTATCCCGATATTTCCATCGATATTTCCGATATCATCGATATTTAATACCTTGGTTAATAGCGATTTTCCTTTTGGGATTGAATTAGGAATGTGATTTTTTATGTTTAACTTTTCATTCAGATTTCAGATTGTGGTAAGTCTTTTCTCTTTCTAAGTTGCTGATTGTTTTCAATCTTTCTCTCACAGCCAAAAGAAAATCCTCAAAATGTTGGTACTTCTTCACGATTCCTGGACAAGCATCAAACGTAACCAAGTCCACTTCAGTAGAATCAGCTACAAAGGTAGAGTTCTCTTCCACAAAGGTCAGCATTCTCGGGAACTTGACACCAAGGCACCTATACGGCAGGATCCATTATACTTCCCCGGTAGCCCACGTCCTCTTATGAGGCCATTCAAATCGAGGGCTCAATACATTAGCTTTCAGCCTGACAACAGGATTCTGCCATCTAAAACTGTGAATAATTCCCCTTCCAAAGAGTTTCCAACCATATA
This sequence comes from Heteromeles arbutifolia, assembly GCA_024362995.1. Classification (NCBI taxonomy): domain Eukaryota; kingdom Viridiplantae; phylum Streptophyta; class Magnoliopsida; order Rosales; family Rosaceae; genus Heteromeles; species Heteromeles arbutifolia. Next base: position 4,070,669 of record JANCRC010000021.1, read on the forward strand.
AATCCCACAACTACATTACCATCACGAGTAATGGAATGAAGAATACCTATTGGTGAGTGATACTTTCTTCAAGCATACCCAATCACCAGCTTCCAAGCCAAAAGTGGCCTGCTTAATATTCCTTAATTTTCCTTAATTTGATATATATAGTGCCTGCTTAATTTCCTTGCTAATTCTTTGGTTTAATTTTCATTTCTTGATAACTTTTCACTTTTGGTTCGCAGGATGTGACATCCTCAAAGTCTAAGTGATAATATCAATCATGCTTTTATTTAAAGACTTTGTAGATATCTTTTGTTTTGTTTGGGTTTCATTCCTTTAAATTTTTTGTTCAGTTGTTATTCAATGATAAAAATAGGATGTCATACATGTTTGGTATTCATTTCACAACTTCACTGATGTTCACTGAACTATTTTTCTGTACATGCTTCATGTTTTTTCAAGAACAAAAGAATGAAAAGTAGACGAGAGATTTGTTGTAACTGTAATTGCTGCTCATCTTTAATGTCGTATGTTTTTTTGCTATCTCTGATTCCTGTTACTCGATTTCTCTCCCAAAACATGTAATTATGTAATGTTGTAATAGAATAATGTATTTATTCTATTACTGTTTTCACTAGTATGGTTATGCGCCTTATGCTTTTTCCTTTGTATATTTACGAAGAAGGATAGAGGTGCTGAGGGATCACATGAGGCTCTGAAAGTATTACTTCAAGGAAAAGAGTGAATCTCATTTCATAATTTCATTTTGGGCATAAATTTATCTTTGTAGACTATTTAATGACTAAAGTTGTTCATTGTAGCTTGAATTTGTTACAATTAAAATCAAGTTCATTTACAAAGATAAATTCAGTATATATTTATACAAGCTTTGCATTACAAATAAATATTCAACGAAATAACCCCAAACAAATATGGGGATTGTAAAGACCAATATTTTAAAATGCATATAGTATTATTACAAAATAATAATAATAATAATATTTATTTTCTATTGTGATTATGCGTATTATATATTTCCTAAAATCATATTTTACAATATTGATTAAATATTTAGCCTGAAAGGATTGATAAATATCTGAGTATTTTATCTTGTATTCTTACTACCTATCGATAGCTTTTAGGCGGCGTAAGTTTGCTTGGTCTGATCTCACCTTCCTCTGTGCCGACTTCCCTCTCAGGTTTAAAGAGTTTTCCTTTCTAGGTTTTCCTCTTAGTTATTTATCTCATATCTCTGTATGTTATTTAATAAATTATAAATGTTTGTATCTAAACTAAAAAGGGGCTGCTGGGCATCGTTATGCATATGTATTTGAATTCCTTCATACTGCTGATTTAGTTTTATAGAAAAGTCTTTCTATTCATATTTTTCTTTAGTGATAGCCTCTTATGTTCTGTATTTCGCATGTTACATAACAATACCATATTGATTCCTATTCTTGGAAAGGCGCTTAACTTTAGGAGACTTGGATGCTGCTCTATTACAAAGAGAAGAGTTGAAGCATGTACTGCATATATATATGTATATGTATGGATGTATGTCTATTGTTAAATGAATAAGCATGTTGGTAAATGGTTTTATGTACAGTTTAATTTATACATATTACTTGAATGGTTTTGAAGGCAAAAGACTTTTGAATAAGCACTATACATGTTTGCTATATACAAAACTATTTTGTACAGCATTATAGTTCAACCAAATGACTTTTGAATTGAGTAGCGTGGAACTGATGAGTTTTAAGTGTGTTGAAGTATTAAAGTTCATATAAGGCATTTGGTAATTTTCTTGTACTTGTGAATAGGATTCTTGTGTTATTATCTTGGAGCAATGCTTTGGAATTCAGGTAGGGGAAATACGGTAGACCTTTACGGAGATTGGCTTTATTAAATTTCGTGAAGTGTGATATTATCATTATTGATCTTATTGGTTGATTAATGTGATCTGATGCTCATTGAATAAATGTTTATCTTGGGTGTTTACTTATTATTGGTGAAATGCTATTCGTTGAGAATATGTTGTGGTACATGTGAATGATGAAATGAGATTATTTGTGCATCACTCATGTGTGAGAATAGTTGAAAGTTCTGTGTTGAGGAAGGAATTCTGGAAATGAGGGTAGTTGGAAATATCTTTTGTGTAGTTGAGCCAAACTCTTAGTAGGTACCAAGTCTCGGGCGAGCCCACAGTGCACAGTTTCTTTTGGGTAATTCGGGATTGGCGACGAAGGGTTTTGGCAAGATGACTAACAAAAGGGGAAATTGGGATGATTGAGTTCAGGGGGTTAATTTGTATATTAAAACATTCGAACCACCACTGCAGAGGTAAAAGGCACGGTATGGGACGTGCAGGTCCACGTGTTTTATTATATGAATTAACGGGTAAAGATGAAGAGTATTGCATTGCGCTCATGCATTGTTATTGATAATGATTTGGTACTTGATTACATGATTTTATAACACGTAATTTAGTATTGTCAATTTACTGTGATAAAGTTATGTCCCTACTGAGCTGTTGAAGCTCACCCCTCTCTTGTTATGCAGGTTTACGAACTAAACAGTCTAAGAGGGTATGTAACATCCCACATCGTCCAGGGGAGTGATCCTTAAATGTATATTCTCATCTCTACCTAGCACGAGGCCTTTTGGGAGCTCACTGGCTTCGGATTCCGTAGAAACTCCGAAGTTAAGCTAGAAGGGGGCTAGAGCACTCCCATGATGGGTAACCCAGTGGGAAGTTGCTCGTGAGTTCCCAGAAACAAAACCGTGAGGGAATGGTAAGCCCAAAGCGGACAATATCGTGCTACGGTGGTGGAACGGGCCCGAAAAGTGATCCGCCCCGGGCCGGGATGTGACAAATTGGTATCAAAGCCAATCCCTGGCCGAAAGTGTGCCGACGAGGACATCGGGCCCCTAATGGGGGTGGATTGTAACATCACACATCGTCCAAGGGAGTGATCCTTAAATGTATATTCTCATCCCTACCTAGCACGAGGCCTTTTGGGAGCTCACTGGCTTCGGATTTCGTAGGAACTCCGAAGTTAAGCAAGAAGGGGGCCAGAGCACTCCCATGATGGGTGACCCACTGGGAAGTTGCTCGTGAGTTCCCAGAAACAAAACCGTGAGGGAATGGTAAGCCCAAAGCGGACAATATCGTGCTACGGTGGTGGAGCGGGCCCCAGAAAGTGATCCGCCCCGGGCCGGGATGTGATAGGGTAGATGGGATGAGAACGAATTAGATGTGAGGCTAGAATTGTATTCATTTATGTTTAGCCTTGTAAAGAATTCTGGATTTCTTTTATAAGAGGAATTTCATAATTTTTCCACCCAGTTTCACTTTCCTTTTATTTAATTTTATTTTTAGCTCGCGCGCCGGACTTGGATTTGAGATTTTTATTACAGACGCGAGTCCGGGGCGTGACAGGGATAAATTCCGTAACTTTTATTATCATTCACCTTCTTTCATTTAGGAAGACATGTTAGCTAAAGAAACAAAGAGATTGATAATCAAGAAGTTTAACATGTAACAAAGTTTATTATCAAGTATCAACTAACTCAACATATTTTTAGAGGCGCGTAGCACTCGTAATTAAAAAAAGGCCTCACGCGCATGCGAAGATGCTAGTAATAAATAAAGTAAAATCATTGGCTTGGAACCAGTACTCACCACCATTTCACATGGGGGGAAATCCTTGGGCTTTATTTTGTCTCACTTTGTAACCTATACACGATTTACGTCTCACTTTACCATGTTTTACCATCTCCAACACACACACGCATGCGAAGAGGCTAGTAATAAATAAAGTAAAATCATTGGGCTTGGGGGCTTGGAACCAGTACTCACCACCATTTCACATGGGGGGGAATCATTGGGCTTTATTTTGTCTCACTTTGTAACCTATACGCGTTTTACGTCTCATTTTATCATGTTTTACTATCTCTAACACATTACTCCATCACGTAAACTGTTAGAATGATTATGTGGCATGAACATATTATAATTTTTGTGATTAAAAAATTAAAACATATAATTCAACATTATTAATGAAAAAATATTTTTGAAAAAAAACCGTGCGTGCACATGGAAATGGGTGTCGGGGTTGAGTGAGATCGAGAGAGATGGAATAGGGAAAGTAGCTGGTAGGGGCAGGTGATGGAGGGGTGCGGAGAGGAGGTGGTAGACTGGTAGTGGTGGTGGAGGGCGATGATGGGTGGTGATTTTTCGTTTATTTAGTTTTAACTCGTATTCTTTATATTATTGTATTTTAATTTTTTAATTTTAATGGCTAATTACCATAATGTACATGCCACATCAGCAAATTTACGATATATGTGACCGAAGACAATTAATAAGTGCATGTGATAAAGTGATATAAAAAAGAGTGCAAGAGTTATAGTGAGATTTTACGAATAGTTCAGGTGTCATAGTTAAAATAAACTTGTTTTATGAAATAATTGAGACGTGTGAATATTTACAAGGAGATGGTACAAATTTGGGCTTCATTGTGTTGGAGAAAGCAGTGGATGCTTCTTGAACGTTCTGTTTTTTGTTTGTTTATAGGTGTAAGTTGGGCTTTTGTTTGTTTGTAAGTGTGTGTTTGGTATTTTAATAAAATCTTCCCCTTGACAAAAAAAAAAATTAAAAAAAAAAACCTCAAATATACACACACAAAAAAAAAAAAAAAAAAAAACTATTTTCTTTTTCATTTTTTTAAGGGAACAGAAAAACTATTAAACGGAGTATCAAACCACTTCTCATTCAAACCATCATCTCCCTCGATTGACCAAAAACAACCATCATCTCCCTCCAAGATTAAGGGGGTGTATTCAATTGAGAATTTGAGAGACTTTGATGGATTTATAAATTCATGAATTTTTATAGAGTTTAATTGATTTGTAGAGATTCCATATAAAATTTTGATTCAATTCCCTCGAAATCTCATGGGGAGAGGTGAGATTTGTGGATGCTTAAAATACATTACGAAATCTCTCCAATTCCCTCTAATTCCTCAACTTTCTCAAATTCTTTAAAATCAAATTCTAATTGAATACACCTGAAATGTTATAAACTTCTTTAAAATCCTAATTGAATACACCCGGATTTCTAAGGATTTTAATAAACTATCTTAAAATTCTAATTGAATACACCCTGAATTTCAGATAATCAATTAAAATCCTGATTGAATACCCCTAAATTCATTAAAAGAATTAAAATCTCTCAAAATCCCAATTGAATACACTCCCCTAAGATTGTGAAATTTGAGTCGACCACTGAGCAGCTCCACCATGGTTAAGAAAACTCTGCGATCTCCATTCTTTCAGCATGACTCCCTGTAAGTTTAAGATTTTGAAGTTCGAGTCGAGCACCGAGCAGTTCCGCCATTGTTAAGAAGACTCTGCAATCGCCATTCTTTCCACATCACACTCCTTCCAGGATCGAGCACCAACTCCGAGCAGTTCCGCTATGGTTAAGAAGACTCTGCGATCACCATTCTTTCCGCATTACTCCCTGCAAGAATAAGATTTTGAAATTCGAGTCGAGCACCAAGCAGAGCCGCCATTGTTAAGAAGACTCTGCGATCGCCATTCTTTCAGCACTACTTCCTCCAAAAAATAAGATTTTGAAATTTGAGTCGAGCACCGAGCAGCACCGTGTTAAGAAGATCGTCATTCTTTCCACATCACTCTCGCTATTGATTTCTTCTCGGTAATTTTGTTAGGATCCTAGTTATTGAGTTGATATCTTTATGGTATTTTGTCTTATCCTAGTAGCAGTTGGTTTCATCGAACAACAGTAAGGCTGGAGATGTGTTCCAATCAGAGCATCCCTCCTCTATGGTTGTATATAAGCCTCATTTCACCATTTGGGAAAGACATGAATGAAAAGAATTGTTATTTTATTTCTTACTTTCCTTGCATTTTCCTTTTCTTCTCAATTCCTACGAAATGGGTCCTATCATCTGGTATCCAGAGCCCAGGTGTACTTCTATGAGCAATCAGCCGGCATCGGTGCCCGTGGAGGACGTTTCGAAGGCGGTACACGACCGGTAATTTTCGCAGCAACAAATCATCACTTAAATCCAGAACTTCCATGACAAGGTCACAATGATGAACCTCCAACTCATCGATCTGCAACACTCTCTCGTAGATCTAGCCATCCTCAGTGCTCGACATGAGCAATTCCAACAAACTTGTCTTGAGGAGCTCCGTTCTCTAAAAACCCAACCCCCCACTTTCCCTCAGCCCACATAGAGTACTTCTCTAGTTACCTCAGTCCTCCAGTAGCTTTGTTTTCCATCCGTTTGACTCTGACCCACATTCCTCCCACCACTTCCCACCCCCTCCACCAACCCACGGCCCCCATTTCACCCATCCCTACTTAAGCCCTCCAAATTCGACCATGACCTCCATTCCACATCATGAGCCACCTACAATGGCAGTCGTTCAGGCCTCTTCCACCACAGTCGTTCTCAGTTCGTCTTCGTCTCTCACCTACACTCCCACGAACTTGCTTCAACCATCGATGCATTTCACTCCATTGAATCGACCGTCAATGTCCCCAAATCGGCTATTGTTGTCGCCCATTTCACCATCACCACCCCTGATTTCGAAAGGTACTTTGGAGCTGCTCACAATCTCTCTGCGTCCGACCATGGTTCTACAACCATATTTCAGTTCCATCAATCTCCCTACAGCTCCATCACCAACTGTCACTGTGTCAATGTTGGGCTCTCCGTCATTGACATTTGCCTCTTCTATTATGCCTTCTTATGTGCCGTCGTTGGTCCCGAGTTCTACCAACTCCAACGATGTAGCCATCATTCCCTTCCTAGATCTTGAGACAGCCATGCCCATTGCAGCAAGTGTGCGGAGCTCGGGTGTTCCTTTACGGAATGCAAAAGCCACCGAATCTACAGGTTTTTCTCAACTAACAGACCAGGAAACCAATACAAACACCACGAAACATCGCCATAAGACAAATTTTTTATGCATTAGAACTGTTTGTTAAAATGCCAAAGAGCGAGTTTGTGGATTTTAGAAGCACCTATTTTGAATTCGTATTCTCTCTCAAGGATTACCGAGACATCAATTTTGGTGCCTTGACTGTCGATCTACATGTTGATTTCCTTGTGTTGCTCACTAGTAACCTCGACTTTCGGCCTGTATGGGGTCCCAGAGATGCATTGGCTCAAGCTGTAAAGTTGATGCTCTCTTTTCAGTGCAAGGAGGGCAAGCATATGGATAATCTCTTCGATGTTCACAGACTTTTGCACTTGTTAGCAGTATCTCATAACATAAGAGAACCATTGCTTTATGAGATTGAGCAATACAAAAAGAAAGCCTTAGTTGAGCAACTGGGTTGTTTTGCCATCCAACACCACTATTCTAATTTCAATTTGGAAACAAATAATGCAGAAAACTGGTCCAAAGAGCAAAATTAAGCTAATATTACTGTAGCCATACTCCTTATTGTTTATACAACAGTTCCCGGTGGTGAGGTTCTTGGTAGGTCCATTGGACAGAGCCTGAAGAAGCCAAAGGCGACGAAGCCAAATAGAACTGTGAATTTGCTGCAGATATTTATGGAACTTGATGACCATTTTCTCATGGCTTCGGAGAGTGCCCATGATAGTTCCAAGATGTTAGAGGCCCCCCGGCTCCACTATCACTCCAATTTTGCTGATAACCGAAGGCACATTGATCACTCTGCTAGAGGTTCCATGCGTTGTTCTACAATTTGGCATAATAATTTAACTTTGATGGCCAATGGTGTTTTCTCCCCTTTCATGAGTGGCTTGACTAAAGTAATTTCCACTTTTACTTTATCTAGACATATGATTGATACTATGCCATCAGTTTGTCCACTTGTCTCCGATTGCAACACTTGTGCTATAAAGTTTCTCCTTGGAAACACACATATTGTCTCTCCTCCTATGTATTTTCTGGGGTACCTGTTTACAAACACAATTGACAGCCAACTACTTAACGGCCGAAAAATGAAGCACACTCATCTGTGGTCTGATGACTTTTTTGTTGTTATATAGGAAGCCTTCTTGATAGCTGCGTGTTAGCTTTTCACAGTGGCAGAAGAAGACATGAGGTTCATATGGGCATTCATGAGGCATGAGAATCTGGGTTCCAGTTTAGTTGTTTGTTGTCGTCTTCAATCGATCAAGACTTCAATTCGACCATCTTTGAAGGGAATTTCCTATCTATTTGAGATTGCCTAAGCTGGTGCTGAATGGGGAGTTATCTTTGACACTATGCTGGCAGAAAAAGATGCAGTTATCCCAATTGCTGAAATACGACAACAGTTTTTTGGATACACACGGATTTACATGCTGATTTGTTCTTCAAATTGTACATGTCTTTGGACTATGATGGGAAAGGATGTTGTTGCTCATAAGTTCTACTTCGATTATATGCTAATGCTGCTGGAGTACGGGTTTAGTTTGAATGGCCCTTCATTTGGGCACACATTCTGCTTTGTATCCATCTTACATCAACTATCATAGCCTATGGGATATTTACACAAAGTTATTCTGGTTTATTAATGTTCACTAAGCATGTGAACTGGATCACTGATGCGATTATGCAGTATTGGAATGACTACACACATGCGGTGCTCACGTGTGTGGCTTTAGCGCTCTTTTCAACGTATAAGCTGGAAACTATTATTGTTAGCAATATTCTTTCGTTTGTTGCTACTTATATCACTTGCATGAGCTATTGGTTCAATCCGAAAGTTTCTTTCGATGATAATCAAGTCTAGAATCATAACGTGTTCGTCTCATTAATTGTGTGGATGGGTGTTTTACTGGGAAACATTGTCCCAATAGAGCTGTTAGTTCATCACCTCTTATATATCAGCTCACGGGGTTATCCACAGTTTGTGGAAGCTGACCAATTAAGGCATGCACTCAGAGACCAACTACTTTTCCTAGCCGACATTTACTATACGACTTCGGGGATATCAATCACTTTTCTTGATGCCTCAAATTTCATAGTTTTGAAGATTCCAATGGAACTAGCAGTTGTATCCAACGAGTCACACTCAGTTTCTTGTCCAGCATTCTTTGGTTTTGGACCTCTGAATTCTCTCCTGTTTACTTTGTTACATGAATCTTAGCAATTGGAGCACAATATGACAGTTGAGACGTGCGGCACAAATCCACGATCACTTTTCACTGATTATATATCAAAACTTTCATGGATTATGGCTGCAACAAGGCACTTTCTGATATGGCATCATAGTGTCAGCTTTTCTGTATTCCACCAATGGCTTGTTGGACTTGTGGTCTATTTGGCGAGTCTCACTGCACTGGTTTTGAAAGCATTTATCATGCTAAATTTTTCCTTTTGGGAACCCCAAGGCTTAGGAGCACAAGCAGCGCAAGCCTCTACATACCAACTTGACGACATAAGGACATGCCTTATTTTAAGGGGGAGGGAATGTTAGGATCCTAGTTATTGGGTTGATATCTTTATGGTATTTTGTCTTATCCTAGTAGCAGTTAGTTTCATCGAACGATAGTGAGGGTGGAGATGTGTTCCAATCAGGGCACCCCTCATCTAGGGTTGTATATAAGCCTCCTTTCACCATTTGAAAAATGCATGAATGAAAAGAATTGTTATTTTATTTCTTACTTTCCTTGCATTTTCCTTTTCTTCTCCTTTCCTACGGACGGAATGGGTCCTATCAAATTTTCTATTCTTCAAGGTTTTTTTCCTTCTTCGCTCTTGATTTTATGAATTGGGGATTTTTACAATTCTGTTGTGGTGTCTAATTTCTGGGTTTTTCTGTTCTTCGTTCTTGATTTTATGAATCGGGGATTTACAATTCTGGTGTGTAGTTTCTTGGTTTTTTCTGTTCTTTGCTCTTTGATTTTATGAATTTGGGATTTACAATTCTGGTGTCTAATTTCTGGATTTTTTCTGTTCTTTTCTCTTGATTTTATGAATTGGGGATATACAATTCTGGTGTCTAATTTCTGGGTTTTTCAGTTCCTTTTTTTCTTCTTCGCTCTTGATTTTACGAATTGGGGATTTACAATTTTGGTGTCTTGCTCTTGTTTTTCTGATAAAGATTTGATCTTTGATCTAATGGGTTTTCAGATGCACAAGTTACCAAACTCTGGGAGCCCGAAGAGGCAACTGTGTCTAGAAAAGTAACTTTTATTGGGAGAGCCAAAGAGTTGAACAAACCAAAAGATGGTGCAACTCTGGAGGAGGGAGAGTTTAATCTCTACCGAACCAGGTAAATTTCCTACATTTTTTAAAATAAGCATTTATATTGTCAGTGGGATTTTAAAATAAGCATTTGTATTGTTAGTGGGATTTTAAATAATTTCTCTGTATTTTTATAGGACCATTGATATTAAACAGTAATTGGGAGACCAAATACCGATCTATAAAGTAGGAAAACAACCGGCTTTAGGGTCAACTTATCCCTTTTTTTTTTTCTTCTTTTTTTTTCTTTCAGAAAACTGGAAATATATGAACCAGGGCGAAAGATGCCAAAATCACAACGAACGCCCAACAGAAGGCAAACAACCAAAAAAACAAACAGGAAGTACAAGGGGTAGAAGACCCGACACTGGAAGCAAAGCTCTGAGCGTCCCCCCTTGCACAACCCACGCTAACTAAGGCAGGCTAGGTAATCCATCTTGTTCAGTACATGCACAAGCGAAGACACAACTATGTGACGCCAAAAGGTCAGCCGCCATATTGGCTGATCTTGAAACCCAAGACCAATGACAATCCTAAAAGGCTTGCCCAAGTTTCAAGCACCTGGCTAAAAGTGGAAAAGCCTCCCATCTGCCATTAAAGATGTTATCCAGCAAACAAGAAATGAACTGCTTAAAATCTGATTCAACAACTACATGCGTCAGACCCAACTCACATACACGCCGCAGAGCTAAAGCTTCTGCAGCAGCAACACACGGTGTAGGGTCAACTTATCCTTCGTACTACAGAACTGGATCGTTTGACCGAAGAGTCCCTAGGGTATATCGAATACGAGATCAAGCTTGCCCTTTTTAAAAGCGACACAAGAGAAGGAAGATTCCAAGTGCGGTTCCGCTATTGGCAAGACTTTGGGGCCCATCGCATAACTGCTTTAGTCTTTCCTAGAGTTTCGGAGATAGCACCCACATGGGATATCGTTCATCAAGATCTTTGAAGTTGTATGTCCCAGAAAGGCCTTCCCTTTCGCCGCATATCACCAGGTTTGTCAGCCATTTGGCGGGGTCCCTTGTAAAAATCCAGTCTACAAACATCAGGTTTCCATTTTCACTCAGTTCTCGAAGTATCTCCATAGCTTACAGATCTTTGGTAGTCATGACATCGATCGTCATTGTACAGTCACTTTGAAGATGTGAACCATCTTCAAACCAACACACTTCTGGAAGATTTTGCACATCACCCGTTGAATTAAAATGAAACAAATTAACTTCTCCACAACTCTATCACAATTTTCAATTTATTTGAGATAAAAACAGATAAGAAAAACAATAATTAAAATTGGTATTCATTAAAAACAAATTAAATTAACCGTAATAACCACAGCTCCTCGATTATCATAGATTCAAGGGTGGGAAGAAGTTCCCTAATGGGAAGGGATCCTAAACCCTATTTCAATGGTCCGGATTCTCTGATTTTGTGGATTAGAAGGAAGGGATCGGGGATTCCTTTCCCTCATGGAACTTTTCCAGCTTTTCCCAGCCTTGAATTTGTGATAATCGAGCCGGTGAGGTTATTACTGTTAATTTAATCTGTTTTGAATGAATACCAATTTTAATTATTGTTTATCTTATCTGTTTTTATCTCAAATAAATTGAAAATTGTGATAGAGTTGTGGAGTAGTTTCATTTTAATTCAACAGGCGATGTGCAAAATCTGGAAGTGTTGGTCATCTTCAAAGTGAACACACGATGACGACCGATGTCATGACTGCCAAAGATCTGAAAGCTGTGGAGATACTTCGGGAACTGAGTGAAAATGGAAGGGACCCCGCCATTGGCTGACATATGCGGCGCTCGAAAGGGAAGGCCTTTCTGGAACGTACTACTACAAAGATCTTGATGAACGATATCCCATGTGGGTGCTCCCTCCGAAACAAGGTTTTCAGTAGGATTCTAATTTAACTTCTTCCTATTTATTTTGGAAGTCCCGCTTTGATTTGGGAATTTGTTCAGAGAGAAATCCTAATCCGAAATGGTATTGGGCAAAGCGATTCTTCAATTCCTTCGAGCTCTGTATATATAAGTTATAAGGTGAGTCTTCTGTTCTATCACAATATTTAATCTAACAATTGGGCTTCGCGTGCGTAAATTCAAAGTTTTGTTTTCTGTAAATCCAGTTAGTGTTTTGTCTGACGAGAAATCAAAATTTGAAAGAGAATCGAACGACCAATAGGTCGAGCGGGAGGCCCTACTCAGAGAGGTACTACGAGATCCTCGAAAAAAGGAGGACTTTTCGGCGGCCAAGATTTTGGGTGCTCTCAAGCTCTGCAAGCCTGCAATTGTGGTCGGCCAGGCTGGAATCGGCAAAAGCACTCAGATTCCTTAATTCCTTTTGGAGTCAGCTTTTCGCGATGATCAGATGATGGTTGCGTGCACTCAGCCCCGTGCGGCGGCCGTTAAGGCGTTATCACGCCGTGTTGCGGAAGAGATGGATGTTAACATCGGAGAAGAGGTTGGTTACAGCACCCCATTCGAAGATTGCAGCAGCAGCAGAACAGTGTTGAAGTACTTAACGCATGACATGCTTTTGAGAGAAGCAATGTCTGATCCCCTGCCATTATTGTCGATGACATTCACGAAACAAGTTTATCCAGGGATCTTCTGAAGAAACTGGTGGGAGTTAGAATGGACCTGGGCTTGGTTCTGACGAGTGCTTGTGCTGTTGAGGCCGAATATGTTTCTAGTTTTTTGTATAGGGCACCGGCGATCATCAACATTCCTCTCAGCTTTCATCCAGTGGAAATTGTTTACTCCGAAGCACCTGAAACTGATTACGTCCAGGCAGCAATTCGAACTGCTGTGCAGATTCATACGAGTGAGGCTGCCGGAGATATACTCGTTTTCCTCCCCAAAGAGGACGAGATAGAAATCGTGTGCTGCAAAATTAACCAAGCAATTGCAATTGCTTCTGCCCAGTTTCAGGTATCTACACCTGTCAAAATCGTGCCTCTGTATTCGGAAACTCTTGGTCTTGCGCCATCGGATCAAAAACAAGTGTTCGATCAAATTCCTGAGAGGAAGATTGTCGTCTCAACAGACATTGCAGAAACCTCTCTAACCGTACCTGGAATTGTTTATGTTATTGACACGGGATTGGTTGCACATAAAGTATATAGCCCACAGTCCCCCCCCTTGTCCCTGTTGAATCTTTGTTGGTGTCTCCAATTTCTAGGCCAAGTGCCGCTCTGAGGCAAGTACGTGCCGGGGGAACCCGGCCCAGGAAATGTTTCAGACCTTACACTGAGAATAGTTTCCGCAACCATCTTCAAAGACGCACACAGACAGAAATTTGTAGGTCGAAATTTGCTTCAGCAGCTCTTACTTTGAGGAAAATAGTTCTCACCGATCTGATGCTAGTTGATTTTGTGGAGACTCCTCATCCCGAGCGAATGATGGAAGCGATAGAGATCTTGAAGCGTCTGGGAGCAATGGATGACGAATACCGCTGGACCAAGCTGGGGGAGATTATGAGCGAGTTCCCCTTAGATCCTCAGCTGTCGAGGATGCTTATTGTTAGCCCTCAACTCAATTGCTCAAATGAGATTTTGTCCATTTGTGCCATGCTTTCAGTACCGTTGAGTCCCTTTGTTCAGCCTCGGGGGGAGGCTCAAAAATCGGCTGCGCTGCTGAGAAAAGCAAGGTTTATCCATGTCGACGGAGATCACCTCACGCTGCTGAATGTGTATCGTGCTTACAAGGAAAACAACGAGGATCCATCCTGGTGCGAGCTCAACTTTGTCAATCACGTGGCATTGAAGGCTGCAGACCACATTAGGCAGCAGTTAGCGAGCACTATGGCTCGTTGTGATCTCAAGTTATTTAGCACTAGTACTACTAGTCCTGACCACTCAGTCAACATCAAGAGGGCCATGTTAGCCGGATATTCGTTTCAGGTAGCTCACCTACAATGCACATCCGGCAGTGGTTCCGGGCACTACCTGACAGGAGCCATGGATAAGGTACACTTGCATCCCTCCAGTTGCTTGGGTCACAAGGCAGAGTGGGTGATTTTCAATGACTGTTGCGTTGTGGAAACCAAGAAGTTTATCCGCACAGTGACCCAGATTCCCGGTGAATGGCTCGTTGCTGGTGTACAGAACCTGGGCCGGTTCTGAAGTTTTTTAGTTTTGTAGAATGTTATTTGTTCTGTGTTTTATCTTTTATTTCTTGTTCAGCGGTGACTGTTTTGTTAGCATCTATTTTCTTGTTTCAATAAAAACAATCACTTGCTATGCATCATGCTAGAACTTGGCTTCAGAGTCAGACTTCCTAAGTATTTTGAAATATTATTTGGTAGCATTCGTATTATCCGAGCTGCCAAACGAGACCTAAAGCTATATGGGAGCAAGGGTACTATATAACATATTTATGTGACTCATATGACAAGATAATAGCAATAAAACATTTGATATCGCTAACACATCTTATAATACATGTATATTAATTTTACGTATCTAAATAGTCTTACTCAGAATGATTTAACCCCGGACTTAAAAATATGACATAAAAGTCAAAGTATCCAATATATATTGGTGAATGGTGATGAGGAATAGAATGGACAATGAGTTTAAGTCCTTCATGTGTCTCTTGCGCCCTTCCCTTGCATTAAACTCCTTTTACCACTGCAATTCCATCCACCTCTCAAAACCACCACCCTTTCACATCGCTCTCTCCAAAAAATGACCAAGAGCTCTCACTCTTCTTTTTCGTTTCCCTCCTCCACTTCCGGCCTCCGGCAGCTTCTTCTCATGGTGGCAGCGGCGGTCATCCTCTCCCTACTTTTTGTCACATCCGCTGCCACACCCATCTCTAACCCAACCAATGCTACGCCAAGAAACCCCCACCGCCTCCATAGTCAAGAAACCCACCACCACCGTGAATGCGATCATCAGACTTCAGCTTCGGAATCGTCGAGCGCACAATTACGTTCTTTGTGCCTTCAACTAACCCACCACAGAATATTCCACGCCAGCCTTCCCCTCTCGCCGCTGCCACCGGTATCCCCGTCCGGCCCCTCGCAGCCGGCTCCTGGCGACCATCAAGATGGTAACGAGATTGATCCAAGATACGGTGTGGAGAAGAGATTAGTCCCCTCCGGCCCCAACCCTCTTCACAATTGAAGGTCCAGTCCATTACCTCATCAAATCACCCTGCACCCCAAGTAACGTCCTCATCAAAACAAATTTCCGAATTTTTTACCATGAATATATTATATTTATCGTTCTTGATCGGTTCTTGAGCGTTTCTGGGCATCTCTCATCACCAAAGTCGTTCTTGCCCTGCTCGTTTCTTGGTCGAGCGCCCAAAATCGAGCCGGTTTTCCATCTTCCGGCTGAAGTGATATGAACGACGATCATCCACGGGGTAACATCACTATCGAGGAGCTAGAATTAATTCATTCTCTCATTACAATATTTTCTTAATTACTTACTACTAAATCGTTCGCATGCCATGCACACATCACTACCTTAAATTTGTTTAGTATAGTTAAGTCAATTTAATTAGTACGTAATTCAAATCACGAGACAAGTTTTTGTGGAAGCGGCAAAAACGAGCATGGAAATGGTCCTCAAATTTTCTTGAATTGATGTTCTTCGCGGGATCATGCAGCTCAAAAGAAGCCCATGAATGTCATAAATATATTTGGATCTATAGCTTTGTCTTCTGAGGTCAAAGTGGACTTGTCCCATGTGGGTCCGAATTTAAAGTTTTCGGGTATGTATAGTCAGTTGAAGCTTTTGCAGCTATGAAATATATGAATGAATTTAATTTAGATTTCGGGTTTTCAATTTTTGCCTTTTTACCTTTTGCCTTCACTTTATGTTCATAAATGTTCCATGAATATATAACATTTTTCATGTCGCAATTGAGTGGAAATTTTTAGTGTGCGGGAACACAGTTCGGTGCATAAGTGTCAAAATCAATCAATTTTATTATTACATTTAGTGTACTGGACCGTTTCTGGTACACTAACAAATTTATTGTAATTGAGGTGTCGTACTTGAAATTAATTTCCTAAATTTGTCAACCAAGAGAATAGCATCTCCCATTCCCATATAAGGTGAGGTGAATCCCGTGACACAATTGCTCTTTGGTTCATGAATGTGTTTCCCATGATATTCGTATCATAACAAAGTCCTCTATTTCATATATCTCTCGCTTTCCTCGTACACCAAGGTGAAATATAAATTGCATATATCATGAAGATGCATTTAATAATGAAACGCGTTATTGGGTGTAAATAATAATATTCAGATCATACCTTACAAGTTCATGGAGTAAATTGGCTAATACATTTTTACTTTTTTGAACAACGCCACGGATAAAATTGAGTTCTTGTTAGAGATATACTAGCAGAAGACAATGCTCTATCTTTGAAATTAGAATGTTATTTCAAAAATTAAGAATAATAAAATTTGAGAATACAAGGAAGAATCAAAAGATGCACGAAATTTATAACTCAATCGAATAAAATTATTTATCTTTTTTTTTTAAATTTGAATTCGTAAATAATTTTAAAATTTGAATTCGAAGTCCCGTTGCTGAATACCACTCGAGTAATATTGAAAAGATAAAAATGAGAGGCCCAAAAACGGCCCATGAGTACACCCGTAGATAACTAAACTAGGCCAGGCCCAAAAGAAACACCCGGAGGAGGCCCGACCAATAAAAATGAAGGAAATAAAATTAAATTAAAAAAAAAAAAAAAAAAAGAGTCGCCGACGGACGAAAGCAGAGTTCCAATTCCGCGTTTGGCAGAAGACTGAAGACTTTGGAGAGATTGAAGAAGCTCAAGTGGCTAATTACTTAACAAATCATAATTAAGTACAGAGGTTTATATCTAATCAGATAATTAAATGCCACTTGCTTAATCCGAGTTGAAACTGTGTGTGAGTGAAGAAGTCCGAGATCAGAGATCTCCGGAATTCTCTTTTGGAGATGGCAATGGCGTTTCGTCTTCCAATTGCCGCGTTTTCTCTGTTGCTCCTCCTCCTCCTCGTCTTCTCTCCGCTGCTTCTCGACGCCAAAACCCTCAAACGCGACAGTAAGTCCTCCCGCCTCTCTCTCCCTCTCTGCGATTGTGATTTGGGAGTTATGGTAATTGGTGGTTTCTTTGGGCAGTGAAAGCACTGAACGAGATCAAGGCGTCGCTGGGTTGGAGAGTGGTGTACGCCTGGGTCGGAGACGATCCGTGCGGAGACGGCGACCTTCCGCCGTGGTCCGGCGTCACTTGCTCCACTCAAGGGGATTACCGAGTCGTCACCGAACTGTAAGAACATCACTTCTTCCACATTCCATTCCATGCGATCCGATATCCCGGGGTTTTTAGTTTTAACTGAAGATTGTGCATTTATGTGTTGTTTTTGGTTTGGAAATTTGCAGGGAGGTTTATGCAGTCTCAATTGTTGGGCCTTTTCCCACTGCCGTCACCAATCTCTTGGATCTTACTAGGCTGTAAGACGAAGACCACCATCTCTTCAATCTGCTGTTCTTTAATTTCTTAGCAATTATCACAATTGATACAAATTGACGTTTCAAAATCTTTAATTTATAAGCTGCAAATACATCATTAATAGTTGTTTCTGAGTTTTTGTCAACACTCAACACTCAAAACTTGATCTTTGTTTTAAAAAAAATCTGCTATATATGTATGTGACTGTGTCTGTGTCACAGGGATCTCCATAACAACAAGCTGACCGGCCCAATTCCTCCGCAAATCGGACGTTTGAAGCGTCTCAAAATGCTGTACACCCCCTTCCTATTTCTTTTTGTTTAAGATTAATTTGGTTTCTATTGAACATCTATGCTTAGATTTCTATTTCTTTACTAATTATCGTTGCTTCTCAGTAACTTGAGATGGAATAAGCTACAAGATGTCATTCCTCCGGAAATTGGTGAACTCAAGAGTTTGACCCATTTGTGAGTGAATTTTGATTCTTTCTTTCGCAATGTCTTTGAACTTTTGTTGTTTTGACTACTAATTCACCGTGATTTACTTATTCGCTAGTTTTTGTCAACTAATCATTCTGCAGGCATCTAAGCTTTAATAGTTTTAAGGGGGAAATCCCAAAGGAGCTTGCTAATCTTCCTCAGCTTCGTTATCTCTATCTGCAAGAAAATCGCCTTGTTGGGAGGATTCCTCCAGAACTAGGAACTCTGCAAAATCTTCGGCATTTGTATGTTTACATAAGTCTTGTTGTTAATGATAATGCATCTGTATCTGGTTACTAACGTGTGCCGTTGTGATGCTATTTGTTCATAGGGACGTTGGTAACAATCATTTGGTGGGTACTATTAGGGAACTCATACGTATTGAGGGCTGCTTTCCAGCTTTGCGTAACCTGTAAGTTAATCCAAGTTGGTGAATACATAATTACTTTTACCTCTAGTATAAATGACATGAAAGATTAAGTGATTCTTTTTGAAACTGGGATACGCAGTTACCTAAACAACAACTACCTTACGGGAGGGATTCCAGCACAGCTCGCCAACTTGACCAAATTGGAAATCTTGTATCTCTCTCTCTCTCTCTCTCTCTCTCTCTCTCTCTCTCGTTTTTTCTTTCTTTCTTTTTCTCATTGGAAATCTTGTATGTCTCCTTTGAAGTTTTGCTTCTGAACTCTTGAGTTACTATCATCATCGAGGATGGATTTTATTATGTATTTACCGGAGAAGAAGTTTGTTGGGTTAATTCTTTTGCTTGGTTACAGGTACCTATCTTACAACAAGATGGCTGGGATTGTTCCATTAGGACTTTCCCATATTCCGAGATTGACTTACTTGTGAGTTTCTTTTTATGATATTTATTCTCTTTGCATTTGTGCTATACTAGTTGGTGTCAAAGGGTACTTTCATCGAGGAGTTGCCTCATCTTTCTTTATGCCAATATTCGACTTGAATCTAGACTCTTGCGAAATCAGCGAACTAAATATCATTATTATAGCAAACCTTGGGCTAACTGAACAACCTTGACAAAGGATCTACCCTTCACATAAGATTGAGGAATGAATATGTAATTTCTTTCATTTCTGATCGAGATTTTTGTTTTATCGATTTTAGGTACTTGGATCACAATCAATTTTCTGGGAGAATTCCCGATGCCTTCTACAAACACCCATTTTTGAAAGACATGTAAGTTTCTGTCTGGAACTCGGAAACTTTTAATTCCTGAAATTATGTAGCAAATTATTTGATATCTTGGTTGCATGTTCATCACAGGTATATTGAAGGGAATGCATTCCGACCAGGCGTAAAACCAATAGGCATACACAAAGTTCTCGAGCTCACTGACGCAGAATTTCTCGTTTAGTCAAAAGACATTGAACTATTATTTATTTGTTTTAACCAATTGTGCTTAGTACTGCCCAAACAAGGGTTCATATGGTCGCTGAATTAATGAAATAGAAATCTGTATCGACGAAGTTTTGCCGTCACTGGTGAGTTCCTATGTTGCTACCTCCCCAAGGAGTTGCTTATATGGGAAATAGTAGCAGGTAATGTTAGGAATTCAGAAGTCGAACATAAAAGCTTTGATTTAAGTCTTGTCAACTAGAAACAAATATTGATCGCTGCCTGAAAAATCCAAGTGCTTTTTTATGGTTTCCAAAACTAGTTGAATTTCATCCATTTTCGGGTGAGTTTTCTCCCCGGCAATGAATTCATGAACTGCCCTATTGATCTCGACCGAGCTGCAACCCGGAGCCTTCTCTACTCCTCTGTTTCTCATCAAATTCCTTGTTCTTCTGGCATCACCGTGCTTCCCCGAAGCTGCATATAAATTCGAGAGCAAGACATAGACCCCACTGTGCCGTTCCAACTGAAAGAGCTTCTCCGCAGCGACCTCAGCTAGTTGAGCTTGTCCATGATTGCAACAAGCACTGAGAAATGCTCTCCAAGCCACTGCTTCTTCGGAGGGTTTACTTGAAGTAGGTATTCTTTCAATTATCTCCTTTGCTTCTTCGAAGAGCCCAGCGCGGCTTAGAAGGTCAACGATACATCCAAAGTGTTCGCTTTTCGGCTCAATGTTGTATATCCTATACATTTTATCAAACACCTTCATTCCTTCATCTGCCATGCCGGAATAACTGCAAGCAGTAAACACAGTAATGAAAGTAACATCATCTGGCCTAACCCTAACAGCCTCCATCTCTCTAAACAGTTCAAGTGCACCTTCGCCATCTCCATGCATTGCCATTCCCGAAATCATCGCATTCCAGCAAACCGTGTCTCTTTGCAGCATTTCATCAAACAGTCCTCTAGCCAACTCCAATCTCCCACATTTAGCATACATGTCGATAAGACCCGTGCTCAAACGAACACTCAACCGCAACCAAAGCCGATTCAAATACGAGTGAATCCAAATCCCAGTATCCAGAGCTCCCAAATGAGCACAAGCACACAAAACACTCACAAAAATTGCCTCATCAGGTTCTATGTCCGTAAACTGCAACAACCGGAACAAATAGAGACCTTCCTTGAAACAACTATTCTTCACATACCCAGAAATCATGGCACCCCATATTCCTCTGTCCCTCACCGGAGCTTCATCAAAGAACAATCTCGCCATGTCAAGATCGCCCACCTTTGCAAACCCAGAAATCATGACCGTCCATGAAACTACACTTAAGCAAGGCATTTCGTCGAACACGTACCGTGCACCCTTCATATCATCAAACGCACAGTACACAACTACCAGAGAATTACCCACAAAGATATCAGAAACAAAACCCGATTTCAAACAGAACCCATGAACCAATTCCCCAAGACAAGACCTTTGCATCCTCGCACAAGCCTTTAACAAATAAGGGAGGGTATAATTATCTGGGCACATCCCGTTCTGCAACATCTTGGTAAACACATGGACGGTCAGGATGAGTTCATTTCTGAGCAGTGAAGATTTCAACATTGTGTTGTAGATGCAGACTGTGGGATGTGGGATGTGTTGGAAGAGCTTCCAAGCATGGGACAGGCTTCCATGGTGTGCGTCCGAGCAGAAGGCCAAGAGCCTGCTCAAAGCAAAGCTGTTGCTGCCGAGCCCAGATGTGAAGACTTGGGCGTGAGCTTGCTGCAAGTGCTTCATGTTCTTGCATTTCTCTAGCAGTTGGAGACATCTGCTGGTGGTGCTGCTGCCGTAGGATGACATGGGCACCCAACACCTTCATGTTCAATTCATGGTAATGGAAGTGGGAAAGAATGATGTTTTCGAAAGGCCAGATGTCCTGGGTTTCACTCGTTGGGATAAAACGGTTTCGGGTAAAAGTATCAGCAAGCATGCTTTCATAGCTCAGTTGGTTAGAGCACCCGTTTAGTAAGCGGGAGGTCTTGAGTTCAACTCTCAATGAAAGCATCTTTCTATGTTTTTCATTTCATTATTTTTAGCTGAGAATGTTGAAGTGAGAGTCAAAGGAGTGACTTTCCATGGGGGAAGGCTGACATTTCTAATCTGGTATGTATCGTTTTTTTCTCGATTAAACATTGTTCAGCTTCTTATAGTTAACGAGTCATTTTTGATATTTTTAATTTAGATATGATATTTGTTCATAAACTTGTTAAAGGCATAAAAGAAAAAACTAATGCACACGTTTCAAATTGCGACTGATTTTGTTGTTTCTTCTACTTTTACTCATTCATCTTCTTTTGGAATATTAAGTACCTTATTCGAAATATAAAGATTTGCATAAACGTTTCATGGAATTTTTTCTTTTAGAATTCTGAAAGCTAAGAATCATTGAAAAGAAGCAATACTTTCCTTCACCAGAAAGCCCTAACTTGCGTGCAAAGTAAGCTCAAGCTTTCTTGCCAGCTTTGCCCTGAAACTAGCCTACTAACTAGCTTTCTTCAAGCTCTCATCTTCTCTAATTTATCCTTCAAATAAACACCAGACTCTGAGCACCAAACCCTTATTCACAGAGAAGAAAATTCCGAGTTCGTTTCGTCTGAAAGGATGGAGCAAATGAGGTAATTCGGCCCTTAACCCCGAAAATATTCGACTTTGTTTGATTATGTAATTATGATTACTAATCACTATTGTTAGGGTGAGATTTTCCGGCGTAGGACAAGAGAAGACTGAAGAGTCAGGCAGCGTCTACGGCCGAAGAATACCGCCGCAGAAAACTGAGTCTTTCAAAGGTAATATATGGCTCTGTCTCTGCATAATATGCAAAATGTTTTGGTGAGGGAACAAATTTTGTTAGTGGTTTAAGCTATTTCTTGCAGAGAAAAGGAAGACCCAGAATTGGTTCCAGAGACAGCTCTCAGGACAAACGAGTCAGGATTATGATGCTAGCAATGCAATGAAGCATGCAACTGCGGTGGGAGCTGCTGCATTCGCCATTAAATCAATCGAGGATTCCGCCATCTCTGATAAGAAAAAGACGGGCTATGAGCGTAAACCAACTTTGGAGAGGATCAAGAGCGGAAAGGAAGAAACAAAAATTTCAAAGCCGGTACCTGGAAGTGGAAGATTTTCCAAAATATTCTCCGGTAAAAGTATCTTATACGCATAACATTGTTAACGACCCTAAACACTGAGTTTCCAGTATTCAAACTAGAACCAAGAAGATGTTCTGTATTAGGTGCAGGTTCGACGAAAAGTACTCCAGAACGAGAAGATCCACATGGCAAGGCACCAATAAGCATTGCCACAACCGGGAAGAACCCCGAAAAGGCCGTCCTTCGTGCCCCATCTATCAACAAAACTCCAACTTTTGCTGATAAACAGTCAAACAGCGCTGGCGGTGTAAACCCTGAAACTGCAGCGCCGAAACCCAATCTGTCCACAACTATGAAACCTGAAAGCCCTTGGAATGAAACCGAGAGGCCGAGTTCAACAGGACCTGGAACAAAGAAAACACGAGCAGATATTTGGGAGGAAACTGAGATCGCTAGACTCAAAGAAAGGTAGCTACTCAGAAATCGGCGATCATTTTCATAATTTATAATTGAAACATCATGTTACATTTAGGTTTTGACAGCCGTATCATTGTCAGGTATGAGAAAATAAACGCCACAATACTTGCATGGGAGAAGAAGAAGCAGAAGAAAAGCACAAACCATCTCCATAAAATAGAGGTTTTGCTTCATTTTATTTTCATTTATAATCAATAATCTGATCATGAACTAATAATCCACTTATTGGAAAAGCAGAGTGAACTAGAGCGAAAACGAGCAAAAGCACTACAAAAGTTCAACAGCGAGATGGAAACTATCAAACAGATTGCAGAAGGAGCTAGGGCAGAGGCAGAGGAGAGGCATAGGAAGGAAGTCCTGAAGGTGAAAGAAAAGGCAAATGCAATGAGAACAACAGGGAAAGCTCCTAAAACATGCTTCTGCTTGTAACTAGACCGATTGCTCACCTAGTTTCGAGAGTGTGACATTTCTTTCACGATCCTGTATTTTCACTCAGTGTGCAATCATAATAAGAGTTCCACCGCATTATTAGCCGTACCATATCTAAAACATGTATAAATTAAACACAAAGGAATTTCCCAATTACAAACAAACTAATAGGCACTCATTTCATATAGCAAATTAGACATCATAGCCCTAGGTTCATTTTCTGCGGATTTCAAATAAGCATGCATGTAAATTCACTACGATAATTTTCATTACCTCATCTAAAATAACATGAGCAACAATCTTGAGAGTACTCAAGCTTGGGCAAAAGGAAATCAGCTACTTCAAACAAATAATGATAGTTACATCAGTGATGATCGTTTAGACATAGAAGTCGGAACTTACAAATTACCCAAGAAAACTTGCCACATACACTCTTGAAACTTCCACTGTCATACGCACAACAGAATCTGAGAAGGCTCTGGAGAGCGAAGACTCAATTTGATGTGTCACGAGCTTATCTCCTTTACCAGCCTCTCCAAAATAGGGTATGCAAAGTACAATAACAAGAAAGATGGAATTGCAAAAACAACTGTGAGTAACAAGTAGATTGCCAAAATAATAGCACTGCCAGGTATTGCGAAAAATGCAATCACGAGAAACAATATGACTAATGGGAACTTGGATGTAATGTGAATGAAGCAATCCAAAGACTTGTGCAGGGAGAATTGATGCCGCTCCACACGGCCGCCCCTATCATCACGGTTATGCCTTGAAAGCGAAGGACAACTAGAACGGTTCCTCCTCACGTTACCGTTGGCAGCTTGATTTCCAATAGCCAAACTTGATGTTGGAGAACCAATTAGTTGATTTTCCCCACTGATTGCAGGAACAAACTTTAACCTATCCCCATTAAAGCTCTCAACCATCCACAGAAGGAAGAAATTCTTGCGAGGAAACTTTAGATTACCCTTATAAATCAGCCTCAAAGATAACAGGTGGCACCAAGGGCAAGAAATGAAAAATGGGATCTTAAACTTTTGAGGATAATTTTACGAGAGCCCATTGAAGCCCCAAGACACAGTTTCTACACAGGGTATGACCGCACCATAAGACATGGGGCACATTCTCGACAATGTTGAAAGATTCCAGGCATATAGGGCATTCTAACCCTTCCTCTCGGCTTGAATTCGAGCAGACTTCATCGTCCGAGGAGTCCAAGCAAACCCGACTCGGCTCTGATGAGCTTCTTTTTAGTCTAACGCTTGTGATAGCATTTGAAGCAAAACCCCACATCGTAACAAATAAATAAGGGCGACACAAAATAAGGGGTTAATTACTAAAACTGCGGAAACTGCAACACCATTCAACCATGAAACTTGAATCCTCAAAAAGTCTTCAAGTTTACCCTGTCAACAGTAAGCTAGTTTAGTTCCTACAAATTTATTCAACAAATACATAAAAACATGCATTTCATTGGCAACCCCTGCAACAATAGACCAACCCAGCACCAAAAATCCTTAACACAAACTTGCTTGATGAAAATGGAAAGGGATCCTCTCCGGATCCCTTCTAACTAATCCACCCAATCCACCAATCCGGGCCCTTGAAATTTAATCTAACGGCTAAAGTTATTATAACTTTTAAAGGGCCCCCTGTTTGTAGCCGTTGGATCAAATTTCAAGGGTCCGGATTGGTGAATTAGGTGGAAGAGATCCGGAGATGATCCCTTCCGATGAAAATTACGTCCGAATCGAGACACCCCAATCATTACAATTACCCATTTCACAGCAGAGTCATTATTACACCAGTGAAATAGACACCTTATAATTTGCACAATCACTTAGCATGCTGGGAAAAATCAAAGAATAACCAACAACAATTTAGGTTCCAGAACATGAAATACTTTACCATTCTCTAAAGTTAACATAAAAATTCTTAAGTTTTAACACAATGCAGCATAATTTTAAAGTACCCACCAAAACTCATAAATTGAATTCTGATGGAGAAACCAAAGTGCTAGGATATGAACTACCCAACAAATAATTAAGCAAAATATGATTTGGGGTTTTAGTAATTTGCACGATCACAGCATTAACAAGCTTTTAGCAAGGAACAGAACAAACAATTATCCCAAAATTCAATATTTACGTAGATTCGAATCGACGACTAAAGAAAATTAAGATAAAAAGGGGACGATGAATGAGCGAGCAGTGGGGGGATGTAGAAAGAGGGCGGAGAGAGAGCGGCAGATGAATGAGCAAGCAGAGCTCGGTTCCTCTGTTCCTCTGCAGCTAGCGTGTTAAAAGAACAAAGTAAAACTAATGAAAATGGTTTGAAAACTTTGAATTTTAACGATAAGGACAAAATAAAGGGTAAAGTGAATAGTATCAAGATTGACTTTTTAGTGTAAAAGTATGATTTTTCGTTAAAGTAAACAGTACCAATAGTTTTTCGTTAAAGTTCCAAAAGACAAAGGAAATGAGCCGTAGAGAATGTAACGGTGTTAAAAATTTGGGTGGGTGCCAGGTGTCATAAGGATTCTGGTTTGTTTGGTCAACAAGGATTCTGGTTAGGTCCTCTGTCGGAAAAACAAAAGTAGAGTGGCCAATAGGAGAACAGAATAAGATGCAAATTAAATATTTTATTTATTTTTATCTATTTTTTGAAACCAACCAAGAAAAATCAAAGTTTTATTGGGCAGACCTGATATAATAAATATAGATGGTTTGATGTGTCTAATTATGATAATCCAGATTATTTAGTGGGACATTTTGGATGTGGTCCTTAATTATTAATATTTTTTTACTAAAATTTTGTTGGTTTTCAATTTTTTATCGAAGTCCCTGAAATAATGCGATAATGTATTTCTATGTAGATTACTATATTTTTCAAATTAAAAATTGGAATTTGTAGTTGTTTGTATTAATGAGATTTTAAATATATAAAAAAAACCCATAATTTGTGGATTAAAATTATTAAAATATAAATTATACTCTCAATATATTGTGTGTGTGTGTGTGTCTATATATGTATATAAACATGGGTACATTCATCAAAATTAACAAAAAAATTATTGTACCAAAATATGGGTACATTCTTCAAAACCACAAAAAGAAAATAATAGATATTAGGCTTAATAACATTAGTAAATTTCTTTGAATACATTCTCAAATCAAGAGAAATAAAGTACCCATATACGTTTAAAAATGGATTAGAAAAAAATTGAATAGATTTTATATAAAAAAAAGGGTACTTTTACTACAACAAATTGGTGTATTTAAGAATTGGTACATTTTAAGATTAAAAAATTGAAAAATTACATGAATGGGTACATTACATATAAGATTAAAAAAATTGGAAACCTTTTAAATAAAAAATTAAGGGGTACAAACTTATTCTAATTTTTTTATTTTATTTTGGAAATGTTTTGAATTGAAAATTAGTTAGGAGTTTAATAAAGGTGTGAGTATTAAAATCTTAAATCAATTATTAATTTTTATTTTAAAAATTATGTAACTGACATGTAAATTCATTATTGCATGAATGCTAGGGACCTTGATCAAAATCTGAAAACTAATAATGTTTCAATCAAAGAACATTAGTAATTAAGAACCGGATACTAATATTTCCTTATTTAGTAGTATGGAAAATAAACAATCAAGATTGAATCGATAAAATGTTATTTTCATTTTGTCAATCCAATGGATATAAAGTCGGACTATTTTGTAGACCGGACCATTGAAGACTAACCCGTCTAACTACACCCAAATCTATTTTCCAAAAGAAAAGTATCACCTAGATCTGTTTGGATTATGTTTAGAGACACCAATTTGGCACCGGATTTTTTTTCAGTTTAGTTGTTTCTCATTAATCAAATTTAATATAACGTGGAATTTACATATGGAATTTACAATATTCTTTTATCATGCTAAAAAAACTTTCATGTAACGAAAATACTGTTTTGTGACGATACTTCAAATGAAAATGAATCACGTTATAATGTTCACTGCATCATTGCCTTGCATTGTCACCTGACATATCTGTGTGTCTAAGATTCTTGAAGTGGGCAATTAACCTTACGTAATTAATGATTAACGATGATTGCTGGATTAGTCCTTCATGAAACCTTGAGCCATCTTCAAATAGCCCCCAAATTTACCATGCCCACCCTCCTCCTCACCCTCATCCTTTTTACTGTGCTTTTTCTTGCCTTTACGGCTCTCCTCCGACTCAGTAGCTGAAGAATGAGAAGTTTTGTGGCCACCTCCCTCACCTTCTGTGCCACCACCGCCGTACTTGCGGAGCAAACCTTCGGCTTTGCCGATGTAACTCCCCATGCCTTCCTTCTCGTCGAAACCACCGTATGTGGAGGCAGCGCTTAGAACAATGCTGGCAGCCTTGCAAACCTCAGCTTTGTCGTACTTCTCCCCTTTAGCCGCGCCCGCCACAATTTTCGCGCTTGACATCACCTCCCCCATCGATGGCTTCCCACCTTTCTCCTTCGCTCCTCCCATTTTCCGCTCACGATGTTCGCCCTGATCATCCTCTTCATCCCCTTCATCCCCATGATGCCGATCCATTAGCTAATTCAAAGAAAATGTAGCAGTGCTTTATATTTTTGTATTTTTTTTCACAGAGTGATGAGAAATTGATTAGCTTATTGGTGAATACATACGGCACTCTCCATGGGTATATATTCTCTCCACTTTGTGATGTACCCGTTTTTAATGCATTACCCACAAACAACTTTTATTTTGGGTGATGTTAATTGATGGTTCACTTTTTTTTATTCTTTAATTATCATAGGAAGCCAAATATTAACGCAGAATTTTTGCGTGTCAACCATTCATTCCTCGAGAGAAAAACTTCAATAGAGCGCAACATCCAAATGTACGTTCGATATTTCTTACATGCATTGAGGTTTTATTTGAAAGAATAATAGAGCCCACAGATACATAAATCTTCTACATGACACAAACACAATTGCTTAAGAAATACGTACACATAAAACACAGGAAAACACAATGGGTCCGAAACAGAACAAGAAGAAGGCCTAAAACCAAATACAGAAAGTAAAACAAACTTTAACTAACATCATAATTAAGTTAACAACTAATAAAGCCAAATTAAGTGAGAGTGCCGCAGGATCATGAGGATAATTAACCTTACATAATTGGTGATTAATTATGACGATCATCACTTCTTCAAGAATCCCTGAGCCAACTTCAGATAATCACCGAACCCACCTGATCCACCCTCCTCCTCCTCCTCCTCCTCAACCTTTTTACCATGTTTCTTCTTAGTCTCATGCTCTCCGCTCACGGGATAGTTCTCATCATCGTCTCTTCTCTCCTTCCCCACACCATACTTATGAGACTCGGAAGAGTAGTGGCCTCCTCCTCCAGAGTTATGAGACTCAGAAGAGTGGTGGCTTCCTCCTCCGCCGCTTCCGCCGCTGCCGTACTTGTGAAGCATATCCTCAGCCTTTCTAACATAACTCCCAAGTCCTTCTTTCTCGTCCAGCTTCCCATAGTGCGCGGCAGCACTTAGGATGTTACTAGCAGCCTCTGAAACCCTAGCTCTGTCGATCTTTTCCCCGCCGCCTTTGTTCATCGAAGATTTGGCTGCTTCCGCCACAATCTTGGCACTCGACATCAGCTCGCTCGTCGTCGGTGCAGCATGTCCCGGCTTCCCGTGGTGACCCTCAGCCGCGGATTTTCTCTCGCCGCCATATTGATCGTCCTGGTCTTTGTCCCCGTAACGTCCGGACCGGTAGTGACCCTCAGTCGCGGATTTTCTCTCGCCACCATATTCATCGTCCTGGTATTTGTCCCCGTATCCTCCGGACCGGTGGTGACCCTCAGTCGCGGATTTTCTCTCGCCACCATATTCATCGTCCTGATATTTGTCCCCGTATCCTCCGGACCGGTGGTGACCCTCGGTCGCGGATTTTCTCTCGCCACCATATTCTTCGTCCTGGTATTTGTCCCCGTATCCTCCGGACCGGTGGTGACCCTCGGTCACAGATTTTCTCTCGCCGCCATATTGATCGTCCTGGTATTTCTCCCCGTAACCTCCAGACCGGTGGTGACCCTCAGTCGCGGATTTTCTCTCGCCACCATATTGATCGTCTTGGTCTTTGTCCCCGTAACCTCCGGACCGGTGGTGACCCTCGGTCCCGGATTTTCTCCGGCCATCGTATTGATCATCGTAGTCTTTGTCCCCGTAACCTCCGGAAGAGAAAGCCGATGAAAGCCGATCCATCAGTGAGTGAAGAAACGTAGATCTAGTGCTTTGCTTTGTGAGGAGGATTTGATAAAACGGGTTGAATCCGGTGACATATAAATTGACTTGCACATGCCTCTCGGTGGATGGATATTTGGATATATTTTATGATTGTCGGTGGTCCTTTCACTTGGTGATGTTAAATCCACGTCTCGCTTAAAGCAGAAAATTCAAAAGGAAACATTTTCTTTATTTCAATCCCTTTAAGTCATTGCATTTTTCTTTACACAAATATTTATCGAATTTTCAAATTATAAAGATTTGACATAGCGATGAAAAATCACAGATGAGCAACGACTGAGTTAAATTTTTTTAGTGGGAGCCAATTTCAGGACTTGAAAACAAAAATTTGTGAAAGTAAATTTTTTCTATAATTTCATTGCTTTTCTTTTATTTTTAAATTTTATTCAGTCAATTTGTAGATATCTTTCACAATAATAATTTATTATACTCGTTTGAAAATTTCAACCAAAATATTTAAATATGATAAATCTTCTGTAAGCATTTTTATTTTTTTTCTCTAAACAATACTTTAGTTGGGCCGGTTGCCCCCAATAGACCTTAGCTGTCTCTGTCCTTGCAATGAGGGATTAAAAATAAAGAATTTTAACGAAAAGCTTCCGGTACTGTTAATTTTAACGAAAAATCATATTTTTACACTAAAAAGTTAATCCTGATACTATTCATTTTACCCTTTATTTTGTCCTTATCGTTAAAACTCAAAGTTTTCAAACCATTTTCATTAGTTTTCCTTTAAAAATATATCACTTGAATATAAAAACGGCCTGATAAAGAGATTTGTATATAACTATTTGGGTTGAGTAATTTACAAATCTCAGTCAAGCCATCTCCAATTGAGGGCTGGTCAGAGGGCTTGTTTTAGCCCTCTGGCCTTCCAAAATATTAAAATTTTAATGAACAGTACATGGCTATATTTGCCTTTGTCTCCAACCGAGGGCCATAGGGCTCGTTTTAGCCTTGTCACAAAAAACCATCTCTAACCGAGGGCCAAACATAATTTATTATTTAAATTTAAAAACTACAACAACTTAAATTTAAAAACTGCAACTTATATTTAAAAACTCCAACTTAAATTTAAAAACGACAAATTAAATTTAAAAACTACAAATTAAATTTAAATGAATGGTGAATGAATAGTTTAAGTATTTATAGGGAAAAAATAGAATTTTTAAGAATTTAAAAAAAATATGGCCCAAAAAACCTAAATAAATTTTTTTTTTGAATCCAACGGTAACTAGCACCAGCTAGCCGTTGGATTCAAATTTTAGTTTAAGCATTCATGTCGGTTATAACCGACATGATTAATGATTTTTCTAACCAGCCCTCCAACCCAACCGACATGATTAATGATTTTTCTAACCAGCCCTCCAACCCTTTCAAATTCCATAGGGCCCTCTCAGATTCCACAAGCCCTCTGGCCTAGCCCTCAGTTGGAGACGATTTTATGGCTATTTTCGACCCTCTGACCCTTTGAACTCTTCGGTTGGAGATGGCCTCACATACTTTTATAATGCTCATGAGCTCAATTTTCTAATAATTCCCACCTATTTTTTCCGATCTATTTCTTCTTTATATGACCTATATGTCTTAGAATTTAAAAATAGCTCATCCAAACAATACCGTAATAAAATTTCTTCCAATAAAAACAAATGAATCCTTAATGGAATTGCATTAGCAACGTATTT
The DNA here is from genome assembly GCA_024362995.1 of Heteromeles arbutifolia. Taxonomy (NCBI): domain Eukaryota; kingdom Viridiplantae; phylum Streptophyta; class Magnoliopsida; order Rosales; family Rosaceae; genus Heteromeles; species Heteromeles arbutifolia. Next base: position 4,102,239 of record JANCRC010000021.1, read on the forward strand.
ATAGAGAGCGTAACATAATAGCTAATCGTTTTACCTAACCTAAAAATTAACCTTGAGTTTAAACTTATTACATTATTGTGTTAAGTTTTTTTTTTAGATGATGATTTACCAAGTGTTTTTAGGCATCTAAGCTTTATGTTGATTTTTTTTAGTCAAGGATACGTATAGTACAATAAAAATGCGTGGTGAATCATAGACCCGGCAATTTCTGACACGACACGAAAACGACACGAAAATAACGGATTTCGGGTCAACGCGATAACTTATCGGGTCATTATCGAGTGACCCGTTAAGGACCCGTTCATAACGGGTTCTTAACGGGTATACACGCGGGTAACACGTGGGTAACCCGTTTCGACCTGTTAAGTAAAAAACTATTTTGATAATTTTAAAATTTAATTACTAAAAGATTTATTATAAAATACAATAGCCATATTAATATATACAATATATTCTACATTAAATGTATAGTTTTGTATTATTATTCTATATAAGTTTAAAAAAAAAAAAATTTTGTCATTATTTATTTTTATTATGAGAGTTCCTTATTATCATTACTAGGATAAATTTTACTTAACATGTTGTTGTCCAAAATTAAAATAAAGTGGTATAATATTTGCACAGGCAAGAACTAAGAAGACATACATACAAGTATGAAAAATGTGAAAGAATATATAAACACTCGTGATTCATCATTATTCCTCCACGAGTAGATAATGGTTACACTTACATTATTGTTTAGATTTTTAAAATCCTCCAAACCCTCATGAATAATGTTTTTCATTTGAGGGAAAAATTAATAAAATTAATAATAATAATTATTGTAGAAGTGTAAAAAATATAAAAAATATATACAATCACTCATAGTGACAAGCTTTACAACTTTCATGAATGAGTCAGCTTCGAAATCCAACACTATAATCCATAAACCTTAAATTTATATTTAACCGTCGATTGTCATTTACGCTTTATTCTTCTTACTGAATTTCATTTTTAAAATTTTCTTTTTTGAAAACATGATTATCTGGCGGATGTAAGAAGATGAACGGTTTGGATCTTTGATATCACGTTTCGATATTTACGGTTAACTGAAATATGAGTCGATGTCATATAGTTTGTAGAAACTTTATAAACATCAAGCAATATTTTCACTAACCGTAAAACTCTGAATATAACATCAACGATCCAAACCGTTCATCTTCCTGCATCATCTAATAGATCATGTTTTCAAAAAAGAAAATCTGAAAAAACAAATTTTGATAAGAACAATGAAGCGTAAATGTAAACAACAATCAACGGTTAAATTTTGATTTATGATTTATATGATTATAGTGGCGAATTTCGAAGTTAAACTCTTCATGAAAGTTGTAAAGCTTATCATTAGGAGCATTTATATATTTTTTCTATATTTTTTTACACTTCTACATTAATTAAAAAACTATTAAAGACTTTAGGTAAGTGAAAATATACTTAAAAGAAAAATGCGTTTTTATGTTTTGGATGTGACAATATGGTATGTATATACTTATTTAGTATTATGTTTTTCATTTGATTATTTATTGGTTTAAAATATATTTTCCTTAACGGGTAACGGGTCGGGTCATATTACCTGTTAATATTATCGGGTCGATTTTGGGTCGGGTCATTTTACCCGTTTATTTTAATGGGTGTTACACGATACGACCCGTTAAGATATTAGGTATGACACGAAAATGATACGAACACGAAAAACACGAAACGAATGCCAGGTCTAGTGAATCATGTGAACAATAAAGAAAATGATCCGATTGGACACGATCACAAGATTCTCAGAAAACAAAATCCGTCGATGATCCTTTTCTGAAGAATAACTCCCACAACAAACCCCTTTTGGACTTTTGGTTTTGGACTTTGGACACAAGCAACCTTGTCAGCCACACGATTTTTGTGATTGTGGCTGTATCTTATCCTGTTTCGTATTTAACATTTTGGTCCACTCTTACACACACGTTGACATATAGATTGAAAATACTTTTAAAATAGTTGACAGCTATTTGGATTAAAATATTTTTGAAATCAATTTTAGGTAAAATTTCAAGTAAATTTTGAAAAAGTTTGAATGCTTTTGAAAAGCTTTTGAAATTTAAAAACATTTTATCTAAAAGTGATTTTAGTTAATTTAAAAATATTTTCAAAAGAGCCATATGTTTAGTTACATTTGATTAATACGTATTATTGGATTAATATTTGATCAATATTATTTATTAATGTGTATTTTTTGACCCTCACCTTCTGAAGTGGTGCACTAATTTTTTTTCAATATTATCATGCAATTAGGGGAAAGCAAACCCTTGGCCCTTCAAAGCGACATTGAAACTCCCAAGTGCCAAGCTTGTGCTTGAAAGGGCACCAGATCCTCTCCGGATCTAGGGAAATCTGAGCCTAAGGATCAAATGATCCGGATCGTTGAAATTTGATCCAACGGTTACAAACAGGAGGTTTTTTTAAAAGTTATAATAATTGTAGCAGTTAAATCAAATTTCAATGATCCAAATCATTTGATCCTTAGGCTCAGATTTTCCAAATCCGGAGAGAATCTGGGTTCCTTGAAAGGAACTGGAAGGATCCACGTATGCAATGTTCGAGTTGGGCCAGTATTGGGCTTACATGTCAACTTTGCCTGACATACTTGTAAGTTATGGAGCCTTCGAGTTGCGACCAAAAGAATTAAAGAACTTTTCATTTGGAAGTGTTTTTTAATACCGTCAATTTGCAAATTGTCCAACACGAAATAAACCGGGAAGAACTCCCTGTAAAATCCCCAAAACCCCTAACTCCCAGCTTGTTCCGTACAGTTCGCCGTGGACATGGAGATCGATCATCCAACGCCGTCCGAGCAGAAACTCAAAGCCGAAGACCTCTTCAAAGCCGCCGAGACCGGTGATTCTTCGGCGCTCAAATCTCTCTCACAGAAACAGCTCGCCGAAGCTTTCTCTCTCAGGAACGAGGACGGCCGCTCCATCCTCCACGTCGCCGTCTCTTCGGGCCGCTCCGAGGTTCGTCTTCTCCCACATTCCTCAAATTCCTGTTTGGTTCCAGAGAAACTGAGGGAAAATTAGAGAAAATTTGAGGGTGCCCTCTGCTTTCTATTTGATTTCAGTTTCAATTGAAAATCAGTACTTTGAGTTTGTTCTCATTTAGCTTCAATTGTAATTTTAAATTGTAATACTCTCTGCTTTGAAGCTGATGAATTGGTGGCGTTTTGGGGACTCAGGTGGTGAAGTTGCTGATTGCTGCTGATGAATCAACAAGTGTGATAAACAGCACGGATGAAGACGGATGGGCGCCGCTTCATTCTGCGGCCAGCATTGGGAATTCGGAAATAGTTGAGCTGTTGCTAAGCAAAGGTAAATTTGTCAGATTTCATGGCTAGATGCCTCATGTTTTTTTTAGCACAGTTAAACTAGGCAATGTAGTAGATGTGGTGGGCGTAGTCACGTTGGCTAGAGCGGATGTGCTCCTCTATTCACTCGAATTTCAAATCCCCCTCCTCGCTGTTTAATTGGGTTTAAAGTAAGATATCGTTTGAAAAACAATGACTGATTGTGCTATCTCATCGTTCTGATTTTATGGTTCTTAACAGGAGCTGATGTTAATTTAAAAAACAATGGCGGTCGATCTGCCCTTCATTATACTGCCAGTAAAGGATGGTTTGAGATTACTCAGAGTTTGATCTCCCATGTGGCAAATGTTAATCTGAAGGACAAGGTAAGTATGTATACAGTTTAATGAGCACCGTGTGCAGATGGAGTGTTTAACTTCTTTTAATTTATTTGTATTTGCTGAATTGTGATCGTATGGTATGCATTGTGCTCAGGTTGGTTGCACCCCATTGCACCGGGCAGCTAGCACTGCAAAATCAGAACTGTGTGAGCTTTTAATTGAGGAAGGGGCAGAAGTTGATGCTGTTGATAGAGCTGGTCAGACTCCTCTCATGGGTGCGGTGATTTGCGATAACAAAGAGGTAGGTTTCGGCGACTCTGAGAAAGAGATTCTTATTTTTGCCGCACACATGGATATATTTGTTTGGTTGGTCAAGAAGTACATCATGAATGCCACTTTTATTGCTCTTGTTGACCCTACGTTCCACACTCTCGTTTTAATAAGCCAGTTGGGATTGAGCATTTCTAAATCAGATTTTAGCAATGAAATAAAGAGTTGGGAAAGAGATTAGTCTTAGGAAATGCATGCTTGGTTACAGTATTTCATTCTGTCTTTGTTTGACTAGTATGGACTTGACTGTAATTTGCGCCTTACATTATTATCTTAGCGGCTTCATGCCATATAATGCTTCTGGCTAATGTCAACTATTGTAAGAAGGGCTTGAAGATTTTTGGTGTTTCTCCAATTGATTTTAAACACTGACCTTGATCCTGGCTTTTTAGAGCCTGTTGAATGAGTGCTTAACCTGTTCTCTCTAGCCCTGTGGTGTTTAATTTCTTCTTCCGAATTCCTGGCATTCTTTTACATCTCTGTTTTTGTTATTGCTAGACAAATAGGCCCATCGTAAATGGGAAATAAATTTAACCGTTTTGCTCGGTGATTATCTGCCTTCTGTTTAAGATAATGCAAAGGATAGAAAAATGGTCAATGTATTGATGCTTAGAGAAAATGATGAGAAATTCTGCAGAGGTTGCAACAGTTCTTATGACCTGCATATATTGTTTCCCTCTCGGTTTGAACCTTTTATTCGTACTCAGAGACTTTAGGTTATAATTTTTAACTATTTCACACTTGGTACATGTTAATGGTGCACTTCTATGTTATCAATTTTAATACCAAGTTGACATGGGAAGAAAGAACTTTGTATTAACTTCTAGTTTTGTCTAACAGAAAGCATAATTCAATGTTTTCTCAGATCTCCATTCATTTGTGTCGATGACAGGTTTCTCTCCTTCTAATAAGGCACGGAGCAGACGTGGACGTGGAAGACAAGGAAGGATTCACGGTGCTTGGTCGAGCTTCTAAAGAATTTAGACCACTTTTGATCGACGCTGCTAAGGCCATGATTGAAGGATGATTTTCTCGACTGGCTTTGTTTTAGGTGCAAACAAACTGCACAAGTGACCATTAGAAACAAAGAGAGAATAGGAGTTTCGTGTAATTAACCAAAGGATTTGTTGCAGGCTGTCGTCAATTTCAGTTTCAGTATTTCAGTATTTCTTCCACTTCTTGGCCTACTCTCGCAAAAAATGACGTCGACGGTATCGTTGTTAGGCATTCTCACTTGCAGTTATGACTTAATGCAAGTTTTACAATGTGGCCTCTCCACACTCAAATCTCTCTGTTTTAGAAACCACCATAACCACCACTTCCCTTCAAAGATGTCTGCCGACTCCGGCAGCCTCCTCCAAACGCCTGAAACTAATGTCAATTGTTTTCCCGAGCTCCAGCATGGGCCAGTTGACACCCCTCCTACGACTTGCCGCATTACTGCTTACCCAAAACCACTGCCCACTGAGGCTCACCCTCGCCATCACCCACCCCACCGTCTCCGTCGCTGAGTCAGCTCTCATCTCCCGCTTCCTCTCAGCTCACCACGACCAAGTCATTCACTCACCTCGAGTTCCGTCCACTTCCCATAGACCCTTACACCGTGAATTCCACCGACCCTAAAGGGTGCATCTCCTTGTTCATCTAGTTGCACGGTTGTATCGCGATTAGAATCGTTTGTTTTCTTAGTTCTCATTTGAATATCACAACTAAGTAAGTGGACTTTGGATAGAAACAAATATTATCCGTTAAATAATGTATACACGTGTTATAATATGAATGAATAAATAATATTACATGACAGTGTGATAATCATATTAAAAAAACTACTCGTGTCGTGCTTTTCTAGCATTTTGTATGTATGGATGACATGTGTTCAAAACTTTCAAAATTTAACGCATTTACTCCATTACTCGAAGTTCTAAGATGGATTTCCTCCTCTTCCACTATTGCCTCCATCATAAAGACTTGAAAAGCCTTAAAAACAGAGGAAATAAAAACATGTCGTTTTTGTTTTGTCACCTCAAACGACGACTTGAGTTAAAATACAATGCCGTTTAGTGAAAAAACGTTGAAAAGCGCCAAAAGTAGTTGGATGCTTCTGTGGTCGATATAAGCCGTAAATATAAGCATCCCTCTGCTTGTTATCTCTTTATTCGGGTTGGGGCTGTGGTATAGCCAAACCATGGTTTCCTCTTCAGTCTCAGCTCTCTTCCGCTCCCATCCTTCCTTTCATATTTCACACACCAATTTAGATGTCTTGAAAAGACCTACCACAGTAGTAGTTTGCTCTGGTTCTTCTCCGGCGCCGACGTCTCGCCGCCGAGTTCTTCTCCAAACCTCTCTTTCTTTGGCTGCTTCAGCTGCCATTCTTCTCGGCTCAAATCCAGGTATGCAGTTCAAAAGACCCAATACGATGATTTATTCTTTATCTTTGCCCTGCGATTTGAGCAGAATATAACAGATGATATAACGAATGGAAAAAAATGCTTAATTGTAGCGATGGTCCTCAACTATACATTGAGTTGCATTTTCGTCCCTAAAAAGTTGGAAATACGTAAGAACTAAGTCGTCATTCTTAAATTTTGACATGCGTGTAAAAACTTTTTGTGTTGTAATTGTACAAAGAGGGAATGACTTTTACACGTAAGGAGCCGAGTACTAAGTCTGCCGTTCTCTAACTGTGCAACTCAGCATTAAATTGGAGGACGGCGAGACTTATTTTTGGAATTCACGGACCAAAATGCAACTTAAGGTGTAGTTCAAGGACCGTTGCTACTATTGAGCCAACGTCAAAGTATACTAGTCCTCTAGCATAGGGTTTTTTTTCAAATTAGGGAGCTGAATGTGGGAGGAATTTGGTGTTGCAGCTAGTGCTGGATTACTATCAGGATCGACTGGAATTGAATCAGTTCCAGGTCCTGAGTTGCCTCAAATCGACTTCCTCAAACGCTTCAACGGTTCGACTTCAACTCTCTCTGAATATTTACATTCATCTACATTCAACATGCTGATTGAAATATGTGACAGAACGTTGTTCAATTATATATTATTGCAGAAGAAAACCAGAAAAAGTACGCAGAAAATGATGCAAGATTCAGATCAACTCCAATACTCAAGGAGCTACTAGAAAAATCCAAGCTCAACAAAGAAAAGTATGTAGATTCCTGGTTTGTGCTCTCCTAATTGCTTGCATAATTGGAAGTGTGAAAGTTCTAGGCTCGTGCTACTGCTATAAACCCTAAACGGCCTAACAGTAGAACGAGCCTAGACGCTTGAAAGGAGTGACCAAGGCTTTTGATACCATTTATGTCAAAAAATCGCGTTGTTAAGGAATCAGGCAACGATATCAATGTCGAAACAAAATCAGATGTGTTCTGTGTGAAACTGAAACTGTGCGGGAATAGTAAAGAAATTCAAGACAAGTACTGCATACGGGGGGCAGAGTGGGGAGTTGGAGATTGCTCGGCAGAGGGAATGACACCTGATGAGAAAGACAAGTTCATCGCGATGTTGAAGGAGAAGGCTGGCGTCGAGGATTGATATCCACTGACTTATGCTTTGTGTAAACCCTAATTTCCAAGTAATAGTAGAAATCAAACTTGCAGGAGCGTCTCATTTGAAGACATGGATACGTATGTAATATGAGTAGACGATCACGACCACTACGAGCATATAACGATACAATTGATGCGTAAATTGATACGGTATTTAGTCTACGTCACCGTAAAAAGCGCATAAAGAGAGACTGGTAAAATGACAAACATGACGTAGGACACAAGAAGAAAATATTGAATTTTAAAAAGTAGGTGAAGGTTTACCATCTTAATTTACAAAGTTCCAAACATTTAAATTTATGATTTCATTATCATAGTGATAGTGATGTGGATTTTTCTAATTTTGCATCAAAATTGCCCAGATGGAAAAAACATAATAATATACGCATGGCTTTTATCTAATTTATATGTATAATTATATACATGTCATGTCACATAAATTGTTTATGAACAAATTTGTCCAAAACAAATTTATTGAACCAGGGAGAAACATATATGTTTGGTTTTAAAACGAATGGTCTCACAAGTGATTTTTGAAAAGAGGTGGTTTTGGAGAAATTTTGGTGAACTTAAAAATACGTTTGCACAACGTTATTATTTTACTCAAATTATAATATGTGGATTGATTTTTTAATGTACTCGTCATAACATATAGAAATGATAAGTTATAATATGTGGATTGATTTTCTAATGTATTCGCCGTAACATATAGAAATGATTCGTTTGAAAGTGCTATTAAAATAGCTAAAACCGTTTTTGGTAAAAATGTTTTGAAACTAATCCTTAGTAAAATATAAGTGAATCCTAAAAAAATATTTTAAATGCTTCATGTAAGAAACACATTTCTCGTAGAAGTGATTTTAAAACCAAAAAATATCTTTTTAAAAGTGCTTTAAATTATTTTAAAAACACATCTAAACGAATTTATATGCAACGTAATGTATGTTTTGGGCATACATAATGATAAATCTGTCTTGGTTCTGATATTCCTAGTCAGTCAAAGACAAAAAGACAAGAAAACAAAATAAAAAATAAAAAGTCCAGCAGGATAAAGAAATATAAAATAAGAAACTTTAACGAAAAGTTTCCGGTACTGTTTATTTTAACGAAAAATCATATTTTTACACTAAAAAATATTCACTTTACTCTTTATTTTATCCTTATCGTTAAAACTCAAAGTTCTCGATTCATTTCTATTAGTTTTCTATAACTAATAATTTAGTTTTACAATATTTGTGTGTATATCCCAATCTTGGCCACAATCCCATGGGCATTGCAAGCTCACCGACCCTGCCATCATTAGCTTGACCCAGCAATCATAGCCCTCTCTCTCTCTCCTGGTACTGTTCCCCTCTCTCTCTCTCTCTTCCCAACGAATTTTACAATTTCTTCATTTTTTTATTTGTTCGATTTTCATCTTCAATTTCAGTTTCTCGGAAAATTTCAGCGTACGGTTAGATGTACGGTCTCCTTGTTCTGTGTTATGGACAATTGAATTCATTTCATTTTCTTGCAGTTTGTCAGCTGCCAAACGGGATTTCTAACAAATTCAGCTGCCTGGTGCTTTGAAATTTTGCTCTATCAGAATCTGAATTGGAATTGGGGCTTCTCAGCCAAGAAAAAGAAAGGAGGAAGAAGAGAAGGTGATTTTTTCGGTTGAAATTATGCGGGGAATTGTAATTGGTAAAATTAGGTAAAAGGTTTATTTGGTTACGTAAAGGTTCAATTTTTTTAGCTAAATTATGTAACTTTGTTGAGAACAATGATCTTATCTGTGTGTAAATGTCATAAATTTGATTGTCACATAGCTTCGATCTTTCGGTTTCAGGGGAATCCTGTGTGATTAGTTTGGTGAGCATTGTAGAATTCACATGGGAGTTGAAGCTTGAATTTTGAAAGTTCTGGTGTAGACTAGTGATTTTCGCTGCGGGATTGTGACTGCAATTCGGAGTCACAAAAATGTACCGAACTGTGGCTACGGCCACGACTGCAACCCGGGGTGGATCTCCAACTGATAGTGGGGATTGTGTTGTCACTTTGGATCAAGTTCCGCGGTGGAGCAATTCAGAGTATCGTGCTTCCTTGGAATATGGCAATGAAGATCCTTCGTTTTCAAATTCGTATTTTCCTGATCCTTTAACTTCCCAATCTGGGGGAGAGAGCAGTATCAATGGGATAGTCTCAAGATTTCCAGTTGACCATGAAATTAATTCAAAGACATATCTATGGAGAGGGAACCCATGGAATCTCGAAGTTGATGCAGTAGTGAATTCTACAAATGAGGTGAGCACTAGGTTGTGATGATGAATCTTTGATAGAGATTTCCTGATATATAAACCTGGCGACATTGGTAAAAGAGACAAGTGTCTAATAAAATGTACTAGTCTGACATGTTTTTCGATTGGACAATTTACAGAACATGGATGAAGCACATTGTAGTCCTGGTTTGCATGCTGCGGCTGGACCTGGTCTTGCAGAAGAATGTGCATCACTGGTATGCTATACTTATTTGCACTAGACTTCTTGTCTTCAGACATTCTTCGTACAGTTCTTGATATTTGAAATGCAATGGAAATACAGATTTATGGGTGAAATTGAAGATGTTGAATGGGATACAACATAGAACTTTCAATGTCATTGGCTTTTTAAAGCTCCCTGTGGTGTTCTGTCAGAATCCCTTTTTTTTATTAAGAGTCAACTGATTTGATATACCTTTTTTCTGTTGGCAGGGTGGATGTAGAACAGGGATGGCAAAGGTCACTAAAGCGTACGACCTTGCAGCTAGGTGAGTATATCAGTGCAGTTTTCATTTAGAGAGCCCATTGTGCACAAGTACTCTTTCATTTCTCTATCTAGACTTAATGAATGATGTTTCTTTCCTTGTACATTCCAGGAGAGTTATCCATACTGTCGGTCCCAAGTATGCAGTGAAATACCATACTGCTGCAGAAAATGCTCTGAGCCATTGTTATCGTTCTTGCCTTGAACTTCTCATTGACAATGGGCTGCAAAGGTGCTTGGCAGATGATTGCTGCGCTATTTTGTGTTTAGTATTCTATTCGATTGTTCTTCCCTTTTGTTTTGTTCTTTATAAAGTATGAAGCTTATTTTGTTTGGCCAATATATTGTAGCATTGCAATGGGCTGTATATATACAGAATCTAAGAACTACCCTCGTGAGCCAGCCGCCCATGTTGCTATAAGTGAGTTACTTTTGTACATGTTTCAGAAATTAGTTTCCTTGCAATGATGTATTGTGTGAAGCACGTGAAATACATTAAGCATATTTGGGCATCCATGGGACATAGAAAGGCTGATACTTGCTTTTGTTGGATTATATACAAAATCGTAACATTCATGTCGTATGGTGTGGAAAGGATAACAATCAACCAATATTCAAAATAAAAGTTCAAAGGAAAAAAAAAAGGATAACAATGTGAGGATGGCTCTGTTATCTCTTGCAGATGCAATCTCTTATGATGAGTTAGATTATAGTACACATAGATCCCCATCTTTAAAATATATGCACGTCTTTTGCATTCTGTGATAAATATAGCTTGCTTATCCATTCGTATAAGTGCTGGATTATTCGAATTTTTAGTCATGTACATACATCCACGTTTTAATTGCTGCTGGTAAAGTTCACTGAAGATTCGATTATTTCTTTCGTTCTTTACTCTTCAGCTTATTTATTTTCTGCTTATTTTCAGGGACTGTGCGACGGTTTCTAGAAAAGCAGAAAGACAAAATCGCAGCTGTTGTTTTTTGTACTACCACATCAATGGATACAGAGATATACAAAAGGTTGATAAATATAGCTATTTATTTATGGAGCACATGCTGCTTCACCATGATATATATATGACTTATAAACTCCACTCTTGGTTTTACTGTTATAAAATATTGATAAATCATTTCCCTTCACTTTTTTTCCAACCTAGATTGCTTCCGCTTTACTTTCCCCGTGATAAACTCGAAGAGGAGATTGCTGTGTTGAAGCTTCCTGCAGATGTAGGTGATGAAAATGGCGAGACAATTATAGATGAGCGAAAAATCAGAATAAAGCCTTTGCCCAAAAAGAATATTCCAAAGCCTCCCCAGGCTCCAGTTGAGCTTCCTGTGAGTGATGTTGGCTTAGTACGAAGGTCAGTCAATGACTCAATGAGAATTTTTTAACTTATCAAAGAGAAAACTTAGAGCTTTGACTAATATCAAGAGAAATACTTGGAAAATTCTTGCCACAGAAAGCTTCTGAAGAATTCCATGTTTCATATGTCAATTTTCATACTTCATAGATTTCTGTCCACTTATGTTCTCTGTTTTTGTGGTTATCAAGCTTATTGTTCCTTTTGCTATACCACTATCATTATCTCTTTTGGTTAAAATCCTTAACTAACTTGCTGAAGTTGTTCTATAGGAACTCATCATATTTGGTTTCGTTTTTGGATCCTGCCTTCATGTCCTTAATAAAAGACCCAGATCAGAGACGCAAGGAACAATGGGAGAAAAATGCTCAAGCACAAAGTGGATGGAATTGTGCTAAAATGCTTGGGTTTGGCGACCTTGGTGGACCTCCATTGTCTGCTGCAGAAGAATACTCACTTCATTCAAGATACCTTGCTAAAGCAAATTCTCTTAATCTTTCAGAAATTGCAGAAATGAAAATTGTGTAAGATTTATCTCTTTCATCATTGAGCTGTGCCTGTGGAGTCCTAAGCTTGTTGATTTTCACAGCTGGACAGCTGCTAATAGTAAAGTGCTTTTTATTCTAGCACTTAGAGTACTTGGATCTAACGGAAGATGTGGCACACAACCGAGCGCAATGGCGTTCTAGGATTCATACAGCCAACCCCACTTAGTGGGCAAGGGCTTTGTTGTTGTTGTTGTATTAGTAGCACTTAGGTTGGCTCATATCTTCTTTCACAGAAAAAAGGAGAAGCTTTTATGTTATTAAAACAGTGCAAATATTGATATGTTGCTACCTAATGGTGGCTGAACCGAAGAATGTTATGAATCTAAAAATGGTTGAATCTGAATGGCTGTATGAGGTGTATACATTTAAACTTCTGTCTATTTTTCTGTCTATTTCAGTTACCGAGGTGGGGTTGACAGTGAAGGTCGTCCTGTAGTGGTGGTTGTGGGGGCACATTTTCTTTTGCGATGTCTTGATCTAGAACGATTTGTACACTATGTTGTTAAGGTAGTACATCATTAAAGTTGGGGTTAATCTGCATATGCTGTAGGGACTATCTTTGCTAGTTATGTTGTTGGCGACTTATATATCTAATCTTGTTTATTGGTTTGCAGGAGTTTGAACCCATAATACAAAAGCCTTATACTATTGTATACTTCCATTCTGCAGCATCTTTACAGCTGTAAGTTGTTCGCGGTTGAGTTTCAGAAAATGCAAAACTGAAAACAATTCTAGGTTCATAAGGTTTTTCATGTTATTTTATACTCACACTCCACATGACGGTTCAGTTTCTATGAAAGATGAAAAAAGAAATTTTGAACTCTCACAAGGACTGCCAAACTAACGCAGATTGAAGTAACCTCTTTGGTGGAATTTTAATTTCTGACTATGAATACAAGTGATGATCAGTACCTTAATAGCGTATATTGATAGCAAGTCGCTGTAACTAATTGAGTTACCTTTCGTGCATGTATTGCAGCCAGCCAGACTTGGGGTGGATGAGAAGGGTACAACAGATACTTGGTCGTAAACACCATCGTAATCTGCATGTAGGTATCACTTCGTTTGTCCATATACGTTAGCAATTGTGTCTGCGTCTCTAATTTTTATCTTCTTTACATAGGCAATATACGTCCTTCACCCGACATTTGGACTGAAGGCTGCAATATTTGCCCTGCAATTGTTCGTGGACAATGTGGTATGCCTAATTTTATTTGCGATTTCATGTTTATCAAGACTTCACAGCATTTAAAAAGCCTGCTGTAATGTAAGTGAATGTTATTCTAACTTTTGTTTCTAGGTCTGGAAGAAAGTGGTATATGTAGATAGATTACTGCAGCTCTTTCGATATGTTCCTCGTGAGCAGTTGACCATCCCCGACTTTGTGTTCCAGTTGAGTTTCTTTGTTCCTTTCCACCATCATGATTTCTATAGCAACCTGCATTTAAAAACACTAGTATGCAATGATTGTATTAGAAGGTAAACAGATGATTGGTTCTAACGGTTTTTGCGACCGTGATCAATGCAGGCACGATCTGGAAGTGAATGGTGGGAAGGGTCTCATCGTGGACCCGAGAACAAGGTATGTGTATCATCGACCGTAGCATTGCGAATACACGGTTCCATGGGGCAATGAAGGAGGTCCATGGCTTGTGATTTCTTGATTCTATTTTCTTTTCGTACATCTTATAGGTAGATGGGAGTTGAATTTGCCGGTTACTTGTGTAGAAAAAGATATCCTTTCTTTTCTTGGAAAGTTGTTTTTGAAGCAAATATTGTTTGTAACTAAAGATGGAAATTAATTATAAATATTCTTTCTTGAATTGTCTTGGATGAGTTGTCAATAAAATGTAAAGGTAGTTAGAGCTATAAACCAGGAAATCTACAATCAAAACGAACATCGTTCTGGCTACATTCCAAATCACTCTAATGTTTTTTTTAAATTTATTAATTTTACTCTCTCAGCTTTAATATTTAAAATTCAATACACTCAGATTTTCTATTTATCCACTTTTTGTTTTTGTCTATTTTTATGGACAATGTGGTACGCTGGTGAATCGCATGATAGTGTGAGTGGTACGCTGGTGAATCGCATGATAGTGTGAGGGGGAGGCTGGCAAAGTCACTAGCTGATCCTTTGAAAAAAAAATTACAATGGTAAAGAGTCAAAGAAATAAAAGAAAGTCTACTTTCTTGCACCTCCAAGAATTTGAATCTTTTTTGTACATTTTTGTTAATTTTTCTTTTTATCTCTTACCACTACAACAAACTATCATATTCATGTTCTTCAAAATATATTTTTCCGTGCGTGGAGCTCGACTTGTTTTTTGAGCACCTGGGAGTTCGCCTCGTTCTGCATGTGAGGTGTTCACATCAATTTGCGAGCCAGAAGCTCGCATTTTTTTGTGTCCATAAAGCCCGCGTCGTTTTGGCGTGCACAGAGCCAACCTCGTTTTTTGTGCGCAAGGCTGCCCTCGATTTGTGCAACATATCTTGCCTCGATTTTTGTGCGCAGAACTCGACTCGTTTTATGTGCCAAAAGCCCACCCCATTCTCTGTGAGCGAAGTTTGCCTTGTTTTGTGTGCCATGATTTGCCTCGTTTTACATGATCTGAGTCTGCCTCATTTTGCGTGCGTCAAGCCCGCTAACACCCATGTTTTTTGATAAAAATGCAAATATTTTATTTTTCCAAAATATTTTTTTTAGCATTAAGTTAAAAAAATTTAAGGAATTTGGAACCAGTTTTACGGTTTATTAAGCAACAAATATATATTTAGTAGAATATTTAAGCCAAAAAAAAAAAAAAAAAGTGAAAAATATAGTGGAGAGACCCAGAACATTGTCAAATGGGGTTCTACACTCAAGAATCTCAACGGAAAGTCTCACCTTAACTTTCAAAACTTCACAGCGAGGTGAAGGTGAAAATAAATAAATTTATGTACGAATTTGCAAAACACATTGAAAACCGTGAGTTTAATCCATGTTTTTTTTTGTTTTCTTGAAATATTTTTCCTAAGCATTAAGGAAATCTTTATAATGTATTTGGAAGCATATTTACGATTTATTGAGCAACAAGTGTATATTTAAGCCGAAAAGTAAAAAAACAAGTGAAAAATATAGAGATGTTAAAATGTATATTTAATGTTTTTTTTTTAATTTGAGATTTTAAAATCACCTGCAGGTGAGATTTGAACAAAAAATAGCAAAATTTTGTTTTGTTAAATAGTCTTTCACCCTCTTTTGATTGAAAAAGAGGGTTCTATTAATATGTAGTTTAGATTTAGATAAAAGAAAAATTAACAACAAAAAAAAAGGTTCAAATATATTTATATTTAGGTGTTAGATCGTTGATTACAAGTGTTTAAATACGAATTATAATAGATTTTGGACGGAAAAATATATTTTGATGAACATAGGTATGATAGTTTGTTGTAGTGGTAAGAGAAATAAAAGAAAGGCACCCCAAGAATTTGAATCATTTTTGTTAATTTTTCTTTTATTTCTCTTACCACTACAGCAAACTATCATATTCATGTTCTTCAAAATATATTTTTTCGTGCGTGGAGCCCAAGGTTCTAAAAGTCGCTAGGCGCTAGTCGGGTGGCGGGCTGGGGCCTAGTGCCTAGGCGGACTAGGCGGATTTAAGTCAATCAATCATATTTCGTGTAAATAAGTGTCTGCTTATACTTGAAATATATATAATTTCGTCATAAACTACAAAATAGAATGCATATATATTATGAAATATTGGAACATAATGAAAACATGTGAAATAAGGATATAATGTGTGTTCATTTAAGTATGCAATAAGTCTCTTACAATTTATTAGAAAAAAAAACAAAATGCAAAATGAAAGTTATCTATTTTCTGTCTAAGTGAGTTGCGACCTAGGCGAGTGTTTAGGCGGGTCTAGGCGGGTGCCTAGGAGGTCTAGGCGGGAGCCTAGGCGGTCTAGGCGGTGCCTCAGTAGGTCTAGGCGCCCTTAGCATTAATTGGGGCAGTGACCAACCGCCCAGTGCCTAGGCAGGTGCCTAGGTGGTCTAGGCGCCCTTAGCATTAATCGGAGCGGTGACCAACTGCCCAACGCCTAGGCCAGGCCTAGGCGGCGCTAGGCGGAGATTTTTAGAACAGTGGTGAAGCCCGACTCTTTTTCTAAGCACCTTGGAGTTCACCTCGTTTTGCGTCCGCTGAGTCCTGCGTCTTGTGTGCCTGGTTCGCCTCATTCTACATGTAAGGTTTCCGCATCGTTTTTGGGTGCCAGAAGCTCGCACCTTTTTGCGTCCATAGAGTCCGCGTCGTTTTTCGTGTGCACAGAGCCAACCTCGTTTTCCGGGCGCAGAGTTGGCCTCGATTTGTGTGACGTATCCCGCCTCAATTTTCGTGCGCAAAGCTTGACTCTTTTTGCGTGCCAGAAGCCCGCCCCGTTTTCTGTGAGCGGAGACAGCCTTGTTTTGCATGCCATGGTTCGCCTCGTTTTGCGTGATCTGAGTCTGTCTCGTTTTGCATGCGTCGAGCCCGCCTAACACCCATGTTTTTCTGACAAAAATGCAAATATTTTTTTTTCGCAAAATATTTTTCCTGAGTATTAGATTAAACTTTTTAAGGAATTTGGAAGCAGTTTTATGGTTTATTGAGTGACATATTTAGTAAAACATTTAAGCCGAAAACTAAAAAAATAAGTGAAAGATATAGTAATGAGGCCCAAAACATTGTCAAATAGGGTTCTACACTCAAGAATCTCAACGGAAAATCTCACCTTAATTTTCAAAACTTCACAATGAGGCGAAGATAAAAATAAATAGATTGAACGATGATTTACGTACGAATTTACAAGACCGACTAAAAACCATGAATGTTAATATACGTTTTTTTTAAATAATTTTTTTTTATTTTCTCGAAATATTTTCTGACAGTTAGAATACATTTTACCAGGCCGAATGACTTCCCACATCCATCAGATTTTGTTTGATTTCATACATAGTTCACAATTATAAAAAATAGTATTGGTTAAGAAAAGTACTTAGATTTTTGTCCCTCAGTTATCCAAGTCTACTGGTTACGCTTGTCAGATTATGTTTTAGAGAAACACTGTTCATATCCTAATCCACGGCGCACCCGATAAAATCCCAGTGCGGCCCAGCTTGAAACCGTTCCGGTTCCACACTACTTTCAACATTTTCTGCAAATTAATTTTCATAAAACTCTTGAAGACGAAGACGAACCGAAAAACCAGGCAGCTAGAGTTTGCTTCTTCTTTGCTTTCTCCGGCCACTCTCCGGTGAGCAAGTAAACGCTCAAGCTAATCGATTTGGTTTGCTTTCCGGATTGCTCTGCTAAAATTTAGAACACAATTAGGGAGTATTTAATGTGATAGTTTAGAAAGATAAGATTTTGATAGGAGTTTTCAAGTGGGTTTATGTGAATTTTAACTGGGTTTATGTGCTTATTTTTACTTTCCCATTTTTTTCACACCTGGAAGTTGATATCTTGCCGTTGTTTTTGTACATATCAGTAGTTTATTTCTTGGTTGGATGTTTATCTGCATGAATTGAAATTTAATGGGATTTAGTGTGTGTATAGATGCTGATACACAAGTGTGGAAGCAGAACTGAGGAAGGGTAGTATTCTGTAAAGGGTATCGAGTTTGATCAGAAAAAAATGGTGCAAGGTCTGTCACTGAGCACTCTGACTGCGTTTTGCTATGGTGGGCTATGTGGGTCGATGCCTTCGTGGAGGAAGCAATTCAAACTAATGAGCAAAACCCCGATAAGTTCTGGTGTCGAAAGGTGTGGTATCTGGCATCTGGGCCGTCAAAGCTTATTTGTAAGAGGTAACACCGATGTGGTAAGACAAAGGAATGTGAGGGTGGAAGCTGGGTGGCTATTCAAAGGAGGTGATCAAGGGTTGAATGCAAGCTCGGAGCGGAGCGAGAGTGCTAATGAGGATATTTTGATATTCTTTTTCCGGCTAGACCTGGCAACTCGAGTACAGGTTCGTTGGGGCTCATTTTATAGCTGAAATTTTGTATCAGGTGAAGTGGTATTGGTTTCTCTCGGTTTTGATATTCTGACTAGCATTTTCCTTTTGGGGATGCATTTGCAGTATGCTTTGAACACGGAACAGTATGATGTCGCACAGCAACTAAGAAACAAGCTGACTGAGGTTAGATCTCTCTTCCAGATTATAATTTTTTTTTTCTTTTAATCTAACAAAAATTGAGCTCGAATTACAAAAGGCAAAGAATACGAAGGAAGACCTTTTAGGCTTCTGCAGTGGATGCATAATTGCAAGTTTCTTAGCAATATCTTGAGAAACACAGCAATTGTTAATGCAGGTTTGGTGTTCCTAGCTTTTCTATGAGCCACGGTGACGAAACTTTGGATTACTTTCAAAATTTTAATAACGTTACAAAAACCAAAAAGTGCTGTAACCAAGATCTATGGTAGGTTGTAGCTGATTTTTTCGTCTTTGAAAAGGACCGCTGGCATGTAATCTTTTGGTGTGCCCCATATCAGTATGCGTAAGCTTCCTGGTGAGTGGAGAAACAAATAATTGCGGCCTTCCTAATTAAGTGTTCTTCTTGGAAGGTTGAAGCTGAGGTTATTAAGCAGCAGGAGGCAAAAAGGGGATCGTCTCCAAAGAGTGAAGCTCAAGATAAGGCGATAAGTATCATTTGCCTACGGTATGCCCCGAACCTTGCCATATTATCTAGTTAAGGGTTTAATTCAGTAAGAAAGGTGAAATTCTATGTTGCTTCTTTCTACTTTCTTTTGACTCTTAGATTCTTTTGGCATATGGGTCAACTATACATTAAAGTATCCTGCTTTTCTGTCTTTTTTTACAGTGCGGACCTGCAGAATGCAATTGAGAGTGAGAATTATGCAGTGGCAGCCAAGCTACGAGATGCGATTTCTAAACTGGAGGCAGAGTCACTGGATGCATCTGCCAAAGCTTTGGCACAGGAAAATGCTAATTATTCATTTCGTTTGGGACAGAGAGTGAGCCATAAAAATTTTGGTACGTTATATCCGTGCCTTTTGCTGAAAATTTTCATCTTCCACTGAATGTTTGTTTTTATTTTTTTGTAAGTTGTGGTGTCAAGTAGTCTGTGAACATGTACGCTTCTCGATTCTGTAGTCATGTTGGGTGCATATTTGGGTGGTTGAATTTTATAAATCTGCAACAATTTCTGTGAAATTCACTACAAAAACTTAGAAGAATCTGTTTAACAAGTACAGCTTGAAAGAATCTGTTACATAATTCTTATGTACTTTTTCAGGCTATCGAGCCGTGGTTTGTGGAATGGATCCGGTGTGTTCTGAGTCAAGTTCATGGATGGAAACTGCACAGGTTGAAAAGCTGACACGCGGTTCTAATCAGCCATTTTATCAGGTTTGAGACCTTATCTATAGCCCTTCTGTTTGATTGCTTTTATTTCTGATTGGGCCGGTGATCAAGCATCGCGTGCAATGCAATATGATTTTGAATGATCTCTGCATTATCTTTCCTCAGATTTTGGTCGATGTACATGCTGACCCCAACCTTCTGGTGGCATATGGTAATACTCTACTTTCTGGCCCAATTCCTTATCAGATTTAAGTTTTCTTTTCCCGCTTTGTTGTCCATGAAGCTGCATCTTAGGAACCCCATAAAGCTGCATTTTTAGGCACTGTAATCAGCGTCTCTTTCTGCAGTTTCTGAGGAGAATCTGTTAGCCCCTGAAGAACCAGATGTGGTGAGTAGAATTCTCCCCTTCTTTTGTTTCTTTCCATCGTCAACATTTGGTTTCCGCTTGTTGAGTTGTGTCTGCACTTGAGGAATAGAAGAAGCTTCCCTATTAATGGGGTCTGCTGTTAACCTTGTGCAGGATCGATTTGATCACCCCTACATTTCCTTTTTGTTCTACGGGATGGATGCAGCTGGCGATTTCATCCCCATCAGGCAATTGCGAGAGAAGTACAACAGGCCACGACACGAAATCCCCTATGATCCACTAGATGAGGGGCAAGGAAGTGATGCTTAGACAAATCCCGGAAACTAATTGTATTCGTTTATTCTGCCTTAAATGACGGCATTTTGTCTTAACTTTGAGGAAATATGCACAAATACAAGGGTTACAAACTCTTAATCAAAAATAGCATTCGGGTTAGCGTCCTTCACTGCTCAGGACATACTCCGAATCAAAGAAACTAATTGTATTACCATCAAGAGAATCCCGCTCGTATGCAGATCAAAACAGCAATTTCTCTCTTCTTCTGCGTTGTGCCTTCCAAGTCTTGCATCAACAATCGTCACGGATGATCTGTTTCTCGAATGCTGTTAAGTCATCCAGTATAGCCGTGCAGCATCCCATGCTGTCATGTTTCTTCATTAGCTTATTTGAAGAAGCATGTCTGTGAACGTTACATCGAGTAGAACAGTATTGAGGTCGCAGAAAGTGCCTTGCTCTTGGGGATTCGAAATTTTTATCCATTCATCCAGATCTTGGATGCAGTTCCTATGCAAGAACTGGTAATCAGCTCAGAGATGTGTTAAAAGTTTTAATCTTGGTACTGATACATCTCCTCGCTCGAAAATCGACTCTTTATATCCTAAGCAACACATGCCACCCTCACAGGTGCAATGTGATTTCTGATGTCCATCTCTACTTGGTTATATGCAAGGGACTTGCTCAATCCTCTCTGCTTCATTAGCTCTCTAACCTGATTAACTTGGCTCCATCTGCCATCTGACGCATACAGGTTACGCATTAGCACATAGTAGCAAGCTTCATCGGGATGCAACTCTAGCATTCTTCTTATCGCCACTTCGCCAAGATCAAACCTTGAATAGAGTCCGCATCCATGGAGAAAAGCCCCAAACAAACTAACATCTGTATGAATCGGCATTCTCTCAATGAATTCCAAGGCCTCTTCAAGTTTGCCAGCACGAGCCAGTAGATCAATCAACCATGCATAATGCTTCATTGAGGGCTTGAAGTTATAGTCCTTGCAGAGTGAATTGAAATAGCTCCACCCTTCTGCAATCACTCCTGTATGGCTACAAGCTGATAATAAGGTCGTGAAGATTACTTAGTTGGGCTCTAGATGCTTCTCTAACATGTCACTGAAAAGTGCAAGGGAACCTGTAATGTCACCCTGAATTCCATAACTGCTAATCATTGCACTCCACGTGATGGTGTTCTTCTCTCCCATTGCATCAAAAACTAGAAGAGCAGATTCAGCATCCCCGCACTTGGCGTAGAAGTTTAAAAGTGCAGTGCCAACATAGATATTTGCAGTTAATAGGCCATCCTTTATCGAGTGAGCATGAAGCGATGAACCAACTGGAAGAAAACCAAGGGAAGTGCAAGCTGAGAGGACAATTGCCAATGTGAACGCAATGTGAGAAAGATTCTGATCTCATTTGATGAAACAGTCGGAGGGCTTCGTATGAAGACCCGTTTTGGGAATACCCAGAAATAATTGAATTCCAAGCAATCACATTCTTGTCGGAGATTCTTTCAAAAGGTATAACGAGCATCACTAATCATATGGCATTTTGCATACATGTCCACCAGAGCATTTCTCACGGTAGATTCTTCCAACCCAAGTTGTATCCCAAGACCATGGATTGACCTTCCCGAATTCAAATTACCTGATCGTGCACAAGACGAAAGCACACTTGCAGTAGTTATAGAAGTGGGCAAGAGACCAACCCATTTCCTATCCGTAAACAACTCCAAAGCCTCATCGGGCTACCCACACTGAGTGTACCCTACAATCATTGCTGTCCATGAAACAAGATCGATCACACAAAACTCATCAAATATGGAACGAGCATCTCCAATGTCCCCGCACTTGACATACAAGTCCAGAAGAGATGTCACCAGAAAAGAGTTAAGTTCAATACCATTCTTAATCAAATGTCCATGAATCCACTTTCCTTGATGTAAAGATCTTAACTTTGTACATGTCGTAAGTATGCTTCCTAGCGTGAACTGATTCCCCTCGACCAGCCCCTCTCTCATCCTATTAAACAAGACCAACCCATCTTCTGGACAATCGTTTTGCACATACCCAACTATCATTGAACTCCAACAAACCACATTTCTATCAACAATCCCATCAAAAACAGCCCGACAACACTCTATCCGTCCACACTTTGCATACACATCCACCAAACCTGTCAACACGAAACTATCAGGACTTGCCACCTTAACAATCCGGCAGTGCACCTTCCTCCCTTCATCTAAATCTCGCAACTCACTACAGGCCTTCAACACAATCGAGCAAACAACGTTGTCAAGCTCTCTTACGCACATCCTCATACGGTTATAAAACCCTATAACCTCTTCATACATATTGTGCATAAACTACCACCTCAGCATCACTTTCCACGAATAAAAATCTGGGCTTGGCATTTTATCGAACAGATACCGGGCACACTTGATGTACCCAAATGACCCATATAAACTGATCAATTTTGTTCGACAAAGGAGATCGTCGGCGAGGCCATGGAGGACGAGCAAGCTGTGGAATTTCTTCAAGGAATCGATGTTCCTGCACAAAACGAGAAGATTAAAACATGGGTTCGAAAACACCGCGCGCGTCGACGCAATGGGTTGAGAAAAGTCGGGAGGCTCCGACGGTGGTGATTGGTAGATGGCATGCATCAGAGTCCGCCATTGAAGTAAGGTCGTTTTCTGTATTTGCAGATGTAAGGTGGAGATGAATTTCTTCATCGTCGTCCTCATCAAATTTCCTTTTGCTTTAATTTTCTCGGAAAATTGTTCAGTGTTTGAAAAGCGGTTGATTCATGGCGGCTGATGCCGTTAAACCACCCATACGGTTCTTTGTTTTGGCGCGCCCTGACCTTTTGTTTTGCATTACATTATGGGCCTTGAGAAATTGGTCGGCCCAAAGTTTCTGGGCTGGGTCTGAAGCTCAAGGTCCATTCCATTTCATCAATAATCATGTTGTGATTAACATATTCTTTTTATAAAAATCTTAACTAACAATTAGTTGGGATTATGACATAGTAACGCGACTAGTTTGGATTGTGTCATTTTTTCGGGTTAGACCGTCTCCAATGGAACTGTCAAATTTTATTTTTATAGCTGATGAAACAAAATAACATTTTGTGAACTCTCCTATTCCAACATCGATGTCAAATTAAAATGTTTTTTAATTATTTATAAAATCAAGTAGGTTAAAACTTAAATAATAAAATAGTCAATAAGTGAAGAAAAATTAAAAAAAATATGTGGGCCCAACGTTAAAATAAAACAACAACAAATAAATTGACGTTGTCTTCAAATTTAACAGCAAAGTGTAAAATGTCAATTGATGTAGGATTTTAACATCTCCTTTGAAACTAAAAAGAACCACATGTTTACTTATCAAAACAGTATGCGTTGAATTTTTGAGATCTCCTTTGAAAATTGATCTTATATGTCATTCATTTAAATAGTTGATTTTTAAATTTAATTAATACTAATAAAATTAACCAACAAACAAAATAAGATTTAAGAAAGGGAAAGTTAATCATTTCTGAATAAAATAATACACATCTGCTGCATGAAAATGATGTCCCAACATCCTCGTTTCATAATCACAGACAGGTAATCAGTAATTTAAGACAAAAATATATATATTAAAAGAAATTAACAAAACCCAGTTGAATGAGACCATGGTATCTTCAAGAGACCAATGGTTATCCAATTTTTTTTCTTAAACAAACCTGTTGGTAGTCAAATTTAATCATAAAACCTTTTACTTTTTGGGTGGGTTTACGAAAATATTAAAATTTTAAATTCAATGAAAATGACATAGGAGTTGAAACCCTATAATATATTCTTCAACGTCAACAAAAAGAGTTATCAAGAACAATTTTATAGAAAGAATACAACGACGGAAAATAAATACAATGGATGCGATCAGGAGAATTTGAGTCTAAAATATATTTAACTATTGTGAAGAAAATTACGACCAGACTAAGCGTTAGTTGGTTAACAATCACGATTCTCACATAATGACCGTTTCATTTTCAATTGTCTATTAGGTCGTATAAAAGGATAATAAAATAATATAAACATGTACCATGCTAAGTATATAAACAATTCAAATTGTCAATTGTTGAATGGTTGAATTCTTGAAGTGTGATTTGGAGTTTGTGGGCGTCGGGTGGTTTTCTTTTTGCACGACACAATAGGATAGTGAGCATAAACATTATTATTACTAGAAAATTTGAATTTTGAAATTTATATCTATTCATTTCACAAATTTTAAAATTTAAATGCATTTAACAATAATAAATAATACAGTGAGCATCACAATATTTCATTTGAGAGTAATAAGCAAAAATATTCTCAAATAAAAAAGAGAAGGGAGTGAGGGAAGGAATGTGATTGGTGGGGAGTTGGAAAGAAAATCTATATTTTAATATCCTTGTTTAAGATGTAAATATTTATATTTTAACTTAATAAAATTTATAGAGAAAAAACTAAAATAACAAGGGTGTAGATAGTGAAAGAAAATAATATTACTTAATTATTACAAGGGAGTTTTTTAATTTTTTTTGTTCACTTTCTAAATACGTAAATAACAAGTGTGATATCAACTTATTTTTTTACCACAGCGGTGGAAACGTATTGTGTCATTGCATGACGGCATAGGTTGAAATCTCATCTCATAAGCTCAATCATGAGGGTCTAAATTCGGATCTCCATCTCGTCTTGTGGTTAATCTAATATTTAACTTATTAACGTTATTCATCGACTCAAAAATAAAGAAAATTAAAAGAATAATAGAGCATGATGGAGAGTGGGTGGTGGGATTTTGTTTTGTTGACACGCAAGATCTTGACTAGGATGATTGGGACAAAGAGTGTAGAGATTGAGATGGTAGTTACTGTACCAGCGAATCAAATCCACTCTCAGTCTCGGATGCCGACAGACGACAGTCCCATTCAATGATTCAATCATTCATCCCATGTTGCACCTCACTCTCTCTCTCTCATTCCTGCAGCGCGTCGTACAACCCGAAAGATCTTCTCCCTTCCTCACACACGCTCGCTCTCGGTCAGTCCATGAAACATGTCCTCCCCACGCGCCTCATTTCGCGTGCTTCTTTTTCTTACGTTTGTTTTTTGTTTGAGAACTTCTCGTACAAACAATAATAATTCTTTTTGGAAAGGGATCCTCACCAAGTCTTTCTCGTCAACTAATCTGGATCCTTGAAATTTGATCAAACGGTTTCAAACAGGGACCTATTTTAAAAATTATAATAAATTTAACCGTTGTATCAAATTTCAAAGGTCCGGATTGTTTGATGAAAAGAATTTGGTGGAAGAGATTCTTTTTAGGACATCAATTCATTGCCTCGAAAAAAAATCATTACATTTTTATTTTTTATTAGACTTTTTAAGCAAAATAATTCTTGAAATTTACAAAACTTCTCACAATGATCTCTGAGATTTCTCTGAGTTTATCCGTCATCAATCATTTTGGTAATTCGTTAAAAATCTCCATTAAATAAGAGAAAATGACAAAAATACCCTAAACTTTTGTTAAATTTTTTTTTACCGTTGTTTATTAAATTGAGAGTATTTTTGTTATTTTAGTCCTTATTTAATAAAAATTCATGGAATGACCAAATGATTGATAGTAAACTAACTCAGGGATCACTTCTATTGATTTCAAATCTCAATAACCTCAGTATTACGATCTGGTGGTATTCCTCTTCACTTGGAAGTGAGAGGTTTATGTTCAAATCTTGTAGATGGCGAATTCGATACCAAATTAGGTTGCTCATTTTGTGGCTTAGCGAACTCCCTCTCTCTCGTGTAAAAATATCGATGTACTAAAAAAAAGTTATGCAAATCTTAGAAACCATTTTGACAAAAAAGTCTTTTTATTATTAACAAGCGTGAAATTTTCTTTTTATTGTGAATAAGTAAATTACAAAGTAAGTCTAGATATATAACAAATAAAAATATTGTCAAATTAAATGATATTTCAAATTTTCGTATAATTAATAAGAGGCAGTAGTCCACACGTTTGCGAAAAACTATTTTTAACGTAATTCTTATATTTTCGTCAATATGGCATAAAAACATATTTTGTACAAGTAATTATTTGATCTGTATGAGTTATTTTGGGTTATATCAAGTGAAGTAACTGAAGAAAAAAAATTTGCGAGGTTTGTTATTAATTTTTATTTTTTTTGCGGAAATGCTAAAGAGATTCTTTCAAAAGTAAAAATGTGTATGAACTCCACCTTCTCATGTTTTTAGCACAATATTTTATAATGTTAACACGAGAATTAAAGTTAATCTGACAGGTAACAAAGAGTCCACAGATAGTCTCATTTTAAGAGAGTCTCTTTAACATTTCTCGTTTCTATAAGAAAAAAAGTTAATTATACAAATATTCTTTGAGGAATGCTAAGATGGCTTCTCTCAAAAGTGAAATTCTAGTTTTTCGATTCTCGCCAAAAGTGAATTTGAACCACATTATTATGGTTAGTCCATCATGAAGCTCGTCCCACTCTCCCATCTCTTACTGTATATAATATCGTTGTTCAAAACAAAAACAAAAAGAATGGAACTCTCCTTCTACAGACTCTATGTCACCTCACAATTAACGTCAATTTTTATGTCAACATTGTAAACAATCATGCCGAAACAAGTGTCAAACAGTCATTAAGAGTTCAATTTTAAGAAGGTGTCCTCAACATTTATCATGTTCTCTTGGTATCTTAATAATGAAACAAACTTTTCAACTGCTTTATTACCGAAAAAAGGAAGAAGATATAGAGAGGAGGTGGTTGAATAAAGTAATAGGTTGACAAAGATTGCATCGAACACGCCAAATGCCAATTCTTGTTGGCTTTCTTTTGTCCTTTTTTTATTTTTCATGCTTTTCGGTCCAAAATATTTATTTATTTGATAATTTCACCTTTGTCAATGCTTTTGCAAGTTAAACGAAGCTTATTGGTGGGGGCATGTTTGGCCAAGAGCCTTCCCAAATTTCTGCAAAAAGTTAGACAATGAACTAAAACCGCTTTCCTCATTCGCAAACAAACAAGGCACCTCATGTGGTTACCTGTAACCCACCTCTTGTTTTACACGCTTATGTGGCCACAACATAACAAAATGGATCAAAATATCAAATCTCCGCTCCATTTCTACTACAGTTTCGTAATATTCTTCTTCACTTGTTAAGACAAGTTTTAGATTCGATTTTTAACGTTGAGTTTGATACCAAGTTATTATTAGCCTATTATGTGACTTCGTGGTGAGAATGAATCTCACGTGGCATCTTTTATTACAGTTGAGTGTTTTTTTCTCTTTTTTCTTTTCCCCTGTTGTGTTGGTGGATATAGTGTTTGTACTAGTAATTAGCTACTATTGTAGACCGAGGTGTAGCCCAGTTGGCTAAAAAATGTGCTCCCGCCTCTGCACCCTAGTTCGGATTTCCTTTCTTCGAACTTCGAGGTTCGGATCGGATTAAAGAAGAGTATCGGTTTGAATAAACAAAAATCAGAAGCAGCATATTTACATCTGAGATAAATGATGAAATCACATCTCAATTCCCAAAAGAGAAGCACAAAAAGAACACTCTATCTATCCGGGAGTAAAATTTATGCAACATTATTTATGAAAAATACAAAGATGGTAGCACCCAAAGACAGAAAAATCAAACCAACCCAGACTTTGGGCTAAGAAATGTACAGAGGGCAGTCAATCCCCATGACAACCTCAAGCCCTTGCAGCCACAGAAACAACCACCCTAATTTTTCTCTATAGAAACTCAATAAGTTAAAATCCTCGTCCCATTTTTTAGGTTAAAGGAACGGATGATGCGAGATTATTGCCTGCCGCGCATCTCTGTCTACGGGGCCTTCTGGTCGTTTTACCCCAACCGGTTAGGCTTCTATCTTCCAGTCCCATTTCGGTATTATTAAGCTGCTGTACCAGCGGAGCGCAAGCTGGGATAGTTTCCACAGGGGGAGAGGGATTCACCACTGCTCGTCGCCTGCCCCTACCACCACCGTTTCTTGTTGAGTTTCTCCTGGTTAGTCCTGACTGCCATGAATGGCCTGTTGCCCGCATTAACCCTCCAAATGTCTGGAGATCTTCAGTCACTTCGTGCCTTGATAAGGAAGCAAGACCAGGAAGGATATCCCTTTGGAAGTCCCTCCGCTGCCTCCCTCTCCTTGACTGGCCTTTTCTGGGTGGATTTGGTAGTAATGTGTTTCCTGTTTCTTCCAGCTTCAAGTTTTCTGGAACCAGAGGCTTAGGCATGTAATCTTCTTCCTTGGTCTCTCTCAGTTTCAAAGTCACGAATTCAAAGTAATCAAACGCATCTGACAAAGATTCATCATTATCATCGCCATCTTTGCCTCTCGCAACAATGTCAAACTTGCTCTCAAGATCATTCCCACAAGTAGAAGCTATCTCCACAAACCACAGAAGGGGGTCAGTTGAAGAAGCTTCGGGTGGACTGCAAGAGGATTCCTCAGTATGATTGTTGGGACCAGTTGATGAGATGGCAACTATTGCCTCCACTGCTACTCTCACAAGTTCCTCTTGAGGATGTTCAGCTGGGTGTTGTAGCGATGCTAAAGGCATTGCTTTCTGCTTTTCAGCAGATGCTTCCACAAGAATGACACTATCATCAGCTTCAGGAACAATGGGGGCTTCCAAATCTATTTCTACTGTGATCTTCACACTGGTGCTTGGAGCAGAAGGTTTCAAAGATTCTTCATCATCACTGACACACGAGTTCAAATCGATGACATGTCTGAAACTTGCAACCTTCGTATCTATTCTCTCTTCTACAACTACAATTTCTGATACATTCTTTGTGGCCAAGTCAGGAGCTGAAGGATCGCAAGGCAAGTTGATATCCAGTCCTCTGTTTCTCTTATTATTTTCCACAGACGGGAAGGTAAGAGAATAGGACTCATTCTTAGCATTATGAGGCTTTTCAAAAATAGGAAATCCAAGAAGTTCTCTCTTGCACGGGCTATCACCAAGTTCGGTCCTTCTGGCCTCAACATCATTCTCGCAAGGAACTGATTCTATGTCCTGAGCAAAAATTTGATTTAAATCGTGCACACCAGTCTTTGAAACTCTGCCTGCATTGGCAAACTCATTCTTAGAAGAAGGCTTGGCTCTTAGCCATGGCAAAGCTGCAAGATGGTCCTCGTGCTTTTGTTCTACCCCTACGATCTTAAGACCTTGCTGGGGTATTTCCTCATCGGATGAGCTATTTGAAAGCACTACATTTAAGTTTACTTCCTTTGCAAACTTCACATCCTTGCAAGTTGAACCCTTGTAGTGCGCTGCCAAACCCTGACTCCTCAAGTGCTCAGATCCTACATTGTGATCGTTACTGCTGCTCTGATAGTCATAGCTGAGAGACGGGAAGCGAACTAGTTCCTTAGATCCTGAAGATGAACCATGGTGAAACCCATTTTGGTATGGTACTTCACTTCCAGAACCATGGTTAGAACTAGAATTGCCGTTGAGATACCACCTATCTCCAAAAATCCCATTGCTCTGAACTGATGACTGGGAACTCTTGCTCAAGGTAGCGGATGAGGGAAAACACGGGTGAGTTTGAACTGATAACGGCTTTTGGCTTAAGCCACTGCCTGGCTTTTCCAACGATGGAACCGAGCGAGTCCACGACCTGGCCACATCCGAGGAAGGAAGAATGGGATGATATGGACTGGGCATATGAGAAGCCACAAAATTGTTCGGATGCTTATTATTGGAAATTTCATGATTTCTTTCCGAATCCTCCACACCACAAACTGTGCTCTCTCTCCACAAGTCCACCTTGCTTTTATCAGTCAGATAGAAAGCAGTTTCATGAACATTGTTAATAGAACCTTGCAATGGCTGGGACAATATCGGCAACCTTTCTGTTTGGAGACATTGGGAAACAGTTTTAAGGTTGCTTTTACTTTGCCCTGTAATACAATACACGAGAGCTGGAATTAACTTTTATAATGGAAAAGAACTATAACAAGAAATGCTGCATTCTCAAAGCCTAGCCGAATGGCAACATAGCCCATAACAGGTGCCAAAAGACTCACCAACTACATGCATGGTAAATTATGAAAGAATGAGATGATCCCGCAGCTCTGAACACTAATGTAAGTTGTTCATATTAATCCTATTTATAATTTTGATTTCTTTATCAATTTCTTTGAAACAATCTAGAATATACTATAATCGCACATATGAATACTAAAGCAAAAGGAAATGCAGATGTCATAAAGGACCAAGTTAAAGTTTCACCAAACTTCATGTATACCTGCTTCAAGAACGTGGGAAAACCACCCTTTTCCACTTCCGTTCTCCAAATGTATGTTGTTCTGGATAACTTTATCACTTACATGATGAGAGTTGAGTGATATTTCCTTTGGCAAACCTAAAAGCTGCGACCTTGACTTAGCAGCCTGATAGGGGCCCTGAATCTTTCCTTGATAAGAGTCATGGCCCAGAGGATAAACGTATTCTGAAGCATTTGTTTCTTCAACTTGAATAGGCTCATTCAAGTCAGCCAAACCATTTGTGCTCCTCAAACATGTATCAGATCTTGAAACATGTCCTTTGCAATCTGTCTTTGCACCTTCACCAAAAAAGAGCTTTGCACCACCCTCGAGTTCAGTTTTACAATTTTTATTCGGCTGACAATTAGGTGTGCCAGAAACTTTCTCATCAGTGAACTGCTCCCCTTCGTCAGAATCAATGTACACATCAGCTGGAAGTTGAAGATCAAACATTTTTTTCCTCACTTTTGTGGGTCTCGACTCCATCACCTCAACATCTTTCGAACTAATCCCATTTTGGTATGGAAACAAACCAATTTTTTGGTTGTTTCCTTTGACAGCACTAGATGGAGAATGGGTACCTTCAACACCTGGAACCAATGGTCCAGCATTAACAGAGTTTACCAAAGGAAAGCTGGAATCATGCCATTTCCGAGCATCTTCAGATGTAATTTGAGATGCTAAGGGACTTGACGACAATGATGTTTCCATGGGTATCTGGTTTCTATGAAGTTCTTTCCTTTTTATTTCATCCATCAAGTCCCTTTGAATTCTGTACAGCCGGTGAAGTTCAATCACCTGGAAGACATGAAAATCCATAAATGTTCAAGTTCCTACTATATAGAGTAGAATAATAAATTAGCAAACAGCATTTGGATTCAATCAGTCAATATAACAACTTAAGGTCCTCCAAATATAGAATTCAATTAATACACAAAGATATCCAATTGACAGAATCACGAAGAATTGGTAAAGGTTTGAGAAATATTGAAGTACCTGATTCTTAAATGTGGCCTCGTGCTCAAGCATGGTCTGCTTGACTACATCCTTATCATACCCTGGAAAAGCATCACTCGTGGCCCTCGGCAAGAAACCATTGCAATACTGCCTGTTTGACAAGGTTTTATCTCCATAATATAAGGGCCAGCTACAATTGTTTGGATCCTCGTTAAGATCCCTCACTGAGTAATACCCGGGCATGTAGCTTTTGCACTCCATTTTTGTTCCCATTCCTGGAAAAGGATAACAGTAAAGAAATATTTCAGTGACAAAATTAAGGCATACCAAACAGGGAAACTGATGGACCATACAAAGAAAATGATATCAAGTACATGTCAAAGAATCCTATTTAGCAGAACTACTCATCCTGGCTCTTAATATGACCGGAGAGAGAGATGAGTTTCGGTTATATACAAGAAACAACAATCTTCCATGCAGTGTAACACACTAGCCTGAATAAGAAAGATGCTTAGATTTAACTCATAAGAACTATTAAATCATCCACATTCCCACCCTGAAATAAGGTGGGACGAACGGAATGACAACAGTGCTAACCACTCAAGTTGGTACAAACTAGAACACAAAGATGAGGAAATTCTCAAGCAAAAATCAGCGCAAGGGCCAACAAAGCAACGTGGTTTGCTTTCACCATGGCTAAACTGAGACCTAATGTTTCTTCAAACAAATTACATGAATTCCATCTTCACCGAGAACTGTCAGAGTAATGCAAGTGATTGCTACACAAAAAGGCCTCCAGACATTCTTGAGTCCTGTACACTACAGTTGAAAACTTGGCAGTGCCTCAAATATGAAATCACTGGTTAAAGCTACTATCTAAAGTCTATTTTATGAATCACGTCACCCAAAATAGAAAATTTTGCATGCTTGAGAGCCCCAACCATGAATATTACTGCGCTTCAGCTGAAAATTTAACAAACGCTTTTGTCCCCTCGTAGACTTTGAATGCTATCTAGAACAAAATTCCAACATACTGCTGCTTTTCGACCAGAAAAACATAATGCTGCTAAAAGAGCAGGGATCCACATCTGTCGTTTACAAGGGAAACCAGCGACAACTGAAGGAACTGCGCCAAAACAGCACAAGCACAAAGAGTTTCACAACCTCAAGTAGCATTCTTTACAGCTTAACCAGAAATATAAACCAAACCATTCAATTTACAAAAGACACACACAAGTGAACACTTAATATGATTTCAAATCACTGATGTCATCTATAACGAACTAGAACCCATTGCGTTTAATGGGTATCAATCCAACCAAAACAGAATCAACCCACAGTAGAAACCTCAACGAATCAACAACAATAGAAACTAATTTTACCATTCCCTTCAATCTCAAGCCTAATGGATGCGAGCTTCAAGAAAACAAAAGAGGTATCTTTAACTGATGCAATTCGAAGCAGACACAAAAAGGCCAAAAAGCTGAAAGAAAATAAGCAATAACTAGAGACAAGCTTTCACAGTATCACCAAACCAGAGTGAAATTTGAGGGGAAAAGCCCAACATACTGGAACTTTTAGAAATCATATGTTCGAGAATTGAACTTTGCAATAAAAGTTAATTAAACAGATCTGGAAAAATTGCAGACTACAGAAACCCAGAAATTACAGTAACCAAGTCTCTAAAATTACCCACACACACACACAAAATCTAATTTTCCAACAAACCAATCAACAAATAAAAGAACCTGAAAACTTGCAATGAGGAAACAAATGCACAAACCCATAAACCCAAACATTCAACCCATAAATCCCAACAATTTACCCAAACTTGATACTGAATTTGAATTTACCCAATTCATCAAATCACCCAGAAAAACTATCTGAATTCAGAAAATTCAATTTACCCAGAAAGCAGATAAGAATTTTACCTCAGACCCACATCCTATTTTGTCCACCTCTCCTCCTCAAAGCATCATCCCCAACAGATTGAATCATTCAGAAGAAGCTTTTCACGCGGTGGAAAACTCACACTAAAAAAAAAATAGCAAAGCAGCTGAAAACTAAAATTGTATATCTGAAATTATACAAAAAACAACAAAGTGGGTGCTTTTGCAAACACCATTCAGGAAGCCTAGATCGTCATCAGGTTGAAGAAAAGGAGGAGATTTCGATCTGATGGGCCACACACACTCTCTCTCTATCCCCCTCTCTCTCTAACAAAAAAAGGAAAGCACAGAGCTTTAGAGAGAGAAAGAGTTTTTTTTTCTTAGAGAGAGAGATCCCAGATAAGAAATCTTCACACAAACAAAAGACCTTCTAAGAACAGTGACATGGAATTTGTCAACTTCCGGTCTCTTTTTATTCTCTGCTTTTTCTTCACTTCTCTCTCTCTCTTTTTGTTTATTTTTTTTTCTCCATCAATATTTATACCAATAATTTATGGATACATAGGTTTTCCAGGAAATGAAAAGAAATGGGCATTTATAGATTCTCTCCACCTTCCTTGCTTTTGGTACAGATATTAAAAAATATTATGAAACAAGTTTTGGTAAACTACATAGCAGATTAAATACATATATTATATGTATATATATATATGTACATATAATATATATTATATGTAGTTATATATGCAACGCCTGCATTACTGCAACAGTAGGAGGCACACCAAAGCTTTCTGAGCCCAGGTTTGTTAAAAAACACTGATTAATTAACACATAAAGCACTCGGATTTTTCCATTTTAAGCAGTGATTAATCGGTTAATCCCAGCAGACAAAATGTGGGTCCCCCTGGTACTGTGGCCAGGATGAGGTTTCCTGAGGCTTTAGGACAGCAAACAAATGCCCTTCTGGGAACATTTTATTTACGAAAATGGGATTTTTGATGCTTCTGCTGTTTGGCATTGATTGGCCGGTCCTCTGTTTTTTCTTGTAACAGCGAGTTTATTTGGTTATTTGAGAGAAACCCGAGAAACTTTGTACCTCGTTCAACGAGCGGACAGTATAGCCTCTGCCACGTGGCTTTTTTGGAGCAAATCTTAAATTGCACGATGAGTGTGCCAGGTCAATTAGGAATGTTAATCACTTTATTAATTACAAGCTAATTAATCATGATTTTCTTCGTTTTACCAAACTAATCATTATAGAAGGTGAAATTATAGAGATATTTCACTTATCATATACTTCATGAAGATAATTACTCATGTGACATTAATCTGCTGTTGGGTATACTAGATTTTTATGTAAATAAATTTGCTTCAAATGATATTCGGGAAGTGAAAAGTTTGTAAATGCATCCAATTATTTGATTAGTACATCTTTATTTGAAAATCAATAAAATTTTGGTCAGTTACGATCTTTATGGAACAATTACTCTTTGTCTAAAAAGGAGAATTACTCTCTGTCTAAAAATAAACGGTGAAATTCTTGAAATTCTAATTTACGATGTGAAAAAACTAATGCTTATTCGAAATAGGGTTATTGTCACATTCCGGTCAGGGCCCCATCACATCCCGGGCTCGACTCCACCGTAGCACGATATTGTCCGCTTTAGGCTCCTACTACCACACCCTCACTGTTTTGTTTCTGGGAACTCACACGATAACTTCCTAATGGATCACCCATCATGGGAGTGCTCTTGCGTGCTACTCGCTTAACTTCGGAGTTCTGATGGAACCCGAAGCCGGTGAGCTCCCAAAAGGTTTCGCACTAGGTAGAGATGGGAATATACATATAAGGCTCACAAGATCCAGTCCCCTGGGCGATGTGGGATCTCACAATCCAACCCCTCTTAGGGGCCCGACGTCCTTGTCGGCACACACGCGGCCAGGGGTTAGGCTCTGATACCAAATTGACACATCCTAGCCAGGGCCCCGACCACTTCCCCGGCACGCCTCCACCGTAGCACAATATTGTCCGCTTTGGGTCCCGACCACGCCCTCACGGTTTTGTTTCAGGAACTCACACAAGAACTTCCCAGTGAGTCACCCATCATGGGAGTGCTCTCGCGCGCTACTCGCTTAACTTCGAAGTTCCGATGGAATCCGAAGCCAATGAGCACCCAAAAGGCCTCGCGCTATAGGGAGGTGGACATGTACACAGTACATATAAGGCACATCACCCCCTCTCCGTTGGTCGATGTGGAATCTCACAATCCACCCCATTTAAGGGGAACCCAGCGTCCTCGCCGGCATATCCGCACCGAACGGCAGAGTGGCTCTGATACCAAACTGACACACCCCGACCCGGAATGTCCACTAAGACCCCGAATCGAGCCATGCTGGCTTCGTCACCTGGTGTCGGCTAGCACGACTCGATTCGGGGTCCTAGTAGACATTCTGGGTCGGGATGTGTCAGTTATGCTAGGGATACTACCAGTTTAAATCATATTTTGTAAACCATATCACATGGTTGTTGGTAATTGTATTATTATTTAAGTATTGATTAACATGCTAATTTTCTATTGATGACACATTATAAATGTGGTTTAAAAAATTGGTCTACCTAACAATACTCTTCAAAACATATTTGAAAATATAGTAACTCCCTTGCCGCATGCATTACACTTGTAAAATGAGGTCAAAGCTAGGTGTGAGCTATTCATGAAAAACTCAACGTGACTCTCTTGTATTTTATTCTCATTTGACCTTGCTCAGGTCTTATTTGCTGGTAGGGCATCTCTACTAAAGTTCTCTCAAGTAGGCATCATTGGCCTTGAGCTGCGTAATCTACTTATGTGTAACAATTTTTTAAAATTTTCACCCCAAGCGGGCAAAAATTGACACAAAATGTTGAATAAGGTAAACAGTTTCGCACCAAAAAGTTAATAAAATAAAACACAATACTTAACAAATAGTTATGCTACTAATTGCACCGATATTGTTTTTGGACAACACTTCACATATGCGTAATCTTAACACAAAATAAGATAAAACGGAAAATAAAATTGCTATTAATAGTGTGTTGAAATATATTTAGAAACGTCTATAAAACAAAACCAGCAAAGTCGGGACCGCAAAATACAATCCCAAAAATGGCATCATTGGATAGTCTGGGCAAAGCAAACAATGCATACCAGTTTTGGACATAAACTAAACATGGTGCCTAGCTCAAGTGACACAGATATGGAGGTTGAGTTGTTCAAAACCCTAGGGCAAATCCGACCCCATGGCGCTATAATGTTTGCTTCATTTTTGTCATGTTAGAAAATTAATTAAAAATCAGAATGGAGATTAATTTAGATTATATTTAATCATAAATTGGTTGTGTATCTCCACCGAATGTCTCAAACTTCAAGACACTTGAATCAACCACTTCTAATTCTCTTTACCAGACATGGAAACCTTTTCTTGTACATACTCATTGAGTCAAACTTCTTTTTTCATCCCCTTTCTCAATAGTATATAAACCTATTTAAAAATGCAGATCTCTCTCTCTCTCTCTCTCTCTCTCTCTCTCTCTCTTATTACTCTCTAATGGGTTTGACTAATCTACCCACAAAAAATTCAAGCAATTTATTTTCAATATACAATTAAAGAATTAATTACAATACTTACATATGTTTAATACAATTATTATTTAAAGATCAAATTAATTCATGTGAATATATGTATTTAATACAATCATCACATGAAAGCATTATAGTCAAATCCTATCGTTAAACCTGTATAAGTTGAACAAATGACAATTTTTATAGTTAAAAGATTAAAAAGTAAGCATCAGACATTAGCCAAAAATGAGTTTTTTATAGTTATAATTAACCTTCTAAACAAGTAAGGCAATCGCTGCATTTTTTTTCATTTTTTTTCATTTTTTTTCCTCTTTTCATTTGATATGTTAGATTTTTAACTCATACAAGCGAGAAACGTCAGCAACACATCCATAGCGCATGCTAAGAGGTTAGCATGTAACTTAAGTAACTAGAGACAAACTCTCTAATATCCATCCAACCCACAATGCCCACATGCAATTAAGCACATCGAATAACTGGTTGCCAGTTAATTATTTAATCAACCTAGATATTTTTCCGATGGTCATTTAATTCCCCCATTAGTCACTTTCATGGAAAATGTGCGAGGCTTTCCAACTAGAGGAAGATTTGGCAAACTAGATGTTAAGGGCACCACAAGGGTTTATGGTGCATGGTGTCCCATAAAATTTGATTGACTCAAGCGTTAAATATAAAATGTTGATTTTTGATCAATTAACACTAATTTTATTTCCATTTTTTGGGTAATTCGGCGAGAGGCTATGTTGGAAAAAACTTATTGAAATCAGATAACAACTATCTCTATGTGTTTTTTCGGCTCCCAAAATAATGAATTTTCGTGGTAAAACAACCCGATGATCTTCTTAAAAAAAAAAAAAACAAGGTTCAGATAAAAACAATTTGTTTTTTTTTTCCTGAGGTAAATTGATGGAACCCTAGTTTGTTACAGGAACAATGAATTCTTGAGATCTATTCTTCTGTACCATTTTCAGAAACAGTTGCAAAAGCCAACTCAGTGTTTCAATTTATTCCCTTGAATAGCAACCCCACCCCCCCTTCAATTAGTTTCAACTACAAGAGTGAATAAAACAACACGGACATGGTACAAATTAATTACTTTATGTATGCCAATTGCTACAAAAATGATTTCGGTGACTGAACTACGGGTTTTTTATGTGTTAGTTTTCAGGTGATTTTTTTTTTTTCACATATTTTTAGTTTTGCGTTTGGGTTTGTTACGAAGGTAATGAAAAGATTGGTATTAGAGAAGGTTTTACTTATCTGCCTTTAAGAATGAGGCATCGCCAATTGTTTGTTTTCAAGTCAAGTCATGTATCCTTATCTCGGTTTAGGTTGGCATAACACTTCACTTTGGGTTTGATTGGAATCATAAAGTTACTTATGGACGTAAAGACTTGACTTCACTAAACCGGCACGCCTATTTGTTGGCTCCTACCACTCCTCCTTCTTTGGTGGCATATTTGCTCTTAATCTTGGTGTCTCTTATAATCGAGATGAAATACTTCTCGTTTCTCATGTTGTGTTGCTTGAGCGTTGTAATTTGTTTAGAATCTTGAGTACTCTTCATGTTCATGTATTGGGTACTTTAAAAGAAATCAAACTCTACATCTATCATAATTCTAACGCATTTCTGTATGCACAACTTTGATCCGCCGAAACTAAACTTTAATAAGTCGAGTTGAGTTAGTTGAGGGTCAGTTTTCAAAAACGAGTTAACTTGTGGGGGCATGTTATTGATTTTTCTTTAACATTTTTTTAAAGATGAAAGCAACAAGACGTAATTGTCCAATTTCTAGATTGATCCGTGATTTGACTGAAGGGAATTTGGATAAGTTTCTTCTCGCACAAATGAAATTGCACAAAAGTTTACCTTTGGAAATTAAGGGGCACTATGTGTGTATAAAACAAAGATTGGCCGAGTCACTTTGCCCTGTAATCCAACAGGGTCCATAAAATTCCTACCAAACTTTTCCTTTTTCTTGAGAAGATCCTGCCAAATTTGTTCTCAATAATTTAATATTTTCACTGCAAATAGTATATTTCAACTAATAAATTGTAAACATAGGTTTTTAATTTTTTTACTAAAAGCAGCATTTTAGAAAAGTTGAAATTTTACTTGTGTTTGGTAAACGAAGCAATATTTTTTTTTTTTAATTTATGGGTTCAAAACAACAAAAAATAAAAGCAACTCTACACATATTTGTAAAAAAAAAAACGCTTTTTTTCATTGAAGGCATGTGAATAGTATTTTTGCTAAAAATACTTTTAGCATTATAATCTACCAAACACTTACCTACTTCTTTTCACAGCTGTTTATTCTCACAACACAGTAGAAGGAGTTTTGAAAAAAGCACAGCAACCCCAAAACTAACCCTAACTCAAGCTTGTTTTTATTACAGGCAAATATTAATGTTCTAAAGATACACTAACGAGAGCAGATGGTTAGAACTCGAAAAAAAAAAAAGTAGGTTCAAGAGAATGTAAGTGATTTTTGAAAAACACTAGTTATAAAAACCGCATCAAACTTTACAGGGTTAAACTTTTCGAGTATATAAGTGATTTTCGCACACTCATATTTACATTTTGTAGATCAAATAAGATTCATGTGACAAAAATAAACATAAGCATACATAACGAAAAAAAAAAAAAAAAAAAAAGGTCTACGAAAACTATTTCCCTTTCAAGAATTGCCTAATTTGGTATTCCCACAACTTGATGCATGTGCATGGAAACGGAAAAAGATTTGAAACAGAATCCCAGCATCGAGAAAGGTAAGCCAGCAGCAAGAATAGGACGGCCAAAATTATCAAATGGCCAAGTCATCACCATCGGTGGGGTTTTGTTTGGCAAAGTTATGGAATTTTAGGGTTTTCCGACTGTGAAAGAATCCTGGTTGGAAATTGATTTGCAAACCAAAATTAAACAATTAGGTGGGATTTGTTTGTGCAAATTAGGAATGTCAATTAGTGCAATTTCAGTAGCTGTCCTAATTGAAAACAAATGTAACACGCACGAAATAGGGTCGTCGCCTAATTGAAAACCAAATTAAAACATATGTTTTGAGGTCACCAAACTTTGATTATTCATTTAATTGTTGTTTTCTGGGACCTATAGTTTAATGGGTAAATACATAGGATCCCATTTGCACGCAATTTTGGTCGAACAATACAAAGTGTGAAGCATGTGAATCTACTAAATACAAAGGATGGCAAAATTATATATCATTACCTTTTATTCAAGCGATGAGAATATTTTTGCTCACCACCCTCAAGTGATGGTGATACTCACCACCCTATATATCACTGTTTGATGAATTTAAATTTCAAGATCTGTGCAATGAATAAATACAAATCTTAAAATTTAAACTTGTCTAATGGCAATAAGTAAGGTGGTGAGCACTTTCACCATTTGAGGTGGTGAGCAAAAATGGTCAGCATGCGATGTGAGAACAAGGTAATCGAAATATATAGATAAATGCTAACGAGACTCTCTCAAAAGTAGGGCTCTTCATGGACTCTCTACCATCTCATGTTTTTGGCATAATATTTTATAAAGTTGACACATGAATTGACATTAAATTGTGAAGTGACTAAGTGTCCATGGAGAATTCCAGTTTGAGAGATTCAAAATTAGCATTTCTCTTATATGTAAAATGGGAGACCTACATGTGTCAAAGAGGTATTCAACCTCGTGATCAGTTTTTGTGTCTAACAAGCATTACTCATCTATTATACGCAAGACCACATGTCTTAGAGAAATGATTAACAATATGGTTAGTTTTACATTTCTAAATAATATTTTCTCCATCAACTTAATGAGAGAAGAATTTGCCCTAATACCAGTAAAAGAGCCCTTCTCTGCCAACTTGAGCATAGTTACAATGACAAATATGCCCTGATTCTTATTAACAATTTAATTGATGAATAAGAAAAAATAAATAAATAAAACAAACCCTTTTTTTTTGAAAAAAATCCAACTTAAAAGAAATTCTCCATTGTAAAACAGTCATTAATCGAAGGGTCAAACGGTCATTAAGTGGATTCTTAAGCAACTGCAGGTGTATTTTAGAGGGATAACATTGAGATTCCAACGTTGTCCGTTCATGTCTTTTACGCGTCCGAAATCTCGCGGCGTGAAATTCCATTTAAATCCCAAACTTTAAAATACTCTCTCTCCTCCTCCTCTTCCTCCTCTCTCTCTCAAATCCCTATGTCGATCTGTGTCCACGATTCTTGGGCTTCCAAACCGAATAGCATCTGGAGAAACCGCCCCTCACTTTCAACAAAAATAACGGGAACGCCCCTGTATTAGCGAGTTGACCAATATACCCCTGATGGGTCCCTACATTCACCGCATCTCGCCCCCGTGTTCCCGTGTCACAACTCCCAAGAATCTGATTATCTGTGAGCAAAGCATCCGGTTTCCTTTTTCCACCAGCTTTTTCAAGACATTTGGTCAAAACTATTGCCCTGGCATTTACCATAATTGTCCTTTTAAGGTAAACTCATCAACAAAAACCACTTTCACTTCTCATGCATTTGGTATTTATCGAGTAGCGTTGGTTGTTCATGCATTTATTTTTATTTTTTATATTTATTTTTAATTTTTAATTGTCGGATTTTCAAAATTTCTCACAAGTGACCTCAACTCATTGTATTCGGATACTGTCTGAATTCTGCATAAGTATAATTCTCAATGCAAACGATCGACTCCACCTAAGAATACCCTAACCAATTACCTGACCAAATTGCCAAAATTTTACTCCTAGTTATTGTCTATTTTGCTTTTTAAACAATGATCTTCACTTGCCCTTTTCTTGTGTACAATCTCATTCATTTGTTTTTTGAATTTTGATTCTTCATTTATTTATTCCAAATCAATAAAAGAATAGAAAAAATGCGTAAAACAATGAGGTGTGAAAATCACTTTTTTACAAATGTAAATAAAACTATTTTACAACAATATGTTTTTTGCACTCATGGAATTAGTATGTGCGTTTGCATGATCTCCTCAACAATGATTTTGCCCGATAATTTTGCTCATTAATTTTATGATCAGAGTGTACCAACATAGACAATTGTCCGTAACATATTTCAACAACCACATATCGTTTATATCGGAGTGACTTGGAATTGATAATTCAATGTAAATTACTTTGCCAAAGGGTGTAAGAGGTCTTGAACACAAAAAAAATAAAAAAATAAAAAATAAAAAAGGAACAAAAAAAAAAGGGTGCAAGAGGCCAAGTCGATTAATATAATCAGAAGAGGTGATTGGTAGGTATGGGATTTTATTCCCTTGAATGGTCAGTTAAGGTTCTACGGACAACCACTGTTTTA
This sequence comes from Heteromeles arbutifolia, assembly GCA_024362995.1. Taxonomy (NCBI): domain Eukaryota; kingdom Viridiplantae; phylum Streptophyta; class Magnoliopsida; order Rosales; family Rosaceae; genus Heteromeles; species Heteromeles arbutifolia. Next base: position 4,144,658 of record JANCRC010000021.1, read on the forward strand.
GTAGGGTAGCAGCTAGACATAAGTCATTAAACTCAATTTAATTACACATTTAATCTTCGGTTTGGTGCACTATGCAAATCATTGCCCTGCCTTATTCTTATTAGTCCAGAAATTAACTTATGAATTAACACTTAGTGACATTAAGAAAATATAAAAAAGTAAAAAAAAATTAAAAAATTTTCTTTTAAAAAAAGCCAGCTTAAAAAGTGACATTAAGAAAAAAAAAAAAAAAAGCGCTAGAAGGAGGGTTCGAACCTCCGACCTTGTGGTTAACAGCCACACGCTCTAACCAGCTGAGCTATTCCAGCTTGCTGATAAATGTGGTTCAAACCTAATATTTAAGTAGGCTCTGTTGCTTATATGACAACAACTCTCCCTTTTGCATGAGAGATGTGTTAAGCCCAGTTTAAAAGCTACGCGGGCTATTCTCTGTTCCTTACGCAGCGTTTTAGCTAATCAAAACTAATCCTTAGGCCCGGCCACTTTGTACTTGGAATTCTACATCCTTCTTAAGAAGATGCATTTCATAAACTAAGTGGGCTATTGATTCCAGAATTCAAATCAAAAGAACAAAGTTCATCCCACGGAATTAGAATATGTATATCTCCACTTTATGTTTTGAGTTCTATGTATCTTATTCCATCGTGTTTTCATCTAAAAATGGCGTTTGATGTACATAACCGTCTATCATCTAGACCACATACTGTCAACAATCAATGAAGTAGGAAATTGGTGAGTAATCTAAATTTTTATGGGTCTTTATCATAAATGGTTCCTAAATTCGACCCCACATCAAGATGATTCATGAATTAGAAAATCGATCAATGTCGTTCTTAAATATTAATGTTGCAAATCATTATGTTTCTAAACGCTCTGCATGTGAAATATTTTTTGTGTGCCCTTTAAGATGCGTTGATGAGCGTGCGAAAGATCTTTCTATTATCACGGGCACTATCTGCCATTAAGGATTGTTTATTTATGTGAGGACGACATGTCATTTGGTTCTGAACGTAATTGTAATTGCAAATAATCATGATTATTGACATAAACTTGCTATAACTCAAATTCACTTCACAACCACTATTGCATTATTAGTTGTTAAGATGGAACAATTTAACTAAATATTCAATTATACTTGTCTAATTAGCAAGATTGGAAATAAAATTTGGAAGCAATTGTAATTAATAAAATGTTTATGCAGCCGACATACCACAGTACAATAATATTGTGTCATGTTATATCAATCATGCAATACTATGCGAAAATAAAATTACCATAATGTTTTACGATCGGTAGAAAACGCTAGAGTACGATTGTATTCATGCTATAAGAGCCTTTGTCCCAATTAATTATGGATAGTGTTATTCACATACTTTTAATCTTCTTGAATTCATTGTATGCCGAATATTAAGAAGAGTATATGAAATATAAAAATAAGTGCGTGGATAACATTGCCTTTAATCATTTGTATTCGTAATTTGACGTCATAAATTGTAGGTTGGACTTGGACCGTTACATGTAATCCGATGGGACTGTGAATGACTGATGCATGGTCATTTTCCTATTCAGCGAGTCAGAAGAAGGACGAAAAAAACAGAGAACCGATGGGTCCCGGGACCCACACCGGAATCTATTTTGGTCCAATCTGCGCCTTCCGCGTCAGATTAATCATCCGCGTCCGCGGGCCCTCCATTGCTCCATCTATCTCCTCCTTCCTGCCCATGGTGCTATCCTGTGGGATCCACCGGATCGATCAAACGCCACGTGCGAGTAACAGTCACGATGATGAAATCGTGCTCCTCCTGTGCGTGCGGGTACACATGAAGATTTTCACAGCCCTCAGTCATGGTCATCATTCTTTATGTCTTTCAAAAATTTTATAAGGAACGAATTTGTGACATACTTTTGAAAAATATTTTTGACAAATATATGTTTGTGAAGATTTTCCAGTAATGTAATTTAACGATTTGAATTATTATAAAATATCAGATCCGACACATTGGCCTGACCCTTATGTTCAATGCGGACGGATGCACCGAAATCATGCAGTAGCCCATTCTCACAAATGCAAAGCACGCGATTGGTGGGCTAGTAGGTATGCATATTGACTGAGTTTTAGCAAGCACCCGATCGTAAAACTCGATAATGATACTGCCAACCATTGTTTTACTTCTGCCATCCCACAGACTTGTCATCATAAACCCTAAGTTGTTGCACAACCCTATAACGATGGTATATTTCCATACCATCCTAGACAAAGCCTTTGGCAAAAATGATCATCATTCTAGACCTTCGACTTCTCGACCGCTCCTCGTCTTACTCAGTCGAACCCTAGGCGTTGGTCAGTTGACCTTGAACCAAAATGAAGCGAAGCTAGCAACATAGAAGGTCGGTTTTTAAGTTGTGACTTTTGAACTGACTTCTATGACTGATATGCACTTTGTGTACAAGTAGTAAGAGCCACGCAAAATGGTTGGCGTGCATGGCACGGCGTGGTGCTTACACACTTGTTGTTCATGAGGCCCAGCTCAGTGTTCAAGCAGATTGTTGTGCCTCTCGGCACCAACTGGCCTGCAAAGGTTTACTACGAGTGTCCGGCTAGGGCTATGAGGTTGTAGTACATTGACTATAGGATTAATGCATATAAGAGTAGCTTGGTGCACAAGTATGGCAAGGATGATACTGTGGTGAAAGATCCCACTACTACAAAATTATTTATAACTGGCGGTCCAAAAACCGACAAAAAACTTATATTACTGTCGGATTTTAAGCAAAATCCGACCGAAAATGGATGCAGTGGCAGATATAACAACCGACAGATTTGCCAGCGTCAGGAAATGAATTTTTCGACAGAAAATACTTTAAAACTGACAGAAATCCTGTCGGCTATAATAAATAAATACAAGAATTTCTGCTGGATAAAATCGACAGAACTAAAACCGCTAGGAATTCTGTCGGCTATAACCAACAGAAAATTTATTATAAGAATAAATAAAATCATTCTTGTCGGATAAAATTGACAGAAAATATATTAATAATAATAAAAAAATATTTCTGCATTTTTCATATCCCCCTGCATTCACCATCTAAAGCCTCGTCGGAGCTCGATCTCAAAAACCTCAAGGCCCTTAAAGTCTTAGGCAAGGGAGCAATGGGCACCATTTTCTTAGTCCACGACCCGTCATTCGACCCACAGTTCCCCAAAATGAACAACTTGTAACCTGTAAGTTTGTAACTGAAATCACACATTCCGTTTTTCGGGAAATTTAGAAAAAACATGGACGATTGAAAGCAATGAAAAATGGATACTATACTACCATGAATGAAGCCAAACAAACACTACCTAGAAGGACCTAGAAGAACAACCTGATTGATAGATATTATATTAGATACAACAAGCTCACTAATACCAAACAACATGCTACTGACAACTAAAACAGACACACAAAACCTATTTACAATATTCCCCGTAACCAAACAAACACTTCTTCCTCATCCTCCTCATCTCAATAAAAGTGAGTGTGAAAACAAAGCAAGCATACCTTAGGTTTTAAATCATGAGTCATTGGAGATGATTGATCCGAGGCAGCGGCGTCGCTGCTGCGTCCAAGGTCAAGAACGGCGTTGACCGAGTGGCAGTTCCTGGAGACGAAATGAGGGAAGGTGTGATGATCGGAGGCGACTCCGAATTTCCTCCGAGTCCGCTTCGATTTACCGCACAAGTCGACGAAATCGACAACGAAGAATCCGTTCTGGAACGGTTGGGTGGCGGGGGAGCGGCCATTGCTGGAGCAGTGAAGGAGCTGAGCAATCGGCGTCACCGACTGCAGAGCCATTGTTGGAAGCAGGCGCAGAGAGAGAAAGCGATGAGAGAGAGGAGTGGGGGGAGGGTGAGTTTTAGAGAGAGAAAGTGTGATGAGAGAGAATGAGGAGTTTGTGGAGAGTGAGAAGGGGATGGGATAAATGGGCGGGACTGATCAGAAAGATTACACTACAAAAAGAATTCATTACTGTCGGTTATAACCGACAGAAATATTTTTTTAAAATAAAAACCGACATAAAATTTTCATTACTGTCGGTTATAACTGATAGAAACAAAATGGCGGCAAAAATCCCCCTAAAATCCCCTCTGAAAATTTTAAATTTTCCACCAAAATTTTAAATTCCCCCCGAAAATTTTGTTACGATTTTTAAAAATAAAATAATAATTGTTTGGTTTAATAAATAAATAAATAATATGTATTTAAATAGAATATGTTTTTAAAAATTAAATAAATAATTCTTTTGTTTAATAGACAATTTTTACACTTTTGGTTTAATAGATAATAATCCATGTAAAATATGCGATAAAGAAACAAAAAGAGAATTGTACAATGAAAATGTCATCACACAAACTAAATATTGTCTAATCAATACTTGAAAAACATAAATAAAAATTTAGCACAAATTACTTTTCCCACTTCAAAATTTAGGCAAATTTAACAGAGATATGCATTCTACGAAACTAGTATTCATGATCTAACCGTCAAACTTATTTGTAGATACTACAAGATCGCATACGTAAAAAATCGTAAAAAACAAACATTCAGAGATTACGTAACGGAACAAAAGTTTTCGACGGTTCTCTCATAAAATTTATGGCTAGTGGGAATTGGGTTCATTAGACTTTAGGGTCATGAGTGGAAAAAAAAAAATTTAAAATTTGTGTTTATTTATTTATTTTTAATTAATATAAAATTTTCATTTATGTCGGTTATAACAGCCATAATACTAAAATAATAACCGCCATAAATTAAAATAATAAAATAGTCCATTTCTGTCGATTATAACCGCCACCATTAACTTAAAAACCGCCAGAATATGTAAAAAATATTTTTAAAAAACGATTAAAAAATATTGTCGGTTATAACCGACAAGATTTTTTTTATATCCGCCAGGAATTTATGTCGGTTATAACGGACAAAATTTTTCTAATATTCGACACTAATTAAATGATGTGTCGGATATAATTTATCCGACAAGATTTTTCTAATATCCGTCAGCATCATCCGCCACCTAAAACTAATATTGTAGTAGTGTCCGACTGCTAAAATTGGTTCCAATTGGGATATTTTGATGAAGATATATTTGAAGGAACAAGATGTTAAGTTGGATTTGAATAGGTTTACTTGGTTTTTGGTGTCAACTAATTATGGGAAGGCCAATAAATTAATGGACAAGGAAGGGCAGTGCCAAACCATATACATTATGCATGATCGCGTTTATCATACAAAGTTCGAAATTAATTGACGACTCAAAATATCTAATTTCATCTTTCAATAGAATTAAAACCGGTGAGAATCACCCCATATTAAATACTGAAAAATAAAATAGGGCAAGGATAAATTCAACAATGTAACCAACCCAAGTGGCCAAGTTAGCCAAACTCACAAAAAAGTGGCCCAACAATTTTTTTGTATATTCAAAACACGATTACGTGAAAAATATAAGCCACTTAATATTACGGTCTAGTGGTATTCATCTTCACTTATAAGTTAGAGGTTTTAGGTTCAATTCTCGTCAAAGACGAATTTAAACCAGCCTATTGTGAAGCTAAGCCCATCCCCCTCCCCCTTAGCGTAGATAATATTGATTATTCAAAAATAAAAAAAACACGATCACGTGAAGTTACTTCATTTACACTATAACATTTGAATTTGTTTTTTTTCCTAAATAAAAGTGATACAATACGTGAAAAGACACATCAGAAGCATGAGAAAGAACTTAAGTAGTTAAGTGGTCAAGAAATTCATGGACAAGGGAAGGGTATTGATATATTTTGATTTTCTGGCAAAAACGACACATCACGTAGCTGTTTTATGTAACTGACTTGCATGCAACGCACTTCCAAGAAAATTAAAGATTTTTCATTAATTAGAAAATAATTAATTGGATTGCAAGCTTAAGCAAAGCTTTAATTTAATTTCTTTTCAGACACAAATAGGTCACTTTAATTTTTCTTTTTTTCATTTTATTTGGCACTGTTCTCACTGTTCTCCCTAAACATCTTGTACAATTTCAGAACCCTAACCTACCTCTCTCTCTCTCTCACACATATTTTATCAGCATCCAAAGCAGATTCATATATGTTCTGGTTGTTCTCCATTGGATTCATGCCACGTACGTCGGCATGCTGAGAATATATATAGCTGCAGAAAACTGATCACTTCGTTTTTGACATAGCCATTGCCGGCAGCCAAGCCCCCGCCGCACAAGGAGGATGAAGGAGACAAGTTCGAGGGCTGCGCCGGTGGCTGTGGCGGCCTTGTGCTTGTTTTTCATTTTGTTCCAAATCAGCCTCTCTTCAACCTCCAGATTTCTCAAATATGCTACTACTACTACATATTCAGCGAAGACTACTATGATAGCATGTTGAATTATCAGAGAGACGGGCCGAGGGCCTAACTCCAACAACATCGATACTGTCCCAAACTTGGTAATTAGCACCTGCACAATCCGTCAGGTGTGGGGTTTTATCACAAAAGATCTCGGTGTTAGTTGGAGTGGGATTATGATACTTAAACTCTTCTTTGTTTCTTTCTCTAGCCGATGTGGGATTTCAGTGTCAAATTATTTTCAATCCCTCTGCTATTTTTCATCCAAAGCAATTACGTATCAAATTCCCTCAGAGTTTTAGAAGCATATATATTTCAAGAAATTTGAAGGAAGTTTACCATTTTAGATCAAAGTTATAACCCAAAAAATAAATTAATTAATCCAGATGCACCATAAGTCGTTGAACGTTTAAAGCATAGGTTCGATGCTTGAAGCTCAGTTAATTAATAGCATTTACAATGCATCCGCAGTCTCGAGTTCGATTACTCCCTCCCCATTGTTGCTAATATATATTGTACCGATTCTTCTTTAATATATTACTCGACTTAACGCATGGAGGCCTCTTTCATAATAAAATATAATTTAATCAACTATCAGATTAATGATATAATATCATTTACTACTAAATATCATCACTAATTTTGTTTTAAACTTCGATTTCAGAGGAGGGCACTTATGAAAAAAAGGAGGCTGATTAATCAACCAAACTCTCACCCTTCAGAATCTTTGCAACTTCCAATCGTCTGCGACCGTACAGATGGGCGATATGATCTCTGTTCAATCAACGGTTCAACCGTCTTGGACCCAAATATTTTCACATTCTTCACTATGGGCCCAGCCCAGCTCCCACAGGTGGAAAAAGTCCAGCCTTACCCTCGAAAATTCGAAGGGTTCAGAATGTCTCGTATCAAGAACATCACTCTCACTTCCGGCCCACAAAGCCCATCATGTAAAGTCCAGCACAATGTTCCGGCCCTAGTGTTCAGCGCAGGAGGGTACACCGGAAACTTCTTCCATGACTTCAATGACGGGTTTGTTCCGCTCTTCATCACCGTCAACACAATCTTCCCCGATCAAGACATCGTGATCGTGGTTTCCGAAGCTCCCAATTGGTGGCCTAGTAGGTATGCAGATCTACTAGCAATGTTCAACAAGTACCCTATCATTATCCTCAAAAATGCTACTGCCACCCATTGTTTTCCTGCAGCCACCATAGGCCTCATATCACATGATTTCATGACCATAAACCAAACTCTACTACCAAATGAAAAATCATACATGGATTTTCGTGTGCTCCTAGAGAAAGCCTATGGGCCAAAAGCCCACCCCAAAGTTTTGACACCCAAGCCCACAAGATCACGCCCAAGACTCGTGTTGGACTACCGCGAAAATGCATGTGGACGCATGATAATTGAAAAGGTGGGATTTGAAGTGATTGTGTTCAATCCCAAGAGGACAACCCCATTGCATGAATCTTATGCATTATTGAATTCGAGCCATGCCATGATTGGGGTCCATGGAGCCGCATTGACGTACTCTTTGTTCCTTCGACCAGGTTCTGTGTTTATTCAATTGGTTCCGATTGGGATCAATTGGGCTGCATTTGCTTATTTCGGGAGGGGGGCTAGGTCTTTGAATTTGGAATATTCCGAGTATAAGATTGGAGTGAACGAGAGTAGCTTGGTGGACAAGTATGGGAAGGATAATTTCTTGCTAAAGGACCCATCTGCCCTTCTGAAAAAAGGTTGGCCATCTGAATTTATGAAGATTTACCTCAAGAAGCAAAATGTCAAACTAGATTTGGAAAGATTTAAGAGTTGTTTGAAGGAGGCTTATACAAAGGCTAAGAGATTTATGGACAAAAATGGTTAATTACTGTGGTTTTTTGTTTATGTGATATGAAATAATGGAAGCAACATTTACAGGCTGGTAGTGGCTCTGTGTTTATTTTGGTTTTTTTAATATCAAATTTGGTCGTCACTACAACATCTTAGTAAGTAATCATTTTATTTTTTATATTTTGACGGAATGGAAGAAAAGTAATGAAATCCACGATGGTACTGAATAACCTTCTTTTACTTTCGCAATAATAAAGCCTTTATCTTTGTATTCGTTCATCAAATATTGTTCAATTCCATCCAAGCTCGGTTTTGTCTAAATCTGGCGGAAGAAGAAATTTCTCATTGCAACTTGTTCATTATATAAAAAAAGACTAAACAAAAATAAACTAAAAATCATGAGCGCGCTCAATAGAATTTTTTTGAGACCACAACAAAAAAAATATGTATAAATTAAAATAAATTAAAACCAGATATTAAAAAATCAAAATGGCTAAACCGAATTTAATTGATTTTTTTTTAAGTGTGAGGTTTTAGTTTCGATTCTCATGATTACTAAGTTAAACACTACATTATTATTGACTCGTTGTGTAACCCATATGATGTATCAATCTCGCCCCCAAATATCATTGTATATAAAAAAAAAATTACGCTATATATGAATTTCTAATGTACTTAGAAGTTGCCAAGACGTTACCAAAGGATTGAATAAAAGTTGCCAAAAATATAGAAGAGTAGTAAGCAGGGCCGTCTCTGAGATTTTGGGGCCCTGTGCGAAATTTATAAAAGGGCCAATTTTTAAGATAGTTTTTATTTTTATTTTTAAAAGTAGAACAATATATTGGTACTATAAAATAATAACTTAAATCCAAACAACATTTAGGACTTACTGATTGTAAGTTTACAAATATCATTAAATAAGTAAAAAGAGTTACAAACATAACCTTTACTAAATAATAAAAAAAACAGTTCAATATTAAGCAACCAAATAAAGAAAAAAAAAAGCTTCAAAAACTCTAACTTTAAAGTTTCACTTGAATATATAGCATTATTATATACTAAAATTGAAAAGAAAATCGTTTTTTAAGGTGTTGTTATTGGCATTCCTACTATCTCATTGTGCACTTCAAATTTTTATATTTAGAAAGAAGAAAATTTACTTATAAAAAGTACACTATAAGATTTTAAAGTACTAATAAAAGTATATTTTTTAATATATAACAATATTAGATATGAATATAAGATACCAAAAAAATTTGGAAACCCGGTGCGATTGCATTTTTCGCTTCCCCTCAACGCCGCCTCTAGTAGTAAGGTAGGTGAGTGAGCATGCAGATTGCAGAGGCAAGCAAGAGGCAGAGATGGGAAACAATGACAGCGCTGCATGCAGCTACTAATTTTCGGTGTAACTGACATGCATACAACACCGACGCGCACGTCCAACAAAAACAACTATATAGACTTCTTGTCAATTCCTAGAACTAATTGGATAACATGCTTAAGCAAGCAAGCTTCACTATTTTTGAAGAAAACAGAAGCTTTTCTCCCAAAGTAATGTTTCCTTGCATTAGTTTTAGTGAGGGATTGTGGTTCAATGAGTCGGGATATCAACGTGAGTCGAAACTGAAACTACAAGATTCGTGTTTTGACTCAGTTTCTTTCAAACTTATGTTTTTTTATATTTTTACCAACAATGGAATACATGCACACAATCAAGGGATGTATATTGGGACCAATGTGGTACTAGAAATAAGGTGGTCCTAGGACACTCAGAGTCCGAGAAATATACATGCAAAGGTCTTCCAAGGTTCCTTCGAAAGTTTGATACAAGTCCCTTTTGTACATACCAAATGTCGATAAATTCTCTTGAAATCACTCACCATATGCTTCGACATATGTCAATATCTGTTGACATGTGCGTAATATGGTTTGGCTGGTGACGACTGGCCACCAAGTGCTGATGAAATGCCTCAATGAATCAACTAAATTTTTTACATAAACACTTGACCCTTAACACTAGGATGTTCCAATGTTCGAATTCTAAATCCGCCACTACATGCAACAACATATGTACAATGGTATAAATCACACAAGGGTTATGCCATGATAATACGACTAAAACGACCTGATATCAATGTGAGTTAAACCTGCAACTAGAACTCATCGTTACCTAGAGGAAAAACTAGCCAGTTTTGCCTCGAAATTATCAAGAGCACAAGACCTACCTCTGGTTAGTTATTTAGCACCTTTTCTCCAAAAGCCCATGATCCCATTTAATTTGGTCGTTTGTCACAAACTCAGTTCTTATAAGTCTGTAAGAGCATCCAATAATGCAGGTTCAAATTTATATAAACTCCATTATTTTCACTACAACTCAAAAGTCCAAGAGTCCATACATATACCTCCCTCTTCACACACACACAGAGACACAGATATATATACATATATATATATATATATATATATATATTAAAGAAGAGAAAGAAGTGGTAAGAGGCAGCCATTAGGCAAAGAAGGTCAAAAGATGATGAAGAAGACAGTTTCGAAGGCTGCGGTGGTGGCTTTGGCTTTGTGCTTCTTTATCCAAGAGTCCATACATATACCTCCCTCTTCACACACACACACACACACACACACACACACAGAGACACAGATATATATATATATATATATATATATATATATATATATATATATATATTAAAGAAGAGAAAGAAGTGGTAAGAGGCAGCCATTAGCCAAAGAAGGTCAAAAGATGATGAAGAAGACAGTTTCGAAGGCTGCGGTGGTGGCGTTGTACTTCTTTGTCATTGTATTCCAGATCAGCATCTCATCAACGTCCAGATCTTTAAAAAAATGTGCTACTACATACTCAAACCATACTCATCAAGGTATGAAATTACCGCATTAATTAATTTCTAATTTAGTTAATATTAAAAGCTTCAACATTTCCATTTCCTCTCCAATTTTCATCTTATTTTGCATGGCAACTACACATATTTGGATTTAACAAGTTGTTAAGAACATTGTGTTCTACCCTCTGCACTCAAATCTCTGATTTCGTAGTTTAAATTAAGGAGAACTCAGGTTCTCATCCTTCATTTTGCTACTCATTTGATTAAAACCTTATTTATTTTCATTTTTTGATCAAGGTCCTTGGTATTAATAACATCATTAATTATTTCAATAATAAAATATTTTTTATTTCTAAATATATTCATTTAATGTTAAAAATGTTACAATTAGTATATTTATATTTATGGCTAAATTTTTTATCATATATTTTTATTTTTAGTTTGTACCCATTTTTAATTTGCAACCCTTTTTTAATTTGTACCAATTTTCTATTCAGTTTTAATTTGTATCCATATATTAATTTCTTTTTGTGCCCATATTTTATAAAGTTTTTATTGTATTTGTACCCATATTTTTTTATTTATTTGTACCCAATTTTAATTTTGCTAAATGTACCCATGCTAATTATATGTACCATTTGACACACCACGTCCCGAAGGTGGGGTGTGCTGGCCGTCACGTGAGAGTGACGTAACCATGTGCACAGTGCGGAAGCGATAAAGAATAGAAATTTACGGATAAATTAAAACCGAAACACTAGCAATACTAGTGTAAAAGAAGTGTGAATTCCACTAATACAGAGCATAAAAGTCTACGTGCAGTCAAGCAGAAGTACTAAATGGAAATAACACCCGAAGGTGGTCCTACATAAGTGAATTCTGTCAGAACGTCTGATGCGCTCCTCGTATGCCACCAACGAACACTACCTAATACCTGGAGGGGCGAAAAACAAAGTTGAGTGGGTCAGAAACAAATATTTTCAAAACTTTTCTTTTCTCAAAAGTTATAACCCCTTGCCATAAAACCTGTATAATTTTCCAGAAATAAACATATACTCATATATATAATTCTCAAGATCCTGATGGAAAATATGTATGTATGAAAGTATGTATGCCATGCCCAAGTATCATAACTGAATGCCAAAGCATAACTCTGTGAATGTGATTGAATACTAAATAATCAACTCAGCCATCGGCTGTATATAGCTCATAACAATCATCATATCATATAGCTCATACTCATCTCAATCATATCATCATATATATACCCTGCACACACATCAATACCACCTCTAGTGGTCTGCACAGCATCACTGAATATAAACTAATATGTTTTAGTGCTACGATCACGTGAAGACTGAGCGATAAATCGCGGGTCACGTACGAGTCGAACCCACCTATAGTGGCCTATTCGACAGGACTGAGCACCTAACTTGGATCCAAGGCAAGCATATGGTGCTGGAGGTGAACATCACGTGAAGGACTGAGTCCCTCTCTGGGCGGGAGCACTAATATCAGTGTGCAGGTTTTTGAGCTCTAATCATATCACATCACATCATTCGTTCTCAACAACTAGTAAATAAATTTACCTGCCACTTACATGTGCATCCTCAGCACTAACATCAATATAAGCAATCAATAACGCATAATAAATAAATAGATACTTTGCATGGCATTTCATATCACATTTCATATAAACTGATTTTCTGGGAAAAACTCATTTATATAGGTATATACGGAAAACAAATGCCCACTCACTGATAAGTAGACGGGTCGTAACCCCCGTGCCTAGCCTGGCTACGCTCGTCCTCCGGATAGGTCTAGCCTATATGAGAAGTAACTAAAATAACGTTAATTAACGCACATAAACGAAACCTTAGAAATAACTTCTCATACATTGCTCAATTTGAGTATATGAATATACCATTGTGATCTACACAAACTCAGGATCATCCCCATATTTTTAGAAAAAATTTCCGACCACCCACGCGCCGGCCAAGGCACGGCCAGACGCGCCCCCACGCGCGGCCACATGACTTGCACACTGACGGCTTCAGTTAACGCCGTCAGGAATATTCCGTTAAAACCTAACGGTAACAGTTAAAGATAACTGACGGTGTCAGCATATTCCGTCAAAACTGACGGAATATTCTTCGTCTTCTTCGGCGAGTCGTCGCTTGCCGACGACTGTTCGCCGGTTTCTGGGTAAACTTCCAAACATGGTTTCTCACTCATTTTTGCACCATTTTCTACGTACTTTATACCAAAGTGAAGATCTCACAAAGATGAACACATCCATACTTGACTCAACCCCCAACTCGTCGGGGATTCGCCGGAAAAAGCCTCGATAATTCCGGCCAAAATGAAACTCCCCGATCTCGCTATTCCGACATCCAAAATCTTCAAACGAACTACTCCGATCTTCCTTAGGACCTCATAAAGCTTCCTATGAGCTCAAAATCCCCTGAAAAACAACATTTCACGTGTGCATGAACAGTGCACAAATCGGAGGGTGAGGTTTCACGGGGTTTTCGAAGGTTCCAGGTTCTAAAACTTATACTAATGGCTTCCTAGTACCACAAGGAACACAAATATACGTACCTTAGACTCGATCTGCCAGGTTTAAGGAGGATTTGTGTCTCGTCCGTACAAAAACTGAGAGGGAGAGAGAGAGAGAGAGTCTGTGAGGTAGAGAGAGAGTAAGTACGGGAGTGAGAGAGAGGTAGAGTGACTATGTGTGTGTGGGTGTGGTCCAAATACAACCAACACTCAAGGTAAAAACACACACACACCTTAATTAATGCCTAGGGGCATTTTCGTCATTTCACGTCCGCCGTACGAAAACTCCGGGACGGGCTGTTACACCATTCATGTAATTTTTTTCAAATTTTTAATCTTAAAATGTACTCATTCTTAAATATACCAATTTGTTATATGTAAAATGTACCATTTTTTTTTACATAAAATCTATTCAATTTTTTCTAATCCATTTTTAAACTTATATGGGTACATTCTTTTTTCTTTGATTTGAGAATGTATCCATGTTAAGTTTAATTGAAGAAATTTACTAATTTTATTAAGCCTAATATCTTCTTCTTCTTCTTCTTTTGTGATTTTGAAGAATGTACCCATGTTTTAATACAATAAATTTTTGGTTAATTTTGATGAATGTACCCATGTTTACACACACACACACACACACAATAGTATATTTATATTTTAATATTTTTAATCCCACAAATTATGGTTTTTTTATTTAAAATCGCATTAATATAAACAACTATAAATTTCAATTTTTAATTTAAAAAAATATAGTAACGTACATAGAAATAAATTATCACATTAATTTCAAGGACTTGGATCAAAAATTGAAAACCAACAAAGTTTTAATCAAAGAATATTCATAGTTAGGAACCGCATCCAAAGTAATATTCATAGTTAGGGACCGCATCCAAAGTCTTCCTTAAATTAATTTAGAGAACTGTTATTAGCATTCCAAAAATCTCATTCTACACTCTTCACAAATGTATTTTTCTTTCTAATTATAGAAAGTTTGAAATGCCAAATGAGATTTTTGGAGTGCTAATAACAATTCTTTTAATTTAACAAATTTTTTAATATCGTTTGTTAAATAAAGGTTTGCATGCATTGTCCACCATTTTTATTAGTTATCTTATTAATTGTTTCCGTTTCTCGTTGCATGCAGTGATCCCTCGCAAAGATCTTAATTGGTCCACCGGTAATTCAATAGTATTCAGAAATGCAACCTTTCCCATTTATCCTTTTTTTTTTCTCCTGAAAATGAGAGTTTCCCCTTAAAACAAATTTCCTTAACAAGCTTGGAATGTTAGTTTTTATAATTCTCGTGTTCCTAGAATCAAGGTTCTAAAAAACGCTAGGTGCTAGTCGGACGACGGGCTGATGCCTAGGCGGCTAGGTGGGGTCTAGGTAGGCGGCTAGGTGGCTAGACGGGGTCTAGGCAGGCGCCTAGGTGGCCTATGTGGATTTAGGTAAATTTCTTGTATATCTTGTAAATAAGTGCATATTGACACTTACAAAAAATTATACTTGTATGAAATCCATGAATAAGATAATAAAAGAATGATAAAATGCAAAAAGAGTATCCAACAAGTCCAAAATTTAAAAACACATTAAGCATATATGTCATATAACCATAGTGAGGAGTATTGTAGGATGACACATGTACAATAAGTTCACAATTTAAAACCACATAAAATGCAAAATAGGAGGAAAATAAGGAAATATATTAATGTAAATAGGATTATTTTTTTTTAAATTTCGAAAAAAAAAAACCACCTAGCCACCTAGCACCGCCTAGAGCCCAGCCGATTTTTCCAACCGATTTGCAAGAAAACGCCTCGGGTCACCACCACTTAACGCCTAGGCGGCCGCCTAGGCCGTTTTGTAGGACATTGCCTAAAATACATACCCTCATAGAGTGTAACGCAAATTAGGATTGACTTATAATTAATAATAAATTTTGCATTTTATTGTTTTCAATGCAATTAAATGTCAGTTAACCTGTTGCTTGATTAGGCTTTCTTTTCTCAAAATTTTTTACCAACAATTGTTTTATCGTGAAACTAACTCACCTTATTAGCATGCAATATATAATATAAATAAAAATATTATGGTGTTTTACGTTGAAACATGGACAAATAATTTGTGTCAAAAAAATTATACAAATTAATGGTTGTATTTTTTTTTTCTTTTCATAGAAAATAATTTACCTATCTATATGTTAGTATCCACTTAGATTAGAAATACTGTAAAAATAATTTACCTACCCCATAGGCGTGATATTGTAAAGAAAAAATGTATATGATTACTTTGGATATTATAATTAATTATATGACAATATTATTTGTATAGGTAAATTAATAAGTAGACTGGTGAATGAGTATGTACTACAAAATTGCAGATAAATTAGCTTGTAGCAAAAGAATGTAGGTAAATTAGTGAATTTTTAAAATATAGGTAAATAGTTTGTATCAAAAGAATGTAGGTTAATTAGTTTGTATCAAAAGAATGTAGGTAAATTAGTGAAATTTTAAAATACAGGTAAATAGTTTGTAATACGTGGTTTTAAAACAGGAGATCATTGCTCATTGCTAGCATAATTGAAGGTGAGTAATAATAATATCCATTGACATATTTAGGTCATTGTGGCATAAGTTGTAAATATTTTATAAGGATAGGTCATTTATTTGCCAATACGACAGACTATTTGAATCTTGGGTTTTATTTGGATGTTTAATATGAAGTGGGTTTTTGCCTAGACGATAATAATTATAAGGGTCTATATCTAAACAACCCTTTCTTTTTTTGGTGTCTTCTTCACTCAACTTTTGACATGTAAACTTCACTTACACTTGAAACTAAAATTTTAAAACTCGTGTGAAAGTGTTTTTAAAATAACTGAAAAAAATTTTGGTTTAGGATTTAGGATACCCATGGCGGCAATTGTGCTGTAGAAGGAAGCGGTAGAGACGGGTAGGTTAACATGGTGAGAGAGGTGGATGGAACCAATAATCATTGTTTTATAATCATTTTTAGTTTGTTAGATTTATTAAAGGGTAGAAAGAAGAGAAACTGATTTGTATTTTAAAAAATCAATGTTAGGAAAGCTAAATTTGTAGACAAAATTTATAAACTAAATGATGTGTCATCAATAGAAATACGCACGTTTATCAACGTTTAATTAATAATTTAATCATCAACTTTCATGTCATTTAATTTACAAAATTTTATCTACAAATTTAAACTTTTTGGAATTACTCTTAAATTTTTAGTTAAGCGTAAGCAAATGCCACATTTCAAAAGCCGAGTGAAGTATGGCAACGAGGGTTTGTTGTTAAAGGACCCATATGCCCTTCTGAATAAAGATAAAAATTGGGTGGCCACCGGACATTATGGACATTTACTTGTACGAACAAGATGTCAAACTTGATTTGACCAGGTTCGAGGGTTGTTTGATGGAGGTTTATCGTAAGGCTAGGAGATTTATGGAGTTGAATGATTAGTTACGTAACTTTGCATTTGGACGAATGAAATAAACTTAAAATTCAGCCGAACGAAAAAGTGTTGAATTGAATCGTACCAGTTTTTATTGGAAGTTATTACTCATTTTTGTACTTGTTGTTTTATTTTTCAATTATTTTTTTAATTAAAATAAAAAAAGAAGAGATAGTAGGAATTCTCTTACCCCATTCATTGGTGCTTTATTTTTTATTGTATGGCAGATCAGCATCATATGAACCTGCTCCTGAAATTGTAAAGGTGTCACATGGGTAGGTGGCAAGTTGAATTATAATGATTTAAAATTTGAACATCCTCACATTTTCCTTTCCTATTTGTTTCTTTAAGCCACAATGTATCAAGGATTTTTATCATAAATGGTCCCTGAAATTGATCCATCTCATCAAGATGATCCTTGAAATTGAAAATCAATCAATGTGGTCCCTGAAATTGGGTGTCGCAAATCAATGTGGTCATTCCGTTACAATTCTGTCAAAAATTTCGTCATGTGCTGATGTGGCGCACAAGTAGGTCCCGCAATGTAATTAAATATTGCCATGTGGATTAGAAATATTGAAATAATAATTAAAAAATTATTTTATGCAATGAAAAAAAAGAAAAGAAGAAGATGAATGTTCATCATCTTCTTCCCCTCCTACCCAGCGACTCACCATTAACGGATCGAACCAGAGGCCTCTGAAGGCTCGCATTGAGCTTCCTAAGAAGCTTCAGTACTGCTTCCCAAAACCCAACTTCTGCCGTCGCTTCTCCTTCTTCGGCTTCAAAGAAACCCAAGTGGAAGAAGAAGAAGAAGAACATTTTCGAGGTAGCCCAGTTTCTTCCCAACTGGGGATTGGGGTACCGAATGGCTAAGACCCACTGGGTCGGCGTCTCTTACTAGATTACCAAAATCAATCTTTACAAGGTATTGATTGCTATCAAATTTTCCCAGATTTTGCTAGGTTTTTTGGTAGGAGGGGAAGAAGCTTCTTCTTTGTTTCCTTTTGTTTTTGTTTTTAATTGTATAAAATATTTTTTTAAATATTTTTAATCCACATGGCAATATTTAATTACATTGTGGGACCCACTTGTGTCACATCCCGGCCTGGGACGGATCACTTCCCGGGCCCGCTCCACCATCGTAGCACGATATTGTCCACTTTGGGCCCCGACTACGCCCTCACGGTTTTGTTTCTGGGAACTCACGAGCAACTTCCCAGTGGGTCACCTATCCTGGGAGTGCTTTGGTCCCCTTCTCGCTTAACTTCGGAGTTCCTACGGAACCCAAAGCCAGTGAGCTCCCAACAGGCCTCGTGCTATGTAGGGATGAGAATATACATTTAAGGATCACTCCCCTGGGCGATGTGGGATGTTACAATCCACCCCCCTTAGGGGCCCAACGTCCTCGTCGGCACACTTCCGGCCAGGGATTGGCTCTGATACCATTTGTCACATCCCGACCCAGGCTCGACCACATCTCGAGCTCGCTCCACTATCCGTAGCACGATATTGTCCGCTTTGGGCTTACCATTCCCTCACGGTTTTGTTTTTGGGAACTCACGAGCAACTTCCCAGTGGGTCACCCATCATAGGAGTGCTCTAGCCCCCTTCTCGCTTAACTTCGGAGTTCCTACGGAACCCGAAGCCAGTGAGCTCCCAAAAGGCCTCGTGCTAGGTAGGGATGGGAATATACATTTAAGGATCACTCCCCTGGGTGATGTGGGATGTCACACTTGTGTGCCACATCAGCACATAACAAAATTTTTGACAGAATGACCACATTGATTTACGACACCCAATTTCAGGGACGACATTGATTTACGACACCCAATTTCAGGGACGACATTGATCGATTTTCAATTTCAGGGACCACCTTGATGAGGTAGGTCAATTTTAAGGACCATTTGTAATAAAAACTCATGTATCAATTACTTCATGGAATCTTAATTAGTGGGTTCAACCTAAATAAACAATATTACTTGAGCACCATGTGATTTTCCTGGGGTCACATATGTATTGTGTTGTGATGTGATTTTCCTAATAAACAAAAAAACAACAATAATTAAGTTTTATTTTATTCAATGAGATTGGTTGTATACATCATAGAACGTCACTGTACTCAGTTTTGCGCTTTTCCGTATCTTTTCTTAAAGTCTATTTCCAAGTTTTTCTAGATCTTTCTCTACTGCTTTTGTCATGAGCCTCCATCTCGTAGTTACATATTTTAACTAGAGTATATGTAGATCTTCGTTTCACATATCCAAACCACCTTAAGTGGTTTTCTCTCACCTAAACGCTGATTTTCCTAACAACTGCTGTATATATAATTGTATAATAATTAGCAGGTTAAAAGACCTTTTCTAAGTAAAATCTTAACGTGCTAAAGACTTGGAAGTCATTTGTTTGATTTGGAAAGTTTCCAATTGACTACATTTCCAACAAAGTGCTTGAAAGAAATCCACTTTTTGAAATGGTATGCATGTGTGTGCGTTAAAAAAAAAACCTACTCCTTCGAGAAAAAGGTATATCTACTCGAGTTTTTTATCTCCACTCACCCTCTTTTATCACATGTATCGACAAAATAAATTGTCATTTAGTAACCTTTAATAAAGTTGATCGTTACAAGCAAGAGAGATGTGATTGACATTTCATAAAAATCGTCATGCATTCCACAATTATAATATATAGAAAAAGAAATTTTGTTTAAAAGAGTGCAAAATAAAAATTTTAAGAGCATTTAAAAAACAAAAAAAGGGGATAACTGGTAGCAAGTCACGATCAGTGGCGGATTCAGGAAATAATATTAGGGGGTCAGTAAGAATAGCGTGCGTAGTGCGAAAATTTTTTTTAGCAGAAATATCGCATATTGTCATTTCATCGAGTTTTGGTAGGCTTGAAGTCATTTGGAAAGGCATACTGCACACCTATTAATACCTCATTTACGTGGGTAACTAACATGTTCTAAGGCTGCTCCCATATGAATGCTTAACAAAGAAACACATTTATCTTGAACACACTAACAATGTTTGATATCATTGCATCCCATTAATATGTTTGTCCAAGAATGATGATGCTTTGTTATTCTTTGAGATCACCATTTCATTTACTTTGCATTTTTGGATAGTTTTTTACTTGGTTCTTTTTTTTTTTTGCCAACAATTGTAATCACAACTAACAAACAAGCCAGAGGTAAATAATATTAGGACTAGACTGTAAAGGGGCAACACCTCTTTAATGCATTTTATCAAGCAGTTGAAGAACATATATGAAGGGCAACTCTAACCTTTAAAGGGGCAGCACCCAAGTCATCCATGGACATTCATCGAAGTTCGGAGGGTCAACACCTAAGATATCTATAGACGTTTACTGAAGTTCGAGGGTCAGCTGATCCCCCTTGCCCCTTAATGCATCCGCCAGTGGCTACGGTTATCCACTCATTTCAGGGGCCGGTAAGACTCGCAAAGACATTTCAGCCTCCCCTTGGCCACAAGTCTGGCTTCCACATTGGTAGTAGGTTTCGAACCCGAGACCTCCAATTTTTAAGAGCATCTTTAAAGAAGATGTCAAAAAGTCTTACTTGGACTGTTTTGACAAATAAAAGTGCTTTTCTAGTTCCAAATGAGATATCAAAATCCTACATAGGTTGACATTCTTCACTTTGATGCCAAATTTGAATGCAACATCAATTTTTTTTCTATTTTATTTTAATGCTGGGGCCACATATTTCTTTATTTTTCTTCAATTATTGACTATTTTATTAAATCCAACCCACTTGATTTTATAAAAAGACCAAAAAAAATATTTTTATTTAACATCTGGGTAGAAAAGTAGACTTTACAAAATGTTGTTTTGCCACATCAGCTGTTAAAATGAAATTTAACATTTTAATTTGACATCACCATTAGAGATGATCTAAAGTGTCAATAACAATCCCTTTAATATTCACAATTCACATTTTAGTTGGCGAATTACAGTTAATCACACTTTTTTTTCTTTTCTTCAAACATCTTTATTTTTTATCATCATATTGAATAAATAAAACAAAAATAATAAACATGATTAAAAAAACCATTTAAAAAGAAAAATATAATATGTGCATATCAATTTTCTTACCATAATGTAGTCAAATTTGGCCAATTAGTCACCAACTTCTTTTTTTGTCCCCACGTGTGAATTTAGCCGTTAACACAAAGCCACAGCAGAAAACGTTTATTTAAGCACTTTTTGCTTGAGGATCCCCATAACGTACGTTACCAAGTCCAAACAAATCAAATCGCACCAGTGATCGCCATGGGTGCCAAGCTCTTGCAAGCTTCAGTTCCCAACGCTTCAGCCCACAACGCCTCAAGGCCTTCAATGCCCACTCCCCATTTTGTCTCCCACACCATTTTCAACACACCCAACAATTTTTTCCGATCAAATCCCGGAAGAAAACTGCGCTGTCCTCTCCAAGTTTCTTCTTCTTCTTGTGCAACCTCTCCCATCAAGTAAAGACGATTGTTTTCACTTTTTTGTACTTCATTTTTTAATTTTTTTTACATCGGCTTTTTAGTGCTATGTTATTGCTGATTAGTACCATTAAAAAAATAAAATTTTAACGAAAAGCTTTCGGTACTGTTCATTTTAAAGAAAAATCATATTTTTACACTAAAAAGTCAATCATAGTACTATTCATTTTATCCTTTATTTTGTCTTTATCATTAAAACTCAAAGTTTTCAAACCTTTTTCATTAGTTTTCCTTTAAAAAAAAGGGAAATTCTAATGGAAAATAATCAAATTATATGGTTTTCTGAAGGAGAGTAACTTGGGATTGTATGGTTTGCTGATTGCATAATGTTCTTGCGAGGAAAGGTTGTTTGTATGATCTGCACTCGATTAATAACGACAGATAGATTACAGCAGTGTTCTTGAGGAGCATTTCCCATAGGATTTTAACAATCTAATTACATTTTAGATAAGTTTTCAAAGGGTTTTGAGGTTTAATTATTCACTAGTTTTCTGTTGGGTTAGTGAGTTGATGCTCTTCCCATATTTGTGTAATTCCAGAGAACTCTACTTCTTGCATTTTTAAAACCAGGATATTGTTGCAACTCAACCCTTTGAGTTTACCAATGAAGTTCAGCAGTTTATTGTTTTGCCTGCTAGAAAAGTCCAGTCTCGGTTTATCTGAAAACTATGAATTAAATAAGATTAGCTGACTCATTTGATACTCTTTGTTTGTCAGGTGAGGTGGTTTTGTTATTTATTTGTATATGAAACGTGATTAGTCTATTATTATGCTTGAGATCGAACGTAGAAAATTGAGCTATTGTTACAATAAAATAACTTTGGACTTGCAGCCAAGTGCTGCATGTTTTGTAGAATCATGTTATGTTTTTCTTGGCAGCCGGAAATTTATCCATGTGCACTCATTTCCCAATTAGCATACTTGCTAAGATCATAACTAGTTCAGATGTGCCCAACAAAGCCTATGTATCAGCAGATTTTACGTAAAAGGAAATGAACTTTCTATTTCTTAATGAATCAATAATTTTCCGCAGGCTAACTTCTGACATGCGGCTTCTTTTTCGTGTAGATATTCAAGTAAGAAAAGGGTGGATGAGAGCGAAATCTTAACTCTAGACAGTATAAGGCACTCTTTAATTCGACAAGAGGATAGCATAATATTTAGCCTTCTGGAGCGGGCTCAGTACTGTTATAATGCAGACACGTATGACCATGACACCTTCTCGATGGAAGGATTTCGTGGTTCACTGGTTGAGTTTATGGTCAGGGAAACTGAAAAACTCCATGCCCAGGTAATCTAAATAAGATTAAAAGCATTAATATAACTACTACAATCCTATTGTTAATGACGCCGGATATTTTCTTAACTGCCCTTCATTTTCGCATGCCAGGCGGGGAGATACAAGAGCCCTGATGAACATCCTTTCTTCCCAGCACACTTACCTGTGCCAATGCTTCCTCCTTTGCAGTATCCACAGGTAAATTCTAATACACAGCATGATAATTTACCCTTGTTCTGTAACTTTATAAATTTACTTGCATAATTTGGCTTGTTTTAGTGTATGCTTTTGAAGTGATTTCTGACCTGATTTGGCATTTTCTCTGATAATGAAACTAGGTTTTGCATCCGTATGCCGATTCAATTAATATAAACAATAAGGTTTGGAACATGTACTTTAGAGATCTCCTTCCCAGATTAGTCAAAGCAGGAGACAATGGTAATTGTGGATCAGATGCTGTTTGTGACACACTGTGTTTGCAGGTAAACCACTATCAACTGAATTTACAGAAGTTCACGATTCTCACGTGACGGTCCAGAAATTATGACAAACACACATAATAGTCTATTAAGTTGTCACATTATACTAGTTTAGGTAATTAAGTGTCGTATTATAGTTGAGAGGATTGTTTTATTTGTTTTTCGTCTGTTTCGTCTCCTGTCTGGTTGTTTAGTTTGTGGCGCCTGCCTTGGGCCTTCTAGTTTGCCTTTCGTTTGTATTGCCTCTGGTGCCTTTCAGCCTTTCAATGAAAGGCTTCTCAACTCTCCAAACCCAAATATAAAAAGATAAAAGAAGAAGCGTCGCATTTTAACGTTTTCTCCTAGCCTTGTCCATGACATATGGAACCTTTGCCTCCTCATGAGTTCATTGAATTCTGTTCTTGCGAACCAGTTTTTGAAATTTTGAGTTCGGGACAGTAGTTTAGGATGCATTTTCGATGTTTTTGTTCCCTACTGTTGTTCTTAAGACTTTGCGTTGTTGTGTTAGATTCTACATCAATCCTTTGTGTACCCTTTTATCAAATTCCTTTCCGATGTTGGATGTTTGTCACAGGCGCTTTCGAAGAGAATCCACTATGGGAAATTCGTGGCAGAGGCAAAATTCCGTCAATCTCCTGCAGAATACGAGGATGCCATTAGAGCACAAGTAAGCTTCGTCTTATAGATGTGCCCTGATGATCATGGCTTTGCTTGATGGTTCATTATCTCGTACATTGACGTCGTGTTTTTCTTGTGCCGGTGTGTGGTTCTTGCAGGACAGGAATCAACTGATGGTGTTGCTGACATTCGAAACAGTGGAAGCAGCGATCAAGAGGAGAGTGGAGATGAAGACGAAACGATACGGGCAGGAGGTTAAAATCGACGAAGGGGAAGATAATGCAGCTAACCCTGTATACCAAATCAAGCCACATTTAGTTGCCAGTCTCTATGGAGATTGGATCATACCTCTCACAAAGCAAGTTGAGATTGAATACCTCTTGAGAAGATTGGATTAAAGTGAAAATCTATGATTTGTTTTTGTTTAATTTATTTAGAGTTGTGTATCCACACACCTATTTTTACCTCTCACACACCCCTCTCAATTTTTGACTGCCTGATTGAATGAATTGAAAAAGATCAATGATAAAAAATTAACAAGGGTCTGTGTGAGGTAAAACTGAGTGTGTTAATAGCACTCTCTTTTATTTAATATGGATGTAAATTGCCTTCTCATTATTTACGAGTCGAGTTGTTATTTGGTGGACCTTTATTTGGTGAACCTTTTAATCTATTCATCCATGTAATGCATTTGCCTTAGATTACTGAATTAGAGGGATGTATTCAATTGGGAATTGGAGAGATTTTAATGGAGTTTAATTGATTTGTAGAGATTCCATGTAAAATTTTGATTCAATTCCCTCGAAATCTGATGGGAAGATGTGAGATTTGTGGATGCTTAAAATACATTACAAACTCTTTCCAATTCCCTCTAATTCCTCAACTTTTTGAAATTCTTTTAATTAAATACACCTGGAATATTATAAACTTCTTTAAAATCATAATTGAATACACCCAGATTTATAAGGATTTTTGACATGCCCCGATCCCGATATTCCCCGAATATCAGGATAAGCACGTGATGGCTGACACCCGAGGGTGACGAAAGCCATTTATTGAGTGCAAAAGCTGAAAACAAGGGATAGATAAGACTTATAAATATAAAAACAATGAATCTGCAATTTAGGAATGTGTTCAGAGCATACAACTAACCAGATCACTAAAAGAAATAATATAAAATTGAATGAATAAAAGAATGGGTCATACACCGAGAGGACTCGAAGATGCCGATGCGGAAGTGCCTTGACGCCAGGATTGTATGCCTTGTTTCTAAGTCCCGAAGGGGGCGCAAAACAAACATGAGTGGACCAATTTGATATACATATAATAAAACAGCTATCAACGTACTAACCCCCAAGTTTTATGAAAACACATATATCATGATAAACATAGGTTTTCTGAAACCTAATATGCCGCGTAGTGTCTCAAAAACATAACTCGTATATGCATAGTCACTAGTGAATGTCCATAACCCTCCAGGCCCTATGCCATCTTCCCGTCCCTGGGAATACTCATCCAGAGGAAAAACCCTTCAGGCCCTATGCCAGCACCGTAACCGTCGCCCCGTGGCGGAAATGTGGACCACTAGGTAAGTACAAAGCCAATGAACATACATACATTTGAAAAGTATCTTCATAGTATAAAGTCATCCATCATCTATACTATAAAGAAGTGTTCGAAACGTGTTCTAATATCATATCGTCATCCATCATATATTCTATAAGAACACGGGTTATAGGAAAAATAGTAATACTTCAAAATAGCCTCAGTAAACACGATATCTCTTAAATCATTTCATAAAACATCATCATCAAAACATGCTTGTCATGTATGCATTTTTACTATTAAAACATGCCTTTTTAGAAGGGGTCCACTCACAGTACTTTACCGTCGAAAAGCCGCGCTGCTAGCGAAGACACAAACGTCACAATATATGCACCTAAGCACATAAATGGTACACTTAGTCAAACTCTGTTCAAACGACTTAATTTGAGAAAACGGGTCCAAGACGTCGGAATTAGTCTAGGAGAGGTCTCGGACGAAAATCTGAAAGTCAACCCTAAAAGTCAAAGGTCAACTTTAACCAGTCAAAGTCAACGGTCAACAGTCAACGTTGACCGGGTCAACGGTCAGACCGGTTCGGTCAACGAGTCACGAGCCTGGGTCAAATAGTCAAACGGGCCGAACCTAGGTTTTGGCTTTGGGCTTGGGTCCTTGATGGTTTGGGTTTTAGAGGAAAAGGGCTTAGGACCCTAACTTGGAAGGCCCAAAGGCTTAAAGCTTAAGGGTTTTCTGGGTTGCAATAAACGGGCCGAAGGCCCTGCTCCATAATGGCCCAAAGGCCTTCCTACTAAAACAATTAAAACAAAAAAAAATATAAATAAAAAGAAATGGGTTTTGGGTTTTGGGTTTGGGTTCGGCAAAAGGGCCCAAAGGCCCAAGGGAGAAGAAGGTTGGATTCGGCCGGAAAACTACACAACCTTTAAACGGCCATAACTTTGTCAAAACTCAACGAAATCGAGTGATTCAAAAATGAAAATCGTAGTTCTAGAAGAGACGAAGAGAATTGTACCTTGCATGACGTCTAACTCGCCATGGTTTGGCCGGAAAATGCCTCCACAGCCATCGAACTCGCCGAAAACTGGGTAAGATTCAAATGAGTATAACTTCTTCAATACTCAACGAAATTGGGTGAAACAAAAAGGAAAGTTGTAGTACTCAGCGAGATGAAGAGATTGATACCTTGCATGCCAGCCAATTCGTCGTGATTTGGCCGGAACTAGCCTCGAAAGGGGTGGTCTGCGTCGGAGTTCAATGAGAGAGGGAAAGAACAGTGGTCTCCGCCACTGTGGTGCACCACGGACCTGTCCTGGGTTTGAGTTCTCGCCAGGGAGGATCCTAGGGTGTGAGGGTGACCAGGTGTGTGTGTGGGTGTCGATCGGGAAAGAGTCCAAGAGAGAGATGAGCTCGAGAGGGAGAGAAGATGGGAGAAAGCTGAATGAGAGAAAGAGAGTTATAAAAATCAGAAAAAAAGAAGGAAAATAGGGAGGGAACCGGGGGACAAATCAGTGGTGGGCCCCTTGGGCACACTATTAAAGACCCAAAAACTATTTTTAAAAGGAAAATATCCCCAAACTTGGTGAAAAAACAAAAATACCCTTTTTGTTCCGTAAATCCTGGGACGGGTTGTTACAATTTTAATAAGAGAACTTTTATGAAAAGGGTTTGGGCCAAGTTTATTTTAACAAAAAACCATGCTATAGCTTTATTTAATGAAAAAAAATTAAATTTTAATGAAAACCCTTAAATTTTAATAAAAATGACAAAAAAACTTAATTTTTAATAAAAAGGACACAATTTAAATAAAAAAATAAAAAAACCTAACGCGCACTGGGGATCTGTACACTATTTATGAAACTGAACACTATTTATGAAACTAAACACTATTTATGAAACTACATTATTTATGAAACTGAACAGTGCTATACTATTCATTGGTCCAATTTCATAAATAATGCCTAGTTTTTTGTCCACTTTCATAAATAATGTCTAGTTCTTGATCATGTTTCATAAATAATGCCTAGTATTGGGTCCAGTTTCATAAATAATGTATAGTAATTGGTACAGTTTCTTTAATTGTGTCTCTTTCTTGGTCCGGTTTCATAAATAGTGTCTAGTTATTGGTCTATTTTCATAAATAGTACCTAGTTTTTTGTCATGTTTCATAAGTATTATCTAGTTCTTACTCCAGTTTCATAAATAGTGTATAGTCTAGTTTCATAAATAGTTTTCACCTATTGGTTTAGTTTTGGAAATAATGCATAATTCTTGTTTTCGTTTCATAAATTATGTCTACTTATTGATCCAGTTTCATAAATAGTGTCTAATTATTGATCTAGTTTCATGAATAGTGTCTACTTATTGGTGAAGTTTTATAAGTAGTATTTAATTCTTGGTTCAATTTCATAAGGTTTGAAACTTAGACCCTTTTTGGTTCTGTAAAAGCACAAATTGCGCCGAAAACAATGAACCCAGAAGTAACTCTTTAGATCAAAACCTTAAGAAAATTATGTTCTCAGTAATTATATTTAAAAAGCTGTTTTCAATTACCAAATTAAAATTTCCTCACTTTTTCATATGCCTACAATAATAAATGTAGCTTTCCATCCAATTTCTTGAGTTTGGGTGTCATCTTGGATAAAATTTTCCTTGTGCCTGTAACACAAATGGTATACCACGTGTTATTATATAAGTGGTGGAAATTTTTATTTTTTATGTTATTAATTTTTTAACATAAGAATCTCACAACTTGTATAGAGTGTACGTGTTCTGGGCACATTAAAAAGTTTTTCGTCATCATGACTACTATTGAAAAACAATACCACAAAAACAAAACAGGAGAATGTAATTCAATTCAAAGTCTTTTTCTTATTCTAAGCAAAAAAAATAAAAAATTATTAATGTAACTGACGATGGGACAAAAAGGTTGGAGAAAAAAGTGGAGTGTTTGAAGTTTTTTGGAAAAGGGGGGGGGGGGGGGGGGGTGTATGCGCCCCAGCAAGTTGGGTTTGTTAGGTTTTTTTTTAATTTTTAATTTTTAATTTTTTATTAGTCTTTTGTCTTTATTATTAAATAAAGTTGGTTGATGGTTTTTTTTATTAAAATGTAAATATTTGAAGTCTTTTTCATTAGTTTTTCTTTTTAATAAACTATTTTAAAATCCCGATTTAATACACATTGAATTTTAGAGAATAATTTAAAATCCTGATTGAATATCCCTGGATTCATTAAAAGAATTAAAATCTCAATTGAATACACCCCCTTTAGTGTTAGATGTGAAACTACGTTTTAATCATGTGAGGAGAGAGATATACACGTAACGATATGTGCTCTGTGAGTTTTGGCCCGACCACGTTCCCCAAACTAGGATTTGAAGGAATACACTACATATGTCCAAAGTTGTCGTCAATCAAATGGCCTGAAAATTACGCGATTTGTGATTCCCACCATGTGCAGAAGAACCTTTAGCATCCAAAAGGGGAAGAAAACAAAGGAAAATAAGAAAGAGAGAATGTGACTTGTAGTTCAAGTGAGGCTTAATCGGATAAATGGTCCTCGTGGTAATAAATATTTTGCCACACGTGAAGTTGGATTCAAGGATTCTTCTGTTATGAGGTATGCAAAAACGGGTAAAGGCGATTCTTTTGAGAGGAAAGCTCACAGGGATTAGAGGGAATGAAGACAAAGGTTCTAGTATGGGTTAAGGTCACTTGTGTAGTAGTTGAAAGTTCTAAGTCCGATAACGTGTGGTTTATAGCCGGCGTCAAGAAGTCCAGACCAAAGGATGTTTACATAACACCACGTGTCTCTGTGAGAGTAGAAAAATTCTGAGTTTAGAGTAACATCGGCATTTCTATTTTTTTTCGATTTTGTCTATTGGATGACCTGAAAAAATCTCACATTTTGTCTATTGGATGGATAATGCAAATCAGTTGCTTCCTTCTTTTTCTTTTTTTCGATTTGATGTGCTTTCTGTTTGAGGCATATGGTACAGTAAAAATGAACTTTCCACGTAAAGGCACGTAAAAGATGAGTCAGGATGTATACTGAAATTGCAATTTAATTAGAAAGGAATCACAGAATTTTTTTTACAGTGAAAGAATATCCATAAAAAATCACTTTCTCTGTTGACAAAATTAATTTCCTACGGTAACTTTGGCTGCTGCAACCTTTCTCATCTGCTTCTGAGATCACAGAGAAGTTGCAGTTGAATCACGAGCAATCTCGTGTAGTGATATAATGTTAAACTGCAGCTGAATCACGAACAATCTCGTATAGTGATATAATGTTTTCTATGCTCAACAGGAAGATGATGCACCATTCCAGAAGATCCGACTTTCTGTTTTGAAGCACTTCTTGCAAGAAATGAATGTTGTGCTGCAAAGAAAGAATGGTTTAGTTTCAAAGAAAATATGAATGGATCGAAAAGATAACATGTATGCCGGCAACATACAACCTAACTTTTTATAAGTAACTTCTTGTCCATTTATGTGTTTCTTTTCAAGTGATAAATTTCAATTATATTCTCTTTCTAGTCAACCTCTTACGAGACGGGATGAGGTAATTAAGTCTCCATGATTTAAGAACAAAGATGAATCAATAATTACAAGGACAAAACTACCTCTACAAACTTTAACTTGAAATCCAAGTTTCCAAAGCGTTGTGTAACCTCGTACTCCTCCCGAAGGTACTCATGTATTTGAGCGTACTTTGCATCCCTCCAAGCAATTTCTGATCTGATGGATAAAGAACAAAATAAATCCTAAAAGCTGCAATGCATATTATGAACCAAACTGATATATTCAAGCACTAGAAGCAATTCCAGATAAACAAAGATGGCAACTGGTGGTACCAAATTTGAGTTTAATCTGATCTTAGCTCAGCCAAGTCATCGCTTATTTTCTGAATTTCTCAATAAGTTGGTACCAAGATTTCTAATCCACAAGAGGGGAGAAGTTGAAAATTACAGTTTAAGGTTTAAATGCAATATTCAAGGTCAGTGAGAAATCTAGATCATCCAGTATACAGAAGGACTAACTTTAAATGCAATACCTCTACTGATCTTGAAATATGGCTACAAACAACCAAAGAAAGCACAATGGCATTACCTCTCAAAAAGACCAACTTTAAGAATTACATCGGCTAAGTTTGAGTTTGCCTTCCCAACAAGTTGAAGGAGCTTCTTTTTGTGCATTGTGAATGTTCCAGTTTTCTCCATTCCACGATTTATATCTGCAAACTCTTCAACCATACCATCAACCTAGAAAGAGAGACCCGTGCAACCGCGGGGTTGGAGAGGATAGAGAAAGATTTAGATTCTCTTAATCTAATACAGAAGGTTCTCCAGAAATTTGAAATGCAGCAATGTTGATTTACAAAAGACACAAGATACCATCACAGAGAAATCTTTTCACAAAAAATTGAATCCTGGTTCAGAATTACCTGCGAAACAAAATAATCTAAAGCAATACTTTGGCCAAGCACACTGCCAATAATGCGAATAGAATCAGTGTCCAAAGTCTTAAGAACTATGTAGTCTGGGCCACCGTGCATGTCCTCATCCAGCTGTGGCTTTTCTTTTACAGCATAATCTAATGCATGCACACACAAAAAGCCAAACGGTGAATTAAGTATCGTAATAATTCAAAATATCTTCAGCCTTTCTATTTCAGAAGAATACACTAATATCTAAAAAAGAATTAGCATTTGATGATTCAATGCAGTTGAACTCAAATGAAGTTAAGATCACATCGAGTAATCAAATGAAATATGGTTATCTTCAAGAAATTTACCGTCTTTTCTCATCTCTGGAAGTAATCCAGAAGCATGTCTTGTAACTAGATCCAGATAACCATCAACTTCACGATCCTCAACATTAAACAGAACAGCAGATCCATACTGGAATACGACCATATAACGCCAGACTCCAAATTCCTAAAAGAAAGCAGCAAGATAATGAAAGGACTATCATATCAATTATACTCAATGCTGCTATTAGCCTATTACTGAAAAAGAAAAGCACACTTGTAGCTTTGGAGATGATGTCTTCACTCGAAAAAGTGCACTTGTTCCTCTATATAAGCCAGGTATGACCCCTGGTATAAATATGATTATGATGTCCTCACTCGAAAGTAGTCAACCAGACATCAATCACTCAATACATACATGGCCTACCCCAAAAAGTAGATGAAGAAAATAGCTTAATGAACTATGCAAAGTCAAGCATCAGTTTCAACACTCGAGACAATAGGCTTGTACCAGTTGGAAAAAGCGCTACCAGGTTCAGTCTAAATTCCCTTTTATTATTGCTCACAGAAGCAAATGGATGCATTGCACTCCCGCAACACAAATTTAATGTCCACAAATGATTTCTGTATGTATATCATGAAGCAATATAGTCTCAAGAAGGAAATTTAATCACAACAAGAACTTCAACCGAGCAAAGTATCAAATTGTTCAATGAATCATCATCTTACAGTATTTTCTGAAGGGAAATCGCAAAATCTGAGGGCAATGTAATTCGATGAGCGAGAAGAAGGAGGAATGACATTGATTAAATTCTCGGCTTGCATACTCTTCAAATTGATACTGCGAAAACCATGAATCTGAGAAAGCCAAATCATAAAGAACATAGCCGTAAAAAACTGAGAAAGCGAGAGAGACAACGAAAAACGGAACTGACCCAGTACAAAAACCGCGACAGACCCCGAAACAAAAATTAAAATCCCAGATCAAACATAAGAAAATGAAAATCATAGCAGCATTGAAACAGCAGTAAATGATCAGAATGTGCAAAACAAAACCTTAAAGCAATGTTCTTTAATGAAAGTTATCAGCTTGAAGAAACAATACGAGCCTATATCAAACTCAAAACAAAAATGGAGATAGGCCCACATAAACATATGACAAAACAATCAAACCCCAGACGAGGATTCGCAAAATTAAGAACTATGACTGCTAACCTGGTACAAAGGAAGTAGGCTTTAATAGGTATTTTTCCCGTTTCTTCGTCGTCCTTAGCTTGGCTCTGACTCCGAGCGTAGCAGGGCGGCTCAGAGTCGTAATCATTGGCTTCAAAGGAAATCCGAGACGGGATTGCAGAGAAAGGTCGTGAATTGAGGAAGCGGAAGTGGAAGGAGGTGTAGGCTGAAGGGCAGTGTATATGGAAAGGAGGCTTGGCGGGAACGGAATATTTAGAAGCTCCGGCGGCGGCTACGCGGCTGAGGAGAAGAGAAGCAGCGGCTCTCCACCTCCCCATTCACTGAAAGCTTCGAGGTTTTGGGAAGTTATAATTTCGCCGCCGTCTTTCAAGTGAAAGAGGCACAAGTTTTGGTGGTTGTTTGCTTTTGCTCCACTCCCAACTTTTCGTAAATCGACATGTCGTTTGAACCCGAGAACAAGCGACGTGTAGTTTTATGTTGGACTAGCCAGTGACAACCTGAACCCTTGGACGGCCGTGAAAGCCAGTCCCTTTGACGAAACCAAAAGCGCGTGGAGTAAGCATATCTGAGGAGCAGAGAGACTGAGGAAGAAGAAGAAAAATGGCGATTTTGGGGGATCTGAGGGTCTCGGCTACGCTGAATTCTCACTCGACGCACTCTATCCGAACCCTTCTGCCCAATTCAAAGGTCTGAACTTTTTTTTTGTTAAATTCTCATATTTTGTTTTTTTTTCTGGGTTTCGTGCATTTCCTCGAATTTGGATTTCTGGGCTGTTTGTTTCCCGGGAAAATGAGAGAAATGAACCGAGAATTCGGGTTTTGATTGAGGTCAAGTTTGACGGAGAATTTTGCGAATTTTTATGGTAGATTTCTTATTCTGTTTAGGAAGGAAAATTTGAATGATTATATCGAATTTGTTAAACTACCAGTTAATTTACAAGTTTAAGCCGGAAGGATATGGTGCAATTTAGTTATTTATGCCCATTTAACTGAGGGTTTTAACCCTTGGACTGATAGCTGAAAGGAGAATGATGACTTGGTTGAGGGTCCTTGAGTCTTACTTGTTGTATTTCATCTCCGATTCCGCTTGAAGGTGTCGATCTGAAGCTGAACAAGTGTGCAACATTAATAACACACAGTTAACTGAAAGGGGTTTTAGCGTCGTTATTGTCGATTTGTTGTCAGAGTCATAGTGGTGACCATGGTGTCACATTTTATTGGAAATACTTTCTTGTTTTGTTCACTTGCTTTGCTGTCATGTTGAATTGCGTTTGTCGTCTGGGTGGCCGATTCTAGATTCGTGTGTTTGTTAAGTGACGTCGTCTGGGTGATTGAGGGTATGATAGTTGTCTATTGAGCTATGATTTCATATAATGCTTCACTGTTTGTCCATCTTTGTGATCTTCCATGGGTTTGTATGCAGAGTAGTATAAGGTATTTTTCTGAACTCGATGTTAAATTGAAGTGCTACTTTTGTTTATGGCCGGTTACCTTCTGTGATCTGTATGGTTGCAGTTGGACTGAGGCGTCCCTAACGTTTTTCCTTCTTCATGAAGGGAAAGAAACTATCACTATCGTTTTGTTCTTGAAAACCTACCTAAATAGAAGTTGAAATTTTCATTTGCACCTAATTGTCGAGTTACATAAGATGGTTTAATAAGATATGGAAATGTCTTCCCCCAAGTCTCTGCTCAACTTTCAAGTTTTGTGCTGTGTTATAGGTAGACTTTGCTAGCTTTCCAAATGGAAGGTCTTGCATTTCTGAGATTACGCCAAATTGGCCCAGTATGTCATTTGATAGACGTAACATTCGTCAAAATTCCAAGCGGTTATCTGGAGATTTTCAATTGTCATCGAACTCAAGTAGCCAAGATTCCACGAGCTTCCTCCTCAACGCCATCAACATGAGTTTCTTTGACCGTTTAAACTTGGCTTGGAAGATACTATTCCCATCTCCAACATCTAGGAGGAGCTCAAATGCTAACATTGCCAAGCAGCGGTTGAAGATGATCCTGTTCTCTGACCGATGCGCAGTTAGTGATGAGGCTAAAAGATTGATTGTCAACAACATTGTGCGCGCTCTATCAGATTTCGTTGAGATAGAATCGCGAGACAAAGTTCAGCTGAGTGTGTCAGCCGATACTGATGTGGGAACCATTTACTCCGTCACTGTACCTGTAAGACGGGTTAAGCCAGAATACCAGATTGGAGATGAGACTGGGTCGATAACAAATATCGAGTACAAAGATACTGGAGACAGTTCTGGCTCTGTTGATGTCAAATTTGATTTCTTCATCCCTGACTAAAGCAAATCATTCGGTTTCTTTAAGTTCAAGAAATAGATTATTGTGTTTGGCTGAAACCAAAGAAGTTTATGGTTTAGATGTTTTCGATTGGACCTGTTTCTTCTGTATATATATGAAAAAATTTCCTGTAAGGCGATCAGGAGAAATCTTCTTCTGTTGAATTCACGGTCTGGTTTTGTTTTGGCTCGAGTTATACTACATGCGTGACTCTGTATTTGATGGTCGGTTTAGTTATTTATTTTTATCGACGGCGATGGATTTGAACTTTGGGAAATAAAGTTGTTAATTATTAACAATTTCTGAAATTTAAATGTTTTCTATGGCATCAAAATTGAAAAACGTTGCCACTAGTACTACAGTCTAAGACCTCATTAGATAGGGAAAGGAAAAGAACAAAGTGTGTAACACAAGCCTTTCTCTCCGAAGTGAGAGTTCTTATCTCTGGAGTGAGTCTTTCTCACTGCTTCTTTGAGACCTTCAGTTTCAAGCATCTCCGGTGGCACCGGCCCTAGCTTCGGCTGGGGTCGGTTGCAGTGTCCTCAACCTCCCTTTCCTCCTTCTTTTCTCCCTGCATCTATAGTTGGTTCTCTCAAATTTTCAATTCAGCTCTTCCTTGCTTCGATTTTCAGCCATGTCCTATGTGGAGTTCGTGTGTAGAGTTCCAACGCTTTCACCAGCTCGGGTGTTTCCAACACCACCACATTCTCCTTGGTGTTTGCCGTTTTCGGCAGTGTTGCTCGGGAATTTTTCTAAGCTTCAAACAGGTGATTGGCCTCTTTCGCTTGGATGCCGACTTCCCCTTGCTTATGGTTGTGCGCAGGAGGCGTCTCGGATTGCAATGGAGATGATCGGCGGTGGTCTAAGAATCGGTTGGCGGGAAGCTCCTTGGATCAACGATGGAGAAAGTAGTGGATGCTTCTCGGATGTTCTTTTGTTTTTGGGATTTTGGGCTCATTTTCTGTTTCTGTTTAGGCATTTTCTGTTTGTTTATAGTTGTTGTTGAGCCTTTGTCTGTTTGTAAGTTTGTGTATCTGTGTGTTTGGTTGTAATAAAATCTCTCCCTTGATCCCAAAAAAAAAAAAAAGAACCTCATTAGGTATAGAGGATTGCAATGGATAACCCATTATCCTCAATATATATGAAAGGAAGTTGGACGAAAATATATATACAAACATTTTTTAAGGAAAACGCACCTTGAGTGAAATGAACAGTTGGGACATCTTATTCATCTGTGAGACCGTGACAACAGCAGTGCCCCAAAACAAAGGGGCCACCCACCCTTTTCCCTTAGCCTTGGAGACAGATATATAGAAAGTCTTCAGTGGGGGTGGTTGTAAATCACTAGGTTCAAGGAGTACTAAAAAAGGTGCTAACGGCAATGGGACCTTAGCATGGCACATTGTACCTCTGAGGCTGCGAATAGAGCTTTAAATGACTTATCAAGGTAGTTTGTTTGCTTACTTTAAAGAGTAAGGAATTTTTGTTATAGATAATGGATGTTGAGATAGACGGTTCGGATTGTTAAAATACATACAGATTGGTCCTCACAAAAAAATGTGTCAACAGTAGTGTAAAAAAAGTGATGTCGCGGATCCATTCCCTATATATGTATATACATTAAATGAAGAGATGAAAAAATTGTGGTAATCTTGGAGGGACGAGATGGATTAGTCATCAAGAAAATTTATCAATTTCAATCCTCTCTTAGCGTATTAGAATTATTTAGAATATCAACTTGATATAAATGACGAGCTCAAATAAAGTATTATTAACTCATTACGTGACGATCCTATCCTCAATAGCCTTCTATCAAACAGAAAAGAAATAGAAAATACCGTTTTGTCAAAAAATAAAAATAAAATCAGTGGGCTGAATTTGGGCTGATTCGAGTCCAATTAAAATCGGCCCATCAGCCTGATCTATGGTTAGAAAAAAGAAAAAAAAAATTACAAGCGGGGATTGAACCCGACGTGAATCGAACACGCAACCTTCTGATCTGGAGTCAGACGCGCTACCATTGCGCCACGGATCCACTGGTTGTTACGTCCATTAGTTAATCTTATTTACAGAATAACAACTCAGCATTAAATTTAAATCCACCAGATATTATTTCTCACTTAGCGGGAACTTTTCATCTCCTCCTTCCCTCCCAAATCCTCTCTATCAAATTCTAGGGTTCATGGAACCTAAAGAGGTGTGAATCCCAAAGCTCCATTTCTCATCAATTCCGAAAAATTTACTGGAATTTCTGTCCAATATTGGTCGTTGGTCGTTGGTCGTTGTGACGGTTCGGTCTACAAGGACCACAATGGCCGCACCTCCCGATCCGAGATGCAATTTCCAGAATCCGGTTCGCTCCGAAATCAGACAATCTTCTCGTATTCTCTTGGGACTGTGTGAGTGATACTCCACTTTTGAGCTCGGAAATTGGAGTTTGTAGCGCTTTTGTCTTTTCAATCGTAAAAATTGATTCTTTACCTCTTTTTGCAGAGCTTAAGATTATACGACGTCGGAAGCGGCTCAGACTAGAAGCTCCGTCGGAAGCGGCTCTCCTCGATTTCTGATCCCAGGATGAGTCCGTCGCGTTTACGGCTGGTTCTGATGGCTTCATCAGAAGGTTTGTCACTAGGATTTGTTTCATTTTGCAGTGGGATGCTGTTGAAATTAACCTTCATCACTGTCGTAACGCTGTAATTTTTAGCTTTAATTAATGGGTAATCATAACTTTAGTCGGTTATCGAGGCTGATTTCTCATATGTCCTTTTCACTGTCAAAGCAATATGTGCTGACTCTTTTCTGGGTTTTTCTGTGCTCAAGATATGATTTGCATTCTGGAATTTATGATTCGATTGGAGATCACGATGACATACCGACATGCGTTGGATATTCGGGCAAAACCAGTAAGCTCTTATCTGCATACCACTCTCATTGGCATTGGATTCTGATTGACCTTGCAAGTATAGATTTTGACCTTTACACAAGTCAATAGTTTATCTTTTCAAATTTTCGGCAGATGTTAAGAAAAACATAAAACCAACTGCTTGATGGGAAATATATCTAGCACGAATATGAGTTTGGGTTTTCTGATACAATTCCCGTTAAATGAAAAATTTTGGGCATAATATTTCATAAAGTTCGGAATTGTTAACTGCGGTATATGATCATTATGGCATGAGTAGTGGAAATGATTGAACTTGTAGACTTAATGGGCTAACAATAAGCTTATAATGCTATCTTCTTCTGTATAGTGATGTTCTCTGTTTTGGTTTTGTTACCGAACATATTGTTAGCAAATTTTTTCCTAACTTGTTGTGGGCCAACTAATCACTGCCGGTTTGGACAGGAAGATATTGTCTTGGGACAACCGTACGGAGAAGGGTTTTGTGTTGGCAAGTAATATGGATTCGGAGGTGATGTCCATGTCACTCTCAGGTCTTGATATGGTCATAGCCATTGGATCATCAATATATGTGTATGATTTGCGGAACCTAGAAAAGCCAATTCAATCAAAAGATTCACATACGGATGTTCAGATTGTGTGTGTGAGCTCAATTCCATATGCTATAGGTATTATCACTATACTTCACCAGTTCACTTAGCGGTGTATGTTGTAAACCATGTACCGGTTATAGTTATGAATATTTGAATTGGCTAATTTATATTAACTCTAGGTCCGTTGGTTGATTTTGCATTGCAATCAGAACATGTATCTTATGAAATGTTTTGAATTGTCTTTGCAGGATTTGCAGTTGGCTTGATTGATGGACGTGTTGTATTGGAGATTTCCTGTCCATCCAGTTCGGATGACATCAGGTCAATTCCTGGAGTCTATGTGATATTATGATTGGCATATCCAAGCCTGGCATGCTACATGACATGCCTTGTATATATACAAACTGTCATTTCTTATGTTCTACTTTGTTCTGTTTGGAAGGAAGAAAAAAATAATGTTGCTTGTTAACATTTGTTTCAGATATATGTTCCGGTGTCATCCGAAGTCAACTGATAAGAGATATCACCTAGCATCGGTGAATGACATTGCATTCAATCCACTGTATGTGTAACTCTAATAATCTATCAGCTTTGACCAACTTCAATTGAAAACTTACTCTCTATTTGATGTTTCTGATCTAGCATCTACGGCGCTTTTGTTACCGGTGACAATGATGGTTATGCAACCGCATGGGATGCTAAAAGAAAAAAGAGGCTGTTTCAGGTAGTTTCATTAAATTTTCGTTGATTTTGCTTCTTCTGCTATCAAAGTGAATGTATTTAACATTAATTGCTTGACCTCGTTGATTTTATTGTTAACGTCTGTTTAGTTAGTACCACTCTTCATTAACTTCTCTAACCCTTACATACTTTCAGTTGCCTAGATACCCAAATAGCGTGGCATCCTTATCGTACAACCACAGGGGACAACTTCTGGCTGTTGCATCAAGCTACACATATCAAGAAGCTAATTAAATGTGAGTACGCTACTACTAAGATTTACTATTTCTCAATCCTCCTATAATCCCAGTATTATATATCTTTCTTGTCCACTTCCATTTATCAGAGAAGAGCTTCCTCTGGTATTCATACATGAAGTTGGCAATGGCAACATGAGATCTGTATCTGTTGGAAGTTCAAGCAGAAACTAATTGTGCACCGTCAGACGAAGGTAATGAACTTTATCCCTGAGTTCAGATACTAATATTTAACCTGGTATAGGCCAAAAGCATTTTTGATATCTTGCACTTTGGACTGCTAAATGTGTTCAAATTCTGTGTATATTAAGCATTGTCCTTTTTGAACCTGATGAAATGTTGTACCCGCCGAAGTTGATTTTGATATGCAGATGAACAGAAATCAGCTGCAAAGGTAGAGTTTTAGGAATTGCACCTGTTGTCTAACGTCGGTTGTTAACTTACGTACCGTTCCTCTAGAGTCTGGACAGATACCACTTTCATGGGTTTTGTTTAGTTTCTGCTGATTGGATCCATGAGTTTTAAATGGAAAAGCATGAAGCTTGGTTGTTCGTATTAATATGTAAACTTTGCAATCACCACCGACGATATGTTGAATTCTTCTGCACATTAGCCTGCAAAATGATGAAACCATTTGCCCGTGTTGCTCCGTGAGTTGATTGGCTTCAAAATTTACATCCATTGTGATCTACGTGCCATCAGGCATCAGGGCTGTTGTCAGGCCGAAAGCCGAAATCAAATTTTCACTATGTTCGATCTTCTATTTACCTTCGAATAAATTGAATAGAAGACTAACATGTTCACAAAGAGCAGATGTGCATTGTCATTGTTTCAATATAACATGTATTGATAAATGTTGGCGACAATAACATCGACACATTAGTAATCAGGCCCTTTATGCAAAGGGATCCTCATTTTTTTCAAAAAATAGGGATTAGATATGGGGCTCACTCCACATCGAACTTCAACGATCCGAACCGTCTATTTTGTAAGTCTCGATTCATAGATCATTCTTGTAAAAATTCAGTTCAATTCGAAACCATTTGCCTATTTAATTATCAAGATAAAATTTCATTGTTTCTTATATAACAAAGTATTCATTAATTTCTTTGAACCCAATTAGATGTTTTAAACATTTCCGATTTGGCTAATATTTTGCAAAGATGATCTATGAGGTGCAATTTGAAAAATAAACGGTTCGGATCGTTAAAGTTCAATGTAATGTGAACCTCACAACTAATCCTCATTTTTATAAAAAAAAAATACGGATCCCATCCCTTAAAGATTTCTTAGCGTATTGGCAAATGAGACGTTTGTTCCATAGCTGACTAGAAGGTAATGTACAAATGGGCCTAATTGTATGGTTTCATTGTTGGGCGGCCCATAATAGGAGCCGAAAAAAGGATAAAAATTAAAAAATTAAAAAAAACAAAAATGGAAAGAAAATGTGTGTGCAGGTGCAAAACAAAATGTGAGGGAGTAAATTGTACGAATGGTCTCTCAACTTTAATTAAATTAGAGCAATGGTCTTTCAACTAAAAATCCATTACCATTGGTCCCTCAACTTATCAAAATGTGTAGCTATAGTCCTTCTCATCAATTTTGTCAAAATTTTGTCAAAATAAGCTATGTTGGAATGACCATTTATACAATTAGGATCCTTCAACTCATCAAAGTGTATAATTATGATTCTTTTCGTAAGCTATGTCAAAATTTTTGTCAAAACAAGTTATATTGGAAGGACCATTGCTACAATTGGGTTAAAGTTAAGGGACCATTTCTCCAGTTGAATTAAAGTTGAGGGACCAATGGTAATGGATTTTTAGTTGAAGGACCATAGCTGCACGTTTTGAAAAGTTAAGGGACCAATGGTAATGGATTTTTAGTTGAGGGATCATTGCTCTAATTGAGTTAAAGTTAAGGGACCATAGCTACAATTTACTCAAATTCGAGGACGAGAAGAACAGCCCACGTGCTAAATCCGTATTGGCCCGTCAACCATACGCAACAAATGATATTTTAATCAGGGCAAAGCCAAGCAATCCAACGGTGGACAGCGACCCTCACAGCATCTTTTAAAACCCAAAAAAATAAAATATAAAAAATATTTGAAACCAGAAGCCGTGGAGAGCTCGTCCTCTTCCCATTTCCTTCCGAAATATAAATACCCTCCGTCGCTTCTAACCCTTCCTCCGCGTATCGCCTCCCCTCCATCCTCTCTCTAGCTTTCTCTCTTATCTGTCAGAGCGATCGGAACCAGCCATGTCGGACGAGGAGCACCACTTTGAATCGAAGGCCGACGCCGGAGCCTCCAAGACCTACCCTCAGCAGGCCGGTACTATCCGTAAGAACGGTTACATTGTCATCAAGGGCAGGCCATGCAAGGTTCGATCTCTCTCCTGTCTCCTTGATTTTCTTTCGATCTGCATGTATTTTAGGGCTCTGAATTCAGATATCCGCGGGATTTCATTCGATCATTATATTTGTTTGCATGCCGTATGGATTTGTTGATGAATTATCTCTCCTGTGCAGGATTATGATCGGTACTTCTTTATTGAGATCGGAGTTGATTTTTTACGATTTTATTGTTTTCCGTTGTTTCTTCTGACTGATTAGATAGTGTTGAGCTGATCAATTATGTATGAAATTATTTGATTTTGATTTTCTACTGTTACTGATTGCTGCTATCTACCTGTAACTGATAATAACTATGCATATATATATATACATATTACTCACACCTATATATGTGCGAGCATATATACATACGCATATATATGTATACGCACATATATCCGTATACACACACACACACACATATACATGCACAAACGTATACATATACACAGATACACACACACACACACACACACACGTATATATGCGCGCATACACACACAGATATATAGCTGATGTCTTGAAAATATAGATGATACTCGTTCTAAGCTGAGCTCTGATTGCATCTCCACTGCTATGTCTGAATAATTTTTAATCTTTGTTTACGTTTTCATTTTTTGTTTTTTTTTTTTTTTTTTTTGTGGCTGACCATTTTTAGGGAGTGAATATATTTGTTGAATCGATTGTGTAAGGTCGTCTCGTTGATGGTATTATATCAGTTTGGATTTATGTTGGTGGCTGTGATATGAACGTGAAAGAACAACCAACTAATGGAATGTTGTCGGCCTGCTCTTTCTTTTGTCTTTTGTCACAGGTTGTGGAAGTTTCCACCTCCAAGACTGGAAAGCACGGTCATGCCAAGTGCCACTTTGTCGGTATCGACATCTTCACTGCCAAGAAGCTTGAGGATATTGTTCCATCTTCCCACAATTGTGATGTACGAACCTCTTTAAGTTTGTTTGATTTATATGTAAGCACGTCGTTTGTTTCTTTCGTTGGTATATCAGTGTTTGTATCTTTGTATTGTAGGTTCCACATGTCAACCGTACTGACTACCAGCTGATCGATATCTCTGAGGATGGATTTGTAAGACTGCACTTTCGTTTGTTGTTATAAGATTCATTGATTTCATTGTATGTTGCTCGTTACTTGGATGTTCCCACTAGTTTACAATGCTTAGCCTGACTTGAACCGTAATCTGTTGCATACTGAAGGTGAGTCTGCTGACTGAGAATGGTAACACCAAGGACGACCTGAGACTTCCAACC
Source organism: Heteromeles arbutifolia (assembly GCA_024362995.1). Taxonomy (NCBI): domain Eukaryota; kingdom Viridiplantae; phylum Streptophyta; class Magnoliopsida; order Rosales; family Rosaceae; genus Heteromeles; species Heteromeles arbutifolia. The sequence goes on from JANCRC010000021.1 coordinate 4,187,589, forward strand.
GATGACAATCTGCTTACGCAGGTTAGTTTTGTAACATGGCCCCTTGTAACATTCGCCTCTTCCACTTAGTTTGAATGGGATAGTGTGCTTGTACATGTCTGTTGGGGCTTCAATTGTTTTAGTGTTGTCTATGCTGCTAGTTTGGCTTTATTCCCAAACGACTGTAGAATCCATGTCTGCTGGAGGATTTACTTTTATTGCGGGTGTTACTTGCATGAAATTTGGTTTAAAACTTTTTGTCATGTTATTATTTTCACCAGACGCAGCGTCAACTTTGTGATGTTTCTTCCCGTTTTTATTGTTCGACGCATTTTAAAACTTCTTTCCTTTGCTTAACTACTTTTATAATTATGTTTCCTGCTGGTTATCCCTGTAGAATCTTAATTGGTTATTTTCTTGGTATTTTATGCAGATCAAGGATGGCTTTGCAGAGGGGAAGGATCTGGTTGTTTCTGTCATGTCTGCTATGGGAGAGGAGCAGATTTGCGCCCTCAAGGACATCGGTCCCAAATAGATGCCCTTCGTTCTTCGGGAACGTTAGTTTTCAGATATAAAATGGAACGGTTAATAGAAACTTTGGGGTCACCCCTTTCAGGAACTACTGTTCTTGATTAGAGGTGGCCTTGGGTTATAAGTTAATGTTGCCATTAATTAGCGTGTCGTTATCAATATTTTTGTTCTGTTACTGTTCTGAATCATGCCCCCAATTTCATGGTATTGGCAAGAGTTATATATATTGAAGACTGTATAGTACCTTCACTTGTTCTTGGTTCAAAATTTCACGGTCCTTGTTTTTGTCACTCGATGGATTCTTCTTGTTGCATTGTGTTTGCCTGGTGTTTCTGTGTTAAATTACTCTTTACCAAATAATCGACAGTGAGGCTGGTGTCTTAAGCACCAAATTGAACTGTGATTTTGGATTTACGGTACGTTATTACCCTGCTGTCGTACAACCGAGTCGGTTTCTTTCCGGTTGGTTGTTTTCCTTTGGTAACTTGATGGTCTGTTTGGTGTTTTAGAGCTCGTTTGGAACCACTTCTCTATATCGCTGCAAACCCGGCGCGAGGAGTTTCCAAAACATTTGACTCTTCACCCATTTCAATATAAAGGATTCGTCAATCAAATAATAGGTAGTAAATGGTTGTTTGGAAAATAAATGAATTGCTAGTTGTAAAATATTATTCTTGTCAGGCTTAACCCTAACTAAAATAAGGTATTGATGATTTTGACCTAGTTACTCTTCAGAACGGAATGGAAGAAGAGATTCTTGAACTAGAAAATGATCTAATGACTTCAAAAGAATTGAACAAGGAGTGGTTTGAGATGAAATTCTTATGTACGGTTATGTGGAGTGATAATAAGGATGACTTATATAACAATTTTTTCACTATTACCCCCAAAAAGACCGCCGTGCCTTCGTTAAAATTGCGAGAGTACGCTTAACCTCTGAATTTGAAATCACTCGTTATATACCTAGTTTTGAGGACCGATGAATCATAAACGACCAGAGTTTGATTGGCCCGTCGCAGCGGCTGATGAATTTGTTTTTACTTCAAACAATCAATTGTCAGATCTTGTATTGAGACAGTTCATAGAATCATAAGTGGTTAACATCTATGTCTTCTCCAAATGCCGACTTCTTTCTTGTGTTGGTCTCCGAACGTTTACGTTTAACAGCTCGATTGTTCATACAGCAAAAGTGATCGATCATTCATTCGAAAACCGGATTGCCGTTCCAAGCCAGTCATCTGGAATGCTGCCTTTCAATTCTCCACGCAATGCCCTCAAAGCATGGGTTGTTGCTGCCTTCACAATGTACACATCGATTCCGAGTTTTGCAATCGCCGCAGCTTCCGATATCTTGGCCAGCATTCCGCCTGTTGTATCATGGGCTGCTACTGTTGTCTCAACTGTTGAGATGACAACCATGCAGGATCTGGCATTAGCTGAAGCATGCTTAATAATACACACACATTACAGATGCTAGTAACTTGAACAAATTCGGGATCAATTCCCATTTTGGCACAGCCAACAATAACGAAAATAAAGCTCGTGACGCGTTGGGTTCATTCGCACCTTGCTTATTCATGTTCTCAAGTGTTGGGCTCACGATCGACCAGCTCCCATCTTTAGCCACAGCTACAGTTGACAAACTTTGGATAAGTCAATAAAATTCAACGAATAAAAACAAAACTCCATTTCTGTGCAAATCCAGGATTAGAAAGACTGCTTACCGATTTCTCTCAAGAGTACTGCATTTGTTTCCGACGGTGGACGGTCATAAACCCCAAAAACATCAGTCTTAAATCCACATTAATAAGAAAACAAACATAGGATGTTTATCCACTCATATCAAATGGTAATTTCCTACCTATCTGACCCCAAATGGTTGGACTCTGTTTTTCTTCGAGATGTCTAATCTCGGATGCTTTATGGAAGGACGATGCATTCTTACTCTCCTAATGCAGGTATTGAGTTTGAGACAGTGGACAGATAACCTCTAGTTCACTTTTGCCTGTGAAGTTTGCTAAAGCAACTGGTTTAGCATTGGTCACTTACAAAGACAAATGCGAATTTATTGGCCTCAAGTAACTTTTAAGACATTTCTATCAACTATCAGGTTGTGCAGTGTGTTCCGAAGTCATTTCCCAAAATACAAATGCATGAAACTTTCCATTTCGGGACAGTGTGGATACGAGAAAAACAACAAAGTCAGGCTTCAGGTGCGCTGCAAGGTGACTAATGATGACATCTCCACTCAATATGGTACAGTCCTGATTAGGCAAAGCGATTAACAAAGCATCAGTACAAGTTCAATATAAACAAGCAGCTAGTGAACTTCTATAAGAGAGACCAACCAGTAACTCATCGAGCACAGCATCTCCATGCAAAACCTAGGAAGCGTATAACTATCAACATTAATCACCGAGGGAAAGATGAGAAGAAAAACAGAAACCAACAGCACGTATAAATCATTCATAACACAAAAGGAGGCAGTTCAAAACACGTAAAATATAGAATCATAGGAAGAATGATAATAATACGAACTTACAGGTACCAAACCAGATTCAATAGCCTTGGCCACTGCAGACAAATCAGCCGAAGCTATCTGCAGAAAGAGAAAACTTACATCAATAAAGGAAAACTAACAAAAAGGACAGAGAACATAAAATAACTTTGGGATCAAAGCATTTAGCGGAAACAAGCTACTGACATTTCTTTCACGGGTCGACCATCCACATGAAAATGGAGACATTCCAATGGAAGGGATACCCTCTGGAAGGAAAACACATAACAATATTCATGAACATGAAAGTGGGGTGCATTTAAGATCTTAAGCAGATAATAGCATGAAATCATGTTAGTGAAATAACAGTTTCTTGCAGCTTTGAGAGCCAAACAAAATTGACAAATACCGATTGGTCAAGTAAACTAAAGAACTTTCAAAATTCTTCAACCTCTAGCTAATAGTATCTCTGATGCATTAGATGCATTGTTAATTTAAAACTGCGAAAGCTGGTTTTTCCTTTGAATCTGTTGATCTTTAGAAATATAGTTTGTATATGAAAACGTTTGTTAATAGGGTAGATTAATACCTCTGGCTAACGCTCTAACAATTTCAAGATTGAGCTTTGTAACCTGAAATAATTGAAATAAACATGAACATGAAAATGGAGGAATAATCCAAAGGAGACAAAAGCAAACTTAAAGCAAAGTCTATAGATGTGAAACGATCAACTAGGCAGTGTCTTACGGAGATGCGTGTGGCAACAAAACCAGCCTTGACAAGGGGTTGGTACAACCCACCTTTATGAACGCCGGATTTACTAGCTTGAAAATGCCCAAAAGAACCTGAAGCCACCATAGCACGCAACACATTAGACGAATACATATCTTTAGAAATTAGCGAAAAGGCTACATGAAAGATTAGTTCAACTAATCACGGTTCTTTGTATCTCAACAAACAAATCAAGTTCCAAGTGATGAAATTAACCAAGCAGCTAACCTGCTCCATGAACAACTATAAAGGGGCTGGAGTCCGCAACTGGCCGATGTTCAAAATCAAGTATGGCAGATGAAATTTCTGAATCTCCAGGTTGCTTGCTCCAATCCATCCCAAGCACCTCCCCAGAAGGCGACCCCGTAGTCATTGATTGCCTCAGCTGCGACGAAACCGTCCTGAGATTTGCTTCATTTATTGTCTCTAATTCGTTCTTGCAAGTAATTGCTGCACCTCCTAGACTAGGCAAAAAATCGTATTGTAACAATCTAAGACCAAAATACGAACAAATGATTACAAATGCATTCCATAAATTAGTTTTATAAACAACCATTCATCCAAACACCTCAGATTTTCCCAAGTTGAAACGAATCGGTTTTCCACAGTTTATATTAACAAAGGCTTAAAATTTATCAGCTGCCCATTAATCTAGCACACCAAAAGCACTTTTCTAGACCTCGTTTGAGCAATCAGCTTTTCTGGGTCAGCGTAAAGAAAGCTAGAAATGATCGAAACTAAAGCCTGGAGAACAAAAGCTCAATCACAAAAGCACAAATTCTGATGCAAATTGAATTCTACCAAAAAGGAATAAATAGATTAACAGACCGAGTTTGACGATGCAGCGAATCGGCTTCGTGGGACTGACAGAAGCGCTTTGGAGATCTTTTGTGTTGGTCTCCTCCATCGTAAATTTGTGGGGTTTCCGGGACCTAAAGCTCTGAGTTTACGCTCTCAAAAGTTCTGGGTTTCGTGCTCGCAGTCGATGTCAATCTGGTGAAAACTCAAAACCCCACCTCCGATGTCTTTTTATTTTTTTGGTTTCCTTCTCTTTATTGTCACAGGTAGATCTTGCATTTTGGACCCGACAGTTAATATTAGTATTTCGATCGATGCTTAACGGATCGGATCCCTAATAGATGAACCCGTTAAATAACGGGTTATTTTAGGTCAATCCGTTAGCATCTGTTAATTGACGATGTTTTAGTAATTTCAATAAAGTCTTAACAACAAAAAATAAACTCTATGCAAAAAAATAATAATAATAATATTTGTTAATGGGTGAAACAGGTGACCCATTAGCTTAACGGGTCTGGTTCGGATAATCCATTAACTTAACAGGTCAGTCGGATTGAACCCGATTCAAACCCGATAAACCCGATCCATTTACAGTTCTAGTCACAAGGTTCTCGCCGGAAGACAACCAGAAAAAAGAAAAAGACAAACTTTATTTTCTATTTGGTGGAGAAAAAGTTAATTGTCATTGGACGCCAGGTACAATAAACTCATCCTCTCTTGATCTTCTTTGTGAGAATCCGGAATATCTATGAATCAGATCCGTTCATCGTACATCATAGGGTCAATTTTTGTCAAGTAAGGTTTACGTTTAATTTTAAATAAAAAAATTTAAAATGATTTTTGATCGCACGATATACTATGAACGGACACGATTTACGAATTCTCAGAATTCTCACAAAGAGAATCCAAAAAGAATCCGGATTCCAATAAACTTGTCTTTATCTTAAATAGGTTACGTGTGGTATTGATGTAAGACACCTAAGAAAATTGTGATCAATTAATATAAATATATACACGTGTTACAACAAGATCGGTGGAAAAATAATATAGGGAAAATTTGAAATAGATTCAATTTTATAGCCTACCTTTTGAAATATGTTCAATTTTTATTGACTTTTGACTTTTGAAGTAGGTTCAATTTTTAGTGACTTTGGATCCATATCAAAAGATCCCAAAAATATATGCAAATTGTTTATCAACAACTATTGCCTTTGATATAAATTATAGCAGTTTGCTAAAAAAATGTAGACATTTAAAACGAAGTTTTAGAAAATGTCATATAATAGTTTTTCGATATTTAACCGTTAAATTGGAAATATCGATGAGATCTGTCAATTTTAATTTAACGAAAATTAAGAGCTTATTCAAGATCTCATGAAGTTTAGACTTCAACCCATTTTTCATATTTTTTCTTCTTCTAATGTTTATGATATTTCACAAAAATATCAAACGCATCAAAAAAAAAAATTTAAACACTGGTTGTAACAAAATCACGTGACATTATTGTGGGGCAACCAAAAATTTACTTGCTTGACTCTTTACCGAAATTTTCATTCATGAAATTTGACACATCTAAAACACAAATAATCATGAAAATTACAAAAAATGAAAAAATGCGCAAGTCACACTGAAATCTTTAAACGTGCATATTTTTCATTATTATTAACATTCAAAGACTGATTTTTAATATTTGTGAATAAAAAGATGAATTTATTGAATTTTGTATTGATGCAATTTGACCAAAAACAAATAGCACCTTAATTGAGTAAAACTTGACTCTAAATTAGGTGTCACAATGAAGAAGTAAGTTTTAAACCAGGGTTATTAGCAACTCTAATTAGAGCGGCATTTTTCAGTATGCTCGAAACATGGGACAGAACACCATATGTTATTATATAAATAGAGAATTTTTTTTTCAAGTATCCCTCAATTGTGTTATATGACATATAATGTTATGCCCCGTACTTCAAACACACTAAAAAATCTCACCTAATTAGGTTGTGTGAAGAAAGTTATCAACGCAAAAAATCTGCAATGTCGTATTGTATTCGACAACGTCAAATAATATTATGATATTAAAAAAAATAAATCATAAAGACGAAATACTATAACCGTGACATCTGAAGCCAATATACAAATGTTATGTGAAAAAAAATATAAATTATAACATTGTATTATTAATAAAAAAGATCACGTTGACGTTTCAAAAATAGAACTTTTCATGAATGAATAACGACAAAGAAATTTTGTAATGGTCAAGTTGTAACATGTTACATGTATTTATGTGCAATTCGGGACTGCGACTGTACGTGCCACAACACAACATTTGACAGCGCTCCTTTTCCATGATTTTATTATATTTTATGCTGACACATTTCTAACACTTTTTCTTTGTTTGTTGTATATATTTGCCTCAAACCATATTTTGCATGTGAAAGAATCTACATGATTAACCATGCAATCTTATCTTATGTTTTTATAATGTGCATTTGTCCTTTTATAAATGGGAACTTTAACGAAAAACTCTCGATACTGTTCATTTTAACGAAAAATCATATTTTTACACTAAAAAGTTAATTCTGATACTATTCACTTTAACCTTTATTTTGTCTTTATCTTTAAAACTCAAAATTTTCAAGCATTTTTCATTAGTTTTCATTTTATAAATACATAGTGAGTTGAATATTAATTACGTCGATTATTCATATTATAAGACATGAAATAATAATTCTAAATAACGATGTTTCGATACACACAAATTTATTTTAATGACTTGTTGATTATGGGCTCGTTTAGAATATCTGTAAAATAACTCAAAGTGCTTAGCAAATTTTTTTAGGTTTTCAAGAGCACTTGAAGTGTTTTGCCAGGATTCATTTACACTTTACAAAAAATTGATTTAAAAAATACTTTGACAAAAAAGCGTTTTAAGCTATTTTAAAAATGAAACTTTCATGAAAAAGGGCTTGGGCTAAGTTTATTTTAACAAAAAACCATGTTATAACTTTATTTAATGAAAAATAATTAAATATTAATGAAAAACCCTTAAATTTTGATAAAAATGACAAAATAACTTAAATATTAATGAAAAACCCTTAAATTTTAATAAAAATGACAAAATAACTTAAATTTTAATGAAAATGATACAATTTTAATATAAAAAAAAAATTAAAAGACCTGACGCGCAAGACCCCACGCGTCCATCACAGACATTGTTTATGAAATTGAACACTATTTATGAAACTAAACACTATTTATGAAACACTAAACACTACTTATGAAATTGAGCACTATTTATGAAAACGGTACTACACTATTGATTGGTCTAGTTTCATAAATAACGCATAGTTCTTTGTCTACTTTCATAAATAGTGCCTAACTCTTGGTCATATTACATAAATAGTGCCTAGTTATTGGGTCCAATTTCATAAATAGTGTATGGTAATGGTACAGTTTCATTAATAGTGTCTCTTTCTTGGTCCGGTTTCATAATAGTGTCTCTTTCTTGGTTCGGTTTCATAATAGTGTCTAGTTATTGGTCCACTTTCATAAAGAGTGCCTAGTTCTTGGTCATGTTTCATAAATAATGTCTAGTTCTTGGTCCAGTTTCATAAATAGTTTACACCTATTGGTTTAGTTTTAGAAATAGTGTATAATTCTTGGTTTCGTTTTATAAGTAGTGCCTACTTATTGGTCCAATTTCATAAATAGTGTCTACTTATTTGTCAAGTATTATAAATAATGTCTAATTATTGGTTCAGTTTCATAAGGTTTGAAACTTAGACCCTGTTTGGTCCTGTACAAGCATCCATTGCGCCGAAAGCGATGAACCCATAAGTGATCCTTTAAATCAAATCTTGGGAAGATTATATTCTCAGTAATTATATTTAAAAAGCTATTTTCAATTACCAAATTAAAATACTGAATACTATTTAAGTGGTGGGAAATTTTTTCTTATGCCCGTAACACAAGCGGTACACCACGTATCATTATGTAAGTGGTGGAAAATTTTATTTTTTATGTTATTAATTTTTTAATACAAGAATCTCACCACTTGTATAGGAACACGTGGTGTACCACCCCGTGTTATGAGAACATTGAAAAATCTCTCGTCATCTTGACTACTATTGAGAAACAACATCACAAAAATAAAACTGGAGAATGTAATTCAATTTGAAGTCCTTTTCTTATTATAAGAAAAAAAAAACTAATGAAAAGTTAAAAAAAACTTATCTTTTACTGAAAAGCCATTTATTAAAGGTATAGTGAATAGTGTCAAACAAAGGAGAAAACGTGGTTTCTCGTTAAAAGTGAACAGTACCGGGAGTGTTTTATTAAACCTCCCAAAAAAAAATCTATTAATGCAGCTGACAATGGGAGAAAAAAGTGGAGTGTGGAAAGGGAGGGTGGGTGTTTTGACCAACTCCAAAGTAATTGGTATCTGAGTTTCCACAATGCCTACAACAAGCAAAACATGAAGGGTATGTTGTATCAATTTATATGGGGGGACACGCCCAATGCAAGTTGGGTTCTCTATGAATTTTTTTAATTATTTTATCCTTATCATTAAATAAAGTTGGTAGATAATTTTTTATTAAAATGTAAAGATTTGAAGTTATTTTCATTAGTTTTCATTTTTAAAAATAGTTTTAAACGAGCCCGATGTATTAAAAGAAAGACTTAGAGCACATCATAATGCAAGTATAAGTTGGCAACATTAAATAGTAAGCACGAGAGAACTCGGAAGTAAAATATCCATAATTAAAATAATTTGGAAATTAATTTCATTTTAATTAGCCGCATAATCAGTCCATAGATAACATAGTACCATCGATAATCCGGATATCCAGTGACCGACTCTGTTTCTTCCCCTTCACTACCCCTCCATTTTCAAACTTGGAAGATAGAAATTTTGTAGTTACTAAAAGTCTTAGGGGCATCACCGTCATTTCAAACACTGGTTGGATCGTGGAGGCGGTAGTAGAGTAGTTGGCAACTTTAGCTGCACCAGCACAAAACAACCCAAAAGCTCATAGATAAAATAACAAATGAACCCCAAAAATTAAATAAAACCAAGTTTTTCTAGTCAAAATGGTATTTGAATTAAAAGAAGATTGCTCACGGTCAATTATTTTTTATCGTTTTGTGAAAAATTTGGGTTAAATTGAATAAAAAACCAGTTTAAATGGAGGGATTGATTTGACAAAAAAAGTCCTCAATTTAACGATGATTTTTTACGAAATGACCAAAAATTGTCTGTGATGGACAATCGGAGGAATTTTTTATTGATTTTAAATCTCAGAGTTATATCAATTTTAAAGATAATTTACTATTTAATTTTAATTTGTTATTTTAAAGGAAAATCAGGAAAGAGCTTTTTGGTATGTGCGGCGTGGACTTTTTGCAGAATTTCAGATCCACAAATCCGAAAAATACCAAAACAAAACAGACAGACACAAACTTCACACGGAAAGAAAGAAAGAGAGAGAAAACGAGAGTTTAAAGAGTTCGTTGAAGGCAATACTTTCTCGCTTTTGTCCCCCTTTGTTTTCGGATTTTGATCCAATGGCTGACAACCAAGAGCAACCGCCCCCGACGCTGCCCGGACCATCGCAACCGTCGAAGCCCGCAGCGACTCATCATCCTCCCCGCCCCACGATCACTCTCCCGCAGCGCACCTCTTTCGAATCAATCTTCAGCTCCGCCGGCGGCGGGAATACTGGGCCCGGTCTGGGCCTGGGGTTCAGCCCCGGACCCATGACTCTCGTCTCCAACTTCTTCTCCGACGGCGGCGACGACTGCAAGTCCTTCTCCCAGCTGCTCGCCGGAGCCATGACGTCTCCGTCGCCGACGGCGCCGGGGTTCCCGCAGCTCGAGGAGAGAAATTCCGGCGACGGCGATGGAAGCTCGGATTTCCGGTTCAAGCAGAACAGACCGCCGCCGATGTTTTCGGTCCCGACGCCGTCCGGGTTTCTCGACTCGCCGGGAATCTTCTCACCCGGTCAGGTACACCCCTCGTCAATCACTTCTTCTATTTATTTACTGAATTACTGTTACCATTGCTTGTATGCTTATTAGGGAGCTGGGATTTTTTTGAAAAGTTTACTTTTGTTTTAATCCGACTTAGATAAATATCTCGTCTTTAATTACTGCGAAAACTGAAAATTATTTACTCTTGAAAAATTAATTAAAAAATTTGTTGAGAAAAGAAAGCAGTGAGTTAAATGGCGGCAAATTAAGGCAGAGGATTTGAGATTCTAAATTTAGTAACTTTTGCCCCTGTTTTTGCCCTTTTGGCGGGGAAGGGGAATCTGCCAAATTCTGGGTTATTAGAATTGATTCACTTGTTTGTTCGGACAATTGGGTAAAGCTAGGTCAATTGCACCGGAGTTGAAATCCGTCTTCCCGTAACTTAGACGCGGGTTAGGTCAATTGGCTAGTCTATTTGTAGGCTTGGTTCAAAACAGTTATCAAACAATTTTCATGTGTTCGGTTTTCCTAAAACAAAAATCGACTTGAAACTAGAAGCTGAAACATTTTTTGGGTTCTTAATTTCCCGAGTAGTGGGGTTTGAACTTGGGTACAAGGGACGGGCATACTGCAGTAACACACATTTGCCTGGTTCCGGGTTGCGGGTTCTTAGAATTGATTCACTTGTTTGTTAGGCAAATGGGGTAAGGGTACTCCAAAAGTATGCATATGAGACTAGTCTGCTTGGTACCACACTTATATTGGTTTCTTATGGTTGTGATTTATGAATTGTTGTAGGGACCCTTTGGAATGACACACCAACAGGCCCTAGCACAGGTCACGGCTCAGGCTGCTGCACTCTCCCCATCCTTTTTCAATTTCTCAACTGAGTATTCAACGTCTTTCTCGACAGCACCTGCCACAGCGTTGACGCAGCCTCCATCCCTTACTTCCGATACAACACCACCCCAAGAGATACCGTCTGGAACACCTGACTCTGCCGTTGCCACAAAAGAATCATCTGACATTTCCCTTTCAGATCAGAGATCCCAACCGTCTTCATTTACTGTTGATAAGCCTAATGATGATGGTTACAATTGGCGGAAGTATGGACAGAAGCAGGTGAAAGGTAGTGAATTTCCTCGAAGTTATTACAAGTGTACCCATCCAAATTGTCCAGTAAAGAAGAAGGTTGAACGCTCGATTGAGGGACAAATAACTGAAATTATTTACAAGGGTGAGCATAATCATGAACGTCCTCAATCCAAGCGTCCCCCGAATGGAAATAGTCAGGCAAATTCCGACTTAGCTTCCCAAGTTCATGGTGGGAATTCGAACAAACCAAAAGAACGGACAGGTCCTTATTTAATGTCTAAGAAGCGTCGGGAATCCAGCCAAACAACACATGATAATTTATCTGGGACAAGTGACAGTGAGGAAGTAGAAGATGCTGAAACCAGAGTAGATGAGAAAGATGAAGATCAACCTGACCCCAAGAGAAGGTAGATCTTTTATCTTGATAAGCATATGCACATGCTTGGGGGCATTATGCTCCTTGTTTGTCATGTATTCTTAACAAAATTAACTTTTATTTTCCAGAAACACCGAGGTCAGGTCAGAAGCAGCGGCAGCTTCTACACATCGGACTGTGACAGAGCCTAGAATCATAGTACAGACAACCAGTGAAGTCGACCTCTTAGACGATGGTTACAGGTGGCGAAAGTATGGGCAAAAAGTCGTCAAAGGCAATCCTTATCCACGGTAATACTGTTTCTCAATATTTCTAAACTTAGTGTTATGTACAGTTTTATTCCATTAGTGTCACGATGTTTTCATTTTTATGTTGCCTAACGTATTCAATCAAGCGGGCATATTCCTTCTTGTATGGTTGGTTTAAAAATTTCCTGACTTGTCGTTGCTGCATTTTACAGGAGCTATTACAAATGCACGTTCCCTGCTTGTAACGTCCGTAAGCACGTAGAGAGAGCCTCAACAGATCCTAAAGCTGTCATAACAACATATGAGGGCAAGCATAATCATGATGTACCAGCTTCTAAAACCAGCAGCCACTACCCAGGCAACAACAATGCATCGAATTTAAGATCAACGAATCCAGGAAATGGGAAGGTTAACCAGATGGATCTTAGAAACAGGGACCAGCAGCCTATAGCAAGTTTACGTTTAAAAGGAGAACAAATAACATAGTTTGGGTTGTACCGGAAAAAAAACCCCCATAGATTCTGTGAGTTTCATCAATCAGGAAAGAAAGCAGGAGCCGGAGAACTTGAAATTTCCACGAAGCAGGCAAAATTTGTAAGTTATCGTTGCCCGAATCTGTTGCTCACTACAGGCTGTAGATTTGATCGAGGCCCTGTTCCCCAATTGCTAATGTACAGAGGAAAGAGGTAATTATGGAAAAGATGGAAGAAGTCGGGTCAATTTTTTTTGTTGCATGTAAACTAGTTTACAAGCATGCTGTGTTGAAATTTTCAACTTCTGTGCATTCTTTTGTATATGTAAACGGTGATGTAGTCTTATATGATTATTTACGCTTGCGTTTGGTGATATAGTATCGATGTTTGAACCGAAACTCCTTAAAATTACTTCTACTTTCTGGTTGCCTATTTCTTTTTTGTACTGCTCTTTTTGTTCTTGCTCGGTAGTCCTTTTGCAGACGTGTGATAGAATCCTCAGTTCTCTTGCTGTACATGTGGGTTACAAGGGAGTTTTTGTTGCTGTGTCAACACACACCAATCTTTGCGCATCTGACATTGTTGAACAAAACTTTGTGCTGATCATCGATTAATCGATGGCATGTACAAGAAAAGCCCTAATCCGTTTCTTAAAGCCCTTTACGTCCTCGTTCTTATAAGCTTTATCGCCATGATTAGATACGGGTTACAGATCCAATGGCCGAAGACAGATAGGAAACGCATGGTTTTAACTAAAAATAATAAGCGTACAGATACTGATGCCATTTTGTACAAGATCAGTAGTACTGCATTTGCAGTTCATGTCTCTGTATTCCTTTTCTTGCACCATCGAACTAGGTCGAAGCGACCGAATGTTAACAAAACATGGCATTTGCTTGGTGTTTTGGCCGGAATTATAGACTTTTGAAGTGCAAACCCTCCAGGATCCAGGTGAGGTGCCCGTCCGATTTAATCGTCCATGGTTACGAGAGTCGGAATTTGACCATGGTTCACAAATTCAATCTTGTTCAAGCGCAGGCAGCACAAGACTTGCTCTGGCAGTTCCTCTTGTTTTTGTGCCTGCCAACACCGTCAAACAAAACTCAAATTTACAGAAATGCAGGATGCACATTTACTGTTACAGTAAATGGTAAGTTTGTGAGTTTACCTGGATTGTTAATCCCAAATCAAGTACCCCATTCTTCAAAGTCTCTCTGAATGATTCAAGTCCTTTCCTGGATATGTAGCTAAACCTATGTATATCTAGGTCAATCTCAAAGTAATTAGGTCCCTGCCAAATAAATTACAGAAAAGAAAAAAAAAGTTAGTTTAGTGTAAAAACCGAAAAAAACTTCGGTAAGAGAGTCTGACCACGTGGCCCATCAGACACTCTCACAAAGAATCAGACCCCTGTGCATGGGAAATTGTACCCATGTGAGGTCCGTTTCTTTACTAGAGTGGCATGACCAACCGCGTGATCAGGCTGACCTACATAAGTGTTACTCCTGATAACATCGAACTAGAAAGAGTTTATCGTTGTCATTTTACCCTGAAGAAATTGTGTTGAGGGCGTGAAAGAACTGGCTTATCATTGTAAGCATGTATGAGCTTCTTTTCAGTAGAACTCAACTGGAGGTCATCTGGATTGACCAATCCAGCCATGATCTTTAGCCTTTCCCTGTAAGGAACCACAGACTCCTTTGCAAACCCTTTCACCTTCTCAGTCTCATCCTCAACAAATTTCTGAGACAGAAAAACAAATCGTTGTTAGTAAATCCGTCTTCTTTGCGCCCGGATCAAAGATGTGGGAAATCCGAAAATTCACGACGAAATTTACCCTGATGCTGTCTTGAAACTGAGGTGATATCTCTTTTTCAAAGTCTTCATTCACTTTGAAATATAGCACAAGACTCATGCCTTCCCCATCGCATTCGCCGAGGAACATTGTTGTAGGATAAGTAGGCAACTGCAACAACACCACCACCAGAATCAATGCCCCCGAAAACACAACGAAAACTGATCAGCAGCAAATTATTTTGAGATATGGAGGGAGATAGACAGAGTACCTGGATGTTAACAATGAGGAGGGAAGGAACTTTGTCGTGTGGTTTTACAGAAGGAAGCTCAAGATGCTGAGCAATGTGATCTCTCTTTCGCGGGCAGATGAACAAATCGACACCAATTGGTACGTACGAGCTGCAGTTTGGAGCCGGGTACTTCTGTTTATCTCTGCACATTTCCACAATTTCATCCTTACACAGCGGAACTCAATGACAAAAACAAAACAAAATTAGTAACAGGAAAACAAGCAATGTACTTGAAGTAATTCTCGCCGCGGAGCTTGAATACTGCGGGTGGAACTGGAGACCAGGATCCCGGTGCTGGCTTCTCTTCCGTTGAGCAAGGGATTCGAAGTCCTGCTCTTGGACGGAATAAGTACTTCTGATCGGACGCACCTGTTCATCCATTGTCGCGCATTTAGTATTGCAGCAGAGAGCGCGTAGGCACCGATAAATTGTTACTTAGATTCTAACTTCAAATTTTTTTTATCACATTTACTACTTACTTTTCCTTTCGCTGTCGTCAACGGATTTCCTCTTATAAGAAAGCATGATCACCGCCGCGGGGTTCTTCTGATTCTTGTCGTTGAAACTCACTTGGGTTTTCTCGACAGAATGGCGTGCATTTCCATCTATTTTTAGATAACTTTCGTAGAACCCTTCGTACTTACATCCATTATCGACAATGCATGATGCAGTTTCATACTGCACCAGTTGAGCATTTGGGATGTTCCCTGCTAAAGGAAACCCATCTGGCACCCAAAAAACAAAGAACTAGTTTTCGCCACCGAAAATTCACAACTGCCACACAAAAAAAGGAAGGATTAAAATTAACTGGTGATTTAAGTGCGTTATTACCTCCATGCACACTGCAGAAATCGTCTTCCGAATCAGATTCCATCATGCTTAGTGAGTCAAACCATGCTTCCCCTGGGCCTTTCCCTACACAAAGTTGTAATCTTTATGGCCAGAAATCAATTAACACGAAAAAATGAAGAAGTACATAGAATCTTCGATCAAAAATTTACTTTTTACCCTAAAAAGATACTAAACAGGTTATAAAACACGTTTTACTGTCTATTTATTGTCTGTTTAACGTCCCTGTAGTGAAAAAGTTTGTATGTAATATGACTGAAGATTTGTAAATAGTTGTATGCATATTTCCCAAAAGTATTTGAAGTAAGACGGGTTCTGTTGGTGTTAACTTTTCATACTGCTTTATCTCTAGGGAATAAAAAAGGGAAACTAAAGACCAAAAAACAAAATAGTTATCAAACGGTCTTAAACATTTGGAACGTACCGCCATTTGCATCTATTTGACTGTGGTTCCACTGAAGCTGAGTGAGATGAAATGTTCCATTAGAAACCTCAGATCTCTTGCAGGTTGTTGCAGCACCTTTCTCGAAGTCAAGATGCACAAACTCACTCACAGACCGTCTTTTAGGCGCATCGGGAATGGCAGCGGAGGAGGCAACCTTCTTCGTCTTCCTCCCCTTACTCCGGCGTTTGCCGGATCTGTGGACCTTTTTCTGATGAGCTTTGATAGTTTCATGTGGTCTTGAGTAACAAACGCCCATGGCACCTAAGTTTCTTCGAGTAATGCAGATAAACTTAACCTGCAAGGCAAAATATAGAACTCCGGTTTTAAGAACAAATACTGGAGTCCGGACTCGTTCAGTGACTAGGATTAAGGTTCTAAAAAACGCAGGCAGACGTTAGTCGGGCGGCGGGCTGGGGCCTAGCATCTAAGCGGCTAGGCGGGGCTTAGCCGGGCGCATAGGAGGACTAGCCGGATTTAAGTAGATATATTATATTTCGTGTGAATAATTGTCTGTTTATACTTAAAATATATATAATTTCATCATAAACTACACAATAGAATGACATGTATAATATGAAGTATTGGAATATAAGGAAAAACATGAGGCACAAGCATATAATGTGTGTTCATTTAAGTATTCAATAAGTTTCTTACAATTTATTGGAAAAAAAATACAAAGTTACCTATTTTCTGTCCAAGTAAGTTGCAATCTAAGTGGATGCCTAGGCGGTCTGGAAGGGCGCAATAGCAGGTTTAGACGCCATTTCTTAATTTTCAATCGCCTAGACATTAATCAGGACGGTAGCCAATCACCTAGCACCTAGACTGAATCTAAGCGGTGCTAGATGAAAATTTTTAGAATAATATCTAAGATTGGATTGTACTGGATAACTCTGTATAATACAGAGCAAGTTTGAATATGCAAATTGACTTCGACGATGAATGGAGTTCTAAGTCGATGGGATCTGCATTAATGTGGAATCTAACATTTTTTCCTGCTAAGACGTGTTGAAGATGGCATGGCCCCAATCAGTCCAATCAAATTATAAACTTACAATTAATGCACAAGTTTTTCTTTTAAATTTTTAGAATATATGCATCCACTGAGAAATTTTGTACTAGAGAGGCTAATATATTGCAAACATTCAAAATAAAAAATAATTTGTTTTTCAATGCATGCATGAAACTCAAGACTACCCAATATTTCTTACAAATTCTCGATAGAATTACTGCAGCAGCAGAAAGTAATTATGCATATACATGTAATGTATATTTGATACTTACCGAATTTTC